>OY294022.1:12453897-13053897 GCA_958510785.1 Exephanes ischioxanthus | reverse complement strand
TTGACGAGTTGGAAAACTGTCGTACGAGTAGTTTGTATTGTGTTCGCCGGGCGGCCTCGAATATATATTTCGTATGCTTTCTTGCTTTGACCGAACAATCCGGGCCCAATCTCTCGCGCCGTATATATTCGCGCATGCGAGCCGAGGCTCTCTCTATCCCAGTCGCCGATGCCCGCGCGCACGCGCGTTCGCATGTACTACAACTCCTACCGCTGAATTATACATAAGTCGGTGGGCTTTAAAATATGCCATGGGTGTTACGATACGGCGAAAAAATAAAAATAAAAAAAATCCCCACGAGACGATACAACGGCAGGGTGGATATACCCATTCGGACCATGCGCTACGCGTACCTTCAAGTGCGCGCATGCGCATGCCGTCTCTCCCGAACGAGGTGTACGTGCGGTCCAGTCCGTACACACGGCGACTGTGAGAATTTGAGGTCGCCTTCTGCAATCGAATTTACTTTTTCGTTTTTTTTTTTCTAATCCAATAAGCGCATTCCCTTTGGCCCCCATCCCCCTCCCCACTTGCTTGTCGATCAGTCATCAACTGGGCAACTGGAATCACGAACAACGCTTTTTTTTTTATTCCTTTTTTTTTCTTCCTTTTTTTCATCCTCGTCACTCTCCAGCACTTCCAAGCGCGCGCGATCGTCGTTCGGACTCTCTCGTCGGTGGAATTCTTACCCGTCGCTCGTTCAGCTCTCTTTCTCTGGCTCGATAACTCCAAGAGAAGGGGCCCCGGAGTGATGCCGAGTCTCAAGGCCGGTCGTGTCGGGTTTTCCAAATCGTGGTCCTACAGGCGACTTCCTACCTGCGTCCTCGTCTCGGCTCACGTCTCGACAAGAGAGCGAACGAGAAAGCCGCCAGCGATGACGCTCACGAGCTTGCCAAAGGAGAGAAATAAAATGACTGGAGGAGGAGAAAAAGTAATGGGACGCGGCGAGTGGTCGTATAAAAAAATACATATATATACACACACACACACATACGCGGACATCTTATATATATATGTTTTAGAAAACTGTGAGTTTGTTTGTTTGTCTTTTAGTCTCCTTTCGGTGAAGTCGTCCTTATTATTTTGGTAACGTAATCTATTATATATATTGTAAAGTCGCTTGTTTGTAAGTTCCTATTTTGAAGAATCCAAGCCGCTGATTATTCCAAGTCCCTCTAAGGGCTCCGTCCCAGTCGCTGATGACTATTCACCTATTGTACTGTTCTGATTGTGTTCTGTGCGTCTCGGTGAGTTATGCAACAATAATGCGTTGCACAACGTGATGCTGCATGACATGTTTCCGACATGACGTCACCTGCGGTCGAAAAAATTACATTTTTAAAGCGGAAGTGACGTATTTCCGGTAAATGACCCGGTTTCGAAATTTCATAGTTAAAATTCTAAACTGAAGCTCCTAAATTTCATAGAGGGGGTGCGAACCGTCTGAGCCGCAACAACCGCTAGCATATATGTATATATGTATATACATCAGAGCTGGGCCGTACTTGAAGAACATGAGTACTCATTTGGTATTTAAAGTACGTACTTAAAGTACCAATTTACTTTTCGGTACTTCAAGTACTTTTAGTAAGTACTAAGACCAAATACTTGTACAATTTTTTTTTCTCGGTACGTTTGGATCAGGTCTTTGGAAAGGTGCAAGGTCTTTGGAAAGGTGCAAGGTCTTTGGAAAGGTGCAAGGTCTTTGGAAAGGTGCAAGGTCTTTGGAAAGGTGCAAGGTCTTTGGAAAGGTGCAAAGTATGTTAGAGGAAGTTATGCTCAAAATTGTAATAAATCGTGAAGCCTTGTGCAAATTACTTTGCACATTTTTTCGAAACATACAAAAAAATGTCTGTATCTCATAAAATTGAAACCGTCAAAATTGACCGCCCAATTTATTGTAAGAAATCGGAAACTGAAATATGCAGATTTCGTTGTTGTGAGTTAATGTTTCACGTGTTCTTCACCGTTGATTACAAAACTGTAACTCATTTTTAACTGTACTTGATCACGTTTTTTTACTTCCTCCTAGAGGAAGCTTTGTTTCAATTTGTAGTAATTTTTGAAAAATAAATTCTATTGCTAGAACGGAATAATTGGTTACTCCGAAACATTCCAGTGTCCATTATTGATCGGCGCTCTATCTCTGTATCTCGACGACTGCCAGAGAAATTTCAGACGGAATTGAATAAGTATTTTTTTTTTAAACCCGAGTCCAACAATATCGATCATCAGTCGAGTGTCGATACTAAAACGATCGGAGATCGTGATCCGTCACTGGGTTGACCTTGAGCATACAACTCACGCGGAAGTATCGGTGAAAGGGGAATAATTAAAAGTCGATGTGGTTATTTGTATCGCAAGGTACCGTACGCAAAAAATTAAAAAAAAAAATCGTAGACATAAATTTTCGTAGAGCATTGTATTTCGTGCAACAGAATTTGAAGAAAAGGTGATAAGGCCTCCGGTCTGCCTGTGTAAAATATTAAACAAAGGTCATCCAGAAGGCACGAACAGTTGCGGGCCCTTAAGTTTACCGAGAGACGAGCGGACAAAGGGTTCGCGGCCTTAACTCGACGTGGTGATGCACCGCGGGTCGTTAAGTTGCAGTGTTGTGCCTCCTCCTCTTCCCCCCCCCCCCCCCCCCCCCCATTATGCAGTATTATGTTACTATTTGTGCTGTAGCAAGCGTTTAATTTATTTGTCTTGCTCGTCTTCCACTTTGTCAGTGCTGGCTGCACGTCTTGCATACTCACACTTCTCGCAGATTCGTAAGGGCGAGCGGGTCAAAACGGACCAGTGCTCTGCATTGGAAGTGAAACTTAAAAAAAGTATTTGCTGCGAAAGAACATAAGTAACGACGCGAGCGGGGCAAAATGGACCATCCATTTCAGGACCAGACTCCGACTTATTATTTCGGTTGGGGGGGGGCTCCCTTTTTAAGGAGTATTTTCTTTGGGTTGTTCCCCTTTTTAAATTCTTTTTTCTTCCTTTTTTGTTTGTTTTCTTTTCTTCCTTTTTTGGGGTTTTTGTTTTTTTTTTCTTTCTTTTTTGGTTTTCTCTTCCTTTTTTGGGTTTTTGCGTTTCGTTTCTCGACCTCATTTAATTTCTGATCTGCGGTTCGGTACAGTTCTTGCGGATTTATAAGGGTGATCGGGGCAAAACGCACCAGTGTTTTGCATTGGAAATGAGCCTTTAAAAAAAAATTCTTTCTCGCAAAAAAAAAGATTAGAATAAGTCGTCCATTTTGACCCGCTCTTTTCTATATCCAGACTCCGACTTTTAATCGCCTACTCCCTCGATCTTAGTTCATTTTTGGTCTGCAGTTCGATTTAATTATAAAATTTTATCGTTCATATCACCGATACGATTTTTCACGTAAATATGCGTCTGTTTGTCTGTCATATATCTTCGAGAGTTCAACATCCACGAGAGCTGAATCGACTGCAAAGTGGTCGAGCAACTACGAGTCGATAGTTCGTATGCAAAGTGGGCAATACGTAAGCCAGGTTCGAAATTCGCTGTTTCGCGCCGTACGCGTCGAGGTCCGAACGATGGAAGTAGAAACAGCCGGTCAGTGGTCAGACAGACCTTCGATTCTCGCACCGTAAATACCGCCGAGAGCTCTGCACGCAAACACGCCGGATCGTTTCTCGCTAACGAATCGTTCCGGTTCTATTCGCGATTAAAATTAATACAACGAGCATCCTCGGATTATTATCATCGGACGTAAAAGTTCATTGGCACATTATATCCTAACGATCTAATTAAATCTTCATAAACGGCAAGCGCGATCGGTGGTCGGTAAAAATATAGCCTGTAACATCTGCGTTGCTTCCACTCGTGTATTCCCGATTCGATCGAAATCGACGCTTCGATTCCCAGTCAATTGTCAATTAATAAAATAATTCAAACGACGGTTACGTGGAGTCAGGCAGACAGTAGTAGTCTACTGTAGATAAACTTCATATCGAGTGAGACTGTGAAAAAAAAAAAATGCTAAATTTAATGTACCGGACTGGAAGTTTTTATGCAAAAACTGGTACGTTTAATTTAATGCACAATTGTGATGAAAAATTAATATACTTTTTCATTGAAATTAAAGTAAATTATTAAAATTAAAGTACCTTTATAGTAAAATTAAAGTAAATTATAAAAAATTAAGAATTTCCAATGCTTTTATTACACTAGGTATTCATTTTTCATCGCAATCTTACATGAAATTTAGTATACCAGTTTTTGCAGAAAACTTTCAGTCCGGTACATTAAATTTCATACGAATTTTTTTACACTGTGATACCAAAATCTATAGAGGACTCGAGTCTACACGAATTTAGGCTTTTGCAGACAAGTGTCAAAAGTGAGTTATTTTCGACATCGACAACGACTACAAAGGTTCCTATCGGTGGATGTCGTCCACGGTCTGCCCTAGATAGACTTTCCACCAAAGTCGATTAGACTGTAGACTCTGATCTACATAAATCGAGGTCTACATGGACTTGGGTAAATAAAAAATCTACAGTAGACAAGCTTCATATCGCGTGCCACAAAAATCTAAGACGAGTCGAGTCTACGGAGATTGTAGATTTTTGCAGACCCGTCTCAAACTTAACGCTTGTGTTGAGAAAATCGGAATCCACACTGCCAATCTACAATCGTCCCAGTAGGCGGACTTTCGATGTCCACGTTACAGATCTACCTCGAGTCTACGATAGACCTCATTGTTTATTTCTTTTACATTGCCCTATGCCGAGCGAGGTCGTTTCTAAACGAGAAGGCGCTGCTCGAAGGAGCCGCCCCGCGTGTCTCGCATTGTACGTAATAGAATCGCGAAGGAGCGGTCGCCCACACGCACTTTATCGCGGGTACAGCAGCTCCGCGGAGGAGGGCAGAGGTAGGAGAGCCAGCTATAAGCTATCCGGCGAATTGGCTTCTCTCCGCAACTCCGGGGACAAAATAAGCCACTTTACGATTCTTCCCACTTATTATAGGCACTCGATAACCGCAACGATATACCCGATGGCCCCGTTGACTCTCGCTCGGATACGTACCCCGCACTTTACACGGGATAAATACGCGGATGCCCCGCTTAGTATTGGCGCATGCGCATGCGCATGCGCTATACGGCAAGACCGTATTGCACGGCAGCGACGGCATTCGAGATTATACTATTCGGACAGAAATTTTAAGAATATTCGTAACACCGAATAAAGAACTTACCAAAGTCATGAGTCGTCGTCAATATTTTAAATGAAAATTTTACCGACCAATTCCATATCGCCAGATGATATTGTTTTTGTTGTATCGCGCATGCGCGGTACACTGAGAAAAAAATAACATAGTAAAAGCAACAATACTTACTTTATACCGTAAAAAATAGTTCCCAGGGGAAACGTTTACATTTTATAGTTACGACAGTGACAAAAAATCATGGTTGCAACAATAATTATAATTTAACCAATTGAATATATACTTTTAAAAACTACCTATATAGACGTTTTCCCTGGGAAATATTGGTATAGTAGAAAATATTATCCTTTTTCTCAGTGTGTAACGCACGACGGTATTGCGCGGCAGCGACGGCATTCGAGATTATACTATTTGGACAGAAATTTTAAGAATATTCGTAACACCGAATAAAAAGCTTACCAAAGTCATGAGCCGTTGTCAATATTTATCTTATTTCGGTAAAATGAACATTTTACTGACTAATTTCATATCGGCAGATGACATTATTTTTGTTGTATCGCGCATGCGCGGTATACCGCACGACGGTATTGCGCGGCAGCGACGGCATTCGAGATTATACTATTTGGACAGAAATTTTAAGAACATTCGTAACACCGAATAAAAAGCTTACCACAGGTCATGAGCCATCGTCAATATTTATCTTATTTCGGTAAAATAAAAATTTTACCGACCAATTTCATATCGGCAGATGATATTATTTTTGTTGTTGTTTTCGTTGTATCGCGCATGCGCGGTATACGGCACGGCGGTATTGCGCGGCAGCGACGGCATTCGAGATTACACTATTCGGACAGAAATTTTAAGAATATTCGTAACACCGAATAAAAATCTTGAGCCGTCGACAATATTTTACTTACACCATATTTGTTTTATTTCGATAAAATGAAAAATGTATCGAACAATTTGTTCTTTCTTTTTCCTTCAGGAAAGCAGTGTCTCAGCCGCGTGTAAATTAGCGAATCGTTGGAGTGCTTCGATAAAATAAAATTAAGTACAATGCGGGATCGTCGGTACGCAAACGAACGAGGTATGAGGAACGAACGACACGGAAGAAAAAAGTGCCGATTTGCATATCGATTTCTCGCGGATACAACGGGCGTTATTATTGCTCGGCATTTCTCGAGGCATACGGGGAGACGAGGACGAGGACTGGCCGAAAGGTCGGCGGAGAAATAAGGTGAGGAGAACGAGATACAAAAAAAAAAAAGAACACGCGAAACGCCTCCGCGAACTCGCGAGCGAGCGGGTCAACGCGATTTCCTATCTTCCCCCGCGCCGCTTTTTTTCCTTCGAATCCCAGTGGCACTGTGGCGTTCTCCGAGATACTCCGAGCTCGGCTCGGCCACGGATAATAGTCCCCGAGCTGGACCAAGCTCTATCGGGCCCTCGTATTAGCCGCTGCGCGGCCCGCGCGGATCGCCCACGCCGGGGAAATCCGTACGTGGCAATAAAGTCGCGTTACGATTGCCATTGTCGGCCCCTTCGTTACTCGTCGCGCTCGCGATGTGTCCGCTCCGCTGTCGCGCTTCTTTATTTTATTTTATACAAATTTTTTTTTTTTTTTTTGCTGAACGAGTTCAACGATTTGCCTTGCCCCGTTTGTCTAACATGCGATCAATGTATTTATTAGCAAAAAAAATTAATAAATAAAATATAAAAATACAACATTTTTTAATAAAAATACATTTTTAATAAAAATACATTTTTAATAAAAATACATTTTTAATAAAAATACATTTTTAATAAAAATACATTTTTAATAAAAATACATTTTTAATAAAAATACATTTTTAATAAAAATACATTTTTAATAAAAATACATTTTTAATAAAAATACATTTTTAATAAAAATACATTTTTAATAAAAATACATTTTTAATAAAAATACATTTTTAATAAAAATACATTTTTAATAAAAATACATTTTTAATAAAAATACATTTTTAATAAAAATACATTTTTAATAAAAATACATTTTTAATAAAAATACATTTTTAATAAAAATACATTTTTAATAAAAATACATTTTTAATAAAAATACATTTTTAATAAAAATACATTTTTAATAAAAATACATTTTTAATAAAAATACATTTTTAATAAAAATACAAAATTTGGGGAAATCGGTACGTGGCAATAAAATCGCGTTACGATTGCCATTGTCGGGCCCTTCGTTACTCGTCGCTCTCGCAATATGTCCGCATCCGCTGTCGCGCTTCTTTATTTTATTTCTGAAAACATTTTTTTGCCGAACGAGTTCAACGATTCGCCTTGCCCCGTTTGTCTAGCGTGCGATCAACGTATCATCAGCAAAAAAAAAAAAAATTAATAAATAAAATACAAAAATAAAATAAAAAATTGTGAAATAAAAATAAATTACAAAAATAAAAATTATAGAAGTTTACCGGGAAACACTGCGAGAGTCTAATGTGATATTTTAGTGAATGTATTATCATTCGTCCGCGGCCTCGCTGCTGCTCTCCGTGCCGCGCATAAACGAGCACGCTATCTGAGTCTCGCGATCTCGCTTGGTTGTTCCCCGAGCTGGCGAGATGAACGGCTACGGGCTTTCCGACGTAACTCGCCCGCTTTACGGGGGATTATACGGTATGTACCCTCGTCCCGGTGCCCGGTTCGGCCATGCCTAAGCTACCGCAGCTTTTTCTTATCCCCCCTCCGGTGGGAGTATTAAACTCGCGGCAGCATCACTTGTTTGTCCCCTTCTCGATCTACGAGCAATAAATTCGTTCGATGATGCCGCTGGTTTTACCGGACGGATGTGTTAATCGGTTAAGTAAACTTTTAATCTTTTTTTTTTTTTTTCCTTTTACCGACGATCGTAGATCTCAGACGTCCGCGGTGATTTTTCGCCGCCGATTACTTGTGCGTCATCGGCCGACGATGCGGTGTAGAAGATTTTTTTTTTTCTCAAGTGGAATGTTCTCCTGCACGGTCGAAAGCCTTCCGGAAAAATTTGAAACGCAGTTTGATACGGAAATAGGGGGATTACCGAGACCTCGGTATAATGGCACAACGGTCCACAATAGCCGTACAATGAAACGTCACAAAGTACCAAAAAAAAAAAAAAAAAAACAGGAACTGTCCGTGAATTTAAGCCAGTTCTTGCGAATAGTTTCGCATACGAATAGAACTTCGCATAAGTTTCAGAGAAATGAGAGGGAATTGCAAACATACAGGGAGGAGAGTTTGCAGAGTTAACGACAGGTCCGGCAGTATAAACGAATCTTCAGATTTGTTCCGCGTACCGCGGGAACATTGACCTCGAGCCTCGATGGTGCACACTGGTAGCAGTTGGTAGGGGTGGAAACCACGAAAAAAAGATAAATTTTAAACGTGGTTGTAAACAGAAAGAGTGAGACCGCTAAAGCTTCGGTAGTTGGTACAGTTGGTAGGGATGGTAACGATGAAAAAACAGACAATTTTGAAACTTAATTGTATACAGAAAGAGTGAGACTACTGAAGCCTCGGTAGAATGGTAAAACAGTCCAGAATAGTTGAACAATGGGACATGACAAAGTACAAAAAACAAAAAACTGCGACTATCCGCGAATTGAAGAGATACAGCAGAGGTAGCGAGTAGGCTCGACAGTAGAACCGAATCTGCAGATTTGTTCCGCGTGACACGGAAATATTGACCTCGAGCCTCGATGGAAAAAAGACAAATTTGAATCTTAGATGTATACCGAAAGGGTGAGACCACCGAAGCCTTGTTAGAATGGTAAAGCAGTCCAAAATAGTTGTACAATGAAACATCACTAAGAACAGAAAAAAAAAAAAAAAAACAAGAACAAAAACTAAAACTGCAACTATCCACGAATTTAAGAGATAGAGGGACGAGAGTGTGCAGAGGTAGCGAGCAGGGTCGACAGTAGAACCGAATCTGCAGATTTGTTCCGCGTACCACGGAAATATTGACCTCGAACCTCGATGGAAAAAAGACAAATTTGAATCTTAGATGTATAAAGAAAGGGTGAGACCACCGAAGCCTTGTTAGAATGGTAAAGCAGTCCAAAATAGTTGTACAATGAAACATCACTAAGAACAGAAAAAAAAAAAAAAAAAACAAGAACAAAAACTAAAACTGCAACTATCCACGAATTTAAGAGATAGAGGGTCGAGAGCGAGCAGAGGTAGCGAGAAGGCTCGACAGTAGAACCGAATCTGCAGATTTGTTCCGCGTACCATGGAAATATTGACCTCGAACCTCGATGGAAAAAAGACAAATTTGAATCTTAGATGTATACCGAAAGGGTGAGACTACCGAAGCCTTGTTAGAATGGTAAAGCAGTCCAGAATAGTTGTACAATGAAACATCACTAAGAACAGAAAAAAAAAAAAAAAAAAAACAAGAACAAAAACTAAAACTGCAACTATCCACGAATTTAAGAGATAGAGGGTCGAGAGCGAGCAGAGGTAGCGAGAAGGCTCGACAGTAGAACCGAATCTGCAGATTTGTTCCGCGTGACACGGAAATATTGACCTCGAACCTCGATGGAAAAAAGACAAATTTGAATCTTAGATGTATAAAGAAAGAGTGAGACTACCGAAGCCTTGTTAGAATGGTAAAGCAGTCCAGAATAGTTGTACAATGAAACATCACTAAGAACAGAAAAAAAAACAAGAACAAAAACTAAAACTGCAACTATCCACGAATTTAAGAGACAGAGGGACGAGAGTGTGCAGAGATAGCGAGCAGAGGTAGCGAGCAGGGTCGACAGTATAACCGAATCTGCAGATTTGTTAAGCGTACCACGGAAATATTGACCTCGAACCTCGATGGAAAAAAGACAAATTTGAATCTTAGATGTATACCGAAAGAGTGAGACTACCGAAGCCTTGTTAGAATGGTAAAGCAGTCCAGAATAGTTGTACAATGAAACATCACTAAGAACAGAAAAAAAAACAAGAACAAAAACTGCAACTATCCACGAATTTTAGAGACAGAGGGACGAGAGTGTGCAGAGGTAGCGAGCAGGGTCGACAGTAGAACCGAATCTGCAGATTTGTTCCGCGTACCACGGAAATATTGACCTCGAGCCTCGATGGTACACGCTGCTAGCAGTTGGTAGCGGTGGTGACAATGAAAAAAATCCAAATTTGGATCGTAGATGTATACAGAAAGAGTGAGACTACCGAAGCCTTGGTAGAATGGTAAAGCAGTCCAGAGTAATTTTACAATGAAACATCACAAAGTACAGAAAAAAAAAGAACACAAACTAAAACTGCAATCCACGAATTTAAGAGATAGAGAAAACAAGAAATAGTCCTTGTCTTCCTCAAAAGCGACGCGTGTAAGACCGTCGGTATGTCGTGTACAGTACAGCTAGGTTTCTGTGCGGGAGGGAAGGGGTTAGAGTGGATTACGCGCGCGACGGTGGTGCCCGAACGTTTGCTTCTGGTGGATGCTGAAACCGCTTCCCTCGGAGTTCGCGGAGGCGGCGGCGATGATCTTAAACGCTACGCAACTATCATGGCGTCTACACGTGACGCGGGAACTATAACGAATCGATCGGAGAATTGCTGCCTTTAACGCGCGTTCACGCTCAATTTTTTCTTTTTTTTTTTTATGAACAACGGTGTGTTATCTTTTGTCGTTCGTAATTCAAGTGATTTTATGGTTGCACGATTTTTTGGCTCCGATCGCGAATCGATAATCGATAATTGTTGTTCATCCCGATACCGTGGCAATTCTGTTGGTGCCGAAGAAACTTAAAGTGAGGATAGACTTCGTGATAATTTTTAATCGCCCCTTGTTTATTTTTATTTTTTATTTATCGAAGCTTTTTTGTAAAGAAACATCGAGCAACTTGTCCGCCAACTGGGGGATGAAAATAAGTGAGTATCTCATTACTGCAGCACCTATTTATCGGCGTGACAATCGCGGGCGGATAAAAAAAAAAAAAAAAAAAAAATCGAATTGTAAAACCTTGACGGTCAAGTCGCGAATCGATAATTATTGTCTATCCCGATATCATGCCAAATCTCTTGGTGACGAAGAAACTTAAAGTGAGGATAGAGTCGCGATAATTGTTAATCGTGACGTGGTAATTTTTTTTTTTTTTCTATTTTATTGATATTTTATCGAGGCGTTTCTGTAAAGAAACATCGCACAATTTGACCGCCGATATGCGGATGAAAATACGTGAATACTTGAGCGGATAAAAACAAAATTAAATTGTAAGTTCTCCAACTCGCGTCTAAAAAAAAAAAACAATAATCTCTTGTGCGTCCATTCTATTCTCTCGGAGGTATTCCGTGGATCAAAACTCTCGACACACAGGAATCGAAAACGTCTAGACGCGGGTAGAGCGGCAAGTGACCTTTCACCGATCGCTGTGTGTAAATCTGAGCAGGCTCGAATCTCGATTATGATTTTTAATCTCGGCTACAGATGTTCGCAAAAGTCTCGCGCTCGAGAACCTTGGCAAACGGGATACGTCATGTTCATGTTACAACGTGAGCGCGGGAAGAGCCTCGCATTCTTAGCCGACCGGGCTATTGCTTTAGTCATCGCACGCGCGTCACGTACTCCTGGGAATCTCCGCGATGCGCTCCCCCCTCCCTCCCCGCTCAGACCAATACGAATGAATGAAAAAGACGCGAGCGTGTAACGAGAAGGGAGAAAAATTATTTATGTAGAAATAGGCAAAATTAATTGGACACCAAACAATCAGTTGGTCGTCAAACGATTTAGTTGGCTGTCACACAATGTAGTTGGTTGTCACACAATTTAGTTGGTTGTCGTACAATCTAGTTGGTTGTCACACAATTTAGTTGGTTGTCGTACAATTTAGTTGGTTGTCACACAATTTAGTTGTTTGTCACACAATTTAGGTGGTTGTCACACAATTTAGTTGTTTGTCACACAATTTAGTTGGTTGTCACACAATTTACTTGTTCGGACCAACAATTTACTTGTTCGGACCAACAATTTAGTTGATTGTCAAACTATTGAGTTGACGGTCAAACTATTGAGTTAACTGTCAAATTAGTTGGATTAGTTGGATTAGATGGTTGTCACACGATTTAGTTGGTTCGCAAACTCTTAAGTTGGTTGTCAAACAATGTAATTGGCAGTTAATCAGTTTAGTTGATTGGACCAACAATTCACTTGGTTGTCAAACAAATTAGTTCGGAACCAACTAGTTTCTAGCCCCAACCAGCTAATTCACCCCCCCACCAAATAAATCATCCAGACCCAAAATCTGACGGCGCAGTTTTCCCGTCAACTGACCTATGGCCAACTCGCATGGTCGTTCTCAGTGTACCGTTGACTCCACCGCAGTGTATCCAAAATCGGCGATTCAGCGGAGACACCACAATCAGCAACGCGCGGAGAATCCGTCGACTCATGACGCAATGCCACTCCCGGCGCTCCGTATATCCCTCCTATACAGTTCTCCGGCGAGGGTCGTGGTCCTTGAACCCCTCTGTTTGACCGGGGTCGTCGAACCGTCCACGTCTCGTGTCCATCCTGCACAGCCGCATATACACGTACTTTGGCCTGGTACTCTCCGGTGTTTCTTGCCAACCTCTCCCCGCCCGATTTGCCCGATCCCGGGGACTGCACACTCCATCGACGCTGCCGCGAATGGGCTACCTCCTGCCCGGCGAGAATCGCGGACCGCCATCTTGGATCGCTCTAGTTACGAGGCTTCGGTCCCGGCGAACATCGATTCTTCCCACTCCCGCTGTTATACACTCTCGATCCTTTCGAGACCCCTCCGCCATAACTCTCTCGATCGGATCGTACCGATCGACGGAGAACTTCTCGCTTTCCGCTTCTTTCTCCCGCCGATCTCGTTCGCCGTTTAACCGAGTCCCTGCCAATTTTATCGCAATGCCTTTAATGGTTCCTCAGCCTCCTTAGGATTACCGATCGAGTATTCGCAGAGCCGTATCACCGAAACCGGGTTACATGAGATATTTGGCGGGTCCTCTTCGTTTCTCAACATCACGCCTTTTTCTCTCTCGATCGGATCGTACCGATCGACGGAGAACTTCTCGCTTTCCGCTTCTTTCTCCCGCCGATCTCGTTCGCCGTTTAACCGAGTCGCTGCTAATTTTATCGCAATGCCTTTAATGGTTCCTCAGCCTCCTTAGGATTACCGATCGAGTATTCGCAGAGCCGTATCACCGAAACCGGGTTACATGAGATATTTGGCGGGTCCTCTTCGTTTCTCAATATCACCCCTTTTTCTCTCTCGATCGGATCGTACCGATCGACGGAGAACTTCTCGCTTTCCGCTTCTTTCTCCCGCCGATCTCGTTCGCCGTCTAACCGCGTCGCTGCCAATTTTATCGCAATGCCTTTAATGGTTCCTCAGCCTCCTTAGGATTACCGATCGAGTATTCGCAGAGCCGTATCACCGAAATCGGGTTACATGAGATATTTGGCGGGTCCTCTTCGTTTCTCAATATCACCCCTTTTTCTCTCTCGATCGGATCGTACCGATCGACGGAGAACTTCTCGCTTTCCGCTTCTTTCTCCCGCCGATCTCGTTCGCCGTTTAACCGAGTCGCTGCCAATTTTATCGCAATTCCTTTAATGGTTCCTCAGCCTCCTTAGGATTACCGATCGAGTATTCGCAGAGCCGTATCACCGAAACCGGGTTACATGAGATATTTGGCGTGTCCTCTTCGTTTCTCAAGATCACGCCTTTTTCTCTCTCGGAGGAAAAAAGATTATACGTCAGCCGTCGAAACGTTCGTATTCCCAGCCTGAGAGGCAAAGAAGGGGGGGGGGGGGGAGGGGGCGTGAGAAGATAACTAGGGGGACCGTGCTGTACTCCTGAAGCAACTTGCGTACTCCGTGACGTCAATGGAGAGCTCGCCTTCCAGCAACAGGCGGTTGCAGAGGGGTAGCTTCGGAAAAGAATTGGCAAACAAAAAAAAATATATATATATATATATATATATATTGGGAAGTGGTAGGAACAGAGCATGTCCGGGTCTAGGAACGGAGTACTTTTTCGTACACGATCGAGGAAGTAGTGCACAGTTCGATTCGGCATCTCTGCTATGTGTTACGATGTGTCACTGTTTTCTTTCGAGACTCTTTCCCGTCCGTCTCTATCAATGCAGGAATGCTTCCATGCAATTCGTTCAGTCCAATATCGGGCCGATCGATCTTCGACGCCCTTTTCTCCGGGTCCGGTAGAAAACCCGAACGAGATAAAGGAAGAATAAAAAGCGTAGTCGATCGAAAAAAGAATCGAGGATGGAGTCGGTTTGCGGTAACGAACGGTTATACCTCTGGTAGATTTCCAGAGCGTAGATAAGACAATCCTCCTCCCATACGCCCTCTACTTGTTCGTTTCGTTCGGCAGATAGGCAGGAAGACTGTAGGGACAGGTACACTGTGCGTTGCTCTCTTTGGCAGGGAATAAGAACCGGTGTACTCTCTTGACTCGTGTCTCTATACCATCTTCATCCATCTGTCTGCTCTGGGCGAGGATAAGGAAGGATAGGAAAGTTCGTTCCCACATCATGCGTGTTTAGTTAGTGCAACAATTTAATGGATTTCCGAATAATTTAGATGGGTGTCAAATAATCTAGTTGATTGGCAAACAATTTAGTTATTTGCTACAGAATTTAGTTGTTTGCCAAACAATTTAGTTATTTGCTACAGAATTTAGTTGTTTGCCAAACAAATTAGTTGCTTGCTAAACAATCTAGTTGTTTGCCACACAATCTAGTTGTTTGCCAAACAATCTAGTTGTCTGCCGAAGAATTTCGTTGTTTGCCAAACAATCTAGTTGTCTGCCGAAGAATTTCGTTGTTTGCCAAACAATCTAGTTGTCTGCCGAAGAATTTCGTTGTTTGCCGAACAATTTAGTTGCCTGCCGAACAATTTAGTTGTCTGCCGAACAATTTAGTTGTCTGCCGAACAATTGAGTTGTCTGCCAAACAATTTAGTTGTTTGCCAAACAATTTAGTTGTTTGCCAAACAATTTAGTTGTTTGCCAAACAATTTAGTTGTTCGCCAAACAATTTAGTTGTCTGCCAAACAATTTAGTTGATTGCCAAACAATTTAGTTGTTTGCCAAACAATTTAGTTGATTGCCAAACAATTTAGTTGATTGCCAAACAATTTAATTGATTGCCAAACAATTTAATTGATTGCCAAACAACTCAGTTGACCGCTAAACAACTCCGTTGACCGCCAAACAACTCAGTTGGCCGCCGAACAACTCAGATGGCCGCCGAACAGCTCAGTTGGCCGCCGAACAACTCAGTTGGCCGTCGAACAACTCAGTTGGCCGCCGAACAGCTCAGTTGATCGTCGAACAACTCAGTTGGCCGCCGAACAGCTCAGTTGATCGTCAAACAGCTCAGTTAGTTAGGAGTAAGTCGTTAAACAACCCAGTTGGTCCAACAATTTAATTTCCATCCCCAACAATTTCATACTCCCGATGAGAAAGGGTTTTTCCTCGTAAAACCCTCAGTAAACCCCCGGTTAATGGTAAAAGATCTCGTACTCGTATCGTGTGTGTTACGATTAACACACGCGAACGAGTTTTTCGCGCGTCTCTATCAAACTGTTTGCGGCGGGCGGATCGAAGAGCTCGACCGGCCGGGCCACTCGGGCGTCTTTAAGCGTCAACGCGCGCTCGAGTTCTTCTCTTCTCTCCTTCACCGGAGAGCAGCAGCACAACGCAGCGTGCCGAGTATAATCGTTTGTTTCGCGTCGACCTTTGCGATGCACTACGTCAAGATGTCAGAGCACGACCCCGCCTCGGAGCCCGCGTAGCAAAGATGCACTGGGAACTGCTGTAATGGGCTTACAAAGCGTAACAAACTGATGCGAGGTCAAGCACACGACGGGCAATAAACACACGGTGGAAGATAAATGGCCGGTACGCTCTGGACCCGAGGAGAGCCTGAGCCCTCTTCTTACCCCCGTGACCATCTAACTATAACTCTATACACAGCATTTCTACCATCGTCGAGGCTCGCGCTCTGCAACTCGCGGGGAAAGTGTTTCGGCGCTACGGACGTAACCCCCTTTACATTTATTTCTTTCATCTTTATTTTTCCTCACCGACTCGCACACATTTCGCCTCCGGCGTCCTCCCGACCGAGAGGCTCTCCACGAACAGGCGAACGGTTCGTACATTGTACGATAGGAGCACCTTATTGCCGCAGTTAAAGCCTCTCGCGCGAGGATTTTATGGGAGTGCAAAACTGACGCACGTCCGACGAATGGGTTAACACCATCGAGAAACATCGCCTATTACTTTATAACCTCGACGGTTTAAGTTTTGATAGAGGTGAATTTCATGTGCGACGCGCTGGAGCCAGTGAGGCACGGTGGGGATTTTGTTTTTACCCTCAAGGGTGAAATACCATCGAATTGGACGAACTTTATTTTTGAAACAATTTTTTTTTATTTTTCTTTCGTGTCTAATGGTCGACTCGATTTTTTGTTTGTTTGTATTTTTACAGATGCCTCAGACAGTGCCTTCGACCGTTGGCTTTTCGCCGTCCTTCGACTACAGCACCTTTCAATTCGATCTTTCGTTGTTGCCCGACGACTACAACGTGACCAGCACCCTTAAACCGACGCAGATAAAACAGGAGGTTCACTCGCCGAGGGCAAACTCACCGACGACCTATCCGAGTCCACCTTATCCCGGTGTAACGGGCGAGCTATCTCCGAATTACTCTCACGACGGTTCGCCCGGTTATCCAACAAGCCCCTACTACGTGCCGCAGAGCCCCCAGAGCGCTCAGTTGTACATCAGCAGTCCGGAGCCTATCAAACAACCCGTCAAGAGAGAGAAGAGCCTCGACCTCCTGGCCATACTTCAGGAATCACGGTGAGACCATGATTCTCGGGCCCCGAGATTTGATTTGCGCCCCGAACGAACTATGTTTATGCACATCTTTCGAACGATCGCTCGTCGAGCAGATGCACTTTTTTTTTATTCTATTTTATTTGTTTTTTAGCCAATGCGCTTCATTGGCCTCAGTGATACAAGATCTGCTGGTATCGCGTCGATACATGCACTGCGAAAAAAAATAGCTTGAAAATTAATGAATGGTACGCGGTAAAAAAAAGTTTGTACCTTTTGCAACAACTTATTGTCCGCAAACGTCTACAATCTTTTATTTGTTAATTTTCCGGTTTTACAAATAAAAGTACAAAGTAAAATTGTCAATGACACGAGAAATAAAAGGACAGGTTTGTATATTCAAATAAGTGACAAACGATTTTGTCACTCATTTAACAAAATTATTTTTACGAAATTTGACATTCCGTTTTTACGGAATAATTTTTTACTGTGTACTGTGAGCTTTTTTTTACGTGAACGGTGTCTGAAATTTCAAACCCATGTGCCTGGCAAATTTACCGTAAAACTTTTATATTTATAATGAAAGATTTTGAAAATTTCAGCCAAAAGATTTGTATTTTTAACATCTGGTATTTTTATTATACAAAAAAAAGTACACTAATATTAAATCAATGCAAGTAATATAAGAAAATTTCAAGTTCCACTACATAAAATTCACAATTTATTTTTACAGTGTGTGTGAAATTTTTTCTTCTTTTTTTTCCCCCCAGGCTAATGGGCCATTGACCAGGGTCCTTCAGCCTGTACACACAATGTCAGTAGCACACAATGTTTAATTGTATTAAAAATAATGTTATTTTAATTTTTTCGCAGCCTTCTCGCCGAGAGTCTCGGCCACAAGGAGGACTCGACGGACTGCACGGTGCCCTGCACGCCACCGAGATCCGAGGAGGACATATACAATACCCTGGACACAGATTTCTTTCCAAAGCGCGACGAATCGAATCCTCTCCTGAAGGAGATACTGTTCAAGGAGGAGCCACGTTCGACAGGCTCGTCGCAATCGTCATCGCCCGTTCCCCACTCGAGCGAGCATCACGAGAGTTCGCCGCTGAGAGATCTGCTGTTCAACAACAGAACGAGCGGCAACAACTGTGCGACAAAGGATCAGGAGGAGGATCGCAAGAGTCTGAACGAGGAGTATGGCATCGTGGTTCCCAAGATCGAAGTTCGGGAGGAGGGCTCGTCGTTGATGAGCGAGATAAGCGAGAAGATTCTCTGCAGTCCGTTGAGCAGGGAGGAGGATATATTCAAGGAGGCGCCGCAGAAGAGCGATCACCAGCTTCTTCGGGAGGTTCTGCGGGACACGAGCTTTCAGAGAAAATACAATCTGAGGCCGGTGGATCTCGGGGGTGTCGGTACGGGCTTCGTCGAGGACATGGAGGGAAGCGAGTGCGTCGGCGATCTTGCCAGGGAGCAAATCGAGCCGGTTCTCAGCCTTGCGATTCAGCAACTGCAGAAAGACTTCGATAACACCTGCGTCGCCCTCGGTATTCATCCCGGTAATTTTTGTTTGTTCTCTGTTCATAAATTTGTCGATACCGATCGATCGATCGATCCACGATTCCTGCTTCGCTGTCCGTCGCGACCTCTCCCCGATGAGTTACGTCATATCGCCACCGCGATGGTGTCTCTCATATTCCTTCGCATCCATGCCCGCGAGACCTCGATGATCGTCCCGCGCGCCGAGAGATCTCGTCGAGACCGTTCGCCACGGGACCGCCTCGCCGGAGGCTAAAGTTGTGTAGTCTCTCGCTCACGACCGGTTCCCAGCCTCGGCGACATAAGCGCGCCGGAGGGACCGTGCGTTCGTCTATGCTCGGGCTCGGGTATGACGTCAAGCTCGCGGAATAAAGTTGCCGGTTCCCTTACCATTCGCTATCGTGAGCGCGAAATTACGAAACTCGTTCGCGATGGATCTCGATCGACGCAAGGTCGTCTCGAGGTCCCGACTCTAATCCTTCCTTGTTCTCTCCATAATTTTACTTTCTATATTTTTTGTTTTTTTGTTTTTTTTTCACTGTTATTTCCATAACTTTGCTGTATATTTTTTTTTTCATTTTTTATTTTTCACTTAGGGTAAAAGACCCAGTTTCTGACAGGGGAAGCTCAAGCATAATCGGCTCCCCCCACCATTTGATATGCAGCCAATGGGTAGCGCGCGTTCGGGGGCTCACAAACTGCGACTCTTGGTCCTCCTTGTTTATTCCTATGATTTTACACGCTCAAAGTGAGAGAGCTGCGTAGAAGTGTCATAAACTTGGTCCTTTACCTTACGTCCATAATTTTGCCGTATATATTTTTTAATTGTTTTTTTTTCACTTATGCCCATAATTTTGCTGTATATATTTTTTCGTTTTTTTTTTCACTTATGCCCATAACTTTGCTGTATATATTTTTTCATTTTTTTTTTCTTCACTGTTATGTTATTCTCTACAGTTATTTGATTAGAGCGTTCTATTGTTGTCTGTGCGCAGAGCCTCGTAGATGGAGCGCCGCCGACGTCGCCGCCTGGGTCCAGTGGGCAAGGAGACAGCTTCAACTGCCCTCGGTTCCACTCGAGAGTTTCAACATCGACGGTGCGACCCTCGCGACTCTCTCGGAGGAGGACTTTTGCCAGAGAGCACCCCAGGTGAGAGTCGCCTGAGTAACTCCAACGCCATCGTTCGTCGAGCCGTGCATTACGAATTTTGCGCAATTGGTACGACTCGCTGAGGTCGTTTCTCTCGGTAGTGCGTGGACCTCCCTAGATCCGCTTCGTCATGGGCCACGGCTCTGCCGAGCGCGCGCCGACTTCGGATCTCAACCGGCCACGGTATATCGCCGGCTCGGCCATCCGAGCTTTGTGCGAGTCAAAAGGTGGAAGGGAAAAACCGCGAGCGCCGCGCACACCCAGAGAAGAAACACGGGCGAACACGATCGGGGCTCCGCTCGGTTCGACGGTTGCGAGAGATTCGTCGGTGGGGGACGGGGGAAAGTCCGGTGAAAGTGAATTTCTTGGAAATCCTACGTGCGTCGTAGCCGCGCCGGCGATACCGTAACTTCCTCGTTAAATTCTTACGCGTCCTTTATCGCGAGGCTGGCTTCTCGAAGGCCGCGAAGAGATCGCCTTCCCCGAGGATCGTCGGGGGAACGACGCCGAACGGCGAGGTTTCGTCAACCGCAAGCCCGAAATTCAATCTCGTCTCGTATTATTCCAATCGCACCCCCCCGCTCCGCACCCGCCCGATAAATTTAGATCTCGCTGTATTATTCCTCGATTATAGTTAGACATCACGGCTATTCCGGTAGAATATATTTACGACTATAGAGTCGTAGAGATATTTGGCCAGCTTGGATCGTAGTGCGCGAGGAAATCGCCGAGCCAACGTCAATAGTCGGAGAAAATACACCGGATACGAATACTCTTTACCCTTAACCCACCGTCACCGTTGCGACGTGAGACAATTTATAGAACAAACCAATATTATTTATGATCAATGACATCATTCACATTATCGTTGTTATTAATATCATTTTGTTAATCGTATCGTTAAAAAAAATGTATCCATATATGTCGTGAATTTACCGGTTTTCATTTATAAATGTATAAATTTATAAATTTATCATACAGATTCGTAAATAATATTGCCATCGGTGAGATATCGCTCGTACAGTCACGGTTAATTGACCAGTCATTAACAGGGTTATTTGCCAATTCTAATCGCTGCCCATTTCGCGTCGACCGTAGCGAAACTTGCTTAAGTCACAATCCCAACGGGTGCCTTCAGAGCCGGTCGAGCGGATTTCAATTCCGAGACAAGTTTTTTCATGTGCCCATCGTCCATGAATTTCTGATTCGTTGTTATTAATATCATTTTATTAATCGCGTCATTTTAATAATCGTATCATTTTATTGATTGCATCATTTTAACAATCGTATCATTTTATTGATTGCATCGTTTTATTAATCGTATCGTTTTATCAAAAATTAATCGATGCATATCGTGAATTGAGCGGTCACGTTTGTAAATTTATCATTCAGTACTCGTAGATAAAATTGCCATCGGTGAGATGTCGCTCGTCCAACCGCGGTTAATTGACCGGTTATTAACAGGGTTATTTGCCAATTCTAATCGCCATCCGTTTCGCGTACACTCTAGCGAAACTTGCGTAAGCCTCAGCCCCAACGGGTGCCTCGCGAGCCGTTCGAGCGGATTTTAATTCCGAGACACGTTGTTCCATGTACCATCCCTCCGCAGACTGTCTGTTTCGAAACCGAGATCGATGCACCGCTCCTCCGTTCGTCTATCGTTTTCCATACTATGGCGAAATACATTATACCTCAGGCTGCTCCGATATTATTCGCTCGCGAGCGCTCGACGTCTCGAGCCAGAGTCCTGAATCATGTGGACCGTGTCGTCACGATACATAAAACCTCGGGAGCGCGCATAACTGCGTCTAAGGTGCGTTCGGTTAGTTCCCTCGTTCGTTCACCGGTACAGCCTCCGCGCTTCTCGCTTCTGTCTCTTCCCTCCTCTCCCCGAAGCCGAGCGAACATCGCGAAGCTTACCTGTGTTTTGCGCCCTCGCGGGTTCCTCTCAACCGACGCGGTGCAGCGGCAGCGGCAACAACACAGCCGCAACGGTCTCTCGTACAGAGACCATCGAGAGACTACTCGGTATCGCGAAGTAGGTCAAGCCAGGCATCGTCGGCAGCCTGTTGCGTCGCGCCGCTTTCTCTTCTCTTTGCGGGCCTGTTGTGTTTGCCTGCTCTACGCCTCGTATCGGAGATACTCCGACGGAGGAATTCTGTACACGCTGTTGATTCAGCCGGTCGTTTATCGGTCGAGAAAGAAATCATAATCGTTTACTGCTACCTATGCATTTTCTTACATTTTTCATTATTTATTTTTATTTCTAATTATTTATTTTTATTTTTAATTACTTATTTTTTTTTTTTTTATTATTAATCACTTATTTTTATTTTTTTAATTATTAATCACTTATTTTTATTTTTTTTTATTATTAATTACTTATTTTTATTTTCAATTATCTTTCTGTTCCAGTGCGGTAGTATGTTGCACGCTCAGCTCGAGATCTGGAAAGCCGCGGTCGAGGAGTCGCCGAGGAACACGCTTGCGGCTTCCTGGAGTCCCACCGGTGTCGTCGTTCCTCCGAGCAGTGGAAATCCGAGTCCGCCCTCGTCGATGAAGAGCAGCGTCGAGCCGGCCAGTGTCAAGGGTTCACCGTGCGCGATGGATTATTCCGATGGTGAGCTACGATTCTGCAATTTTTCGTTATTTTCATTTACATGATAATTTAAAAGTATATTCAAATGATAATTTTTATTTTTATTTTTAGAAACTTGGTTTTCATAAAAATAAAAAAATTGTGCAAAGTCATTTGCACATGGCTTCTTCATTTATTACAATTTTGCGCATAGCTTTGTCTATGAGGAAACCAACAAATTTTTTATGGTACAAAAATCCCGGAATAATTCACCGTGCGTGATGGATTATTCCGATGGTGAGCTACGATTTGCACATTTTTTGTACATGACAATTACAAAGTATATTTTAATTATCATTGGTTTTTAAAATGAATTTTTAGAAACTTGGTTTTCATAAATATGAAAAAATGGTCCAAAGTAATTTGCACACTTTCTCATTTATTACAATTTTGCGCGTAGCTTTCTCTAATGCGAAAGCCAACAATTTTTTTTTATGGCACAAAATCTTTTGAGTCGTTCGCAACCGAAGAGAGTCCTCGAAGAGCGTCAGGGTCAAAGTATTATTTGTTTCAGACGAGGAGGAAGAGGCGAGCAGCGCTCCGAGCACGAACGGAACCGGCAAGATGAGAAACGGCGGTTCCCACATACATCTGTGGCAATTCCTCAAGGAGCTTCTGCAGAGTCCCGGTCTACACGGTTCCTGCATACGCTGGCTGGATCGCACCAAGGGTGTCTTCAAGATCGAGGACTCGGTTCGAGTGGCGAGATTGTGGGGCAAGAGGAAGAATCGTCCGGCGATGAATTACGACAAGCTCAGTCGCAGCATCAGACAGTACTACAAGAAAGGTATAATGAAGAAGACGGAACGGAGCCAGAGGTTAGTCTACCAGTTCTGTCATCCGTATTGTCTGTAAAATTAACGACGATGAAACCGCTCGGCTGAAACTTCGTCCAAAAGAGAAAAATAAAAGTTTGAAAATATTCGGACGAACGGAGAGCGGGTACAATGGAACGGATCGAGCGGTCTAATTTAACAGCAAACCACAACCAAGGACTTCCGGTTCTTTCCCCGCTGGGAAAGATCGAACGCGGAGAGAACGATAAGTGCGTGTCAATTATTAAAGCGTGCGTCTTAGGGTACGAGAGTGTGAATGTTGGGGAGGGAATAACGAATGCAATTCGGAGTAAATGAAATATTAACATAACAAAAAAAAAATTGAATACGTGATTGTTTCGTTGTGGACATCGCCAAAAATAATCCTACGTGTTTGCATTATTTTAACAATAATGTCAATACACGCAAGGGTAAAAATTCGTACGCCCATGTGGGCGAGTATATCATTATCGTTATATTATTTAACTTTTTCGTCTCGCGCACGTTTAATTAAAGGTAATCGCTGTACTCGTCTACGGTGCGAGTCGACGATTTTCTTTCTTTCTTTCTTCGAGTGCTCCGATCGAGCGGCGGTTGATCAAGGAACTCGGGAGGTACGTCCCGCGATCCTTGTTAACATTTCACATATTATATTTCTTCTTGTCGCTTGCGATTTCTCCGTTCACGATCTGTTCGTTAAATAAGATTTGTTTTAGTTCGTAAGGCTTCTCTTACGATTGCTTGCTGGTCCTCGACGCCAGCTCCGATGCCCGGTCGTCGGTGGGCGGGAATTTTCGTTCCCCCCGCGACACACCGGGTAAGCGCCGGGGCGATTTTAGCGCGCGGAACTATTCGCTGCTGCTGGTCGCCAGTGTCGATTTTTTCTTCTGATTCGAAAAGCCGTTCCCACGGCTCGACGAATTATCTCGGAAGAAAATCGACGAGCGAGTCGCGTTCGGAGCACACAAGGCGTCCGGGGTCTGGTGATTTTGGTCCCATATATCTATGATATATTAAACTTGTATGTTCCATGAACGACTAGAACCCTAAGGTATCCCTAGGATAAGCGAAAAAGGCTCACGTGAGCCACCAATTAAAATTAACGTCGATCTCATTCGACGAATTCGTAACGTAATGTTAACAAAAAAAAAAAAATAATAAAAAAATATACCAATTATTTATTAAATCCTCATGCATGAGTTGTTATTCATAGTTTCTTTTTTTTTTTAATGTGGGATATACGGTGAATTTGTTTTGTACGACAATTCTATTTCGGGTTCTCGGTTAAGAGTTTTTTTTTTGTGGCTAAGTTATTGTTTCTCCTAGTTTAGATGTAAAACAAATTTCCTCTCGACCTGCCCCAATATATCGTACGTTGATGCTGAAATGCTTTGTGTTTTTTTTTTTTTTTTATCATAAAATCCATGAGATGGATAAAATTTAGGTTACTTTTTTTAGTTTTTTTTTTTTTCAAAACATGAGCCCCGTTCCGATCCCGTGACCCTTTTCACCAGTAACTCGCAAGAACAGCGCGGTTTAATAGCGCCGACAAATGTCGAATTCCTTGTACGTATCGGAGCGATTAATGGGACGGCTGAATTTCAAAGGTCGATCCCGGTATGACGGTCTAAAATTATATATGCACAAATTATTTTCATAGCTCGATTTTCTATTGTATACGAAAACGGCTCAAATGTTGTACAAAAAAATTAAAAAGAAAACACTATATCGTTGGAATGAATTGAATTATATATATTTGTACGAAATTATACACGGAGAAAGGAAGTCAGGGGGCATCGACAATGTTTAATATTGCATGAGCCTCTCTGCACGGGAGGTTTGCGTATGTACATGTATATAGTCTCGAATCGAAGTTAAAGGTCAATTCTCTGTTGTATGTAACGCGCTCTCGTCGAGCACTCACTTTCGTAAGACTAACGAGAGAGGAGCTCCCTCCTCCGGCTTAAAGAGTGCGCGCCCGACCTGGCGAGTTTACATAATGGGGTCGTAAAGTATGGTACTGAGGGTGCTTCGATGCGATACGTATTTTATATATATATATATATATAGCATATATACACCGAACCTCGGTTGCGCACTGTACGTTGCAACCAATATACCGATGCGGTGTATCGGTAGCAACGTATAGGTACGTATAGGTAGGATGGACCAACACCTGCGTACTTAAAGTGCAAGTACGCGAGTTTGAGGTAATTCGCGCTACTCGGCATGCAGTTCATTCGAGTCGAAAGATAAATATCGTTAAACGCTCGATGTTGATTTAAAAAAAAAAAAAAAATGTTACTACTTCACTCGTATGATGAAACCTATTTTTATATATATATTTATATGTATATGTATTTATATACTCGATATAATAAGTGAATTTCTTATACATACAATTTATGTACTACCATAGATCGTGAGGTGACTCATACAGGCTATAAAATTTTCTGTATCACTACTTTACCGGCTCTCTTCTCCGAAAGAATCTCATCGCAATATATCTGTTACCATATGGACCGTGCCGTGCTCGCTCCGAAAGCCTCGCGGGCATATTAATCCGACAATAAATCGATCGTAATATCAAAATTGTTTTACGAAGAAATGAGCTCTTTTTCGTTGACAATTTTTGATATTCAAGCCGAATGGTCCGTTCTGACGATCGATTTTTTTTTTTTTTTTTTTTTTGTACCTCGGAGCGAATACGGGACGGTCCGATACGGAGAACCTTTGATTGCAATTAAGTTAGCTCCGTTATCTGTAGTTTTTTAAAGTATAATATTAAGATACATTGTTACATTTATGTGCACGATATTGCACGACGTTTTAGTATTATTATTATCGTCACTTTGCGAACAATAAGGACGTCTGTCTACGTACAGACTCGCGCACACTGGCGAATCCAGCAAAGTCTTATTGAACGCAGAAATTTATTATTCCTGTAACGAGATTATATATTTTATTAAGATGAGGATTATTGATTGTTGCTGACACCCTCGGTGACTGTACGTCTCGAACACACCGTTACGGTGAAAACATTTCATTACATTGAATACAGAAAAAAAAATATATATATACATAGACACACAAAGATCTTTTATTTGTCAACTCCAAACCTCTCCCTCTCGATCGGAATCCAGCAACAACGGAGCGTCTCTTATCGATGATTTCGAAATATCTCTCGAAATACCTCTTATGGATATTGTTATTACAATTATTATTGCTCAACGGAGAAAAAAAATACTAAAATCAATTAAGCATTTTTTCCAACAGTCGATACATCGAATTGTTTTTGGGTATCGGAATATAATTTGTTTAAATAAAATTGAATATTTTGCTTCAAAGGAATTGCGTCGGATGCAACATTTTCAATTTTATTTAAATAAATGATGGAAAAAATACTTCATTGATTTTTTTTTTTTAGATAAAAATATCTCTCTGCATTATTATTATTATTGTTATTATTATTATTGCCTAGATTCGTTTAGCTCATTTGAATAAATGGCGTCGTAGGTATTGTGCAGCGAGAGCTGGGGAGCGGCGAAAGTAACGTACCCGTTGTTGGTTAGCGGGCTTGCGGGCGAGGGAAAGTGTCCGAGTCCAAATGCTGCGGCTCGGCACTGATCTAATCGCCCGTTCGGGCTCGAGCTATGAATCATTCGGAGCGACCACGCAACAGCGATTTTGCACGTGGACGCAATTCATTTCGTACTCGCGAATGATTTTTTTTTTCCACAGTCCTCGTCGCAAAGTTACCTGGCGAACGACTCAAGCCACCTGCAGGATTAACAGCAAACGTCAACGTCACTAGCAGGTATTTTAACGTTCTTCATAGATTCGTGCATGCGTGTTTTCTGGTAATTAATTAATAAGGTATACGGCCCAGTTTCCGTCACTGTTCCCAATTACCGTCATCGAACGCAATTTATAGTAATAATAAAAATACAACTTGCGCTTAATACAAAAAAAAAAATTGACGGTATGTCGAAGAGCGGATTTTACTCTCGATTATTACCGCAATACGTATATTTTTTTAAATAAAATGTTTCATTTAACTATTTAGCAGTGTATCTTTCGAGATGCGGTCGCTATCCGAAGGCATTTATTCTTTTTCTCTGTATACATTAATTTGCAAGTAGTAAAATGTAAAAGTTATATAATACCGACCTCTTATCATTGTCGAATATTCCATCGAGGGACGTAACTCCAATGTATATGTTCGAGCGATGGCCCGACCAGAGAAAATTATATTATTACACGTATGGATTATCGGGGAGAAGCCCGCTTTGTCGGGACGTACGGTACGAACTTCAACCTGCATACAGAGTCCGGCCGAGGTTGGGACGATATCGGGGCGCGAGTTGTGGGCGTCTCTCGCATTATTTACGAGCATTTAATCGTACAATTAATCTAACACCTTGTTGCAACAACACCTCGACCGTGAGGCGAGTCCGGCGCAGCGAGATAAATATACGAACAAAAAAAAAAAAAAAAACAAGAATAAAAAATGAAAATAAATTAAAAAAAAGCAAGTAGGCGGAGAAGAAACCAAAGAAAATTGCAAAGAACGTGGACCTCGTGAGCTCTCGAACTCGACTGCCGGAGCACCCTCCGATCGATTATTGTATTATTATATTATACTCCTCAGGTGTCCGTTTCATCGGATAACCGCCGAGCCTACGTTACGAGGATAATTCGTACAAAGAGAGCCCGTATAGTTATTATTCCCCCGGCAAAGTATACTCCTCGACGATCCCCACTCCCCCGTCATTGAACTTGAATTATCTACAACGGAATAGATTATTTTATTATCGCCGAGACAGGATGAAAATGTTGTATTTTTTTTTTTTTTTTTATCTCCGCATTATATCTCGAGAGTCTGGAAAAGGTTGGCTCGACGAAGGTGAGAGCTTAGAGTTTAGTGTGAGAGAGTCTCGTGCAGACAAAGAGAGAGAGAGAGAGAGAGAGAGAATATCGCAATAATCGAGATTTGCGATAGGAAGGTAGCGCGCGAGGTGGACCGCGAGGGCGAGCTGGTACGTTCATCGGGAGAGAAACACGCCTCCGAGAAAAGAGTGATAAAAGTTAGAGGAGAGGTCAGGCCGACCGAGAGTCGTTAATGATACGAATGAAGGGCGAGGCAAAAACGCCGGAGCCGATGCGGGAGGAAACTGGTGGCCGAGGCCCGAGAGGAATACCCATGCGGTTCCGAGAGATCTCCGAGCCCGAATTGGCCCTGAAGTGGCGATATAAAACCGAAGGTTAACTGGCTACGCTCGAATTACTAAAAGCCTCGATAAATGTTATCGCTTAAGGGCTCGGGGGCCTTAGAAAATTTATAAGTTCGCAATAATCTAGTAGATTTTTCGCGCGCCTTTCACACTGTAAAATACGATATTATCATCGGTATGGAGTACATATACACATTTTCGCATCGTCTTCGATTAATATACAGAAAAAAAATATATATATTGTTGGAAGAAAATCGCAGCTGGCGAGAGTTTTGTCACGGTTGTTGCCTCGTATCTCCGCTCTCGACCGTATTATATCGGTGCGGATATTGGTGGCAACGAGTATTGTCTTTGCTCGAAACACGGTAACACCCCCCCCCCCCCCCCCCCACCTCCTCTGCCGCTCCCCCCCCCGTTGTGCATATAAAAGTAGATATACTCACTTCTATACAGTATAAGAAGAATCGCGCGTGCTCGCCTGTTTTACCAAGGACAACAACATTCTCCGCGAAACTAATTGCCAGTTAAATATATAGTATACGTAGGTGAACATATACATCTATCTGCACACAACTGGGGAATTTATTGCGGGCCCGTGAGACAGGGAGTCGATGCGGGCGAGGAGCGACAAAGTGCGGGAGATCGAACGAGGGAGAGACGGAGAGGAAAAGCGCTACGCTTGGTTTATCCGTGTAAGCTGTATATGCCCCGAGGCACGATAATTTATGCTTTCATTATGCCGCACCATTGATTCCATGTAATACGGTGACTTATTCGGTCATACGGACGCCATCGAGCGCGATTATCTCGGTCGAAACTTCGATAATAAAAGCGCTTGGGTTTTCAACTGGAGACGGGATACGTGCAGTGTATTAAATATTGAAAGAATCGTGAACACTCCGTTTTTTTTTTTTCAACATCGTAAACCACTGTATTTGGAGGAGTTGAATAATTGGGACGACAAGGGCTGGAGATTAAACATTCAGGGGAGCGGTTCGCTGACATTACATAAAAATTTCAATAATAATAAGGGGGGACGTCGTACGAGTTAGGCTCATGAAATGCTAAAACGCGGCAGTCAATCTTTCTACGACGTTTCGACATTTCGACATTTCGAGTTAATACTCGAAATGTCCCTGCCGGTTTGCAAATCTCATTTTTCGACGGGAAGTAACGTCATCTGGGGGAAAATTCACTTCCTATTTGATACAGTACATTACTCCTCGAGGGCGAAAAACGTTTTTCTAACGGGTGTGAGTTTGCAGCACGTGCCGAAGGCGAGTGCTGTAATCACACGAGTTAGAAAAAGTGTTTGGCACGAGGGATGTACGAAATTTTTCATCACAAGGTGCGAAAATAGCGGTTTTACGCACGCGAAGCGGTCGGAAAAGTGGCCATTTCCGCACCGAGTGATGAGAATCTCATTTTTGGACCGGAAGCGTTGTCATCTAGGGAAAAGTCACTTCCGATTTGAAATTCTCATTTTCCGACCGGAAGTGACGTCATCTAAGGGAAGCGTCACGTCCGGTTTTAAAATTATATTTTTCGACCGGAAGTCACGTTTCCCCTGGATGATGTCACTTCCGCTCGAAAACTCATATTTACGAACCGGAAGTGACGTTTCCTTTGGAGGACGTTAGTACCGGTCGAAAAACAAAATTTTCAAGTAACGGATTAACGTAAGGTACCGAACTCATTGTGCAGCAGAGGCGAAGAACTCAGGCAAAATTTACCCGCGCAAGTAAAAAGCGGTGAAAGATATAGCTGGTGTGAAAACCTTGTTGCCACCTTAATCGCACGCTTGGGAACAGAGCAGCAACCGCTCTGTCGGTGTTCGACGTGCGAATGCGAACATAAATCCAAATTAGCGGCGGCAACGTAACGTTCACGAGTCGATCGAATCGTTGCTCTCGCTCGGCTTCGGTAAAACCATCGAGGAAGATGCCGAATCGTAACTTGGGCTATCCGATCGATCTCGTTCGAGTACATATTATACGAGAGGCGAGAAGGTATTTTTCACCTGGCAGGTTCTCTTCCCCCCCCCCCCCCCCCCCCCACCGTACTCCTCCTTCGGACAACATGTATCGAGAAAAAAGAAGCAAAATTAAGCGAATCAAAGTTTAAGTGTAAATTTATAGTGCATAAAAAAATTTCAATTTAATGAAATTCAAATTGAAACCGGTACATGCATCGGGATTTTATGGCAACTAAAAACTGATAGAACCATTTTATTCGACGCAAAATAGTCCGACAGGCTCGACAGCCGCTTACGCTGAAGGAATACCAAGGTGTCCGTCGGTCGGTAACAACTTGCCTGTCTTACCTACTGCAGATAACGTGGTTCTGTGTACCAAGAACCGGTAATGCCGAGCAGGTTCGTCTTTTATCCCAGAGATGGCGACAGAAATACCTTCCAAAGGACCATTGAATGAATAATCACGCTTCAAAGTTGTAATACAAATGAACAATAAACTATGAAATTATATAAATTACCATATAATATTCTTTTCCTTTCATATATCTTTCTAAGGAAGACTCCTCGATACCATACGATACGATGTACAAATATTTGAGCAACCAGTTCCCGTTTCCGTCGCAGAGCAAACGGCTCGAGGGCGTAGCGAAGATTTTTCCTACGCCTCTACGATGCCTCGCTCGCGGGGGCGGACGCGAAGGGGGTGCGCTAACAAACTGGCAAGTTAAACTTTCTCTGGTTCCCATAGAAGCAGAAGGATCACCGTCGAATCTTTCGTGTATATAGGTATTCCAAAGGGCAATTCTAATTTCCCTCGGGATAACTGGCTGACGGTCGGACCGAGGAACCGATGAGAAACCCCTTCACTTTTCTTCCCTCGCTACTCTTTGTTCACCACCTTGTCCCGAAAGCTTTTCGGTGCGGCGAGACTTTTGCGGCACCCCGATCCGTGTGTTTTCCTACGGACCATCTCGTCAAACTTGCCGCACACACAATTTGCGGATAAAGTGTCTATTCGACAGGAATGAATATTACATTCGGAATAGCGTGACAGCGATCGAGGCTGATGATTCATGGTCCCGAGGCCCGATCACGATCATACTCATGACCCCCTATATGTGTATACGATGAATCAGATTTTTTTTTTTTTCTTCCCCCATGAATCCACCCTCTCGCGACCCCTGGCACATCCCACGAACATGTGCTCCCGAAAGTTTTCCTGGAACGATGAGACGAGTGAAAGTAACGATTCCGAGGGAAAGGTGCGGGACATACAAAGTAGTCTTTATACGAGGAGATGATGCAGCCGGAAAATTCGCTATGTCGTCACAGATATTCTTGGCTGATTAGGATGACGATGAGGCGGTGGCAGTAAACTAGTGGTAGCCACTCAGTTGGCTAAGTGAGTCGAGGAGAGGAGTGGAGAGTGAAATAGTGAGATAGACAGATAAATAGATAGATGGATAGATAGACGGCATTTATTGTATATTGGGATCTGAGGTCCTTTAGGCACTTCACCCAACCGACAACAAACCGAATAAATACAAACAAAATAATACGCTAAAATTAACGCACTGAACATAAACCACATAAAAATAAAATTAAAACAAGAAAATAAAACAAATAAGAGAGAGTGAGAGAGTGAGAGAGTGAGAGAGTGAGAGAGTGAGAGAGTGAGAGAGTGAGAGAGTGAGAGAGCGAGAGAGCGAGAGAGCGAGAGAGCGAGAGAGCGAGAGAGCGAGAGAGCGAGAGAGCGAGAGAGCGAGAGAGCGAGAGAGCGAGAGAGCGAGAGAGCGAGAGAGCGAGAGAGCGAGAGAGCGAGAGAGCGAGAGAGCGAGAGAGCGAGAGAGCGAGAGAGCGAGAGAGCGAGAGAGCGAGAGAGCGAGAGAGCGAGAGAGCGAGAGAGCGAGAGAGCGAGAGAGCGAGAGAGCGAGAGAGCGAGAGAGCGAGAGAGCGAGAGAGCGAGAGAGCGAGAGAGTGAGAGAGTGAGAGCGTGCGAGAGTGAGAGAGTGAGAGAGTGAGAGAGTGAGAGAGCGTCGACGGGTTACTCACCGCGGGCGACGCTTCATCGATCGCCGGCTGAGTCGCGATGGTCGGAGTTGAGGCGCCGACCACCCCTGCTGCGGAGCTTGCGGGCGTATTTTGCGTCAGGGAAGAATCGGAATGGCGTAAGCGGCGAGGGAGCGGCAGGGGGGGGGGGGAGAGCGAGATCGCGAAGAGTCAAATGATCGAAGGCAGACAGTGACAGACCGTGGTATACTGTCGCACTATACATGTATCTAAATACATAGTACGACGCGTACATTTGAGGGGCGGTCTGGTAAAGGGGATGAAGAGGGGTCTAAGCCCCAGGGTCGGCGAGCTATAGAACCGAAGAAAGAAACGGGGGGGTAGAAGGGAGAGATTGGGGGGGGGGGGAGGTGGAAGAGTCGAGAGGGTCAGAAGAGAGATCGTATGAGATGGTATAGAGGCAGAGTACGAGGGTAGTAGTTCTGAGTCACGAACATCTGCCTCCCGGCGTCTCCCGACGCCCTCCCGTCGAGCGTTCGACGCACTCAAACGAGGTTTCTCTACGTAAGAGTATAGTAAGTGTGCACAGGGAAACGGCCGAACAGTATAGAACGAAGATCCACCTGTAGAACTATCCGGTGGCACGATAACCTCCGCCGGCGCGTAATCGGACGCATAACTTTCCGATGGGACGTAGCACTGTTACAAAACGGTTTGTACATTCAACAAACGTACCTTGTAAACAAAAGACCGCAATTTTCTTTTCGATAGTAATGATAATAGTGACAGTGATACTAATAGTAATTATTCTGTATAATAGTCTTAAGATCATCCGTGACTTTCGGGCTGCCGGGCTGACACTTCTCAATGTCACCTCGACAATTCTTTACCATTTCCGCAAGTCGTTTTTTGTAACATATGGAATTGATTCGACATGGTTGGGCAGTAAATAGGAATATGATTGGCGAAGGATGGAGGGTGAACTGCCCGAATGTTCACCAACGTGTTTCGACCGGAAGTGACGTATGTCTGGTCAAAAAATGGGAATTGCAAACCGCAATTGACGTATTTCCGGTATGACGTGTGTTTCGGTCGAACAATGAGATTTGCAAACTGAAAGTGACGTATGTCCGATATGATGTCACGTTCTGTTGAAAAATGAGATTTTTAATGGGGACATGCCGTATTTGTGGTTAAAAAAAAATTCGATTTTCAAACCGGAAGTGACGACACAACGAAATGTTTCATATTCTTCTGCATAAATCTTCGTGGACAAGAAATATTTGTCAAATGTAAAAACTTTTTTTTTTTCTATGTGCAATAAGTTCAGATTATTCGACATTATTCTTAGTGACTGCCCGATCGAGCTTCTTCGAATGCCACTGAGAGCCCTGCAACTCCTCATACGCCGTGCGGCGGCGAAATTGCTGCAAGGGTTATAGGAATCTAGAGTGAAGGTTCAATTTGACGTAGTCGACACTTGAAGCAAACAAAATATTTTATTGTTACATATTATAGTACATTACGTGTAGCCCGTGACACATTAAAACAGACCATTTAGTATATGCTAAATAAATAGCCCTCTTACTTCAATATAACCAATCTTGATATGACAACCGCAAATCTCATTTTTTCATCTCCCTCACTTTCTCTCGCTTCTTTTTCGTTCTCTCCTTTCGCTTCAACATTTTTCATTTCGTAACGTCATGCGATATCACGTGTAACAGGGGAAAAATCGGGGATTCATCGGGGTATTTGAATTTTCATTAGAAAAAATATTCAATTTTTTTCGAGGATCGTTATCCTCTATTTTTTTTTTTACTTTTCTCCGACGTTTTACTCGTTTTGCCCTTTCGAGGAAGAGGAAAGACGAAGAACTCGTACGCTGAAAGCTCGTTGAGCGAGTGCGAGTCTCCCGTGCGTAATGCGTCGAATGACAAAGTAACAAGGACGATCGGCAAAATCAGACAGCGACAACGCAATTTTTTTTTTTTTTTTTTTGCTGAGCTGAACTCTTCGAGACACACGCACTTTCGCGCAATATTTTTTTTCTTCTCGTTTTTTTTCCCGAGAATCGAGCGTGCGAGTCCTTCCTAATAATGATATCGGAGTAATCGATAAATCTAGGTATATACGGCCTCGAGCTTCCTCGTAAAATGGCACAACTTACACATAACATATTACACGTATGCACGTATATATATATGCTACAAATATAGTCACAGGCCAACATTTCGTAGTACAACACAGCACAATCATTGTCGTATTCATATCGTTTAATTATTTTAATATTAATGTTGTTGTTGTTGTTTTTTTTTTCTCCTCATGTCCGAATGGTGTTCATCGACATGGTACCCTCGTATTCTCAAGTTTAAATAATATTATAGTCGTCATACTAGTATGTATAATTTATAATGTTAAAATTGACCAGATATATTCTATTGACTAGGCACACTTAGTTCATAACAAGACAAAAAATTGTTTCCCTTTCCTCTCTCTTCCTCTCCGCGTTACGGTATCGGCATTATTTTTATTTTTCTCGTTCTTACGCGATTCAATTCAATGCTTTACAAACTAAGCTTCCATGCTTGACTCTGTGTGTGTGCGTGTGCTCGTGTTCGTGTTCATGTTGTTCATTTATCGTAGCATTTTTTTTTTTTATTTCAATACAGTTACAGTATCGGTTATCGTAAATGTAATAGCGTACAATTACGTCGTAATAATCGATTCATTAATAATAATTACCCTTAAACATTACCGCTTTCTTCCGTCAATCATTCTCGCGCTCTCCGCCCCCCCCCCTTCCCCCTTCGCGCCCCTTTTATCCTCTCACAAATCACAAATACACAATTGTAAAGATTATCGGTTCCCTATATTCGTAGTATGGAAAAATAGAAACTTCTGATAATAAAAATGAAACAAACGTGAATCGGCGATCGGGGGTTGATGAAGGGTTAAATCGCCAGCAACCCCCAAAGGCATACTTGTCATAAACTCTTCCTCTCTCACTTTCTCCCTTACTCTCTCAATCATCCTCATTCACGTGTCTCCTTTTTTGTTTGGTTGTCGTTACATTTTTGGTATACGCCATTTTCTCGTTTTTTTTTTTCTTCATTTTTTCATTTTTTTTTTTCTCTCGCAAAGTACGCTAATTTGATTAATCAAACGAGGCGTTAGCCGTTCTTATCGCCGCAATCTTACAATCCTACTTTTTTTTTTTTAATAATACATTACATTGTATCCACGTGTGCACGAACAGTTTAGTGGTTTTAGACTCCTTACGTGGTATCAACCGGGTAAGTGGTGCGCCAGAGCGTTAGTGTGTTGTGGGTTTACGAAAAATTTTAATGACGACACGTTTTCTTTATTTTAATAAGCCATAACCGGTGCTGTATTGGAATGTATATGAGGACGTGCTTGGCATGTTTTTTATTTATAAACTTCCAACGATAGGTTTATTCGCTCTCATCTGAATATCCGAATGGATATCGCACCATACGAGAACTTAAGGGACAATGGCTGTGACTGAGGTGGACTCTCTTTGAAAAGTTGTTGGATCGACTATGAGCTAACTCGCGGGGCTACTTTCTATACATTAACATTAAACTTTAGAGTACGAAACGAAGAAAAAAAAAAACAGAAAACGCAACGCAAATCTCGAAACGCAAGGAGAAGCTCAAAAGCGCACGTTTTTACTCTTCACTAAAATTACTTGTTCTCTTGTTACGTGTTTTTTTTTCTGTTTTTCCTCCGCTCGTCATTTTTCTTCTTCTAATGTTTCGTTTTTTTTTTTTTTTTTTTTTTTTTCTTCGCATACGAACAAGCATGAACGTGTGTCTGGTCAATTAGAGTTTACAATTCAACGTACAAATATAATAGAAAAATATAATCGGTAGAAGAATAGAGATAGACATAGTGTTAGAATTAATCGTTCGTATATAGATAATTATTAATAATTACTGGAATGACTTCCAAGCCTCGGAACCGCCGGACGCTCGCGCCTCCGTCGACCGTCTCCGAGACTCACCCACATACTTTGTTTGTTTCTTTTATTTTTATTCGAAAAATCTATCTTTACAAATGCCTCCCTTTACGCGGCCTCTCGATTACTCTACGTGTGTCGATCTCCGATTCAAAGCTTTAAAAACATATTTCTTCTTCTTTTTTTTTTTTCTTCACCACAAGCTGCCTGACTCGCGGCAAGCACAATATTCGATATTTGTCTGCCGATAGCCAATTAAAATTACGATTGATTCATTCGTCATCTCTTTTTTTTTTTGCGCGCCGCACGGCTAATAAATACAAAAATTCGATCGTGCTTGCCGCATTATTATTCTTCTTTTTATCACGATTCATCAAAGATTCAACGTTCTACAAAAAAACTGTTCAACATATTATCATCAGACGCTCGTTGCGTTTTCGTTCAACAGTTGGTGCGTCAACCTTACGTGTGTTATTCGTGTGTGGATGTGTGTTTTTTTTTCACATGTCTGGCATCAGTAAATAATCGAAGAACGCAGAGTATCAACGATCGTATTTCTCATTCTCTCTCTCCGTCTCCATCTTCAAATTTTGCGTGAGACAAGTGTCGAAAGGATTGTATCGGATGTGATTTCGCGGTGCGCCCTTGCACGATTTTTATTTTTTTTTCATACGTATGTACAAATGTTCCCTTTGTATGCTTTCTGCCCGCATATATTTATCTCCCAATCCGGAGCAGCAGTGTAGAAAAAGTGTTAAGTTAAAGAGAATGGCCCTTTTCTTCGGAAGTTCGTACGAGTTTTTTTTTTATTATTATTTTTTCTTTTTAATACGAGAAAAACAGTCAGTCTTAGAGGGTGGGAGCGGGGTTGATTAATATTTAAAAAGATCAGTCCTCCCGTCCACGGTTATCTCTTCCGCGGTCATCGAATCGCGAACTTTCCGACATAATTAGGGGGAAGGGGGGGGGGGGAAAGATGATTTGTACCTCTAGTTGGAAAATTCGTGACCTCGTAATTACGGGGCCAAACTTTGTAAAACGGCGACGAGCGAGACTGGACACCGGATGTCTCTCAGATTCGTTTCGTCGAGCTCCCTTAAACATTTTTTTTTATTTTTATTTTAACTTTTTTTTTTTTTGTCACTTGCTGAGTTTATTACACGTATATTCGATATTGATTATCAGACATATAAGAACAACAACGTCGGCTATATCTTTTTTTTTTCATTAGTTCCCTTAAGAATATAATCTTAAATAACTTGATTATTGAAAAAGGATTATCCGTGCGAGTGTGCCGTTTCGAATATCGACTTAAGGGGTTTTTTTATCGGTGCGTTTTATTTTGTGTGTCCGTACGTCTCCCTCTCTGTGTAGTTCGTGAGTGCGTGTGCCGATTAACATTTTTTTTTTACAAAGCAATTGCAATCTTCGATAGTCTACCATGTAGAATTTTTTTTATTCTATCGGAGAAAATTGTATATTACTGTTGTGTGTGTTTTTTTTTAATAATGCGTTCTGGACGATAGGCAACGTTTATTTGTATCCTTTCGTATCCTCCTCGTTCGATAGCAAACGTGTGTGTTCGTGTGTTTATAATTTATGTGCGCGTAATTGGTTTTCTTTTTTGTTCATGATTTATTCTTATACACAAGTATAAACGGGTGCTTTCGACATTTGGACGAAAGAATTAAAAGGTGCTCGATAACATGATTGATTCGCATCCGTTTAAACGTACAACAATGGAATCGTTATTTTTTCTTCTTTCTCGGGGGTGGCATCGATCAAGGTCAACAATCTAACCTACTACCACTATTGCTAAGCTACACAAGAGATCGCGGCCATCGTTACGAAACACGGCCGCACGTTAAAACTACCCGATGACCAAAAATAAAATAAAAAAAAAACTTTTTTTTCCATCGAAACAATTAGCCTTCGCATTTTTTTTTTTTAAATATTAATGTATTCCAAGTTTTCTTATTTTTTGTTTGTTCTTTATTCTTCCCACATTGTGTTATTAACGATTGAGTCAGTGACAACATTAAGAACCCTACGATTACTAAACTTCCTAACCACTATGTTAACCCTTTTTTTTCGAAATCGTTACACGCGGATACGCGCCGTTCGCTTGCGATACGCATTTTTAATATTCGTTAATACGAGAGAGTCCTCGGCGGACGGTTCTCTAAGGACCGTCCGGGACCTACGATAGAAAAAATAAAATTATTATACCAAGGGCGCGCTGTCGCAATCGGCGGCCCTATCGATAACAGATCAGCAAAAAACATCTTTCACTGTCGTCCCCCGGTCTTCTTAATTCTCCTTTTTTTCTCGCTTTTTTAGTTTTTTTTTTTTTTTTGCACACTTTCTATTTTAATCGTTTATTCTCTCATTTTCACTCGAACGTTCATTCGTATATGTTGACTTGCCCTATAGCGATAGCCGGGTCTATTGTCTCTTGTGTATTTTCGTTTTGTGTCTGCAGTAGGAGTAACGGAAGCTGCGGCAGTAGTGGGCGGGCGATACTTTACATATTTTCATTTTTTTTTTTGTTGATTTTTCTTCAAAGGTGCGCCAAAGGGGGCCAGTATGTAGAAAAGAGTGATTTCGTGGGACACGCCGAAGCGGCAAAGAGACGCGGTGCAGTGAACACGCGTGCGAGGCCGAGTTCGAATAGCACACAAAAAAGTTGAGCGCACAGTCAGCCAGCCAGCTGTCAGACGGACTCGATTCTCCCTCTTTCGCCGTGGCAACGATAACGGGTATCGATCTATTGACTAACACGGCGAGAGATAAAGTATAGTGTGACAACGCGTGCCGCGCTCGCGACGAAAAAAAAAAAAAAAACCCGAAACTTTGTCACATATCGCTAACAAACTACGCGTTAATACGTACGTACTCTAGAACAACGAACTAGCACTGGGTATAGAGATGTGGAAAATTGTTGTACACAATCAATACGTATCAAAGAGTATCGTCGAACCTACGTTCGTGTTATCTGTATGTGTATCTGTTTTTTTTTTTCTTCTTTATATTACCGATAGCGAATTTACATCCCATTAACGGAATAGACCCACGATAGACCGTGACAACTATTTCGAAGGCTCACAGTGCAGATGCTTTGCGACAAAAATTGACACTTCGAGCTCGTATCTCGATCCCTGCTTTTTTTTTTTTTTTTTCTTTCGTTAATTTACGTTCATTTTGATTGTAGTCAAAGATTGCGCGCGCATGCGCGATAATCTACGATTTTTTCTTTGTTTGTTTTTTTTTTCTTTCTAGGTAAAAAATTAAACAGCGCTCATGACCTGTCAAGGTTGAACCGTATTTTAGTAAAGGGTGTGTGGGATCGTGAGGCTGGCTTTCCGTCCACAGGGACACGGGGGTATATCGACGACGAGACCTCTGGTAGACTGGGACTCTCGTGATTCGTATAATAAGTGAAAATTGGTCTGCGCGAGTCGTGAGAAAAAACTCTTGCCTCTTATCTCTGTACACTACGGAAACTCTTTAATTAGCTCTCTCATCGTCAAAACCCACGAGGGATAGAGATCTATAAGTTTAGACGTCGTTGAGAAAAAAAAAACTGATCGACGTCCGGCTGGGTCGTTTCTCCTCCTCCCGCCCCCTAACCAATTATTTATATCTCTCTCGCTCTGTGGTTTTGTTAGATTTTCTTCTTCCTCTTTTCGTCAAAGCACAACGACGGATTTGATTCTCGTTACGAGACTGCTTATCTCGTTACCCGCTTAAATACTATTTTTTTTTGTGTTTTTTTTTTTTTTTTTTTTTTTTTTCTCATAAGATGTAATACGTACGACATAACTAGCGTAACTATTGTTTTTTTTTTCTTTTTTCTTTCTTTTTTAATCAATTAATCGTGGACATTGAATTAGTTTGATCGATTAATTAATTCTCATAACTGATTAAGGAGGAGTACATTGTTACAGCTTTGGTGTTCAGTTACAGTTTCGCTTGATTGATGGTTTTTCATTCCCCTCGTCTCGATCTGATCGTCGGGCTTACCAGCGAAAAAATTTCCTCCCTCACTCTCTCGTTTCTCTGTTAACTTATCGACTAGTTAGTGGCATTAGGTATTTTTATCGTATATTAGGTGATAATTAGTTTGCGCATCAATCGATAACCCGCTGTGGCGAACGTCACAGTGACGCGTTTATTCTGCGAATAGTTTACTTAGCAGGCTCTCGGGTTGTATATTTTCGATATACAGTAATAATGTTTGTTGTCGTCATTTTTATTTTATATTTTCTAATCGATTGATGGGTACTCGGGTTCGATCGGATGAATTCCTCTCATCCTACCTCTCGCGCTATCTCGGTGCAATAGTTGATCTGTTTTTTGTTTGTTTGTATTTGTTTTTTTGTTTTTGTATTTTTTTTTTTTTGTGTTTTTTTGTTATTTTATTTTTTTGTTTAGTCGGTTTTACGAAATATAAAATTAAATACTGCGTCAGAAGACTAGAGTTAACAACGTGGAATCTTGATAAACATTTCAAATATTTCATAATTTGTCCCCTGACCAGTGAATTATCCCCTACCCTCGCTCCAAGTTCCCATTGTCCATCGTTATATGCATTCCGTGCCGAATCTATATCGTTTCTTCGTTAATTCTTTTTTTTCCCCATCTTTTTTATAGGCAATTATGATTGGCAACATTGTGTGGGATGCAGGAAACATCATGACGAAACGACGCAGAAAATCCTTGCGCTTGGGGGTTGAAAATTTAGTAACAGTTCAATTTTAGTCGGAGGGGCTAGAAAGCGATTGCGAAGATCACAGTCCGTTGCGTAACAATTGGGTTTGCCAGTGCCGTTTAACAGTGTCCAGTGTGTATGCGGGGTCATACTTCTGAATAATCACTTCGAGTCGAATATTATTATTTTTTTTTTTTTTGCTTTCCGTATATTCTGTCTATTTTTTAATATTTTTTTTTCTTTACCTTTTTTTCTTAATTTTTAATAATTATTATTGTATCCAGAAAGAAAAACGTCCGAGGGCTGTGACAGCCACTGAGCCCGACGCGAAAGTGGTCGTTCCCCATCGCCGTTCAATTCTAACGTCTCCATCATTCACTCTCTCTCATCATTATTATTATTATTTTGTTATTTATTTATTTTTTTTTCTTCATATTTTTAATCTCTGGCGCTCCCTCCCCCCTCCCGCCCCGCATCCGCGTTATACTCAATTCAACAACGTGAAACTCCGTCAATTGTCCAACATGAGCAAAACGCAGTCAATGAAAAAATACATACAAACACTCTACGAACACGTATAGACAATCGTTTACGTTCTTATGATAATAGATAATCGTTAATATTATTATATCGGACAATAATGTTTGCTATGCGGTAATTATACAATATAATCCCCCAGACTCTCGCGTCCCATTCTCTTCTACCGTCTTCCCCGATTCCTCCCCCGATCGGGCCTCGAACGGGGAGCGCGATCGGCCAACGATAGCGCGGTGTCGGCGCGCACAGTGACGCAGCCCCCGTTTCGTCGGCCGAGTCCCGGAGGGCTTTTCGTAAATCGCTGAACGGTTTTAAGGAAGACGACCGAGAACGGAGGAGAGGAAGGGCTTTCTGCTGCTCGACACGTGGAAAAATCGCGCAGTAGGGTAAAGAGGACCTGGGAAAAGCGTTAGCAAAAAATTATCTGCGTAATGCGCGCCTGGCAGAAGCTTCCTCGGCGTTTGCCGATGGTCGTTCGTACTGTGGATGTTCCCTAGAGTAATTGACATGAAGATACTTAATAATTTATTTTTCTTTCGAATTTTACTTTATTTTTTATTTTTCGCGACGCGCCGTGTCCGCTCCGGGTATGTTCGATCTTTAATTTTCGATATCCGTATCGTCGGTTATTTTTTTCAATTTTTCGCGGCTCAAAAAGTAAGAACGCTCCGTTGGTGATAAAAAAAAAAAACCGCAACCAATCCACTCGATTGCGTGAGGGTAATCATGCTTCACTGTTCGAGTCCCAAAACTCAATGCAAACTTGGGTATCCTCGAACTGCCGCGATTTGAACGAGCACCGATTTTCCATCCCGACTCTTCTTTTTTTTAGTCCCTTCTTTCCTGTTGTTTTCGCGTTCGAAGGAAAAGTTTGCGACGGGTCGAGTGAGTTTCGAATCGATGACAACGAGCCGCTATAAGGGGCAAACGGTTTGCTTTCTTTTTTTTTTTTTATTCTTTTGGATAGACGAGAAAAATGCATTTCGCTTAAAGTCGTTAAATACAACGAGTACAATAACACTATACAATAACACGGAATCTAGTGGAACGAGCTTGCAGACTTTGACTCCTCTCTTAACAACTACGGTTTGCTACGTTTGCACTTTTTTTTTTTTTTAATTTCTTCAGACATTTTATCACGAGACATAGGTACAGTTTTAATTCACCCAGCGCACCCTCAGTCCTTCTATTTTGTTTCGTTTTCGTTTGTTTTCAGCATTTATATCGTTGATAAAGTGCTTCAGCCGCTTTTGCATGGCGCAATCGCCTTTTTGATTAATGAAGCACCTTTCCGAGTCCGAATGAACGGAGGGGGTGGAAAAATCGATGCTCGCGTTACCGACGGAGAGTTATCGAGTACCGTTGTTCGGCTCCTTGACCACACTGTGTGTTTTCCTCTGATATCATAATCTGGGACCCGGCGCTCGTGTTATTGTCCGCTCCGGAGACTCTGAAGCGCCACGGCGTATCGCGTTTGAAACAGTTACATCATCGGTACCACGGTAAATATATAGATAGCCTACAAATAGTTCTGTTCCCAGGTTTATTTATTCATTTTTTTTTTTTGGTTTTTTTTTCTTCAAAAGTTAAAAAAATACATATATCTCAATCCGATAATAGGGGGGAGCTCGATGCCGGTAGACGCGCCCCGGCTACCGGTCACGCACGAAGCTCCCCCCACCCCCGCGATCTCCCTCTAACTATTCAAAAATGGTCAAACAACGCACCACCTCTCACCTCTCAGTGTTTACCGTTCACTCTTTACTTTTTTGTTTGCTTTCTTTTTCTTTTTTTTTTTTTTCGTTCAACACCTCAATATCCTCGATATCCCATTTGATATCAATATAATATATATGTTAATTATTAAATGTCGCTAATATATATACCTGTGTGTTCAGTGTGTATATATCAATCAGCATTTTTTTTGGATATGAGTAATTTTTTTTTCCTTCGTTACCGAGTATAATGACGTTTAATAGATGTAATAATAATGATAATAAATTGTGGGCAATAACCAATAAATAGTTGCAATAAATGGTAATAAAAATTTGGTGGTCTCAATAATGACAATAATGATATATATATTCTCATATAATTTTTTTTTTCTTCTTATCAACCCCCCTCCCCGCCCCTCCCGTTATCTCTGTTTCCATAATAAGAATGACAATAATAATAATAATAATAATAATGATAATAATGATAATAATAAATATTAATAATTAGGATGACTTGACGCCAATACCTGAATAGTTTTTATCATTAAATTACGTAAACTCGTATCACCTAGCGTCTTAGGTAAAGTGTTGTGTTCGTATCATCTCCCACATCCCTCAATACGCGAAATACGAAGTAGCAAAGGTTTTTTTTTTTTTTTCGAGAGGCCATGACTAGACATTTAATCGTACAATCGTAATGCGACTTACAATGTAATAACAAGATGGCGGGCGGAACCATGAAAAAATGTGTTTTATTTTTGTTTCCGGCGACAAAAACACTCGACTTACGACTTATTACAACCTTACTTTCAATATTAACTCCCATTTTTTTTTTTTTTTAATACCTATACCTACGAGCTTATTATTCGATTCTTCCGTTGCAAAAAATTCATAGGAAGTTTTTTTTATTTTTCTTGGTTTCTTTTTCTTTCTTTCAAATAAAAAATATAATAGAGACGATTCACGATTACGATTACAGACACAATTGGAATACTGGAGGCTTCCCTTAATTTATAGTGTACTTCGGATTCTTCGTTACGATTGACCCCCCCCCCCCTCTCCCCCCTCTCTCTTCCCGATACATTGTCTCCGTTTCTCATTTATCCCAGTGTCAATATCAAAGCTTCACCGTTTTTCCGTCACCGATCCATCATCATCCTCGCTCCGAACAAACCCTAAGTCTAAAAATATCGTAGGCTAACACTTATCGATTACGAGGCTGCGTTCTCTCTCTCTCTCCCCGGTAAAAGTCAACCGGCGACTTGAGCGTCTGCCGGGGCTCGACCCGAGCCTCCTTCATTGGCCGAGCTCGATCGTCGCTCCGAGGACGAACGAAGATCCCTCCCGTCCCTATACGTGGGCATAATTGGAACTCTCTGAAAATAGTGAGCCCATTTAACTGAGTTTCCATCGACGGAGTCTGAGAGACTCTCGAAGACTCTCAAAACAAGATTAATGTCGCTTCGATCGACCTGCCCGCCTTTGTGAAACAGTTAGTCGACTCTCATTCCCTCCGTCCGTGTTGTTCGAAGCGGCCTTCGATCCTCCAGCGCACGACCTTCAATCTTTGAGGCGTCGACTATAGACCGCACATTCTGCGCGCGTTGCTCCGTGTCGACGGACACGTATCAAGCGAGATAATTTGATTGTTCGATCGGCATTAAAGATCCTCCGTCTCATTGACGTCGAAACGAGAGGAAAGGCCGTCGACTCGTTTTTCCTTAATCGGAAATTCTTAGCTCTCTCGCCCCTCCGTCGTGACTTTGATTTGTCCGTCTCACCGAAGGTTGGAGCGTTTTGTTCACTTCGAGGAAATACTGTTTATGAGTTTGCAGCGATCAACGAGACGCGAGAGCAACGACTCATGGAAATTCGCCTCCCACTTGTGTTTCTGGGGAAATATGTATGCGCTTTCGTTCCCTCGAGGACGACTAGTCGACCGGTAAGTCTCGTCGCGCGTCATCGATCGCTCCCCGTCGTTTCCTCTTAATGAAGCTTGAAGCATGCGTTTTGTTCACTTTAAGGAAATGCTATTTATGAGTTAGCGGCGACCAGCGAGACACGCGAGAGCAACGCGTCTCTCGAGGTCGACTAGTCGACCGGTGAATCTTGCACACGCCGCCTCTTGGCTCGTCGACAATTTTTACGAGTCACGTATTTAGAATGATAACTCCACCGAAGAGCAACATTGGTCCGAGCGCGCGCAAAACTCGTCGAAAAAGATGGTCGACTAGAGTCGCTCCTGTCGCGATTCTCGACACGCACCGGGCCTTCCCGAACCCGTAGATTCCTATGACCGCATCATTTTCGCACGTATGAGAAGATCGACTGACTCTTCGGTATCGGGCGTTAATGAGGATTTTGTCAAATCGCTGTAATCACTCGCTCGGGCCAAACCTCTTTAACATCAGATTTTTGTCCTTTTCTTTTTTTTTTATCTTCATCGTCTCCGTAATCAAATCGTTATAAACCGGTTGTTTGGGGACGAGGATTCTCAAACGACATTTTCTTACCACGATGCGAAAAGCTTAAGGCAAATAGAGAGTGTTTTTTTTTACCTTTTTTTTTGTTTGCATTGTTTTTCTTTCGAATCGTGCACATAACGCGCCTTTGACGGTGGCGTCCCAATTAATTTGTCACATATAGTATATATATGTATACAATATATATACTACATCATAATATACACCACTTAAGTCTATTAAACGATCACTCGCGCTACAAGCGAAAAAGTTACCTTTATCCGTTACTTTTCATCGATCAATGCATTATTATTATTTATTTTTTTTCGTTTTTTTTTTTTCTTTTTTTTTTTAATTCCGTCTCAGCGGACGTATATCGAGAATAATCGCTATACAATAACTAGGCATGCAACAATATGGAGCGGTATAATTTAAAAATATTTTGATCAACTATATTCAATGTTTTACGCCTTCTTGCTTCTCTCTCTCGCCCGCTCTCTTCCTTCCTTCTTGCAAATTTTCGCATTTTTTTTTTTTTTTTCAACTTGTACCTCGACATTCCTCATCACTTAAGTAATATTATTTGGGCCCCGGGAAGAGTGTATTCGATTATCAAAGAGTTCGCCGCGCGCCGCTGCTCTACGGTTGAAAAACTCCTCAAGCAAAGACAACGGAGTCTCGTATGCGCCTCTATTACTATTAATTATCCGTCGTTTCGTCGTTTGAATCTTCTCGTGTAAAAGACCCATCAATCACCACTTCACCGATCTCGCCATCCTCGCGACGGCGTCCTCGGTACATACACATGCGAACGTACAAAAATATATATGTCATCTATCCCGAACGCTAAGTCCTAAAAAACGTCGTTTTTTTTTTTTAACCAGTTAATTCATTTGCCGAGCGCCAAAAATGCGATAGTCAATCAATACAGTTGAGAGTGTAGTAGAAAACCCTCGATGGCCGCGATTTTTTTTATCTCTTTTTTTTTAAACCTCCCTTTACAAGCGCCCGTGCACAAAAATTTTCAATCGCATCGCTCCCGCAGCACAGCAATTTTTTTTTTTTCGTCCTCGAATTCGCCGGTCGCCAAAGTTTGCTCCGAACGGATTTGCCGAAATTTCACGCATTTTTATTTAACACACTCGTGTGAATAAAAATATTTTACCAGTTATTGCTCACTTACTTGCCGTCAAGCCAACCGGGGAGGGGCACACGACCAATACGTACATATCAGTCAGCCAGTAGCGTGCGATAATAAACTAATGAGAATAGATCAGGCTGATACAGCTAACACGTAAAAAAAAAAAAATCAATCACTCACAGACGGGAATGTGTAGGTAGGAGGATCGTGTTCGACAGCCCGTGCCGAGCCGACCCGAGGTTGAGATCGTTCCTCTGTGTCTGGTACAAGTTCGAAACGAAACTCAGGAAATTTGCACGTTCGTAATAATTATTTTTTGTTTTATGGACGGCAACCCACATGGAACGAAATATATATTTTTAAAATTACTTCAGTATTTATTTTCAATGTTTCGGAGAGATTTGGGATTTTACTGAAGTAACAACAAAAACATAAAATTGTTTCGTGCCATGCGGGAACAGATGCGTCTCAAACACGTCTAAAGATTTAACTCAAGCACACACTTCGGGAGTCGGGATGGTCACACGCAGAGAGATGAGAAAAAAAAATAAACACCGGAAACCATTGCATTGTAATATGAACTGAAAATATTATTAAAAAGCCTTTTACAACAAAAAAAATAACTAGAAAACAAACAAAAATACGATGTACATTTAAATTAAGAACAATTGGGTTTGTATCACTAAAAATAATAACATAACAAACGGTACAAAAAAAAAAAAAATAGTGAGATAGAGAGAAAGAGAGGAATACTCGTTGTGAAAAATAGTAATGTTTTTTTTTTATCTCCATTATCTCTTTTTCTCCATTATATACGCGAGTAGCACATCGCATTCCGGTAAATCAACGCGTGTGGGCCTTGGAATTCCTTTGAAACTTGGCTTTACGGGGCCTCGCCCTAACGGCTAGCTGGCATGCAAATACTAATTTTGCGGCTCGTTTTCCCTATTTTCCCTATTCACGCGTGTCATCGACGCCGCGATAAAGTTACGAAAAAAAAAATGCACGTTGAGAACAATACGGTGGTTTTATCAAGCAAAAAAAACGAGAGTCGATTTGTGATGTCCAAGGTTTTTCAATGCTTCAACCCACTCGCATGAAACTAGCGGTCATGTCGAGCGGGAAAACTAACTGGGTAAACTTTATTTTTCTTTTCTTTTTTTAATGCACAAACACACGAGTCAACACCTTTCGGAACAGCACAAAAAAAAAAAAAATGAAAACAGAGAGTAGAAATAAAAATAAAAAAAAAAAAATAGGAAAAAAATAATAAAAACGGCAACCGATCGCTCGAGCCTGACGCGTTGTGAAAACTCGAAGCGACACACCGCCGCGAGTCAATCGATTCGAGTATTATCCTCTTTTACACGCCTTTGAGACTGATTCTTTCTTCGCTGCACAAGCATTTTTCGGAATAAATACTGGACCGTATATCGTCGATCGTCATCCACCACTTTGGTACTTTAAATACAATTATTTATCTTTTCACTCGCGGCCGATAAATAACTATCGCACCGATTTATTTACAAAAAAAAAAAAAAAAAAAAAATGCTCACTCTAGTTTCCGTTAATGTCTATGTCGAATCTCTGAGATCTTGACCCGAGGGGTCTTTGGCGAAAGTTTTGAGACCAGGCCGCTGGTTGGATTTGGAGCTCCGTCGCGTAGCTGGGATACAATTTTTTTTTTTTTTTTCATTTGAGATAAGTACATGCGCCGATTAAGCGAGATGCGACGCGAAGTTTCTCGCTCGAGTCTCTTGGGTAATTCAACTGTGTACTTTGATCGACCAATCCCGGGCGCCCTCGATCGAGGTCAGACGTCGATCCACGACTCTCGGGAGGATCCACGAAACTTCTCATCGTACCGGCTGGAGGAGAGGTGCAAAAGCACTCTCGGGTCGCACCCCCTTCGTCGACGATCTCCCTCGTAAAAAAAAAAGAAAAAAGAAAAAAAATAATCTTTTTTCCGAGAGATGACAAAAGTTCGCCAGCTAGGCCCAGTGCAGTCTTCGTTTATCGTAATTTTTTTTGTGTTTTTAGTGAGACTCGAATTAGTCTTGATTCGCCGCTTTCTTTGTGTTACAATCTTTTTTTTTTTTTTTTTTCTGTCATTTCGTTCATGTCGGGTCGTGCGATAGTGCTTCGAGCCTTACAGACAACCGCGCCACCTCTAGGCAGTGACAAAATTCGTACTGAATAGAGATAAAAAATATAAAAAATAATACAATAATTAATAATGTACTAAACACTAAAACATGCATCAAGTCCGCTTTCGCGAGCCAACTGAGGGCTCCCTTATCGACGCGACTCGTCCAACAAAATATATTAATACTATTTGTGTGTAGTTTCACTTTTGTCACTTTTCCGATTCGCTTCAATCGAATGGAGCTCAAAAAACTCACTAGCGCAAAAATCTTTTAACTGGTCGTACCAGCGGTTGTGCCACGTGGGCCTGGAATAAGCAGGATGTTGCGTGCGATAATAGAACAAGACAAATCAAAAAACTTATCGATAGTAGAAGAGTCACGAGTGGGTCAGTCATGATATAATAATGAATGACGGTAGAGCAGTAATAATGATCGTAATAATAGATAATAATAATAATAATAATAGATAATAATAATATTAATAATAATAATAATAATAGATAATAATAGATAATAATAATAATAATAATAATAATAATAAAGAGCGAGTTACGAGAACAAATTCTTATGCGGTAAATTCAATTCACTACGGGCTAAAGAAAAACTACTCATGACATAGTACAAAAAAAGAGGAGGGAAAAAAACAATCAAACAAACAAAAGGGAAGTACATTTAGCGAAACGCAGGGTACCGAGAAAGTCTATTCGGATCCGTTCATCTTTCGACTTCCCGATTTCATAGCATACGACGATTCTCAAAAAAAAAAAAAAAAAAGCGTCCCGAGCTTTGCGTCTCCGGGGCACAGAAGTGCGACCAACACTCGGCGTGGCCGATCACACGATTCGAGCGACAAAGTGTACTCAATAATAAACACTAGCCCGCAATAATTAATCAGAGGAGAGAAAGAAATAACAAAAATTACCAACATCTCGAGGAATCCTTAATTTTTTTTTTTTTTTTTTTTTTTTGTATATACTAAATGCACTTTCTGCACCGGATATCACCGTCTCGTGTCGCGAGACAACCAAAAGAAGTGAGGTCTCGGTACGATATGAGAAGAAAAGAAAAAGCGTCCCACTCATCGAAGCAATGGTCCGTGCGCCGGTGGTCGTAACGCGATCGAGAGTGAGAGCTTTTTTTTTTGCGACAGCAACGGTCGCGCATCACTTTTTATTCTTCCTCTCCTCTGTCCTATCCTACCCAGCTACTTCCGGCTGCTGTTTCGTTCTCCGGAACTGGCCGTCCGATACGTTGTCTCGCGCGTCTTGTAAATCGAGGCGTACGATTTTTTTCTTTTTTTTTTTTTATAAAATATTTTACATTTCGAGAAAGCTTTTCGCGAACTCGAGGACGAGCGTACTTCAATGATATGCGTGTGCTGTCGCGGGAGAGATCGATTATTTTTTTCTTTGAATAACAAGTGGTCTCTCTCGCGTCGACTTGTCTTAAAAAAAAAAAAAAAAAAAAAAAAAAAAATTACGCAAGATTATGCGAAACGGGCAAGCTCGATGACAGAGGGCTCTCTCGAGGTCAAGAACATGGGCACGCTACATTTGCGAGGAGGTACGTGGGGGGGGATTTTCAACATGGGAAACAGGGAATTATAGAAAAAGGATAATCGTTATCGAGGTGAAGAGAGGGACTCGCTCGTCGTCCGTACGAGTCTCCTGAGAGCTCCGAGAGAGGAGGGGGAGGAGGGGGGGGGGACGTTAGAAATTGGGAACTCCTCGACTTGGGACATTAATTAAGGATCGCTTAGAACGACGACGAGGCAGGCCCGTTGGTAAATAGTCGGAGGGGGAAGGATTTTTCATTCATTTTTTTTTTTTCAGGAAATTGGGAAAAGTGACTAGCGGCGGCGAGCTCTACAACTAAACAACAACAACAGTATTTTCAGTTATAACAACATTAACAAGTAAGTTTCGCGCGTGTGTACGTGTTTTTTTTTTTCTCTCGATCGTCTCCGAGTTCGCCTCGGTTTAATCTTTTTCCTTTGTGCGTGTGTCCAAGTCTTTATTTTTTATTTTTTTTTTTAATTCAACGAGCGGGAACCTTTATCGCGAGATCGTGCTTCTTTTGATTCACGTCTTCATCGCTTTCTCGTTCGGGCTCCCGTTTCCTATTTTTTATTTTTATTTTTTTCGAGCGACTTATCGATATCTTCGAGAGTGACGGTGTACGGGTTTTTTTTTTTTTTTTTTTTCTCTATAACGTTTGGGTGTTCTTTTTGCCGTTTTCATCAGTCGCATACTAGATAGCAACGAGCCAGTCGTATTATTATTAAGAGTTCGGTTGATTATGTAGAAACGCCGCGAGAGTCCCTTTGTGGGATTGCGTGTTGCATCGTCGTTTAAAAACGTCTTCAAGATTGACCGGGCTTCGCCGGGAGGAGCGTGTGGGTGGATCTCCAGTTGGTGAGCGTGTAAGTGTACATGTGTGTGTGTGTGTGTGTGTGTGTGTTTATTGGTGACTGCGTGCGCGCGGTTACGGTATTGGCCGTGATGGGTCGATGGATAGGTACGTTCGGTGATGGTAAATTGTAGAAGAGGGATCGTGATAATGATGATGATGCTGCTGCTGCTGCCGTTGCCGATGAGGCTCATCGGGCCCGGGGTGCGACTCGATCGCAGCGTTGGCCCCGTGTTCGCGAGTCCTAGCCGGTGAGAGAGACCGAGCGATGATTCTCGGTACAGCAGTGGGCGACGGCGACGGGACCGATGTCGATCGGCGGTTCGCGTCGAGTCCTTCGACGGATCTTCGCGACACAGTGCTCGGCCCGAGAGAATCGCTATCGTCGATGTTTCCCTCGCCGCACGATCGTCGCGCCGCGACGGTGTCCTTCGCTCTCGACGACGAGCAACGAAGAACGCTGGCGTGACGCTTGCCGGTGTGCTCGTTTCGACGAGGAGGAAACTGCGATGCGGCCGACGACGAGCTCGTCTCCGAGCGATTCTGGGCCCATCATCCGCGGGTCTACATGCCGATGGGCGGTACCTGGACGTAGCGGTAGATGTAGAGCCGGTAGTCCTTGCTCGCGAGAACCACCGAACCGTCGTCCATCAGCGCCACGTCGAAGCACTGCGCGTGCTTGACCTTGCTCTCCAGAGCGGAGACGAGCTGACCGTCCTGAGTGAAGATCGTCAGATTGAAGTTGTTGTGATTGTCGGCTATGAGAATCTCACCGGCGGCGTTTATACCGACGCCAATCGGATAGTTCGTTATACCCTCGCCGCCAATCTGACGGAGATAAGCGCCCTCGTAGTTGAACACCTTGACGCAGTGGGCGCGATTGTCGCTGATGAATATCTCCTGCTTGTCGTTTACGACAACACCGTTGGGAAACTCGAGATGCTTCGAGCAACCGAATTTTTGGAGGACGTTGCCCGCCTGATCGAATATTATGACGCGCATAACTTTGCACTCGACGACGACTATTCGACCCTTCGAGTCGACCGTGACGCCGCGTGGATGCTGCAGTATGTTGGCGCCGAATTTCCGTACGAACTGACCGTACTGATTGTAGATCTGTATCTGATGGGTCGGCGAACGTTCCGTGACTATTATGTCGCCCGACGGTCTCACCGCCGCGACGCGATTCGGATAGAGCAACTGTCCGTCCCTCTTGCCGCACTCGCCGAACAGAAACTTGAATCTGCCCTCCTTGTCGAATATCTGAATTCTGTGATTGTTCGTGTCGGCTACGATGATGTTCTGGGCGTTCACCGCCACGCCCGACGGTTCCGTGAATTGTCCCTCCATTATACCGAATTCACCGAACTTGCAGTGATAGATCATCTTTTGCCTCTTTATCTGGGACTTTGGGGGAAATATCGCGGCGGCTGACATGAGTTTCGAGGTGAGATCGAGGACCGAATCGGCCGCCGGTGCGTTCGACGTTGTCATCGGGAAGTGATCGTTGCTCGTCACCGGATAAGCGTCGTTGCCGCCGTTGCTCCACTTCTCGTAGGGATTGTTCATTCCGTTGAGGTTAAGGTCGGTGATCGTCGTCGAGAATGGGCCGAGACTGTTGACCGAGCTGAATCTCTTGGTGATGACGCTGTTCTCGAACGACGACGGCGACGTTGACGAGACGCAGTTTGAGTTCGTCGAGACGAGACCGTTGCTGTAAGGCCTGTCGAGCAGGAGACCCCCGAGGGATCCGGCGCTTCCGGGACCGCTGCTGGCGTTGCTGCTGCTGCCGCCGCTCGACAGCGCCGTCGGTCTCGCGATCGGCGGCTGTTTGCTCGGTCCGACGCTGTTCGTGTCGTTCGTGCTCCGTACGTAACCGAAGGTGTTTCTGACGCCGACCTGTATTGCCTGATAGTTGCTGACGAACTCGAGATCGGCCGACTGTCCGCCGATGTCGGGCGTGTAGCTGAGCAACACCTGAAGCTTCGAGTCGAGTAGTTTCTTTACCATCAGAACTTCCGTGACCGTCGTGTACTTGGTCAATTTTTCAACGAACTCGCACGTCTGCTGTATCTTGTCGGCCATCTCGTTGGCCTTTTGCGTAACGACGCCGAGCGATATCTGCTTAGCCGAGAATACCGACTCGAGCTCCTTGAGCAACTCCTGTTTTCGCTCCTCGAGCATCGATCTGTAGAACTGAAAGGTGTCGTTTATCTCGTTCTGGGCCTTGTGATATTGTACCTGGAGTCTCGCCGCGCCGTGATCGGCGGCCTTTACCGCCGAGCGAACCTCGGCGGCTTTCGCTCTGCAGTCCTGCACCGCCCGACCGACCGCCTCGAGCTGCTGAGGTCCGACCTCCGAGATGTGAGCGCAGTCGTGAAGCGAACCGGGATGATCGGTTATCGTGCACTCCTTGCACACCGGCACGGTGCACGCTCTGCAGAAATACTTAAGTAGCTCCGTCTTGTGACGCGGACAGAACAGAGCCTTCTCCCCGTTGCTCCCGCCACCGCCGCCGCCGCTTATGACGATGTTGCTCCGCGTCTCGGCGGCCTGCTCCATCTTCGAGTCGCCGAGATTCAACACCCGGTGACCCTCGAAACAGTGCATGAATTGATGCGCCATTACGCAATTCGGACAGAGAAAATTGGCGCAATCGAAGCAGCGCGCTACCGCGTCGGACTCTGTGGACTTGCAGCCTGTGCACCTGACACCACCGCCAGCGCTTCCGAGACGAAAGTGAGGACAGGGACCGTCGCCCGGTTTACCCGAGTCTAGACAGATATCGCAGCTGTCGACGTCGCAGATCGCTGAGTCGCTTGCAGGCGGAGAGCTCCCGCTCACCGTTAGCGGGGACAACGAGACCAGGGAGCCGAGGGAATTTGCGCGAGATTCCAACGAGGGCGTCGGTGAGGCCATCTTCAGTCAACCGGCATCCCTGCAATCACACAACGAAGAAACATATATTTAGCAACGTCGAAACACATTACATCTGAATGCAAGTTATGGATACAAGTCAGATTTAATAAAGTACAGGGAGGTTGAAAGGTTGAGCAATATGGACAACCCGGATTAGCCGATTGAAGGTGGCGAATCTGAAACACCCGGATTAACCGGTTTAAGGTGGTCAATATTAACCACCCGGATTAGCCGGTTGAAGGTCGTGAATATGGACCATCCAGATTAACCGGTTAAAGGTGATGAATACGGATCAACCGGATTAACCGCTTCAAGGTGGTGAATATGGATCAGCCGGATTATCCGTTTGAAGGTGGTAAATATGGACCACCCGGACCAGCCGCTTCAAGGTGGTCAATACGGACCACCCGGATTAGCCGCTTCAAGGTGGTCAATACGGACCACCCGGATCAGCCGGTTCAAGGTGGTCAATATGGACCACCCGGATTAGCCGCTTCAAGGTGGTCAATATGGACCACCCGGATTAGCAAATTGAAGGTAGTGAATATGAACCACCTAGATCGACGGATCGAGACCGCCGCAAATATTCGCCACTTTTACTCCAAAATACAGATACACATGAATAAATATGAGAGCGGGCTTGTCTTCCTGGACGATTCCCACGCGCCCTCTTCGTCGATCTCTTCACCGGCCGGTATCGGATATCACCACTCACCGACCGCTCTATCGTCCTTTTCCTCCCGCATCCTCGAGACCCTTTAATTAAATCGCTCGTCTCCGGCCGTGTTTGACCCCACCGCGTACCAGAGCGCGCCTACTGAGAGTACTCGCGCGCAACGACATCCTGCGAAACAGCGAGGCAAAGAGACAGCGAGATACAACCAAGGTCACGAGCGCGAAGGTTATCGCTCCTCTCCCACTACCTACGAATCCACCTTTTCGTCTCCGAAGCTCCCCCACTCCGATCCCGGCTCGGGGGCGCTCTTTGTTTCGCCTCGCCAACCCACCCACGTCAGGGACTCCCTCTCTTCCACTCCGGCGAATTTACGATCGCGCTAGGAACACCCGACTGTCGTCCGCTTGTTACCGAAGCTGCGGACGCCGGGCGAAGGCACAGCCATGGCCTTTCCCGAGAAAGAAGGAAGCCGGCGCACAAAGCGACCTCCGTTGCAGTCCTCAGGCCTCGGCGAGGCTACGCGCATCAGGGCTTCGGTAGCAGAAGCACTCCAACGATCCGTGGCCTGGGAGTTCGCTAGTGGCTCGACGATGGTGTCTTTCTATCTCTGTCGGGAGGGAGCTCGGTCTCGATGCGCCGCCGAACGACCACGCTGCATCGGGCTCTTCTGTTCGCTGTTCGCGCTGCCAGGCATTTCAGCCTTCGTGCAGGAATTTTCGATGCTATACCGAGATACGCCTGCGAAGGTTAACGTTCTCGCCGGGGCTGCTTTCGCCGCTACCCTAGTAGACTTTTGGAGCGTCGTACAGGGCGTCGGAAAGGCATTTTGTCAGGCCCGACGTAACGCTCTGAAATTGGGAAGAGGGTCCAATCAGACAGAATTGGCTCTCCGCTTTATTTATTTCTTTCATTTTTTTTTTTATTATTTTTTTACTGTTAAGAACAAGTGAAATTTTCCCATCGTTAGGTCAGGATTGATTTAACGCTCTGACATTTTTAACAGGGACCAATCACGCAGAATTGCCTCTCCTTTTTATTTTTATTTATTTATTTATTTTTATTCTAAGAACAAGTGAAATTTTTCCATCTTTAGGTCAGGATCGATTCAACGCCATGAAATTTTTAACAGGGCCCAATCAGACAGAATTGCCTCTCCTTTTTATTTATTTATTTATTCTTTTTTTTTACTGCTAAGAGCAAGTGAAATTTTCCCATCGTTAGGTCAGGATTGATTTAACGCTATGAAATTCCTAACAGGGCCCAATCAGACAGAATTGGCTCTCCATTTTTTATTTTTTTTAAACTTTTTGCGAACTTTTTTGACTGATAAGAACAAGAGAAATTTCTCCCTCATCGCCTAAGCCTTGCTCGGCCGGTATGAAAAACTGTAATCAACTTTCTTTTCACGTCTACTTGCATATACGGTCGAACGAAGAGTCTCATCCCGAGCTGACACGATATACGCTCTCGATGAGACTTCTCGTTTAATCGTACCATCCACCGTCAGTGAAAAAAAAAGTTGATTACCGTTTTCGTTACCGACCGTGGTATTTCGGATCTCGGTGCAATCAATCGTGGTGTTACATTGTGTTTTTGTTCGACTATTCAGTGTCGTGCGCGAAATTCAGCAACGTGTCGTTGGGTCGAGGAGCGAGATACGAGTAGTCGACACCCGGTGCGTCATTGCCGCACGGGTCGATGACGATTAACCGGTCCGACACGAGTATCAACGCTATGTTACATTCATGAAAGCGCGATGGCGGAGTCCATTCCAGCCCGCTTGCCTCGCTTTCCGGAGGGTTGATTTTCGTTACTCTCGCAACGCGCTGGGCGGCGCTCGATCGGAAGTCTCAAACTGTTCAACCGGAAATTTTTTTTTTCTCCGCCCTGGGAAATGAAACTTCGGCTGCGTCCTTGAATACAATTCGGCTCAGTTCGGCTAAATCCAGAAAAGTTGGAAATGTATCGGCGTGGACGCAGTAAAAAAAAAAGCTTGTACTTTTTACAACAATGTATTATCCACAAACGTCGACAATTTTTGTATTTGTCAATTTTATGATCGTTAATTTTCCGAACCATGCGGTTCTAGTTTCACAAACAAAAGTATAAACTGAGGTTGTCGATGTAAAGGGACAGTGAAAGTAAAAGGACAGGTTTGTATTGTCAAACCTGAACAAACGAGCTTGTCGCTTATTTAACAGTTATTTTTATGAAACTTCGTGTTTCGATTTCACAAAATTATTTTTCAATAAAAAAAGAGATATTTATTACTTTTCATTGAATGTTATGAAAATAGTGCCACTGTCCACAATAACGGACGTTCTTGTATTAAATGGACGTTCTTGTATTTCAGTCCGATCTCAGTTCAGGGCTTTAGTTTTCACACAAATTTGCTGACAAGCGTTCTTTTGTTATCGAAACAGACGAAATGTACCGTTGACAAATAATTAAAAAAAAAAAAAAAACCTCCCACTAGCAATGGACAATGACAAATAAAAGAACGAATAGCTGAGCAGATCTGCGCTCAAGAACGCAGCAATCTCCTCATTTCCTCATTTATATTCATCTCCTAAAATTGGCCCAATTTTTGGGTTGGATTCCAAGTATTCGACGGATCATGGAAATTCGGTCAGAGCCCGAGCCGATGCTCTTTGCGCTGGGAAAGCAAACATTTGCGCTTTACTTGCTCATCTCCTTCGCTCCGGTTTTTCGTTTTTCCTTTTTCTTCATCGGGCATCAGTAGCGCTTGTAGCGCTGTTGCCGGTAGCCGGGGAGAGCTTGCCGGCTCGTAAACTTCGAACCAGATGCGATCGCAACTGGCGGACCCCTCTTCTTCGAGGCTGCTGCTGCTACTCCGACGATGGAGAGAAATAGGAGAGCGTGAGAGCTTTGCATAAACTGCGGGTAGGCCTCGAGCCTAAGATAAATAACGTCGGTATTTCCGAAGCGTCGGGACTCTCGAGTACAGTCGAGCCACTGATGCTGTCGCCGGGCGCACAATATATTTTCTACCAGTCGCCATGTATCGACGAGTGTATAAAATTTCACGGTTTGTATACGGAGAAAAATAACTGATTTGTCCGAACCAGCTGCGTCGTTGAATATTTTCCAGTCGATTAATATTGTCGAGTCAACGAATCGGCCGGTTAGGCCAACAACACCAAGAAATAATTCGTTGGGCCAGATAAACTATCTGGAGACCGACGGGTCGATGTGTTGGCTCAAGAAAATAATCAGCCAGCGAGACGAATTAATATTTTGGGAAACGAATAATTTGTTGGCCCGATGAAGTGAGAAGCCTGGAACGTATTTCAATTTCCAATCCAATTAGTTGGCCCAACAAATTGTTCGGATGGCAAGCAACGTTATGTGTTGGCAACCTGATTATCCAAAGCGGATAAATCGACTGGACCAATCAAATAAATCGGCTGGACCACACCCAGGAAAATAATTTATTATGCACCCAGAAAAAAAAAATTATTCGACGGCCACCGTCTATTTGATTTAAATAAATATTTATTTCATTTAAGTAACTATTTACTTAATTTAAATAAATATTTATTTCATTTAAGTAACTATTTACTTAATTTAAATAAATATTTATTTCATTTAAGTAACTATTTACTTAATTTAAATAAATATTTATTTCATTTAAGTAACTATTTACTTAATTTAAATAAATATTTATTTTTATTAAATAAATGTTTTACTTAAACCAAATAAACGGTGGCCGTCGAATAATTTTTTTTTTCAGGGTGCAACCACATAAATCGGCTGGAACCGATTTAACCGAGCAATTGGTTGGGACAATCATCCTTTAATTGCTAAAAGCCGTGAGTCGTCCGCAGTCGCAACAATTTCCAACCGGCTCGATTAAATTTATCACAAAGTTGTCGACGACGTCGACGCACGGTTGCGAGAAAGGAGGCATGGATTCGTACCCGGCATTCAGCATTAATAGGTAGACGCAGTTAGTGCTGCAGGGTGCGTGCACCCTTTGCCGATCGATGAACACCGTTGAGGGGTCATCGAGTGGCGCATAGGGACGTTCTCTCTCTATGGCCTTTCCAACTCGCTCTCTTCGACGCTCGCACTCCGTTTTGTTCCCTCTCGCACTTGGACACCCCCCCCCCCCCCTTCTCGTCCCTTGTAACGGCTTGAGCCTCCGGCTGTTCTGCCCCTGACAGCAGTAACAACAGCCGGCGGTTCATGTTCACGTGTGTGAGAAACCCTCAACCCTCCTGGGCGCGTCAACTTTTCACAATGGCCGACATGTCTGTGCACCCGGGCCCCTCTTGTTCTCGAAACTCATACCCGGTAATACGGTGTCTTGTCAGAAACACCGGGACTGTTCGCAAAAGAGATGATTGGAGTTGTCTCGTAAGAAGGATTGAGCAAGATCGATCGCGGCAATCAAAGCTATAACCACTGGTTTACAGTAAAACGACCGTTATGCAAGGAATACAATTTTCCACCGGTTGCCATGTGTCGACGAGTTTATGTGCTGACAAAAATATGGGAGAGCGGGGCAAAATGGCCCACCGGGGCAAAACGGCATAATGAGACAAAACGCAATTTCTCCAATAAATTTGAGATGACAGAGATGGTGGTACGTGGGACAAACCGGGTTTGAAAATCCGGATGTATCGTTGGGACAAAATGGGGCATCCAAGAATTATTGCAAAATTGAGTTTTGCCCTCGCAGTCCCGTTTTGCCCCGGTGCGCCATTTTGGCCCGGTCTCCCCTGAGAGATTTGCCCGAATCAGCTGCATCGTTGAATGTGCTCAGGAATAATTTCGTTGACCCAACGAATCAATCGGTTAGACCAACAGGAACAACAAAAACACCGTTCGATGAGCATGGAAAATTATTTGGATGTCAACCGATCGATGTGTTGGCTCAACAAATTAATCAGCCGGGCTCGGAGGAAAGATTGAGAAAGTTCGATCGCAGCTGTCAAAGCTGCGATCTACCGATTTGCATTACACCGACTGCCGTTCAGGAAATAAATTTTCTACCACTTGCACATTTATCGACGAGTGAATAAAATTTCAGGGTTTATATACGGAGAAAAATAATTGATTTGCCCAAATCAGCTGCATCATCGAATATGCTCAAGATTAATTTTGTCGACCCAACGAATCAACCGCTTTGACCAACAACAACAAAAAACAGTTCGATGGGCCTGAAAAATTATTTGGCTCCCATCCGATGTGTTGGCTCAACAAAATAATCAGCAGTGCTAGGAAGAAGGCTTGAGGAATATGAATCGCAGCAATCAAAGCTACAACTACTGATTTACACTAAAACGACTCTTATTCAGGGAACACAATGTTCATCGTCGCTCGGATCTAAAAAAATCAAAAAAACAGGCTCTGTGAAAAACCTACGCTCGAGCCTTACGCAAAATGCGTTCAACGCTTCTTTTCATTAAATCTTTTTTGCTCATCCACAAGAAAGCACCCAGAGGCGCGCGAGCAGCGGGCTGACCTTGGGACCGGAGTGTCGAGCCTTGAAAAACGGCGAGTGGAGACCTTCGCGAGCCACAACCTCGACCCTCAAACTCCGTCGGGGGCGCCGTTGCCGAATCCTGTCGGCGCGATTACATTTTTTATTCCGTCCTGCTCGTGACCCGCAACGGCAACGATGGGCGATTTTCTTGGTAATGGTGTTGCGGTTCTTCCTGGACTGGCTCCCAGGAGGGGCGGTGGATGGATGGCTCGTCGGTTGGATAGAGTGCATTCCCTCCCTGTTCCACGGGAAAAGGGTGAGAACGACGAGAGAGAAGCGAAGAGCCAGGGGCGCGGGGGGGGGGGGGGGGGGCTGTGCGCGCCGCGGCCCCCGCGATTCATCCGGCAGCGGGCTGCACCCCACGGTTGAATGCACCTAAAGGGGTGGCGGACGCGACGCGTCTCGTTACCATGGCGACGCCGCATCGACTACGGTTACCCGATCCCCGCGCTTCGACGACGACCGCCCCAGACTCGGCGCTCTCTCCGCCGCCGGATAACCGGAGGGTACGCGAGGAAGCGAGAGCGCCCAGGAAAACCACCCCCGGGACTGCTCAGCGCCGACGATGGTGCATCGCCCTTCGACGCAGCACCCCCCCCCCCCCCCCCCCCCCCGCCCCTCGCCCCTGCCGGTCCGTCGGTCGCGTTGCACTCTCCCGTTCACTCTCGATTGAGAGAGTACGAGTCTCTCTCCCTTCCTCCTGTCCACTTTCTTCTGCCACACGGAATGAAATGGTTCCCGGCGCAATCGTCGATGTTCGTCCGAGTGCTAGTGCACTTGCTCGACGCTCGTTCGTTTGCTCGCTCCGTCGGGATTAATAACGACGGGGGGTACACACGATGGTTCGGATAATTTACCCGGGAAACATGGACGATGAGATTTTAACGATCTTTGTGTTCGCGATGTTTTCGTACTGGATGCTCGCTTGTTTTGGATTATAATATTTGCATGGTTGTGTCTGACGCACGTTGTCTACTGTGACTGTGACGAAGTAAATGAGAAAATGAAATCAATGAAAATAAATACGGTATTAAAAATTGAGATTCACTGTACCGAAAATGTTTGGTGAAAATTTATTAATGGTTTTTGCATTAGACTGTTCCCGAAATTTCAGACACAAGTGCGTTGCAATTTTACAGTGAAAGTTTAGTTTTTAATTAACATTTTTGTAAATTTTAGGCCGAAGATTTGGAATTTTGATATCTAGTATTTTTATTTTAGCAAAAAAAGTACATTAATGTTGAATTGATGTAAGTAATGTAAGAAAATGTCAAGTTCCAGTACATTAAATTTGCAATGTATTTTTGCAGTCTTAAATGAAAATATAGCTAGATTAGAAATATTAAAAATAAATACAATTAAAGTCCTGGAATCTCCTTGTTTTAAAATGTGAACTCTTGATACTTTTGCTCCAAAGTTAGCCAATCACGATTCGAACAGTTTAACCGAGAGAAATAAGTTGTACCATTTTCTCAATCTATTATATTCGGATAGAAAAATTAAGGACACGTATCGTAAATTTTCGTGACCCTGGGCCATGCACCACGCTATCCTGATTAAGAATAGCGTAAAGGATATTTATAATACGGCAATTCCTAAAATCTTACTCTCCATTCGTTTCACGACGGGGGGAAAAAAAAAATTAAAATAAAAGAAAACGGAGTGCATTGCAACATACCAACGTTGTTCCGAATGTCGTAACTTTGTTGCGACGCAACAGCCCGAGTAGAAATATTCGAGCGTTACATCGGGCCCTGATAGGGTCCTGATAAGGCCTTATCAGGACCCGATGTAACGCGTGAAAATTTCTGTTCGGGAGAGACTCGCTGTGCAGTAAAGGGCGGCTCCGGGTCTTGGCGAGCGACGAAATCAATAGCGCTGTGGGTACACCAGCACACGTTGCTGGTGCGATCGGCTCGTTGGTCCCGGATCATCAAAGTCATTAACGTCGGAGCAATGATTGCGGCCGTAGCCTGCTCTCGTGGAAACAATTGTTACGGGGGCGGCTCCACGCAGTTTCGCGCCCGACGGATTTCCCATTGGAAGGACCGGGAGGGGCGGAGGGGGCGCCAATCCGTCGCGTTTCGCCGCACTCTCGTTACTAATACATGTCACGTCGATCGCGACGTGCAAATTTATTTTATTTCATTTTTCACGGCTGTGGGCACGTACGGTGTCGGCGTTCACAAAGAAGAGAATCCAGTTGAACGGGTGTTAATGTCCCAATAATAATACTCTCGTTGATACGAGTCGACCGCACATAGCGCCATCGGTTCAGAGACGGTCGAGTGCGACTTTTAATCGAGCGATCGTCTTCGACCCCAAAGAGCCACGACGACTTCCTTCAACTTCCAACGTCGGAGTTGCGGAAGAAAAGAGTCACAGCGATACCAAATTACTTGTTATTTCACCAAGTAACTTTTTCATCGTTAATGTATAATTTGTACGTTTAAAAAATATTTCTGGTTGCGAAATTGCTAAAAGAAATGTCAGTTTTGAATTTTTTTTTGCACAAACACAGGTCGTGACATCCAAAAAAAAATGGTGGCTCATCGTGGATGAGACATTTTTTGGATGTACAATTTTTATCAAATTCAAGTTTATTTTTTATTTTATTTTTTACTGCGTACGGCAGATACCGAATAGGCTGAAGATTGAGTAGTTTCTGGAGACCGAAGAGCCGCGTTGGATAGTGACGGAAAATCTCGGTATGGCCATCCAGTTTTGTCATCAATTTTACGAGCCCCGGCGGTGTTCGAATGTTGCCGCTGGTTTTGTTTTACGAACGGGGTATTGGAGAATGGTGGTGCCGAAGAGGTATCGCGGCGAGGTCACTGTACCCTTAGGGAGGGCGGCAGCGGCTGTGTGTAGAGAAGGTCAACGTTGTGCCGGCGAAATCGGGCGTTGGGGAGCGGCGGGCAGCTCTCTCTCTCCCTCTCTCTCCGCTATCACCCGATGAAGTCGGCCCGTATCGATTCTCGGAGCGCGAGAGAGAGTTCTCTGTTTCGCTGTTTCGCTACAATCACCCCGAAAAATAATAAGCCCCACGGCATAACTGGACGCTCGGATTGCTTCGTAAATTTTACAATTAAATTATAAAATTAATTAATAAGTAATTTTAATATGCAGCATGTATTACACACATATGTAACACATATTCGATACACATGTAATATGTAATTATTGTGTTGCAATATATAATGTGTATGGGTATATAATTTTTGTAGTCATTTTCTGTGGTCAGTGAGAATGCTTTTAAAAAAATGAATCGTAAGAGGTGCGCACACTGAGAAAAGAAATCAATTGAGTCAACAAAATGAGCGCTTACGGGTGTCGAAATAAATGTTTGATTGATTGAACGAAATTATTGTTGTAGTAAGTGAAGAAACATTCGCTTCGACGGAATGTTAGTTCGATCAACGAGGTATTCCTTTCGATCAACCAAACATTTGTTTCGCCACCCGTAAGCGCACACTTTGTTGACTCAATTGATTTTTTTTTCTGTGTAAAAAAAAAGGCGCGTGTTGAGAAATTTCGAATATTTGAATGGATCGTTGGGCCTCGGGGCGACTTCCGGTTATGGAGCCGGGAGGGTTGATGATTCAGACGGAAAGTAGAGTCAACAATTAATGCGAAGCCAGTGGGGGCGTACGAGCTACTCGAGACGTGCGAGATCGGGAGGTTCAAGCGCCGTTTGACCGGTCCGTGAGTCACACGGAGTCAATGAGGCCGTTATTCCCACCGTGAGTCTCCGCAGCTACGTTCTCGTCGTTAATAAGAAAATTAGCCACAGCGAGCAAGATTATCCGCACGATCGATCGAACGAGGAAGCGCGGTCACGCGCCTTAATTCCGTCGTTAATGCAGATTTATCGTCTCGTTATCATAATAATCATATTACGATGAAAAAAAAATTTGACACTCCGAATGAAAATTTAAGAAGCGAGAAATCGGAATTTTATCCCCATGGAAAAAGATAAGTATATGAAAATGTACTTTTAATAAAAGGATAGCATATGATTCTATAATAATACAGTACTAGTGTATAATGAATATAATATATTGTGAGATATACCCGTAAAAAAAATATATTTTCGTGTATACGGAAACTACATGCTTCATATAAAGAATATATTTTGTCGCGAAAATTTCTTTATCGCTAATATATTTTAAATCTGTTATTAATATAATATACAATGGTAAAAAATACATTATAAATTTAAGGTGCCGGAAATGTTTCTACATTAAATGTAATGCACAATTGTCACAAAAAATGAATCGACTTTTAGAGTGAAATTTGAAAATAAATTATTGGAACTTAAGTACTTTTATAGGAAAATTAAAATAAATGATTGAAAGTAAAGTATTTAAAAAGTTTTTAATATACCGTACGTTAAACTTTCATCACAATTGCCCTCAAAATTTAATATACCAGATTACGCATAAAAACTTCCAGTAACTTACACTAAGAACCATACGAATGTTTTTCCAGTGTTGTAAAAATATATTTAAAAAATAGATTTGTAATATATTTTTTTGCACATACTTGTGTTCCGTGCGCGATTGCCGGGAGCCCGAATGGGTCTCCGGCGCGCAACCGGAAGTGCCCAATTTGGAGAGAAATTACTTTCGAGATCCACGAGCTATCCCGTCTGCTCCCCGTATCTCTTCGAGTACATTTTGAATTAACTCGATCAAGTAATTAACCCGAACTCTTAACCCTCGAGATCCCTCGACGGGTCGAAGTCCAAACTCTATCTCTGCGTTCCTCGATATACATGTGTAACGTGTACCGCCGCGGTATTCGTAGTAGCCGAAAAGGTTCGCGGACTTGTGTGTCTTGTACGGGCGTTATCGGGACTCTCAGGATCCCGGCGAGATTATCGTGGTCGGTCTCGGGATTCGCGCTTGTTTCGTCAAGGCTTCCGACGGAAATTGGCGGGGCTCGTGAGCGACGGGGGAGCACACACACCTGTGGCGCTAACGACTATTACGAGACAAGAAGAAGGATAAGTGGGAATCGGCGGTTCGTGACGATGCTATTGTGGGCGATGGAGCGATGAAGCTTTCACCGAGGCAGCATCGCCGAGGCCTACAGCTTTTTTTCCCCCCCCACGGTTATCCAACGTTCCCTCGGCCTCGGCGAACAAATCAATTTTGCAGAAATATCGACGGTTTAACAACCGAAGAGAGCGCATCCTACGCCAATTAAGAAGACGCCGATACGCCTTTTTCCCCACTCGCAGAGGGCTCGGTCGTTAATGAAATCTGTAATTAATTTCTTTTAATAGCGCAGACCGTCTGGAATGAAAAGAAAATTGTTGTATGAAGCGGATGTCGGCTCGGCTTGCTTTAAGGGGAGGCTAAACACGTATGAGTGTGCAATGAACCCCGTAATTCGATTTTTTATCTTATAAAGCCGTTTTGCAGAAAAATGGATTCAATATATTTTGCGGTTATGTTGATCTTTAGCCTCACCTTAAGAGGGGGAGTCCAAACTCCTCTCACTCTCGCTCTCACAGAATCTGCATGGCGCTGTCTCTTTCACACCCAGACGACTGTTGCTTGGGTATGAGAGAGACCTCCATGGGAATTCTGTGAGAACGAGAGAGAGGAGTTTGGACTCCCCTTAAGGTTGCACAGGATGCTAGTCAACCGAGTGCTTAATTTTCACAATTGTTTATCGACAATGTTGTGCATTTAGTAACAGTAACGGAAGTCGATTTGTATTACCGCATGGGTTCTCAATCAACGAAACTAATGACAACGATGTTTTTGCAAATACACAAACTTATAAATACAAATTTCTATCACGATACATTTTCGTTTAGTTTATTCAAAGAATCCTTGTTTTGCAACCAATCGTAATGTACGATGGCTCATTTTGTTACTCAAACGTTCTTCTACGAATTCACCATGTAGATTTTTTTATGGTATTGGTCGTTTAAAAATGACAGCAGTTTGTTTACGGGGAAAAAATTGACGGGTCAAACAATGGGTCGCATTTTTCAAACGATCAAACCTCTACAAAATGAGCTGTGGTACATTAAAATCGGCTAAAAAATACGGATCTTACTTTGAAAAAAAAAAAACCCAACAAAACGTACTATCGTGGAGATTTGCATTTGCGAGTTGTTCTTGGAAGACCATCGTGATTAATATTTCTCTCGTTTGAGAACACGTGTAACAATCAACAAATCAACCTCCTTACTATCAATAAATGCATACAATATTGGATAAACAATTTTTTATATATACCACTCATTTCGCTGGTGTGCAACGCAGTCGTTATCTTAACAACTTTTTTTCGGCCGCGAATGGTCGAAACCATGGAAAAAAAAACAATTACAGTTTTCATTACCGACTACGGTAATTCGCATCCTTTTAATGCGTAAAACGACGTGGGATATGCCCTTCCGCTTCTCAACAGTCGATATTGTTTGTTTACGATAAAGTGCATTTTATGTAAAAATTTCGAAAATATGTCTTGTCAATAAAGATACCGATAATTTAACCGTCGCTGCTCAATATGATGCAAATATTTTTTATAGTCTATAATACGAGGGGTAACTTCATACAAGTTAATAACCAGAACGAGTGCAACACATTGAGAATTGTTGGAAACCCACGCGTTTCTTTTAGCGTTATTCATTCAAGCTCTCTGCGTCGCGTGGTTCTGCATAATATAACCTCCCGTTCAGAGCATCCCATTCGACACCCGGCGGAGGTCGCTCGTTTGTATTTCCCGTATACCCGCACGGCGCTGACAATGTGCCTTGTCGGAAGCATTCTTCACACCTTGCCTCGGCTGAGAACGAGAGATGGTTCAAAGTGTTGAAGAAAGGAGGGACGACAATGCTGTTGCATAGGGGCAATCGCGATGCTACCGTGGATGAATTAACTACTGATGCTCTTACATACTAAATATACAGTTAATGTAAAAGAAAACCTTTTTTTTTATATTTCTTCCAGTCCGTTAAGGAGCAAACTGCACTGAGCAAAAGGATAGTGTTTCCTACCATAACGAATAATTCCCAGGAGGAACGTTTATGTAGATAGTTTGTGATAGTACATATTCAATTGGTTAAAATATAATTATGTTAGTAACTATGATTTTCTGTGATTGTCGTAACTAAAAAAATGTAGACGTTCCCCTTGGGAACTATTTTTTATGGTAAAAAGTCAGTATTGTTGATTTGACTATGTAATTTTTTCTCAGTGTGGTCAATAGTGCAGCATTTTTTTAAATCGGTCATATTAAGTTTTGCGCCCAACGTCTGATTACCAGATTAAGACCATATGAACAACTTTACTCCCCGTCCATTTTAGTATCAATTAGTATCAAAAATTGTAATCACCTTTTTCACGGGTTCTCAGGTGTACCGTCAAAAGAAAAGTCTCATCGACTTCCTATGCAACATTTCTTTTGACCGTATACACCAGAATCCGTGAGAAAAGTTTATTACAATTTTTATTACCAATCGCACATGCTCTTAAGGACAAAATCTGCAGATCGTCGCATAACATTTTACGCAAATAATTTTTTGTTAAATTAACCATCAGTTCGATCAGTCCGGAGTGCTCGAACCTATGACCGGGTGGCGATAAAAACAGTGTCAACGAAGATCCGGTAGAAATATTCTATCAGCTGGAAACGAAAAATGTAACCGGAGCAACGGGGTTGAACGGCCGGGTTCTATTATATATATTTTTTTCGCATTTGATACGTACACGTGACGCCGGTTGACGTAAGCAATTCGTTTTAATTAAACGTTCGCCAGGACCGCGGCGTAACCTCGAGATCGACTTGTCGCCGTTGACGATGTCGCCGACAACTCCACCGGCTATACAACGAGAGCAGCGACTCGCTCGGGCTGACTATGTACGCGCGCTCGCGCGCGCAAGCCTCGCGTTTATATCATACTTTACGATCCGTTCTTGACGCTCGGCCCAGGCGGCATACAAATTGGCAAATTACCCCGGGGGTCCCGTTCCTCGACCGATCGCCATCTTTATACTCTCGTTGATACACCGTGTTCCTTCCTCGACCCGATGCATTAAAAAAAATAATAATGATAATAACAGTTTATTACTGCACCTCGCTTGCCGAACGGCTCCGCCTCGCTGCGATACAATGTATAACAGAGTCGTGACGAACGGGGCACGCGGTACGAAGATTTTCTTAAAAATAACCGGTGAATATCCGGTCAATTAACCGCGGCTGCGAACGATACTTTACCAATAGATATTTAGTTATGGAACACAATGAATTTGGAAAATAGAATTTGTTTCCTTTTTTTTCAACCTTTTATTACTATAAAACGCTGAAAACAAAGGAAACTTTATATATTTTAGAGTATTTTTGTTAAGCAAATGTTTAAACGGGTTAATTAACCGCGGCTGCGAATGATACTTTGCCGATGGATATTTAGTTACGGAACACAATTAATTTGGAAAATAGAATTTGTTTCCGTTTTTTTAAACCTTTCATTGCTATAAAAAGTTGAAAAAAAAAAGGAAACTTTATCTATTTTAGAGTATTTTTGTTAAGCAAATGTTTAAACGGGTCAGTTAACCGCGGCTGCGAACGATACTTTGCCGATAGATCAAGAGACACCGTAGTGTTTCGACGCCAAGTAAAAAAAAAAGATAGAGAGACATATTTATGTACCAAACAAATAATAAATTTGGCAATAGAAATATTTTCTTCTCAAAATGTCTCTTCAGTGGATTTGGTCCTAAGATAAAGATTCCGTTTTTTGGAATTTTTTCAACTTTTCGTAGTATTTTTTTAAGCAATTACTTGAACATCAGCGTTTAGCAGTGACACAATTAAACAAACATAGTCTACAAGGTAGGTAACTTTATCGGTAAAAAAAAAAACATCGAGTGACAAAAATGTACCAGTAAATTCGCAACGCCAACTGCAACCAACACTCTCATAAGCTGTCGCGAGGCAAACAATGATTCGTGCGGAATTATCCATCCGAGTAACCCCATTCGCCGAACCGGTCGACGCCGCGACAAAGTCGAGCCCTGGCATTAAAAAAAAAAAAAAAAAAAAAGAAAAAAACTAAACGAAAATAAATAATGTGACGAAATGTAGACTCTCGTATTTCGAGAACACGGAGGCGTGAAAGCAGCCGAGAGAACCGTTGTTCGTGGCGAATATTTTAAGGGTAAATTTCCCCGATGCCGCTCGCCTCCGGAGCCTCGGATTGTGGAGTGTGCGAGAGGGAAACGGGCGCGTTTACACGGAAGGGACCGAGGAGACGGAGGTCGCTTCTCCCGCCGACGACTCGGAGGGATGCGACGTGACCGATATGCACCGGAGAGCCGGAATACTCGATGCCCCCTCATAAATTTTCATGGTGACCCCCTTCCCCCCCCGTCCCGTACACCGGAGCTCTCGCTTCTACTGTACTTTCTCACCGGGGATGTACAGACCACCACCGGCATCCCCCGGCAAACACGATCGTCGAGGCGCGCGACGGCAGCTTTCGCGCTCTCCTCGACGTCGCGCCAGCGACGACCCACTCGGCGTCTCGGCGTGCTCGAATATATTTTTTATCCTTCCCTCTCTCAAATTCATTTTTTTTTTTTATCCCCGTGGTCTCTGCACCGAAGGCGGTTGTCGCGAAGCTCGCCTCGCGAATCCATAAATGCATGAAAACATTGAATAATAGCGTGTAGCTTCGGAGCGCACCGCGTCCTCTGCCGGAAGATCCGGTCGGGTGGGGTAAGAACTAAAGAGCGTCAAACTTACGCCCGTGGATGCTATCGTACGAGCAACGGGCGGGGAGGGCGTGACTGATAAGTCACGAGTCTCCCGTTCGCGACTCGAGTTTTGCGATTCGAGACACGTCGCGTGCGGCGCCCCGGAGTCCACCGTTCCCTCTCGATATTTTCGCGTGTTCATCGAACCGCCGTTCGTATCACTTTTCGATAGAGAGCTCCCGTCCCTCGGCGGGAAACCCCGAGCCAGACACACACGGTCGTGGGCGCGGGTGCATATTACGCGGTCTGAAGCCGGAGGGGCGTAAGAGGGTGGCTGAGGGCACGGTACATACGCCCTTTTGACTGCGGGCCGTCGATACACGTATGAATCGCACAAGGGAGGCTCGCGACCGTTCATTGGCCGTACGAAATAATGAAACGTCTGGGGGGACTTGCCGGAGCACCGCGCCCCATCGGCGTCGCGTCGTGTCTAAAATCGTGAATTAATAATCCTTCCCGTTTCGCCCCCATCGGGGCGGTTACGGCGGAGTCACTCAAAACGACGGCAGCATCGTGCCTTACCGTGCCGTGTGTATTATACATACAGTGACTTAACGTGCATCTAATGAGATAATAACGCAGCACGCCGGCACTGCGGCTCGACAATATAAATTTTCCTTCCCTCAGCTCGGTGTAGGAGCGTTCGCCCCTCGATGAAGAAAAAAGAAGGAATAATAATTAAACGTTCGACTAGTCGGTTCTCGCGGAAAGGGCGAGCCAGGAGCCGGGGAGGCGTCGGGGCAAAAGTTGGTCGGTGTTCGGCCGGATGAGGAGGAGGGTTGGAGACAGCGTTTGTACACAGGGAGAGAGCAGTTGCGGGGAGTCTCTGGCGTCGGGGTGGCGTCGAGCGTTAATTTATGCAGAACCGTCGGCTCGCCCGGGAGAGGGAGCCGGCTTACGGGTTACGAGTACGCGGATCTGCCGGGCCTCGTTCACAAACGAGTATCGGGCATGCACCGTATGAAGTACAATCGACGCCCTGCGAACTCGTAATGCACACCCGGAACAATAATTCATTTGACGGCCACCGTTTATTTTATTTAAGCAACTATTTACTTAATTTAAATGAATATTTATTTAAATCCAATAAATATTCATTTAAATTAAGTAAATAGTCTTTAGTACGCATGATTTTTTTTTTCAGATTTTTATACCATCGAGAAGTGTTTACAATTCCCTCTCAATTCTCTAAAACTTATGCAAAAACAACATCATTCGCAAGGACTGCCTTAAGGGAATTCGTCACATGGTCGCCGTTTCTTAATGGTGTGAGGTGGTTTGGGGGGGGGGGGGGGGCACGTTGCTAGCAGTGGTTGAGGCCTAGACATCTATCCATATATTGGTTCAAAGGTCCTTCAACTCGTAATATCTTCGAAAATCTATGGGCCCAGCTCTTTTTTTTTTTTTTTAATGCGTTCCTAATAATGTTACGTTAATTTAGAAAAAAAAATTCTAATAACCTAGTCTGGAAATATATATTTTATTAAAAAGTATGTTGATTCTCACGCGACACAATATGCAGCTCATGCTAATTGACACAATTTTAAGGTCACGTATCTCAGAATCTGTGCGGTGAAATTTTTTTTTTTTTAGAAATAGTTAATATACACTTGTGATTTTTAGATCCAAAAGTATAAAAGTCGCTGTGAGACGTATTCTCTTAAAATGTAATATGTTTAACATATCAAATATGCGCGTGCAAGCCGGATATCACGTTGTTCCGAATCGTTCGGCCCCGTTTCGTGCGCTGCGTGACGGGCAAGTCGCTCGGTGTGTATGCAGCGCGCGACGGAATGTTTATATTCGGGAGTTTCGCGTGCGCAAACTTGGCTCGATAAGCGATGATTCGATAGCGTTTGTGTACCGTCCGGCCCGTCTCCGGTGCAACGTCGGTACGGCGCACGGTTACCGATCGTGCCGTCGGTGGGAAAATATCTGGCGTGACGTTGTCTCTCGTGCAAACGATAGGTTTCCCCTTCGCCCGATGAATTCGCGCACGCGAGCGCGCCAACACCGACGACAGCGAGCCCGCGGACGAGCCTGGAAACGGAGAATGACGAACAGCCGGAGAACACTCTCCTCTGTCGGCCCGTCTCTCGAGGCGGTCGAGCTCACGCCTCTTTGTACCCTCTCGACCAGTCGAGTTTTTCCCATCTCCGGCTTTTTCACCCCCCCCCCCCCCCCCCCCCCCCCCCCCGAGCACGCTTCGCGTCATGTCTTTGTCCATCTCTCCCCGTTCCCCTCTTCTTATTCTTATTTCACGCCCGGCGAGACGTGGCAATCAACCCTCGAGCTCTCTAACCCGCCGAGGATACCCGGAGAGCGATGCGATGTCTCACGCGTTTCCGGATCGTGAAACGGAGGAAAGAAATTAAAAAAAAAAAAAAAAAAAACAAGAGAATTTAATCAATCTCACGAAGCTCAGTTCCTGGCCCGTTTCTCGGCACCGGCAGCCGAGCGAGCCAATTGATAATGAATCGCGATCGCTCTCGGGCGCACGAACATGGAACCGATACACGGAGAAATTAATCTTCCGCTAGGGATTTTTGCAAATGGAATAAACCCGAGAGACGGGACGTGTAGCGGGGGGCTCTTCACCGCGGTCTTGTTTTCCCCGAGCAGATATTATAGTTGTTGTTGTCTCTTTGTAACACGGTGAATTATTGAAAGACATGAAAGGCCGAGGGGGGCCCCCCGAGGCTGAGATCGGCGGAAGGGAGCGAGAGGCGCGCGAGAGGAATATCATAGGTGCCCCGCGGAAGAGCGCGAGCAAGCGGGCGAGCATGTGGGCACGTTCCCAAGCACTCACGCCCGGGGAATGCAAAAGGCTGAAAAAGGAAACACAACCACGGCAGGGTTCGCAGGCCGGCGGAGACCCCGCGAGTTGCCGCACCGCGGAGAAAGAGAAGAGGCTCGGGCGAGATGCGCCACTCTGTGGGAGAAGAGACGCAGAAGAGGAAGAAGACGACGATGGGGAATGAACGAGGAACTCGTGCATAGTTGGACTCCGCCGACCGAGAAGCGGCGGCGGAGACCACCGGCAACCGCCTCACGAACGTTCGGACAAAGCTCGCCGAACGGATGGATAAACCGATGTCTATGTAGAGAAACGGAACTCGAGGGGCTTTCTGGACTTCGATAGGTGACGCGACGAAGGGAAATTCGAAACTTGATTGGCCATTAACTTTTTTCGCGAGATCAACGCTACGAAGAGATTCAATGAACGTTGATCGGACGGTAAGCTGTAAAAAAAAAAAAAAATTGAAATTTTTATGCAAAAACTGGTACGTTAAATTTAGTGTACAATTGTGATGAAAAAATAATATACTTTTCATCGAAGTTAGAGTAAATTACAAAAAGTAAAGTACCTTTGTAGTAAAATTAAAGTAAATTATTTAAAATGAAGAATTTTCTATGTTTTTAATACATATTCGGGTACAATCTTACTCGAAATTTAATATACCAATTTTTGCATGAACACTTTCAGTCCGGTACATTAAATTTCATAGGAATTTGTTCTACAGTGCAGTGGACTCCCGCATTCGCTATATCTTATGGATTCACCTTGGAAGCATCGGCGAGATGCGCCACTCTGTGCAAGAAGAGACGTAGAAGAAGACGATGGGAAATGAACGAGGAACTCGTACATAGTTGGGCTCCGGCGTTCGAGAAGCAGCGACGGAGCTGTTCAAGCCCCAGCCTCACGATCGTTCGGACAAAGCTTACCCGAACGGAAAACCAATATCTATGTAGAGAAACAGAACTTAAGGTGAAGTGAAACACGTTCTATATCGCTCTCTCCTGCTCCACCGTGAGACACATCCACACTCCTTGCTCCGTCACGTGACTCACTTCACCTTAAGGGCCTTTACGGACTTCGTCAGATGATGCGATGAAGGGAAATGCGAATCTTGATTGGCGATTGATTTTTGGGTCCCGCCATTCGTGAACTAGCGGCGAAGCTGTTCAGCAAGGGCGTCACGATCGTTCGGACAAAGCTTACCCGAACGGAAAACCAATATCTATGTAGAGAATCGGAACTTGAGGGCTTTTACGGACTTCGTTAGATGATGCGATAAAGGGAAATTCGAATATTGATTGGCGATTGATTTTTGGGCCCGCCATTCGTGAAGTAGCGGCGAAGCTTTTCAGCAACGCCCTCACGATCGTCCGAACAAAACTTGCCGACCGGAAAACCAATATCTATGTAGAGACACTGAGATTGATGGCCTTTACGGACTTCGTTACGTGATGCGATATAAAGAGAATTTCGAATCTTGATTGGCGATTGATTTTTTTTCACAAGATCAACGCAACGAAGGGATCCGATGAATGTTAATTTGACGTTACTGGGCTCCGACATCCGCTCTCCGCATTCGCCGGGCACGTATACCTTACGGATTCACCTTGGAGGCATCAGCGAACGGACTTCGCTCCTTTGTCCGGGGCCCGAGAACGAGCTGCGGCGATGGGTGAAGAGACGATGTAATGCACGGTCTTTACCCTCCTGCAGGCCTAAACGATCACGATTTGGTGAGGTACTCGCGCGGCCGTCCTTGTGAGGAGCCCACTTTATCGGCACGGAGTTATGAATACATTGTGTACCTTCTTTTAAATTAAAAAAAAATCAAAATGTTAGGTTCGAAGCGCCAGAGATATTGGCTTCCGGAGGAAAATGTACGGAAAACTTGACTTACGGGGAATCGAAGCTGGTTATTGTCATTAAAACAGCTCCGGTCGGAAGTTGAACGGATTACAGTTGAAGTTGTAACAAGTTAAACGGATCGTTGTACCAATAGTTCATCCATCATACAATAGTTTTTCGCAAATTTTGACCATTTTTTTGAAAACTATGTATCTGAATTATATTATGAAATGTATCTTCTACAAGCTGGTAATAATAATTCGAAAAGTGTAGCAATTTATCACACATTTAACGATGATATCATATGAATTAAAAATATTTGTCGAATATGTATATTGTTGTGTGCAATTGGATTTTCGTCTGGGAAGCAGAGTATGTTTGACGTCTCAGCTTGTCCCATACTACGAGGAAGCCGTGACAGCGAATCACCACCGAGGACATAATGGCGCGTGTTGGCGACGACATTAGTATTGGCCTCCACCACTCCGCCGGGTTGGTCGCTCGACTGGCCGCGAGTTGAGGCATTCCCCAGAAATTGGGTACGTAATTACCGGCCACCAGAGACAAATTTCTCTCGCGTTTAGGTGCGCGCTGGAATATCAATCATCCCTCATATCTCGCCTTCCCCTTCCGCTGTCTCTTCGCCGATTCTAATTTTCATTTTACTCAAGGCGCGACACCCCTTTCGCCCCGCCTGACCAAGGCTCGGTCGGTAAGAAAACCTGTAATTGATTTTTTTTGTTCCACGGGTGTTAACAACTTCCGGTTAAAAGCAGACTCTCACTAAGAACCGGATAACGAATTCAGTTTCATGCAATAATTCCCCAACGAACACAAACGGTCAGAATTGTTGAAAAAAAGAGGAAAATTATTACAATTTTTATTACCGACCGCGGTAATTTGCACGCAGTCAATATCGTAAACGGCAGTTTTCTCGAGAACCCTCATTGCGGGCACACAATGTTATTGAAGGAAAATTATCTTTCTTCGGACGAGGGTAAAATTCCTGACGAGTCGGACTCGTACGGACCGCTGAGGGATATCGATTCAGTTTCATGCAAGAATTTGCCATTGAATGCAAACGGTCAGAATTATAGAAAAAAAAAAAAAAGAATTAATTACAGTCTTTATTACCGACCGCGGTAATTCGCACGCTCTCAATACCGCAAACAGCAGTTTCCTCGAGAAACCTCATTCGGAACACACAATGTTGTTGAAGGAAGATTATCTCTCCGGACGAGGGTGAAATTCCCGACGAGTCGGACTCGTACGGACCGCGGATGGATGCCAATTGGCCGTCGTACCGACTCGATATTCGTTGTATCAATTTCCTACTCGTCGCTGCTCAGTCCGCACTCTATGCATCATTCGTGATTCATACCTTACCGGCGCAACGAGCAAAGACTCGCCCCGTCGGCTGGGCACAAAAAACAAACAAACAAAAAGTACTCCACGACTGGAAGCCGCGTACCCCGTCTTCCTACTTTGCGTGCCGCCGAAGAAAACTGACTCACTGATAGTTTATCTGCACAGCGTATTTACGTTTCTCGGAGCGCGGACCGGGACACGCGATACGACCGGCGTTCTGCCTGTTCCAGGCAAGTTGTTAATGCGGCTAATTATACTCGTCGCGCTTGTGACAATTATACTCGTCGTGCTTGTGTACCAATGTGAGCAGTGATAATACAGTATTGTCACGAAACCGTAAAGAAACTACACTATCGTCGAGCCCTACCGTGTTCATTCACTGTACAGTCCATCGGTTTCACGGATAAGAAGAGAATCCCCCCTCGATCACTCGCCAGCAGACTTACCTGAAAGAGAAAAAAGACGAATTCATTAGACGGAACTGTCGACACGATAAAGTCGGGTCTAACAAAAGTGAGTCACATTTTCATAATTTTCATAATTTTATGTATTTTATTGACAGTAGAACGTCGATTATTCAAACCCGGCGTTATCCGAACTGTAACTTGCTTCATCCGAACCTTGGGGCAAAATTTCGATGTCATTTCATCGTCAAGTGCTACTTTGTTGCAAGCGCGATCAAGCTTCTATCGCGCGTCTAAGGTAAAGGTTGGCACCTTTAATTACTTAGATGCTCGCACGCTTAAGAGCATTCGCAGATCCCAGCAGTACTAATTGGTAAAAAACAATTTTTTGTGAAAATAACTGAAATCAAAGCGAAGCTGATAGTTTCTAGTTCCCAAAGCACATCAATTAATTGTTAAAAGATCATTTATTTTTAATGTTTAATTACGGAAGAGAATAACAAGAGAGTCCAAATATACCAGTCTGCGGACGCGGTTTTTCGGCATGTGCCTATATTCGGAGACTGCGTGTCGAAATGTTTCGGACAATCATAGATTTCGAGAATTCTGATGTACGAACTCAACTAGCTCATATTGACTAAAAGAATTTCTTTGCCATTTGTCAATTGAATCAATGAAAAAATGATATTTATTCGAAACAATAATCAAGATAAGGTACGTAGAAAAATGGTTGACCTATCTTCAAACTGTGCGATTATTGGGTCGCGTATGTGGTAACAATTGTACCAATTTCCGGACACTATATCGTCTGTCTTCTAACAAAATGCAACAACAGAACATAATTTAGTCTTAAACCTCGTACAACTTTTCTCTGTGCATAAAATAATGTTTGTAGATACGATTACAAGTGTCGAATTGGATATCTAATACGTCAATACGGAATAAATCAAATCTGCATAGGAGTGTCCGAGGACTGGAACGTGTTCGAGCATTGCCACTGTAACCTTATACGTTACACCGCTCGCACGTCGGGGCCGAAGAGATATTCATGTGCATGCATGTAAACATGTATTTGTGATCGAACAACAGTTTCGTAGTTGAGTGCTTTGTTGCTTCAATGACCAATGCTTCCGCTTTTAAGCATAAGCACAATGTTCTTACGATCGACAAAACAATTTTTAATATTTTTCGATCCGAGGCCTCAGCATCGTTATCTTCCTCTTTGATGTTTTCGGGACTCAAGTATGTTACTTTCGGTCTGCAAAATTCCATTATCCGAATAACCATTAATCCGAACTAGGACCCAACTGATTCGAGGTTCGACTTTTCTTTTTCTCGTTGCACGGTGGAGCCCCGGAGGTTTCCCGTAACATCCGCCGTCGCGTCGGTCGTGTAAAACCCCGGTAACAAAAGATCCTAAACGGTGAGCATCGGAGTGTCACGGTGTCTCGGGCCAAATAATTTATGATGCGGTCTCAGCTCGAGCGAGGATATCCGGTAGACCTGGCCGCGGATTTCTCGCGTTCCGTGCGTGTCCGGGTGAAGGCCGAGGGTGTGATGGGCGAGACACGGGGCCCCGGAGGCGTCGGGATTAATGGTACTCTATTTCAATGCGCAAAACGGCTCTTGACTCGGGTCCGCGGAGATAACGGGATCGGATCTAATGTCGCCATCAGTGGGCACATCCCTCTTGGCCCTCTCGGTCGAGTGGACGAGGAACGAGCGCGAGTTCGCACAACGCGCGTGGTTGCGCGCGAGGAAGAAAATCGTTGCGGGGCCGAGGGGGTGGAATCGGCACGAGGATCATTTCCGGTTCGTACCGTTACTGCGGGTCCGCAGTTTGCCGCATTCTACATCAATTAGCATATGAATAATAGAGGGTCCGAAACTCGCGATATAGCACAGCATTTGAAATATTAATTATCCGCGGTACGATTAACCGACACGCAGTGTCTTGGGAATTATCGATCGGGGGGGGACGAAGTATCGTACCAATACGACTGGCTAATAACGTTACGCGTTGCCGCGCTGAAATAGGATACCGTGCGATAGCCGGAAGCGGGAGTGCAAGCGGGCACTCGGAGACTTCCGGCGTAATCGAAACCGCGGAGAACGGGGGAGGGTTCGATGGATGGATCCGGAACTGAGGGAGGAGGAGTGTGTAAACGGCTTTCATCGACAGACACGAGGAAGCCGTGAGAGGCGGGTTTTGTGTATGCGATACCGAACACCGCGACGGAGGCACCGGCGTCAAACGGAATCGAATATGAGGGAAAACACAATTGAACACCGAGCTCTTGCCGTCGCAATGCGGAGCGCCAGGCTGCCGGATGAGGCCGCTGTTTGCCGAGCGATTAACGGGTTTCGCGTGTAAGCGTTAATTGAAATAATCAAGGGAACTTTGTTGGGATTTAAATATTCAGGGGAACTTTGTTGGGACTGAAATATTCAACGACGGGACGCAACGCCGGGAGGGATTTCGAACGCTGTTCCAGAGCGAGAGTAATTCGATCTCGTCGCGTTGGAGAGCGAGGAAAAAAAAATTGCGGAAGCTGCGGACACCGTGTAGGGTCGCGAAGGGGGCAGTTGGCGGTGACAACTTTGCGGATAAATGTGGGGGGAGGGGGTTGATTAGAGGTGATGGCTGAAGCCAACAGCAGGTGGCGGGGAAAGCTGCGAGGAGAAAGAGGGAGGAAGCCGATGGGGGAGAGACGGGGATGCGGAAGAAGAAAAAAAAATGTAACCTCTACCACGATGGGATATCCGCCGGTCGGTGCTGAACTTGCCGACACCAAAGTCCGAAAACGCTGCTATGTTGGCCAGCTCGTTTGCTTCGTTTTTTTTTTTTTTTTTGCTCACTGTGTTTCGGGACATGTGGATCATTTCTCCACCGTCCGTTCGCCCGCTCTATTTCTCTCGGTTGGTACGTTGGAGACTCGTGGACACCGTACCGCCGGGCCGTTCGACCTCGGCGGCGTCGCTGGGAGCCATTTTTGTATTTTCACGGTACGAAAGAACGGAGCCAAATGAGGAAGCTGAGCTATCGAGGCCGCTCGAATGAGTCGGGCCATGAATTCAATGGTCGCATGACGAGAAAGGAAAATTCGTCATAATTGTTTCGAGCGTCCGTGAAAAATTGCGATTCGGGGCAAAATGGGGTAAAAAAAAAATTGCGATTCGGGGCGAAAAAAACCTCACAACCGCGTCGTCGCGTGAACTGCACCGAGAAAAATTATTTATTTCACGTGTGCCCCGGCAAACAAGTATTAATTCAACGCAAACAAATATTCATTTGCATTAAACGGCCTGCGGGACACAGGTCGAATAAATTATTTTTCTGTCCGCGAGATTTTTTAATTCACCCCAATTTTTTTGCGCATTATACCCGGAGTCCTTATTTCCTCCCTCTAGTGTTCCAATGACTGTTATTCTTTTTTAATATGATAGAAGGTCGGGCTTTTAAAAAAATCAAACAAAAGCGGCGAATATGGCCCACGTCTATTGAGCTCGTAAATTAATGATACACGAATCGGGTCATATTCACCACTTCCACCCAACTAAAACTTTGCTCGTCCATTGTAGCGAATCTTCGGATGCACGGGGTTCCAACCGCTTGCATCCCCGAGTATATTCAACGACGAAGTCCGTGGCCGTCGAATACAATACAAACCAAAGTCGTGGTAATGCCGGTACCTCGTCCCGGAGTACCAAAGTACTAAACGGAGCACGCTAAGTAATAAACAGTTTCCCGTCGCTATAGCAGGATAGACACGTTTGTCTCGAGTGTCTCGCTGCCTGGCGTGATTCGACTTTTCATTCGCCGCTCTCCTTTTGACGCCTCGTTTGCATCCGATCTGGCGGCAAGGCGAGGGAGGGAGGGTGGGGGGGTGCAAAGATGAAACCCGAAACGGGGGTCGTAACTTGAAAGTCGACGAATCGAGAAACGAATCGAGAAAATGAGAATCCCTGCGGAGTCGAACGAGGCTGCGCTCTGCATTCTGCCATCAGGAACCTCTGATATGCCCGCCGGATATAGGTACCCCCCCCCCCCCCCTCCCCCACCCAACCGCCCTCCATTCCTACATTTCATTCCGCTAACCCCCCCTCCCGCCCCCCCAGTAACATGGGACCTAACGAGCGTTTCTCGACCAAGTAGGTACCTTATTCCTCACAGCTCCAGCATCTCGTGAACTGCCGGCATGAATTTCCGGAACAGAGAACGCCCCGGGACTCTCTGGCAAGAGGCATCGTATCGGGAACGTTGGCAATCGCTGCTCTCCCTCTCTCATCCCTATCTGCTCAAGTTCTCCAGTTTACCCCAAAGCTTCGGAAGTTTGTACGCGTTGTGTGCATGTGTGCATCGCAAATGAAGCGCTTTAACGAGCTTTGATGATAATTTAATATGGTAACCGAATCGTTTGATGTACGCCATTAAGACGTAATATTTTGGACGAAAGCGGAATTAGATTTTTCGCGGCGAATGGATTCACACTTGAAAACATAATTTGTTTTTTGTCCGAAATGTCAAGTGCACACCCAGAAAAATAATTTATTTGACGACCACCGTTTATTTGGTTGAAGTAACATATTTATTTTATTTAAATGAATATTTATTTTATTTAAATAACTATTTACTTAATTTAAATAAATATTTATTTAAATCAAGCTCATATTTTTTTAAATCAAATAAATGTTTTGCTTAAACCAAATAAACGGTGGCCATCAAATAATTTTTTTTTTGGGTGTGTGACGGAGAAAATGGGCGAGACAATTCGTTACCGAAGGCTGTATTTCCCATTCTCGTAAGAGTGTGTGAAGCACCGCGGTCAGTAATAAAAGCTTTAATTGACTTTATTTTTTATGGCGCTAATCATCTTGGTCCAAAAGCCAACTCTGACATGAAGCAGAATTGATATCCGGTTCACGTGAGGATTTTCTCAGTCATGGATCGTCAGCTGTGTTAAAAAAATTTATCACAGTTTTTACTACTGACGAGAGGTCGGACCGCGTGAGGATCGACTGTCCTATTTTTTTCGAAACTGTCAATATTTCGGCCGAACGCGGATTAAATTTTCGTATCAATGGTCAGACGGTTTAAAATCCAATCCCTTTTGCTCAAAATACGAACAGTCCCGATGAAAAGGCGATTAGTTACCGACTGCGGTATTTTCCATTCCCGTGAAAGCGTATGAAGTACCGCGATCAGCAATAAAAACTGTGATTGACTATTTTTTTTTATGGTCCGCACCAGCTAGCTTCAAAAGTCACGAAGCGGAATTGATATTCGGTTCACTTGAGAATTCGCTTCTAGTCATGGATGGTCTGCAGTGTTAAAAAAATTAATTACAGTTTTTCATCATCATCTGTCCCTGTTTTCTTCGAAACTCTTGATATTTTGCACAAACACTAATAACATTTTCGTGGTCAGTGGTTAGACGCGTGAAAATCAAGTACTCAAAATAAAGTTGCTCAAAATATCAACATTCCGGATGAAAATCGGGAAGTCGATTTATCACCCACCGGCGTTCGGATCGTCGGCCCTTTTTTTTTCTTCGGAACTGTTTAATATTTTGGACTAAAGCAGATAGACGCGTGAAAAGACAATTCCCTTTTACTAAAAATATCAACATTCTCGATGAAAATCGGAAAGGCGATTTGTTACCGACCGCGATATTTCCCATTCCGGTGAACACCCTAGTGTGAAATAAGTTAGCGGTGAACAGACATAGTAAAAGTCTATAAAAAAAACTTTTTTTTCTGTACGTTGTCCTACGGTACTACGGTCACAATTTAAGTTTTCAATGGGTCGTAAAACCGCGCTGCAGGGAGGGCTTCGGGGGGGTATCGTACAATGTGTCTGCACAGTTTTTATTACCGACCGGACTTCGGGTCGCGTGGGGATGGCCTGTTCCAGTTTTCTTCGGAACTGTTAACATTTCAGACAAAAGCGAATTAGATTTTCGTGATCAATGGCGTGAAAACCGAATGCCCTTTTGCTAAAAACATTAACAGCCCCGACGAAAATCGAGAAGGCGATTCGTTACCAACCGGGGTATTTCCCATTCCCTCGAATACCCAAGTGTGAAATATATTGCCGGTATACCGACATGGTAAAAGTACATTAAAAAAAACTTTTTGTAGGTAATCTTCGGTAACACGGTCACGGTGTAAGTTTTCAATGGATCGCAAAACAGTGCTCTAGGGCGGGAAGGGGTGGGGCGAGAGGGGGGGGGGGGGGAGAGTTGGTACAATGTAGCTGTGTACAGGCATACCGATCGACTGAGAGGTGTACACATCGGTGACACGGTCTCTCGCGCGCACAGGCTTATCGGGCTCCGGGACTTTCCTGCAAACGTTCGATAGAACGTGCTCGGGGTGTTCGGGGCACGTAACCGCATGCTCACCGCCGGTCGGGTCGAGCAGTGAGTGGCGAGCTCTCCTCCGCAACGAGCTATCTTATGTACGGCTCGGTACATGAGGGCCTCCGTACATACGGGGCATGTATCTATACGTACTGTAACGCTCTTCGCTTCCTGTCCCGATACCGCAGGCTCTCTTCTTCGTCGCCTCCTCACCTCCACGGCGATGCACGGGGCGAATCAGCTTGGAGCAAGTAAAGCTCAGTGTTCGAGAACATTTTGTACCAGTGGATAAAGGATTATTATTTTTTTTATTTTTTTTTATTTTTTTTATGCGGTGTCAAGGATCGATAAGATCCCCTATAGGAAGATTAATCGACGCCCGGCACTTAGCGCTCGGTAAGTGACTCTCGAAAGAGATCCCTTTATCGGGCCAAGTTTCGAAGACGCTCGTCCGGTTTACAGGACGGACGTGCCTTTGATGAGACGTGCGAGGGAAAGTGTACCGAAAGATGGGTGACGCTGCGACATAATTGTCCCTCGTGAATTTCGATCTATCGTGCGAGATCCAATATCGGTTAATGCACCTTCCGGATGCGGGCGTGACGCGGAGCTTCTTTTGTATGCTTGAAGCGGCGATGCACAGTGAATCAGTTTGGAGCAGGTAGGCTCAGCGTTCGATAACATTTTGTACCGGTGGCCGAAGGATTTTTATTTATTATTTTACTTGTTTTTAGGTTTTAAGGTAGTCCTTGCGAACTGTGCTCACTTCGCATAAGTTTCAGAGAAACGAGAGGGAATTGCAAACACTTCTGGATGCTATAAAAATCTGAAAAAATCAAGCATATTAAAGGTGCTGAAAATATTAATTTTGCATAGAAATAAATTCCAAAATGTCATTAACAAATTGATGAAAAATAAAATTGTTCAACAAATTTTTCGGGAACCTAACTTTTTCAGATTTTTTCAGATTTTTAAATTCACTTTGATTTTGTTTTTATATGTAAATAATGTGTAGAAAAAATCACAAAATTGAAAGTGAATTTAAAAATCTGATTTTTTTTTATTTTTTATTTTTCATTATTTAACGTCGCATCAACTGCTATGGTTATTAGCGACGGGACCTACTATTTTTCCTTCAGTGGGAACCGTACCACTTTGGGGGTTACTCAATATGAGCGAACGTTAACTGTACGTTTGGATGTCAGTAACAGTCGGTCTGCTAGGTTTGCTTCACGGCGCCGGAGCTACGTCACGTCGATTACTGGCTGTAAACATTGGACGTCTACTGACATATATATCGTATATCGCACGATAGATGCCAGGAGCTACGTCGCGTCACAATATTTTTCTGCCAGCAAGACTACGCCACCGGGATTCGAACCCGAGACCTCCCGATACTAGTACTCTAATCACGAGAGCAAAGTGATCGGTTCTGAAAAAAATTTTACGTATTCAGAAAAATGAACGAATAATTTTCATTAAAAAAAAGTTATGTTTCCGGGATATTTGTTGAACAATTTAATTTTTCATCAATTCGTTAATAACATTTTGGAATCATTATTATGCAAAAGTAATCTTTTCGGCATCTTTAATACGCTTCATTGTTTTTAGATTTGTATAGCATCCAGAAGTGTTTGCAATTCCCTTTCATTTCCCTGAAACTTATGCGAAGTGAACACTATGCGCAAGGACTACCTTAAGGATCGATAAGGTAGGATCCTCTGTGGGAAGATTAATCGGCGCACAGCACTTAGGGCTCGGTAAGTGACTCTCGAAAGAGATCCCTTTATCGGGCCAAATTTCGAAGACACTCGTGCGGTTCGTGGGCCCATCGTGTCTTTGATGCGATATGGAAGTGTACGGAGAAATGGGTGACGCTGCGACATAATTGTGCCACATAAATTTAGATCTATTGTGCGAGATCCAATATCGGTTAATACACCTTCCGGATGGGGGCGTGACGCGGGGCTTCTTTTATATTTGAAGCGGCGATGCGTGGGCAACGCACTCTCTGTCCGTGCAAAGGAGATCGGATCGGATCGTTGGTCATCCGGGGTGAAAGAGGCCGGACGGCGAGATGGAAGAGTCTCCAACCTTATGTGAAAAATCGAACGGACGACGGCAAAAAAGAGGCTTCGCGAACGGAGCGACTGAAAATAGTGCCTCCAGCGAAGTGCCCTCCCGCTAGGAATCCGAGAAAGGAATGGAAACACATGGAGAAAAGTCGCGAGTAGAGATTTTACGGTGTAGCACGTAACTGGATATTGATCTTTTAAATTCCTGAAAAATATCGTTTTTTTGGAACACTGAAAAAAAAAAAAAAATATCAATGACTCAATTAAAATCCGCTTGAGGGCTGTCAATGAAAAAAAAAAAAAAAATTCAATTCTAACAATTGCATACGGGATTGAAACGATAACGTGTCACTTTGGCAGTCTTACCGTCGTTGTTTCAATAGCATATGGAATTGTAAGAATTGAAAGTAGAATAAAAATTTTTTCCTTTGGCAGCCTGCAAGTAAATTTTTTTTTCAGCGAACGATTGTATACTTTTTGTTAAATAATTTTTTGTCGACGAGTATGTCGCAGCACAGCCGACCATGACTTTCTCGCAGGACAATTTTTTTTTTTTTTTTTTTGTCGAGCTATCGTTTTTCTTACACCGAAGACGAAAACAAAGTATATGAAGCTTTTCATACTTTGCCCACCTCGTTGCATTCGTAAAAATTGAATTTGATTAATTTATTAATTAGGCAAAATATGAAGCCGCTCGACTTCGTGGACTTCGTTTTTCTCTTCGGTACATGGCAGGTTTCTTTTAATTTAAATTTATTTTGCGCACCAATCCGTACTCGACTCTACGATGAACTCACTGAAAGTTGAGAAATACGAAAAGTATGCTAAAGTTCCAAACGCAAAAACTCTCGCGAACCAATTTAAAAGATCAATATCTGCTTTGCTCCTGGACCTTAATATTTTTACTTGAGTCTATGTTATCGTTGTGTGGTTCAATGTAAAAATGTTCCACTTTTTTCATATCCCACTTCCTATATTTTCCCATATTTACAACAACGGAATTACATAAGGGGGAGAATTCTACGTTTTACATGAAAAAAAAAAAAAGTCTCGTACAGAGTTCGACACACAACGGCTCGTGTGTTTTTCGATACGCAAATTAGCAGCTGGTATCGAAAAGCGGAAGTGGTTACGGAATTGAGTCCCCTTCAACGGTTCAGTACGGGGGGAAGGGGGAGCAAGCAGGTGGAGTAACAACCTAGCTTCTCCACGTCCCTCATTCTCTCTCTTCGGGACATACGGCACGGCACTCGGGCGCGATACGAAGTGGGGAATATGGCCCGTTCCATATATCATTGATTTACGTGTTAATCGAGGTGGGCCATATTCACCACTTTTACCCTACACACGTAGCCACAATTAAACCGACGGACGCAAATTAGAAGCCATTCAACGCGGGCAAAGAGCGAACTGTGAATAAGAGAGGTGCTCGGGTTTTCGTACTTGTATAACTCTGGAACGAGACTGGCGAACCTCTCGTCACCGCTGCCGTTTCGGAGCGGCAAATTTTCTCACGGGGTGGATGACTCGTTCGACGCGGGGCCGCCAACGAGAAGGACCCGAGAGCCATGTTGCGACATGTACGCGAGACCGAGAGGCTTGAAGCTGTTCATGACCAATTTGAAACCCCCGCCGCGAAAGAAAAAAAAATAATAATTAAAATAAAACCATAAATATTGTCCTTTTTTTATTACCTCAAGCTTTAACCCCAGAACACGACACACGAGTCTGGTGGATCAGAGCTGTTTAAAAAATAATCTTGATTTTATTTTTGGTCGGTGCAGATCCGTTTCTCAAGCGTGTGAATTAATCAACAATAACAGTAAAAAATAATAACGGAATAATATTTATTATTAGCAAATTAACGCAACAACGAAGATGTTGGTTCGAACTCATGTGTCGGGGTTAGTGTGGTTAAAACAATTAATATTGTTCCAGGATTTTTAATTAAAAAAATAATAACAACAATAATTTCAAAAGAAATTTAGTTTACTAGAAAGCCAAAACTACTTATCACTGGCAAATTAACGCAAAAACAACGACGTCGGTTCAGGCTCATGTCTCGCGGTTAATGTGGTAAAGAAATAAACATTGTTCTAACATTGAAAATAATAATAATAAAACAGCGAATAGCATTCGAGATTTTTCCGACGTTATTTCATGGCAAGGCACGTCGGCTGTTGTGCGAACCTCTTCAGGGTTGTGCAGACTCGAGCTGGATATTAAAATGGGCCCTGGACGCTGTCGACGGCAACGACGACGGCGATAGCGTATGAAGCGATATGGAAGGACGGGGAGCTCCGTGCACCACTCGCAAGATTGTCCCAGCGGTGGGTCCGGAGCTCTCGACCCAGCCATCTCGGACCCTCTGTCCCTCCCGCCATCTCGTCCGTCGTTCCTCGCTTTCGTTATAACTATACAGCGTGCATTATACGACAACTGGACGAGGGAATAAAGCTGAGACGGGCGTTGAATGTAATTAGGAAGCGAATGTAGCGTACACAGCGAGCGGAAGTCTTCGCTAAGGTTTCGCGAGGGTTTCGCGGAAGTCGTTCCAGAGAGCCTCTTTCTCCCGTTCTGCGGCCCTCGTTAAACTCCCCGAGGAACGGCCGGTACCGCCATCCGAGGCGATTAAATGAGTTACAATCTCGTCTGGAAAGCAGTAAATTCGCGAATGCTATCTTCCACCGGATACTCCCGTCTGCGTGACTTTTTTTTCTTTCTAATCGCACTTTGTACCCGAGAAATGTAAATATCGATCGGAGAGGATGAAAACGCATCTTTCCCCCGACTTCGATGACATAATATTTCTTGCGTGCGACGCGGGCGGGAAATCGCATATTATTGAGCGGTGATCGTTAATAACCTGCGCGCATGCGCAGTACGGTTTAATTACTCCCTAGGCAGTAATCGGACTCATTACTCCATCTGGGGGCCCTATTAGTCCTGGGAGAGTAATGATCATTGGCGAACATGACGACTTTGTGACGCAATGAATGTGGTTATTTTAACGGTGTTGGATAAAAAAGTATCGTATGCTACACCGGAGGGAACGGTTTGAACTCGTGTGATTTCTGCTCTCGCTTCGCTCGGACGACAAAGTTCACACTCGTCGAAAATCGCGCACTTGGCTCCCTCGTAGCATAATATACCGTAACGAATACAGAGATGAGGATTGACTGAGGCAGACGATATTACGTAGATGACCGGAATAGCTTGGTATGAAAAAATGACAAATGTACAAGTTATCGATTTACCAGATGACTACAGTCTTGATCGGACTTTCTGTGTGAACGGATGTGTGACAGTTCGTGCTCGAGATATGTCGCTGCGATTATGCTTAATAATATCCGCCCCATAAGCAAAAACCCAGAATAAAAATTATTCGACGGCCACCGTTTATTTGGTTTAAGTAAAATATTTAATTGATTTAAATAAATATTTATTTAAATCAAGTGAATATTTTACTTAAACCAAATAAACGGTGGCCGACAAATAAATTGTTTTTCTGGGTGAATACGCGCGCTATTCATTCGCTCGGTCGTTACAATATTATTTTTTCCGACTTCGCTACAGTAACCACGTTGACTGCGCGCAACACGGGCGGAAAATCGTCTCTTATTGACCAGTGATTGTTATTAATCTATGCGCATGCGCTGTTTCATTACTCCCTGTACTGTTTCATTAATCCCTAGAGAGTACACAGGGAGTACAAAAACAAGAGTGTACTTTTTACAACTTATTGTCCACAAGCGTCCACAATTTTTTATTTGTTAATTTTTCGTTAGCTTTATCTGGCTCTAGTTTTACAAACAAAAGGACAGGTTTTTGTTTGTAAAACTAGTATGTTCAGTCCTGAACAAATGAGTTTGTCACTTATTTAACAAAAAAATATTTTTGCGAAACTTTGTATTCCGATTTTGCGCAATTATTTTTTACTTTGTAATCGAGCTCATTACTCTATATGGAGGACCCATTACTCCCGGGGAAGTAAAATGGTCGTTGGCGAATGTGACGATTTTGCGGCGCAAGAAACGTGATTATTTCAACGAAGTCGGAAAAAAGTGTCGTAACGCTACACGGGAGGAAGCGGATTTTCACCTCGTGTAATTTCTGCCCTCGCTTCGCTCGGTCCGCGAACTTCACACCCGGCGAGGATCGCGCACTTTCCTCCCTTGTAGCATAATATACTATTAACTCGAGTTTTTGTTATTAATGTTAATATTTTCTTTTTAATGTCTCGAGGAGGTTTAAACGAATGCGTACGTCGAAACGGTAACCGCGGAAAGTTGAAAACGACGGTATGAGGGAATGCCAAAGAATTCCGAGGACTGCGGAGCAGCGACTGACGCGTTTACCGAGAACCGTGTCTCACAGCTATTTAACGCTCGCCGAGGCGGTGTCGACGATCTTTCAGTAAGCCGGAAACGCTCCCGCGCACGCCGGCTGAATGGCAAAGACGCGGCGTGACGCGGCTATTTCATTAATCGGACCGGCTAAGCTCCGCGACGTTTCATACACTACGCAGGCTCGCTATTCACGGATCACGGGATCAAAGTTTTGTCATGTAAAATCGTCGCGAATCGCGAACGAGAGGAGAAAAATAAAGTACTGGGAAAAAATGGAATCCAACGACATCCTAAACTCATTTAAAAAAAAGGTTGAATTCAACTAAAGATGCAGGTAGGAACGTTCGAATAAATATTTTGTTGTTCGAACAAAATATTTTAACACCTCAAAAATATTTCGGTGAGAACGTTCAAAAAATTATTGAACTTATTAATTTTTTTAAACTAACTGTGTACTAAGTATTGTTGAACTTAAAGGCACATTTACGTGTCTATCACATAACAACTCTACCAGAAAACATCTCTGCCGTATTAGAACTCTACGAAAATAAAATAAAATAAAATAAAATAAAACCCTACCGGAATGGATATAAAACTCTACAGGAATACAAGGCTACCTTCCAGCCTTGTATCCCGATAGAGTTTGATTTCCATTCCGGTAGCGTTTTATTTCCATTTCGGTAGGGTTTTATTTCAAGTCCGGTAGAGTTTTTTTTTACTTTCTGGTAGAGATTTTGGTAGAGTTCTAATACGATAGAGTTGTAATATGGTAGAGATGTTTTCTGGTAGAGTTGTGAGTGGTAGAGATGTAAACGTGCCAACTTAAAGAACTAACGAATCGTTTAGCTCTACCAACACAATATTTTTTTGAACGACCCTGCCCGAATCTTTGATTGATTCAACGGTATTTTTTTATTACGGTAAGTATGCCGTGTTACGTTGTTGATATTCCGTGGTCAACCTCTTCCGAAAATGACCCACTCATATCACTCGGGCTGATTTTCTTAAATTACCGGTAACTTATATTTAGCGGCAAAATCACCGGTAATTTGCTACATAAGTCGCTTCGATTACCGAGACCGTCCATTTCAATTAAAACGTCGTTGCGGTTATATCGTACTTTGCAAAAAAAAAAAAAAAAAAAAAAAAAAAAAAATATTACAATTTTTTTTTAAAGCAAAACCGTACAACCGGAAGTATGAATTGAGTCCGCCTAGGAATGCTTCCGGAAACAGAAACAACGGGCCAAGGACTCGAGCGAGGCGGAAACGCTTTCCGGCGATACGGCGCTAATCTGCCGCGCATAAAATCCATGCTCGAAAGTTTCCCCTCTCGACACATTCGGCTCAACAAGTGTTGCCTTAGCCGGCAATTACGGGTCCTGCAACGCCAAGCCGAACAAGTCGTCAACACACGTGTCTCGATCGTACATCATTAAGTTACGATTGTATCGTCGGCGCGCTTTAGAATTACTCGTAAATGGGTAAAGACCGAAAGCAACATTCTTCTCACTTCCGGCACGAGTTATCCTTAAATTCTCCCGACATCTTTTTCGTCTCTTGAAATAGATTCCGTTTTTATGAGGGAGAAAAAAAAAAAAAAAAAAAACTGCAAGTGTGAAATTATCTTACAGCGAAGAGGTTACGCCATGAATACACAATTACGGCTCTGGGAGACTGAAGAGAATTTTTTTTTTTCTAATTTTTTCTCAGAAATTCACAAGACCATCAACCGTCGACTGTGACTCTGCGCGATTCCAGAAGCGTGCGCGTTGTGGTCGCACGAAAGCTCATAAATGATATCAACCGCTTTGCGGTACGAGGAAACTCCGCCGGAAGTAGAAATCTCAGTCTGTGTGCCGGCGCGAGCGGCGTAGCTGCGGAATGAAATAGATAGCCCCGGCTCAAGCCGCGCGGTGAGGCCGAGCTATTAATCGTCCTCGGTCCGCGCTGTAACGCAATACGAATAACAACTATTCGGCTCGGTACAAAAAAAAAGTCGTGGCCGAGCTCCGGCCTTGAAGTGATCGCTCGTCGCACGACGTTAAGTAATAAAACGTTAAGTAATCGTTTCACCGAGTACATAGCAGAAACACGTACTTTAAAGAAATAAAAAAATTTAACATACCTTTTTTTAAAAAAAAAAAAAAAAAACCCTTCATCGCCGGGAAGTAAAATTTATTCCCGGGTCGATTGGATCGCAGCGAAGAGGCCGAGCAAGCAATGGCGAGGCGAGAGCGAGCAGGCTGATAACGCGCAGGTAACTCCGGTCACGGCCCCAGCTTGGCGTGTTCGTTTCACCGAGCACGTGGAGAAACACGTACTTTAAATAAAAAATATTGAATATCGCTAAAAAAAAAAATCTTTTTTTTAACAAAAAAACGGTATTATTCTTTTTTTTTCTTAAATAAAAAAAAAATAAGAATCTCTCATCGCTGGTAAGTAAAAATAATTCAGAGTCGGTTGGATAGCAGCGGAGAGGCCGAGCAAGTAACGGCTGGGCAGGAGCGAGCACGCTGATAACGCGCAGCTGGCTCCGGTCACAGTCCCGGCTCGGCTCGTTCGTTGCACCTGGTCAACTATAATGATAATTAATATCTCTCCCCCTCCTATTTTCGAGTTAATACGACTGTGCAAACAAATACACGACGGTAAAATTCCAGGCGGACGGGATTAACGAAAATAATTCTTTGTAACACGTGCACGAAAAGTGCCGCTTTTTTCACACGCTAGTTCCTTTTCGCACACTTTTTTCACATTCTAGCTAATTTTGCGCACACTTTTTTTAACACTCTAGTTACTTTTCGCGCTGACTTATCTGTCACTGTAGTTATTTTTCCGAACGCACTTTACAGGCACGAAAAGCGGGAATTTTCGTGCACTTGTCACAAAAAGTAGTATGCGATACTTGTACGAAAAAGCGGTCTCCCGACGGCGGTTGGGAAGTTGGCAGCACTCGCCTCCTTTCGATGCTACAAACGTCACTCGGCTTCGCCTCGTGCCGTTGAAGCTCTCGATCGGGCTCGTGCAGTCAACTTCGCAACCTTCGTCGAAAGACCGCTTTTCCGTAGTAGTATCGCAAAGTACCATTACGCACGGTAGGTACAGCGTGTATACGTACGGAATTAACGCTCATCGAGCGAAGCAGCATCGTATAAGGTGTGGGAGAGAGGATAGCGGCGAAGCGTGCCAAGGTCACGAGTCGTAGACCCCGCGCCGTCCTATGTGGGGATGGATGAGGTCGAGAGACTTTTGTTTCTCACGGAAGAGGCGTTAGAGCTCGATGGCTCGCACTGTGCACAGTTTTGTTATAAATATCACTGGAACCGACAGTGCCGAAGGGACGTGCGAAAAATTATCGACCCGAGGGAGCGACTCGGAGGGAATCGTCGGTCACGCGACTCTCCTACGCAGCTCTAAAAGGCTCGCGATCAGAAAGGCAACGGATAATGAAAGGTGAACGATTATCGAGAACGGCAAGGTGAAAACGGTTTAACATTCTTGTCTAATATTTTTCTTACTACAAGTGACCGGACAACAATTTTCCCCGACTGAAATTCAAACTACTGATGGATACGAGTAAATGATCGACGAAGATGCGAAGTAATCGAAATTCAAAAATATGTAAAATCTATGGTGATTTAAAATAATGTTTAAACATCGACGGTTCGTGGTACGAAACTTGACGGAAATGAACTTGACACTGCGACACTTTGATACGTTTGTTAATGATTTCTGGACCGCGAAGAAAATAATATATTAGTCCTCGAATTTTATTTCTTTATGGTTTTTTTTTTTTTTTTACTGTTCTGAAAAATTAAGGATATCCTTGCCAAAAACGCGATGGGGGCTCCGATGAACGCGGTGGCAAGTGTGCCAGAAAGAGTTGGATGCTTCGTTTTTTTAACGGCAGTTGAAAATGAGACCGTAAATCTTTTTCAAATTTGGACACTATTTGTAGTAACGTATGCTCTTCAGTCGATTCGTTTTTTATTTCAATTGAATAGAAATCGGCGAAGAAAAACGCTACATTGTATCCTTTTTGAGGTTAAACCCGATCCTTCCCATGTTAAAATATGTAACTTTGAAAGCACGTTGCAAAAAAACGAGACTTTAAAAAAAATCTTAAAAAATGCCAACAAATAAAGCGTGTTTTTTTCTTTGACCACATAACTTTGATCAAGGTCGAACGGAAACGACTTTTGGAAATGATATCCTTAATGGCTATGTAGAATGAAAACAAGAAATCAAAATTTTTATAATAATAAATCAGTGTATTAACCCTGGTCGATTAAAAATAAATGTCTCACTTTTCCCCAATTTCCTCGATCATTTTTTGACTCTTTGACATTTTCAGGATTTCCGAGGTTTCCCTGACCGGCCACTACCGTTCTTAATTGAAGGAAGGGGAGGGAAGAAGGTGGAAGGTTAAAGACCGTCTTCTATCAAGGGGTTTCGCTAGTTAGGTACGCAACGCAGTGCTTCGTACAGTGCTGGTATTATAGCGCGACGCTCGCGGCATGGAGATATCGATCTTGGGCTACCTCAGGACGAATCGGCTTTACACACGTCATGGTGTGCAAGCTAGACTCAAAGTTCTCGCAATGTGGAGCAGCATACGGCGAGGCAACGCGGTTGACGAGCGTGCACGCGTTGCGTCGGCCTCTAATGTCACACGCGACATGTGCCATGTGTCATAGACATATATGTAAATATACATATGTGTATGTATATATGTATGTATAAAATATATACATGCGTATACTCCACGATAACGTAAGAGGCATATTCATGAAATCCTTAAGCCACCAACTTGGTTCGAACGTTCGAGAACGGCAACGAAAGTACGCTCTTGGGCGGAATAGTTTACTTGACTTTCGATCGGGCGAACATTCTTGGAAAACAATTGAAGGAAAAAAAAAAGTTGCATCGATGGGACACAGAAAACAATTAGGTGCGTCGCATTCACAGCAACAACGCGAATTTATTTCTTTGCTTGTCGTCCACAGAAATTATCGAATTTTAATTCATTCCCTAAGCACAATTTCGATATAAAAATTGTGATTTAGAAAAAAAAAAAATTGACGAACGACACTGCATACTGAAGAAAGTTTTTTCGATCATAATTTAAAAAATAAATATATCTAGGTGTAAAATTTGTGAGAACTTAATTTTTTGAAATGTGAAAATATTTTAAACATTTTTATGCAAGAATGTCGATCGGTTGAGAAAAATAATTAACGTAGTGGGAAAAGAGGCTTCGTCGTCGAATTAGTTATCTAGGTGTAATGATTGTAAGAACTTAATTTTTTGAAAAGTGAAAAAATTTCAAAGATTTTATACATATATACATCATGGACCCCCGGTTAAGAACCGCTGATATATATGTATATATATATAATATGTCAAAAAATTGTTATGGAAGAATGTAGATGGGCTGAGAAAAATACTGAATTTAAACGAAAAGGAGGCTCGGTTGTCAAAGGGGTAACCCGTGGATCGAGTCAACAAGCTCGAACGGCTGCCCGGCTGCAGATTAGCCAATACTCGGTGAACTCCCGAGTCTCTAGTTCTCTCGGCGAGGGGGTTCGATACCTGAATGTCAGCTCTCGGCTCTCGATTATGGAGAGGCAAAAGTTTGACTAAAGAGGCAACGAGGTGTGGTTATAAGCGCAGGATGCGGGAGAACGAGAAAGCAGAGGCGAACAAATAGGCACGGCGGGCATTTCACTCTCGCTCATCGCAAACCGTAAAAGACGGTAAAGTTTTTGAAAGATCGCTGTTTTTCCTGTATACGGTAAAGTCGAGCGGTCCGTATAGTTCACGAGAAACGGCAGATAATGTGCCAGACTCAATTGCCAAAATTAATTGTTATTCGGTAGTTTGGCAACTCGCTGTCAATCCGAGCCGGTGAAAGGAATTGCCAAAAAATATATTTTTTTAATGTATGTAATGCGACAAAAAATAAAAATAAAAGATCTGCGAAAGATTGAAAAAAACTGAATTACGGAAAATAGAAAGATAAAAACCGGACATTTTTTTTTTTATAAAATGTAAATAACCTTTTATTTTAATGTTGCTCAACAATGTACATGGATCATTTCCACCGAGCTCGCGAGGCCAACCACAACTGAAACGTTCGACGACTGTTTTTGAGACAACGCTGTATACGGCAAAGTCGATTAGTCTGTACAAAGTTCACGAGAAACGGCAGACAATGTGCCAGACTCAATTGCCAAAGTTAATTGTTATCCGGTAGTTTGACAACTCACCGTCAATCCGAGCCGGTGGAAGAAATTGCCAAAAAGATTTTTTTTTTATATATATAAATTGATTTTATAAAAAAAATTAAATAAAGCAATTGCGAAAAATTGAAAAAAAAAATTATTTGCGAAAAATAATAAAAAATGTTACTCAACACTATACGTGCACGGTTTGCACCGAGCTCGCGCGGCCAGCCGCGAGTGAAACGTTCGACTTTGTACGTTCTCTTTCACCCACGTGGTTACATAATTAGAGACGCGTGCTTGTGTCGGAGGAGAGCGGAGATCGCGGGCGCTCATGAGGGCCACTGCCTGCGCGGTCGGTTATGTACCAGTCAGGTAAGTGGGTATGAGCAGCCGTGCAGGAGGCAAGGAACGGCGACCGGCCTTCCACAATAAGACGAGAGACCGACGGAACACGCGGAGAGTGCGCTCGGCTTCCACTTTCTCGCTCTCCGACTTCCGGTCTGGCTTTACAATCGTTGCGCAATCGTCCCTCGGTCTCAGTGTTGTTCAGCGTGGGTTACCGATCTCACGACTGTTCTCGATTCGTAGGACAATAAAATTATCGTTTCAAATCGAACTTTGGTAGCGTTATCATCGTGTGGATGAAACATTGTGCAATACGCGATTCGCGGTTAGTTTGATAAAAATCATTGAAATTATATTCTATTTAATAAAAATGACTTTAATAATAAATAATTTAACCCTTAGTGTGCAGACCTCCATAGCGAATCATCAATTTTCGGCCTCGAATATCTCGGTAGCCGTGCACTTTTCGGAAAAAAGGTGAATATACTTTTTGCAGTGAATTGATCAAACTTTAAGCTCGCGCAATCAGGTTTCTAAAAAAAACATTTTTTAGTCGATCAAAAGCGTGCTTAAAGTGGATCTTAGGTGAAAAATGTTGGTGTCAAAATAATTCCTTATACACATTAAGGGTTAATAATAAATAATTTTATAAAAATTTATTTATCGTCAAATTTGAAGTAAAGAGTGTGAGGAGAAAACGGGAGATGTTCGGACGGGCAAATGACTCGATGGATGAGTAACAGCCTCCAAGGTGGTCGCTTCTCGGGCATTCAGGCTAAATCGATTACGGTGATTCACGAGGATAACACGTGACGGAATATCGAGGAATCGGCCGATGAGAGATCCTAGAGAAGTGTCGGTGTTCTAACCCCGATGACGCGGTTGAGAAAGAGAACACAAGATTACAAAATAACCAAGGTCGAACGGAGCCGAGTCTCTGAAACGAGTAATTGTGATTTGCTCGTTGCATGAGGCGTTATCGATCGTATTTCACTCTTGCAACCGTCGGACGCAGAAATTCCTTTTCTTTCTTTCGTTTTTTTCCCCTTATTCCTTCATACATTTTTCAATTAAAGCAAAAAGTTCGTACGCGGAGAAATTTTTCAAGCGTGTCCTCGAAAAACTTTCCGCCCGGTCGGTAAACTGGTGCCTGACTCATAAGCAGTATAGCCCGGCGTCGAACTTGATTAAAAACCCACAAGGCGAAGTCCCTGGGGCTGATCGACGGAACGGACGGAAGGCCGGATTCGTAAAAATGTCGACGAATGTGTTCCTGGAGACCTAATTGTAAACGACATCTCGAATTATCTCTCCCCCTGTCTCCCTAGCCCCACGGAAATAAAATATATGGAAAAAATGTAAATAAAGTATATAAAATATATTTACACAAATATATAATTATATATTGTAATATATTTAATACGATATATTGAAATATATAAATTTATCCTGGCTCGGCGCGTAAGGACATACAACAGAAATGGAAAAAAAAAAAAAAAATGAGGACTAGTAATTACGCAACAACCAAGCCGACCCGCTATAAGGCAGTACCTTTGGGAAGCGGGCGACAATACAGATAAATAAAAATATATGAATTTATAAAGGATATTTATAATTCAAATATATGTTGTATATTCGAAACATATAAAATTCGATATTTTTATACGACGAAAATGTTAAGGACATGTGAAACGACTCAGTCGGTAACCAACATCTGTAATGAATGCGATTCAGAGACCGTAGACTTTTCGGAGAAAAGTCTACTCATCTTTTGTCCGAAATGTCAACCGGTTTTAAATGGCTTTGATTTGAAAAGTGCATCTATCTCTCTCGCACTCACATGTCACGTGGTACATCTTTCACATAGCCTTAAGTACAGAAGTACATAAATTACATAATATTTGAGGATACATATTTGCAGCAATATATTCCAAAATATATTGGAAAATGTAAAATTTTTTCGATGATAATACATTTCGTATGTCATATGAATAATTTCGTTATATTTGTAGCATATACTTTTCAATTCCACGTGGACTCTGTACTGTCGGTCGATGAGAATTAATTTTCGGAACGTTTCCGTGCGCGACCTCCGTCTCTTTCAATTTTCGCAAAATCGTATTCTATTTAAAACTACTTGGGTCGCACGTTCCGCGAAACTCCGTCGTGATAACGAGGGATCCGGCGGCTCGTTAGACCGGAGGAACTCGCGCGATTTTATGTTAAATACCATGGGACACCCGCTGTGTCCCATGTACAAATGCATTATCATATTGATAATCGACGTACTCGCGGTAAGACGTCCGAGAATTTATTATTATTTATTTTTACTCCAGTTTGACGTCATCCATGAGCGGTCGTCACGTATAATTTAACGCTCGACGAAGCTTACAAAGCGTGATCGTAGGACCACGGAAGAGACTACGGAACTTCGTTCCGTTTAATGCTAAAAGGAGAAGCCCGCCGTATCGAAGCCGTAATTAGTCGTCGAAAACTTGTGCAAATATTCTCTCATTAAAATTTTTTTTTTTAATTATATATTCCTTGCTGATTTTATGTATCAATCGAATTAACTAACGTATTACTATCGTATCAGATTCTTTGCGGAATATAATCACGGTCTGTGCTATTGCGAGTAAAATCGATAATTACGCGGTTGCGGTTTCGAGCCTGAATCGCAGAGTGAATGGGAAGAGGATTTTATTTTTATTTTTATTTTTTTAAATAAAAAGACCACAAGTAACGGTAAATAAGTACTGCGGAGAGAGTAAGGGGAAAATAGAGAATGAACATAAATGTGTTGGGGTTTCGGCTCGAGGCACGCCGTTCCGTAAATATTTTCACACTGTCGAATCCGCATTCGCTCGCGGAGAGAGGGAGAAAGAGAGAACGCGAAACTCTATTTTTGAGAAGCTCGTCAAGGCTACCGACCGCGTGGCCCTCAAATATACTACGGGTAAGTAAGGGAGAAAGGCGAACCAGCGAGCACGTCGGCGAAGCGGTATCGAGATATTCGCTCCTTGGTTCTCGCCCGAGTCCGGTCGAATTAAAAATTGGTTCGGTAAGCCGTGAGCAAACATCGATTGCCTGCAAAATGTTTTCTTTTGTTTTCGACGAATATTTAATTCGCTTAGTCGCGTAATTTAGTAAATATTAATTGTGTAATTTTGTAAATATCAATTGTGTAATTCAATAATTTTTAACGATTAAAACGAAATAAAACAACTTTTCCCGAGCAGAGGCCCGGTTGAGAGGTGTTACAATTCCGTAAGCCTGAAAAGTCCGTGCGACGCAATCTTTTAATCGATCGGTTGGATTTAATCAATCGCAACAGCCCCTTTGTCGGTCGGGGCTAGGTATGTGCCTGGGACGACGCTATCGCTCATCGTAGTGCTCGAGGCACCGATGCTAACGACACTTATCCGACAGCGTTGTCCCGTCAGATGTGTCATTACCAGAGTTTAAAGCTAGACTTTATTCACTCCACATATCTTTTACTTTCGCGATTTTTTTTTCTTTCTCTTTTATTTTTCATTGCCGGAAATTGGGGGTAGAACGTTGGAGTGGACTGGGCTGGCGAAATCATACGGTTTACGAGAATTGCTACAGTACGGTTCTGCATTATATTACAGAGCTTTACAGCAGATGAGCAAGCGAGCGAAGGAGACAGAGAGAGAAAAGAAAAGAGAAAGACCGAGTCGTTAATTCCCCGAGTGTCCTCGAGTGCAGCTGTTAGTCCTGGGACGAAGAAAAGAAAATGAATGACGAGCCGTCTGGTCTGACCTGCCGGTTGAACGTTTCTTCAGACCCTTTTGCATTGTACTGTATTTCACAGAATGCCCCCGTTAAGAACCCGTGCACCGAGCAATATTTCGTGGATGACCGTTAAACAATACGACATCATCGAATTCCCGTACGAATTTTAAACGAAGAATTTTTTTTTATTTAAATTATTTCAATTAATTTATTATTTGAAAAAAATATATTTGTCATGTTCAGGCGTTGCGAAGCAATAAAAAGGACCCTTTTGCATTGTACAGTATTTCACAGAAAGTCTCCGGTTAAGAAGACCGTTAAATAATAGTTTCATCGAGTCTCCGTGCAAATTTGTATTGAATAATCTTTTCTAAATTGAATTAATACGATTCATTAATGAAGAATTTTTTAAAAATTTATGTCGCGTATACCCGTTGACAAAGCAATAAGAAAAGAACCCGTAAACGACGAACACCCGCGCAACCGTGTGTGCGAAAGATGATTCGGTGGTGAGCACGTGGCGCCACAAAGAGCGAAACTGCAGAGGTGCAGGAATGTCGAGGAGCGGAGACGAAGGATGTTGGTAATGAAAAAAAAAGGGAAACAAAACGAAAAAGTAACGATACATACGTGACTCACCGTACGTACGAGAATAATCCGCAGTTACTAGCAAAAATTCCCCGTTCAATCTCGTCGCTGAACGTGGCACATGTCACACAAAGAGAGTCGTCGGGGCGACACCGGGTTGGCAGGGCAATTTCTTTTTCTTCCACTGGACAACGTACGAGGGAGGGAGAGAAATGGAGAGACAGGAAAAGAGCGGCGTGTCGTTTTCGTTCGATAGGTTAGGTCGCCGGTAGAGTATCGAGATGAAGATAAGTGAGCCCGAAACGCGTCCTTTCTCAACGGCCGGTCTGGCCGGTCGAGTTTGAAAAAAAAATATATATACGCTATATAAACGGACACACGCAACGAGTCAGACAGGTAGGACGGAGACGGTTCACCGCGCTTATATATATATATATCTTTTTTTTTCACGTGTCAATTTCCGCCAACTGTCGAGAGGAACACTTTGGACAAAGCACGACTCTCGGTCCTCCGCGACACCGAAGCCGGCCGCCCTCTCGCTTATTGTGTCAAAGACAAAAAAAAAAAAAGAAGCAGAAGAAAAAACAAAACGCCACGTTGCCGGAGGATGAAACAACGAAAGAACGAAAAAAAAAAGAAAATTGAGCGACTCTTATCGGATACGGCGAGATATATACATATATATACAGTTTAGATAATAAACTGAGGCGTTTCCGTACTTTGTATTTTTTTTGTTTCGTCCGCCGGAGGTTCCTCTCTCGTTCTCGAGCGAGCGAGCAGGCTTTTTCGAGTAAAACGGCGGAGAGGATAGCAGCCGAGGATATAAATGCGGGCGCGCAGGGGCTGTGCAGCGGTTAGTCCCTCTTCCTTTGTTCCTCACCGCTCGACTGCCGCTCGGGTACGTGACTGACCGCTTCCTCGGGAACTCGATTCGCCGGTGTTGTCTCTCTCTCGAGAGAGGAGAGGCGAGAGAGCGCACAAACACACAAAGAGACACACAAAAAAAAAGAACACGCACGCACGAAATATCAACGGTCACCCACCAGCGCCGGGGATGAGGACGAGTCGAGTAGTAAAACGCGCGAGACCCGGCGTCGTGCACACGAGGCTCTCAACTCCCTTTTTGCCCGTGCTCCTTCCTGCGTCCTTATCCTTTGTTCGGTACTAAAACCACGCGCGACATATACATGTATATATATGCGTGCGTATGTAAAACGCTTCTCCCGTCAGACTCTACGATACAATATTCTCCCGTTCGTCCTTTTTTTCTTCTCGCTTTGTCCTCGACACTGTTTTAAAAAAAAAACAAACAAAAAAATCCCAACCAAACAAGAATGTCTTCTGCCCGAGAACCTTTGGAGCGATAACGATTATTCTTTTTTCGTTTGATTTCCGTTCTCTCCGATATTCTGCCACTCGCAACAAAACACCCGTTCACATTCGCTCTCGTTTTTGGGCGCGCACTCGACACGTTACGCTCGTGCGAACAGTCGCGCGGTCTGTTGGTAACTGAGGAGTGCGCGCGTTCGGCGTCCCGACGTCGGCGTCCCTCGCGTCCGTCTGTGCGACGCGCACGCCGGGACGCCGGCGTGGAGGGGATGCGAAGCAGCGCGCGGTCCCTGCTCCACCATGCTATCTCCTCTCTCTCCGTCCGACCAACGCTCGCGGTCGGCGTTACGGCTGCCTCTGCCCATTACGGCTCGGTGTGCGCCTTACAGAGTCTTTCTCTCTCTCCCCCTCTGGCGCCCCTACTCGCGGGCAGAACCCGCCAAGAACGTATCGCTCTGCGAACACCGAGTGCCGAGAGAGAAAGAAACGAAGATAACCGAGCCGGAGCGCGGCCAGGACCCAGCGGGTACCGACTCGTCGGCCTCAACGACGGCTCTCTTTCCGTTTCGTTTTCACTCTATCTCTCTCTCTTTTTGCGGACCAGGGCTCTTTCTCACCCTTGCACTAGTTACACACTTAAATTACGCCAAGGATTACGCACGACCTCGCATGCCGCCGTACGTCCGCATGGCTATCCAATTGTTTGGATTTAGCTACAACCTCTGCCGGATTTACAACTCGCCCGCGATATCCTACCGCAGATATACATTTTTATTTTATGGTACTACGTTTCGCTGAAGTCATTCGCACTTGGAATTTTTATATACTTTTTTCTTCTTTTTAAACTCGAATGGATTTTCTTTATTTTCCTCGATTTTTCTTTTCTTTGAGACTGGGAGCAAAGGCTTTTAGATACAACCTTTGCCGGATTTACATTTCGTTCGCGATATCCTGCCGGCTGATGTACATTTTTTTTTAATGGTATTACGTTTCGCTAAAGTCATTCGCACTTGGAATTTTTTATTAATTTTTTTTCTTTTTAAACTCTGATGGATTTTTTTTTCTTGATTTTTTTTTTTTTTTTAATATCATTGAGAGCAAAAGCTGCGACGATCGAGCGTCCCTTTTACGGCCGCAAGGGCGGCGGGTAAGACGAGGGACGTGGGGAATTTGCCCCTCGCTCGCTGGAGGAGCGGCAGCCTCCCCTCGCGGCGCGCAAACCTCGGGAATGAGAGACCGAGAGCGGCCCTTCAACGGCAACCATGCCCAACAACAGGCAGCGAGATCCATAAGCGAAAGGAACGCTGGGAACAGTGGCGTCGCGAGATCCGAGCCACGAGAACGATTTGCCGCTGCGATTCGACACCGGACTACTCAAATTTCCCGCCATTAGACGTTAAACAAGAAGGTATACAAATGATGCAGAAAATCGTTGCAATTATGCTTGTAGAAAAAGAAAAATTTCAACAATTTTATGCGTCGAGCGGAATTTAATCAAAAATTTAATTGATCGTTCGGTTGCAATGAGGGATGTGGCTAACACTTAAAACCATTTACGTTCTTCAGTGGTAAGGGGGGGTCTGGTGAATGGGGGAAAACACAGAAACAGTTATTCAACGTTCGCGGTCAGAGCCGAAACAGAGGTCGAGAGGATTTATGTGCGAGGAAAAAGGTATTAGCCAAATCCAATCGACAATTTAATTGATCGGTCGGTCGGCAATGAGGGACGCGGTTAACGCTCAAAAACATTCACGTTCTTCAGTGGTAAGTAGAGGGGTGTCCGGTCCATGGGGGAAAACACAGAAACAGTTATTCAACGTTCGGGATCGAAGCCGAAACGGAAGTCGAGAGGTTTTATGTACGAGGGAAAATGTATTATTGAATGAGGAACATTAAACATTGAAAGCACAGTGAGAGAGCCGGACTATCCAAATTTCCCGCCATTAGACATTAAACAAGACATTATCTGCATATTAAGATGCAAAAAATCGTTGCAATCATGCTTGTGGAAAAAATATATATTTCCAAAAATTTGCTCGGCAACCGTCGAGCCAGAGCAAAATCTGAAATTTGATTGATCGTTCAGTCGCAAAGAGGGACGTGGCGAACGCTCAAAACCATTTACGTTCTTCAGTGGTAAGTAGCGGGGGTGATCGGTGCATGGGGAAAGCACAGAAACACTTATTCAACGTTCGGGGTCGAAGTCGAAACAGAGGTCGAGAGGTTTTATTTACGAGGAACAATTCTATTATTGAATGTGAAGCATTAAACGTTGAAAGTGCAGGTACGTATGTGTAGCGATGCGGCTAAAGATGTACAGATAGAGGTGTATGGGTAAGGTAAGGTGAACGATTTACCATTGCGATTCGATACCGGACGATTCAAATTTCCCGCTATTATAGACATTAAAAAAGAAATGCTCTAATTAATGCACAAAATCGTTGCGATTATGCTTGTAAAAAAAAAATATGTATTTCCCAAAATTTTCGTACGAACGGTCGAGCCAGAGCCAAAACCAATCTGAAATATAGTTGATCGGCCAGTCCCAAAGACGGATGTGGCAAACGCTTAAAATCATTTACGTTTTTCAGCGGTAAGTAGCGGGGGTGTCCGTTGTATGGGGGAAAGCACAGAAACACTTATTCAACGTTCGGGGTCGAAGCCGAAACAGAGGTCGAGAGCGGTTTTATGTACGAGGAAAGATGTATTATTGAATGAGGAGCATTAAACATTGAAAGCACAGCTAGAGAGCCCCGGTGTATGGGTAAGGTAAGGTAAGGGTCGTTCCGTCGGTCCGTCGGTCGGGCCTGGGTGGGTAATCCGTAGTTGCTCGCTTACTCGTTCGTTCACTCCCGTGGCTCGCCGTCCGGCGAGGTAGGTACGTAACTTCGAGAACGGCACGTTTCTCTCCCACGTTACAACGAAACGTGACTGGTGCCTGCGGACGGCCGCGGTTCGGGAAGGGAGGGAACGACCGGGACGAGCGGCGGCGGCGGCCGCGCGCCTCGCGAAGGAGTGAGATATTCCGGCGAAGACAGAGACAGAGACGGAAACGACCATGAAGAATAAGAGAGAAAGTAGCTCGAAGCTGCACGTCGCTTCGGAGTGCGTAGTGGTATAACAGTCGACGAGCGGAAAATTACTTTTTTTAATTTTTTTTTTTTATACCTTCTCCAATATTAAACGGGAAGAAAATATAGCTAATTCTCAATGCCGAATGTGCGTGAGCTGGTATATACTGGTGATTATTTAACGCGGGAATTCCTATGAAAAAATGAAAATAAAAATAAATGGAAAAATTTAATCGACGATATCCTCGGATCTCTTTCATTCTGAGGCGGGGTTTCAATAATCTGAAATTCTGCACGTCGTTTCGGAGTGCGTAGTGGTACGAAAGTCGACGAGCAGAAAATTACTTTTTTTTATTAATTTTTTACTTTCTTTTGTAATATCAGGCGGGAAGAAAAGATTGCCAATTCTCAGTGCCAAATGTGCGTGACTGGGATACTTGCGATTATTTAACGCGGGAGTTCCAATGATAAAAATAAAAATAAAAATAAATGTACAAATTCAATCGACGATATCCTCGGATCTCTTACCTTTCGCGTAGGGACTTCAATAATCTGAAATCCTACCGTCGAGAATTCGCGGGTAGTTGAGATACCTTTGCGAAATAGTCTATGAATTAAATAGAACTTGTTCGCGAAGGCGCTAAGAGCCCTTTGAAACGAGCCAGAAGCACGAAGTGGACACGGCTGGAGCATCGACTGAACTTCACCGTGCATACATCAAGTTCACACCGTGTATTCATTATTCTCGTCGTTTTCTTTTGATATTTTAAAAGAAAACAAGGAAAAAAAAATGAATAAATTTGTATCTTTTTTTTAAAAGTGGGTTAGCTACCTGCACACGCAGATCCGTATTCTCGGGAATAAAATTAACTTTGCATCCTTCGCTGGGAGCAAAGCGAGGAATACAAATTAAGTGTTACGGGTTATAAGGAAACAAGATGAGCTCCGCAAGAGTGGCTGAATAAGTTGGGTAAAGGTGCTAGCGAGCGCGCGAACCAGAACTCGAGAGGGAGTGGTGAAAAAAAAAAAAGGAAAAGAAAAGTTGAGGGGCTTTTTCAGAGAGGTTGGTAGATGGATTGAAGCTGCTGCGAAATGCTTGCTTCCCACTTCGCACGACGGATTGTAATAGAATTTTGTTCGAAGGTCGGCAGTCGCTTCCCGACGAGCCCGTAGGGCTGAGGGATGCAATTGTTGGCCTTTCGACGAATTCTGCTAGTCCCATGGGAGTAGCGAGGACACGGGTTTGCCCAGATCTGAATCCGTACGGTGACTACCAAACTTTGCCCAACGGGCGGCGAATCGTATGGCTCAAGGCGATGCGACACCCGTGCCTCCCCGGTCGGTAAAACAGAACTGCTATCAATTTTTTTTTTGAAAGGGTGCCATTTTCGGTTTAAATCAAATTCTTGCGCGAAGCCAATATCAATTTAGGTTTATGTAAGAATTTTCATTTGCACTTAAGGTAGTTCTGTCGCTTGGTATTCATTTCGAATAAGTTCGAGAAAAATAAGATAAAATTGTAAATACTCCTCGATGGTATAAAAATCTGAAAAAATTCAAATACCAAGCGACAAAACTACCTAAACGGTCGGAATTGTTAAAAACATTACAGTTTTTATTACCAACCGAGATATTTTCCAATGCTCTTCGAGACTCTCCGGAAAACTCTCTATATTTTGTTTTCTTATGAATGTTATTATAGGAAAGTTAAAATTAACGCTCGCAAATCTTACCGATGATTCAATCAATGAGTCTATTGATTAAAAAAATGTTCTACCAAGTTCGCGCGTGAATGATTTTTGTTACAGTTACGTCTCGTTACGAGTCGGACGATCGGTAGTGTCCGGTCGGAGAAGTAGTAATCGAATCGTTCTGAAAGGAGGGACTTAAAATTTCATGGTTCGAAATTAAAAATGGTACCGGCAACTCGCGCAGCCTCAATCGATATTTTGATGACGGGTCGTTCGGCGGACACTGGGAGGAATTTCGAACAATAAACTGCGAAGCACGACGGGGTTATATGCCGTTCGACGATGGTCGTCATGGTATCGAGGGTCGCGGCCGAGCGAGGGGATTTGTCCCCGCAATGGAGGGTCCTATAGTGAGAGAGGTTCACCACCATCAGTTCGTCTCGTTGTTCACTGCCGGCCATTTCCGATCGAGCGACCAGTGGGATGGTCCCGTCGGTCGATCGCGACGGAAAAACACGCGTGCTGCGATCCCTTGTCCACCCTGCAAAGATGGGGGTGCGCGCGGTTACAGTTCGTTAGTCGGCTCCACAAACTTTTTATATTTTTTTAATATCATTATTTTTTGCTGGTCATCCCTCGCTCGCGAGGCGGGAGAAGGTGTTACAGAACCTATACAGTACACACCCCAATCGACCTGCAGAGGCCATTACTTTCTTTTCTTCCACTTACTTTTCTAACTAGGCTCTCGATAACGAACCAACTTTATCCTTTCTTCCAGGACGAACTCTATCTCTTCCTCGGAAGTAAAAGGGTCGATAGACAGTAGTGATTTTGAATAAGACATAGCGGCGAGTGGAAAATGACCCTTCCAAAGTTGGTAGAACGGTCTCAACGTTGGCGCTAAAATGTTTCGTAATTAGGTGATTTATTTTGGGGGGATGTTTTTCAAGATAACGTCCCCGTGAGAATCGGTCGGCTCGACAGAGATGTATCAAGAGGACTGAAATCTGCAGAGTATACGGACCCGAGATACCTCCATTATGCACAGTTAAACAATAATAATAATCCATTTAACAAACATACGTTGTCCGCGAATGTTCAGTTTTTTTATGTCGTTAACTTTACCGTTAATTTTTATTCTTCTGTGTCCATATATTTTTTACTAACTTGTAAAATTAAATGAATATAATATAATATATAAGTCAATATATAAGTATGATATAAGTCAATAAAATTAACGAGAAAAAAAAAAATGAGGTCGTTTGAGGAGAAGAAATGGTCGTAAAGTGTCCAAATCTCTTATAACCTGCCATACTTCTCACGATAAGGTGCGAAGTGTCATTGTTCGGCGCACCCATCGTGAAATAGTAAAGTGTCGGTAATATCCATCGGTTGTAATACGTTAACGGTCGGGTAGTTTCGAAGCCGTATTTTTACCACCGATTTTTATCACCGAAATCGTTAAAATCAACACAAAATTGGTTCCTCAAAAAGTACCTACTTTTGGTATATATAGGATTCATTTTTTTTATCGATTAAAGTGTCGTCAATAATAAAATCTCAAAAATTCAAAACCCGAAGATCTCAACGAGATTCTCACAGACACCATGCCAGAGCGAGTGAGTCGAGTTTTTTTATCTCTTTAATTTTACAATCACTTTCTATTCTTCTCTGTCCGTATTTTTTTACCACGTTGTGAAATTAAATAAAAAATTATTAAATAAATAAAATTAACAAGAAAAAAAAATGTGGACCATTGCGGCTAAGAAATGTTCGTTAAATCTCCACATCGCTGTTACCCTGGCGTACTTCTCGCGATGGCGTGCGAAGTATCATTGTTCTCGCACCCATTGCGAAATGGTTAAGTGACGGTAATATCCATTTGTTGTAATACGTTGGAGGTCGGGTAGTTTCGAAGCCGTAGCAAAATTATCTGGGATATTCCAACGGCTCGGTCGTACAAGAGGCTGAGAACGAGGGAACGTAAAGTACAGAGTCCGGAGTGTAGGCAAAGGAACGATCAAATAAGCTTGTGAAAGGGGCTGCTGGTTGACTGAAACGAGGGCTGCTGAAGGGGGGGGGAGGGGGGTTGGAGGGTCAAGGACTGTGGAAAAAAAGTGAAGCTTGCTCCTGTTGACCAAGCCGACGACTCGAGTAAGTGAAGAAACCCTTTTTTTTTCTTCTCCTAACTCTTCTACTCCACAGGTAACCCCGACGGCCATCGTTCTCACATTTCTCCCTCCCGGAAGCAGCTCCACCGATGCTCCTTGCATTACAGCGACTATATTATTGTTCTTCTTCACTTCTTGCCCCGTTTTTTTTTGTTCTTTCTTTTCTGCCTCCCTGTCCCACCTTTCGTCGCGATATTCACACAGGACAGGGGACGCGGAAGCACTGGGTGTGCGGTGGCTTTTTTTTTTTGGCTTCCTCGCTTCGACCCCACTGCCGACCGGAAATGGCAATACCCGATACCGATACTCGTCGAATCGTTCTCGAATTGGACGGTATAGTAACTTGCACGATGGGTATCGTGGAAAATTTTGTGAAGTGTGAAAGCATCGAAATGGGTAAATGAGGATTAAAAAACGATGTTTTTTATTTTTGTGCGTATACCATCAACGACCAGCTGACGCCAGAGCTTGACTACATCAGTATCGACTGCGACAAGAGGACTAAAAAGGCCGGCCACGTGCAGTTTTTGTTTTCATCACCGAGTCACTGTCCGCATTCCCGGCTACTTGGAAATAATAAAAAATCAGCACAAAATTGGTTCCTCAAAAAGTACCTAATTTTTGTACGTATCGAATTATTTTTTTTTTTTTTATTGAAAAAGGTATCAATAATAAACTCTCAAAAATTACAAACCCGAACATCGCAACGAAATTCTCACAGAAATCACGCGAGAGCGAATGAGGTTTTCGGGGATTGTTTCGGGTAACTTTTGAGGTTCGCGATTCGCGGGAGCGCCTGACAACCGTGCACGAAAGTCGTGGAATTCGTCTGGGGTTCCCAAGCGTGTAATAAATTTGTAAACGCGAGCGGAGAGGGAGAGAGCGACGAGCTCACCTGCTCGAAGGAGCGTTACGTTCAGCGGGCAGTCACAATTTTATCGTGGTTACACGTACGGTGGAGTACATTGTGCCGGCGGTAGTACCGGGCTCACATGACGATGGCCATTTTCCTCGGCCGGTGGGTTTCGTTCCGGCCAAGCGGATACCACCGAGTTCGAGTTCCCAGCGACTCTCAACGTCACTGTGCGCTTAATCTCATTCGCCTCAGCGGGTAACTTAATTATGCGCACGCAGATTACGCCCACTTTACATTTTATTAAAAATAAAAATAAATAAATTTGAAAAAATATCGACAGTCTGGAAAATCCCAAGGCGTCGACTATCCGGCTTGCGGTTCGTTTGTCGGTGTTGCAGCCTGATCCGCGGAAAAGCTTCAGCCCCGAGGGAGAACTCGGTCGCGTTGATGTCTTTATTCCTTGCTCCCTTCTGTTCTATTACTTTTTTATATTTAATATTTTTATTTTGTCTTATATCTTCATTTATTTATTTATCTTATTCAGTTGTTCGGCCACAGCCCATTTACAGGACGATAAATATTATCATCCAAAATATACAATGGCACGCATCAATTATCATACATTTATATATAAAAATACTGAATACTGAATACTGAATTCAAAATACAAAATACACAGCCGAGGGAGAGCGGAGGCGATCGATTTGCTATCGTAGACTGCCCTATTAATCGACCAGAATAATAATAAACAATTTAGCTTCAAATCGAGAGATCGACCCACCGCATGACTGTATCGCCTCAGCATGCTCATTCCCTAGTCTTGAGATCCGCGGAAGCCAACTGCAGTACGCGTAGTTTACCCGATAGAATGTGACTGAGAATATTTCCGCAAACCTAGTCCCCCAGCCTTCCTCCCTCAGTTGAACCAGCGAACACAGCATCAGCGACTCGAAGTAGCGCTTTTCAATTTTAAATAAGAACAGTAAATCGGCAATTCTCCTACGATAACTAAGTGGACGCAAGTCCAGGTACGATTTTATATTTTTTTCAGTAGTCGGCGGTTCTTCCTCGCTTTCCGTTTTCCATTCTGTCTTTGCCCGCCTCCGTGAGAGTGGCCTGGAGTCCGGCTCGCACGGACGATACCGGAGGACCGAAACCGAGCGGCGTGTGCCAAGGTAGGAAAACAGCTGACTCGGCACTTTTTTTCGTGTCGGTGATAGCGACGGAGGAGCAGCTGTTCCCGGCAACAGTTCGGGTTCCCGACGGGTCTGTGGGCCTCGTCATCGACCGGGGCCTTCCGCGCGTTCCCTCGGCGTGTATACCTGGTTGTGCACCAAGGTGTCCTGCTCTCAGGGGCCCCGAACGATCGACGACTAACGATCCAAACAGCGTGCAGCAGCAGCGGCTCGCACAGTGGGATTTTCTTCCCAAGGTGCCTTCCCGATACTCTCGACGATCCTACGATCTTTCGATCGTGCGTTCGTCCCAACCGTGCACATTGCGCGCAGTTGGCCCAAACTCCACGCCGGTTACCTTTGGTCCAGGAATGATAAATATCGATGACTGTGAATAAACGCCGGGAGGAAGCGGGCGAGAAAAAAGAACGGCGGTTACACTTCCTCTGGTTAACTACACTCCGAGGGGTGTCGAGCCGTGGGAACGAAATTTGTCAATTCGTGATTGTCAATTCCCACTTTTTTTATTGCGGTTAAATGTGAAATACATCCGCGTGAATACATAGGCGTCGTTTATCGCGATAACTGATGATTGATTTTTGTTTTTTTTAGACAATTTTGTTCATTTTTAATAAACATTTTTATTTTTATTAAACATTTTATTTATTTTTTTTTTTTTATTAATATGTGTTCATTTAAAACTTTAATCGATACTGTCGGTGATTGTACCATTCTGCGATCGTGTTGGTCCCGCCCGTGCACAGCGCATGCAGTTGGCCCAAACTCGACGCTGGTCACCTCTAGTCGAGGAATTATAAATATCGATGCACCGAGAGAAGAATCTCGGAAAAACTATACCAAGTCATATGGTAAATTTCGACCAGGCAACATGGCTCATCTGCGCCACGACTAGCGTAATACCACTAGCGTAGCGATATGTGAAATGTCCACAGGGGCCATAGTAATTTTTACCCACCCCATCCATATGGTACTTTTTTCCAGAAGATAAGTTTTTGCGTATCTCGGTAAGAATTTGGTGGATAAAATACAGAATTTCGTGGATTAAAACTGAGAATTTCGTCGCACAAATTTTTTTATGTACGTATACATAAAAAAAATTTATTGACAAAATATGCCTGGTACAACCTGCAAAACAAACGGTTCGCGATCGCGACGCCACCGATTACTATATTACAATCCTTCTATTAGAATTAGGTTCTTATATTAGAATATAAGAAGTACTTACATTTTAGCAAAAATTACGGGATATTCGGGTAATATCTGCGGTAGCGAAAATGACCACATTTTCTATCAGAATGCGTTAATCGTAATAATAATGCTTTCCAGGATGTCCCTGCAGTTCCCATATACCTGAAAGTTCTGTCGGTTTTCACCAGATTTATGGTAATTTCTATCAGATCCTTCTCTCAGTGTGTGAATAAACGCCGGGAGGGAGAGGGCGAGAAAAACGGCGACGACACATCCTGTGGAAACTACACTCCGAGGGGCGTCGAGCCGTGGGAACGAAATTCGTCAATTTGGGATTGTCATTTCTCAGTTTTTATATGACGCTTAAATAAGTGATAGATCTGGGTGAAAACTTTGCATCATTCATCGTGATAACCGAAGACTAATAAAAAAAATTATTATTATTATTATTTTTTTAAATAAAAATTTGTATCAGAAATTTAATTATCCGTTTGAATCGCGCAGAATGTACAGTCGTTTCAATGAGCCCACTATTATTTTATCGGTCGACACATCTGGTCCAGGAAGTGACCCCGCGAAGAGGCCGAATGTAAGATGGAAACCGAAGCACCGGTGTGCAAACCAATATTTACTGCCCCAGACCTTAAGCGGCCATGATTTGTTATCGTGCTTATTCGCGATTTGTAGGTGTACGCCCCTTCCGGATGTGCGACCTCCCTCGTCCGTTTCTTTTTCACACTCACTTGCTAGAAGTTACACCGTGAAAAGGGGTTTGCAAATTTTTTTTTGCTCCACAAAAATTTTGTTCTCGCTGATTTTTCCATTTTTATTTTCATTTTACTCGTGCTATTATTTGTCCCGTTTATTTTACGTCGAATACGGTTCTTGTTGAAGAAAAGAAAATGGCAAAAAGTAAAATGAATAAGATAAAAAAATTGTGAATCTTTGCGTACGGGAATTCCATTTTTTCTTAGGTGTGCAAACATTTTTTTTTTTGCCGCGTTACAACAATTTGCAGTTGCATCGTTCCTCTGCGAGTAGCCATACAGCGGTTCGCTCTTGAAAGAATCGCGACGCTTACGTCAACGTAAAAAGTGCGTTTACTTTCAATAACTTGCTTCTCGTTCACTTGGCTTCTCGTTGCGCTCGAGACGCGCAAATATCTCCGGTAATTTCAAATCCACAATTTGCACACGCTCTGCCGAGCTTGGAGAGCGTTTCTACGGTATTATAATGGATCGGTACGTTTCGATAATTCGTAATCCACTTGCGTTCGGTTATTATAACATCGAGTAGGTGCATCGACGCGCCTCGAAAGCACTCCCGAATAGTTAATTGTAATAACAAGTTTTCACAATTGTAAATTATCAAAATCAAAGATAATATTTATTAGTCTGCAATATTTAAACGAATTTTTTTTTATAAAGAATATTATTCGATAATTAAATTTCAAGGTAGATAACAAGGTTCAATGTTAGCTATGAAATCATGGACAAATTTTTGTACGATACATACTTAATTTCTCATTATCATTGCGATATGCAATACGACGAGATGAGATCGACGTAAAATGCAATCAAGCGTCGGGGGAATGGGGAAAAAAAAAATCGAGCGAAGGGATAATCGAGTATTATTGAAGGAACAGGATGCCAGCGATAGAGACGGAGAGTTGAAGTTAGAGTAGCGCCGGCGACGTTTGTTCAAGTCTGGAGTGCGATGAAACTGGAAGCCTGTACGTCAGGAGTGGCCACTCGACCTCGTTTTCCTGGCCAGCAGCGGCACTATCCGTCCATGCACGGCGTATATACCGAAAAACTGTGCTATCCGATGGAGGAAATTGATTGCCACTCAATTATCTCGGTTCCATCCAACCCTTCGATTAACACAATGTTTTAATCCAATAGGATCATTCCTCGGCTCGGATGTAACCTTAATATTGGCATTCCTCTCGTTTTCGCATATTTTTCCTACGTACGACTCGCACGGTGGGAGCAAACTTTAATTGTTGATCTTTTATAAATTAAAAAATGTATCAATAAAAAAAGATGTGATTTATAGTTTAATTCATCGATTAATTTAACGATATACTTTCCGATTTACAGAATGTTTTAAACCAATAAGTTCATTCCTCGGCTCGGACGTAACTCTAATATTGGCAATCTTCTAGTTTTCGCATAGTTTTTTTCTGCGTATGACTCGCCCGATGAGAGAAGACTTGAATTTTTTATTTTTATTTGTTTTTTTATTGAAAGATTTATTAATTAAAAAATATGTAATCTATAGCTTACATTATCGATAGCTATGGAGGTCAGTCCCGGGCTATTGTAATTTCCGTGCCAATTGTTCGTTCAGCCAGTCTCCCCGCTCTACCCCTCTGCTGTACGTAATAATGGATAACAAAAGCAAAAGAGAAAAAAGATTCTCTGCTATTCATCGCTGAAAGTATAATATACACGACGATAATAGAAGCCCTTCTCTCGGGAGCTTTCGTCAACAGCCTCGAAGCACGGCCAACATCCCTAGAATAATCGAGCGACAAGCGATGGTGTGTTAATTAATTTGTCGAGATCCATCCGACCGGCCGGCGATCGCGGAGCGATGAAGTCCGCGAAGGAACGATCTCCTTCTCGGGGCAGGTGGTGAATTTTTCGCGGCATCAGTCTGCGATATTTCATTCGAAAATGCTATTCGCTTGCCGAATAAAAACAAAATGTCACGATGAACGATTTAATTCCGTTTTGAAAATGAATCAATGAATGAAATAACTATTTTAATTGAATAAATTTTATTTTTTATAATAGAAACAAATCAATAAATGAAAAAATTAAATTATGCCTTAACGCTTAATTTCAGTAATTTCTTCATTTCTTCAGTCATCCATTCGTTAATTTTTCAATGTAAAATATTTTGTTTTTTGTGGAAAATCCAATCTTTAGGTAGCTCTTTCCGTGTGGAGGTAGAAATTGTGAACAATAACAATTTGAAACAGCTGATGTTCCGAAATGAAAAATAAAAAACGGTCGGTTGTACAATGGCCAGTTTTTTGAGACCTTAAATAGTATATAAAAATTAAGAACATGTGTATATTATAATTAACTTATATGGAGAACAAATGAATGAATAGGTGATATTGCAAGGGGTGAACCTTAGAATAGACGAAAATTCGAACGCTAAAAAATTGAAGTCTTAGAAATCCAAAATTGAGAATCTTAAGATACTTCATAATTTCGAATTCATTGTAGCGAAATAATGTTCTACCAATAAATGATATAATAAATGATGAAATAATAAAGTTAGACCAAGAAGTCTAACGTTCAAAATAGCGAAAGACCAAAAAGTTGAACAGTCAAAATAGCGAAAGACCAGAAAGAAAAACGGTCGGAATGGCTACAACTTACGAAACGTCAGCTCTCACATTTGTTAGCTCTTTTCATGTAATTTTCAGCGATTCTAGACTTTTGCTATTCACTTACCTACGTTTTAGTCATTCAATATCTGTATTGGCTTGTCTCGGTTTTAAACTTCAACATTTCAGACTTTCTAAATCTGGTCGTTCAACCTAAATCTGGACCTCCCACTTCTGAAAACCCAACTTACGAATAAAAAAGCGCTCGAAAAAGTAACCTTTCGGTGAAACGGTTATTCGCCTTAGCCATCTATCGAAAATACAATTCTCAAACTATTTATTTTTTGTTCTTTCAATATTCACAATGATGAAATTTGTAAATACTGGCGGTCCGACATTTCGGTCATTCAAAATTTTGACCCCCCACCCCCTTTTCCCGGTGCTCATTTAAGCCTCCCCAGACCACAGTCCTAGACGGGTGTTAAAATTACCAAAGCACTTAACGTGGCTTACGCTAACGTGCCCGACGAGCAGTCCTCAAGCTGCGATCAAGAACACAGCCTTAAGCCCTGCTCTTATCGAGTCTCCTCACACCCCCAACTTTTGCCGGAGAAACATGTCCATAGTCCACCGTTAGAAGAGCATACACACTGAGAGAAGCATGTGATAGAAATTACCATAAATCTGGTAAAAACCGACAGAACTTTCAGGTATATGAGAACCACAGCGACATCCCCGCAGACATTCGTATTAAACTTAACAAATTCTGTTATAAAATATGGTAAGTTTTGCTATCGGAAATATCCAGAATATCCCGTAATGTTCGCTAGAATTTAAGATCTTGTTACTAGAAAATATACTCATCGGTGACGCCCCGATCGCGGACCGCTTTATTTTAGATTCGTATCTTGTACCGGCATATTATGTCGACTAATTTTTTTTATGTATACATTATATTTAAAAAAATTTGAGCGACGAAATTCTCAATTTTAATCCACGGAATTCATAGCCAGATACGCAAAATGTTACCAACCCACCTTCCAGAAAGAACTACCATATGGGTTGAGAAAAAAATTGCTGTGGTTCCTGTGAAAATTTCACATCTCGCTAGTTGTGACGTCGGTGCACCATGTTGTCTGGTCGAACTTTACCACATGACCTGGTATTTTTTCCAGGATCCTTCTCTCCGTGCACGCTACGCTTGTTCATTGTATGCCCTTGCAGTCAATTAAAAAAAAAAAGTCTCCCAATCAACCAGATTGACAATTGAACCAACGAATATTGCTGAGCGAGCTGCAACGAAACCGGAAATGGACGACTGGCGAATTCGGTTTTCGGGAACGCGCATCGGCCGGTCGTTTATCAGCGTGGTTCCGGTCCATAGAATCGCGGCGAACGCAACACGGTGCGCGCGCAGCCACAACCGGCGACCCCGGCTCGTTCCGTACGAACGAGCAAGTGGGCGTTCGAGTTTCGTTCCGGTCGTGCCAAGGCCACGGAGGGAAAAACGAAAAGTCCGAACAGCCTCGTCTCCGCGGTCCACGATCGCCGGCTGGAGATGATCGGGAAGGGAGAGCGGGCGGCGCACCGGGCGATCGAGCGATCCAGCGGACACCGTCGGGCGCGCAGCAGCCGAAGCACGATCGGCTTCGAAACGACGCCGAAGAAACCGCAGGTGAAAACGGACGCAAGGTGAAGCACGTGGCTCACGATCTCGCGGGAGTTGCGTCGTTCCCTCGTTACGCGATTCGACTCGGGCTACGACGATCGCGCAAGGATCGTTACGACAGAAAAAGACTTGCGAGCCAATAATCGCGTGGATCGATCGGATCCCACGTACCGATCGGCATAGATCGTTCGATCAACGCCGGCGGGTCACGCGCATTTGCTTGGGGATATTAAACGAACGATTGCGATCCGTGCGATAAATTATCCGCGGGGGAGGACTTCGCACCGTTCAGATGTAATTTCCACCTGACTTAGGTGTGTGAAAAAAAAAAATGGATAAAATGAAATAGAAAAAATTGTTTCACACGCGGCGATTTAACTTTGCAAACAGAGATACGACGGTAATACGAGGGGAAAATTGGACTTTTTGTGATGAATTGAAAAAAATATATTCTGGAACACATACACAGAAAAAAAAATTATTTTACGGCCACTGTTTATTTGGTTTAAGTAAAATATTTATTTGATGTAAATTAAGTAAATAGTTACTTAAATGAAATAAATATGTTACTTGAACCAAATAAACGGTGGCCATCAAATAATTTTTTTTTTGGATTCTGCACCCAGTTCGAACGGTTTTCATTTACTGTATGGCGTTTTATTATATAAGTATAGACTGGAATATGGCGCAAGATGGAAAATAAAAATGGCGTGCCGATTGCCCATTATACCATTACCGATTCATCGATAATGTATCTTGTTTAACTAAAATGATATTTCAAATTTGTTTAGAATTGCCATTCACAATCGCTCGAATCACACGTACCGATCGGCATAGATCAACGCCAGCGAGTCACGCTCACTTGGGTCGGGGATATTAATCGAACGATTGCGATCTGTGCGAGAATTTTTCCGCGGGCTTCATACCGTTCCGTTGTACTTTGCAGCCGACTTAACTGTGTGAAAAAAAAAAATCATATTCACACGTGGCTATTTGACTGTGCAGGCAGAGATACGACGGTAATACGGGCGAACATTGGACTTTGCGTGATGAAAGAAAACAAAAACACATTTCTGGGGCACCGTGTTCGAACTATATTCTTTTTTTTCTACTGTATAGTGTTTTATCATACAAGTATACGGGGGAATGTGGCGCAAGATAAAAAAAAAATTAAAGATGGCGTACCGACTGCCGATTGTACACTGAGATAAAGAAATGGTTGGATTAAGCAAATGCGCGGTGACACACGTTCAAAAGTGTATTTTGTTGGTACAACAAAAATGTTTGTTTCAATCGACAAATTTTGAATAAATCGAAGCAAATAATCGTTCAACAAAAAAATGCTTTATTTGTACCAAACAAACAACAGCTTTGAACGTATGTCACCGCGACTTTTGGTTAATACAACCATTGCCGATGCCTCGATGATTTCATGTTCTTTTTTTTTTACCAAAATCATATTTCAAATTTGTTCGAAAGGCTTCGACCGTTGCCCTAAGAAACGCAACCTTCCACTTGATGAAGAAACAACTGTAAACAGCACATCACTCGACACGACGTGGCAGCCCGAAATAAATTAGCTTCGGCATACTCCCTCCTAGACGTTTCACAGATCATGCAGTACTGACGAACTTTCTTGCGACATTCATGGTGAACGAAAACAAAAAAAAAAAGAAATTCTAGCGAAGATACGTCACCGCCGATGGGCCAGCATGTTGAAGAAATTAAGTTTCTTTTGCCCCGAGAGTTAAGCGTGCGAGAAGGAGTACGGCGCTGTGAGTGACGAGAGCGGGAGAACGATAGGGATCGGGGGGGAAAAAAAAAGAAAAAGTCGAGTCACGCTGACGCCATGCTACATATGGCTCATCGCTCGTTCCCCGTATGTACGAGCACCACCAACCGGCTTAATCATCCACTCCGTGAATTATGAAAATATATATGCTTGCTGTAATGCGATAGCACGGCTTGTCTTTGAGACACTTGTGACGCGGACGGCCGATCTGAGTGGAAGGACAGGAAGAGCAGAGGCACGGTGGAACTCGCTTTATTGCCAGCGAAATGAAATTCAGATAGGTTCGCTCGTTGTATTCATTCGGGCATTTAAGGGACGAAGGGCCGCTCCCGAACGACGTATCGTTTTCTGGTCTCGAGTGCGAGGCGGACTATGGCCGCTCGAAACTACGGAGAAAACGAGAGCGAGGAAGGCCGAGGCGATGTGCCGTGCGCGAGGCAGGCCCGCATCCAAACGGCCGATCGTAAAGCGAACGTTTGAGGTGCACCGTTCTCGCAGGATACACGAAACTATGCGAGAGTGAGGTCTACTCCGTCGCCGGGACGTGCCGGAACGAGCCGTTTCCGGTACTTGGGTCATTTATTTATCGTACATAGGGGAGAGTGGGGCAAAATGGAATCCCCGGGGCAAGACAAACCATTATTACCAAATTCTTGCGGGTCGTAAAAAAAAGTTTTATCTGGAATTCAGGACACTGTTCCGTTTTGCCCCACTCATACTTAATTTTTTTTTCAAATTTATTTCATGATCGTTGTGTCGAGTCTAGTGAGGTGGTTTATTCACACGAGTAGAATCGTCGCCAAAGAAACCGATCTTCCCCCCATTCATAGGGGAGAGCGGGGCAAATTACTTACCAAATTTATCCCCAACGTAAAAAAAATGTAAAAAAAATGTATATCTTGAATGAAGGACATTGTTCCGTTTTGCCCCACTCACACTTAAATTTTCGAAAAATTTATTTCATGATCGTTGTGTCGAGTCCAGTACGGTGGTTTATTCACACGATCGGAATCGTCGCCAACGAAACCGATCTTCCCCTCATTCATAGGGGAGAGCGGGGCAAATTACTTACCAAATTTATCCCCAACGTAAAAAAAATGTAAAAAAAATGTATATCTTGAATGAAGGACATTGTTCCGTTTTGCCCCACTCACACTTAAATTTTTTTTTTTTTTCCAAATTCATTTCATGATCGTTCTGTCGAGTCCGGTACGGTGGTGTATTCACACGGGAGGAATCGTCGGCGAAGAAACCGGTCTTCCCCCCATTCTTCATGCCCGAGAGCCCGCGAGAGTGAGAGTAATCTCGTTACTTTCGTTTGAATTCTCGTTCGGACCGAGTGATGTCATAAATATTACACGACACCGTGACCTGGAATGATCCACCTCCTGGCGAAAGGTAGTTACATACGAGGAGCGAGCCTCGCTCGAGTGAGAGGCTCCGTTTGGACGGCAAAAATTGAAGGTACGCGAGCGCGAATGTCCAGGATGGAAGCAGCGCGAACGTGTCGATGGAACAAGTGGAGGAACCGAAGAAGCAGCCTGTGTGTCTAATAGACGAGCGAGCTTCAGCGATCGCGCTGATACGTGGCTGCCTGCCGCGGGCCAGCGATTAGGGACGAATAAATTAATATAGAAATAGAAAGTATAAGTTTTCGCGTGAGCGTTAAGTCACCGAGAAACGTTTCTCCGCCTATGTAACAGTAACGGTCGTTGACAGTCGACATGTACGATTTTACTTGTTTCTCTTTGGGTCATAAATCTATCGAAGAAAGTACGAAACCGATAACCAGGATATCCTAGCACCGACTATACTTATTATTTAATATCGGATATCAAGGAATTGTTGTATTCAACCTCCATCAGCAATTGCATGCAGAAAAAATGCCATTTACCTTATTTCTGTCGCTAAGAGAAACAGGTCGTGTAAAAAATTACGAAAGAGATCCTTCGTAACGGTGTTGTTGTTGAGTTGTGTAAAAAAAATTTCTACGTTCGGGTATAAAAGAAATTATAGTTCGATTTTTAAAGATAAAGGAAAAATTGTCGGAAGTATGAAGAAAAAAAAATTATATCAAATATTTAACCCTTTCTGTGATTTTTTTCAATACTAAACGAGGGATTTTTTTGCACGGTCGGAGTACCGTTCCGAGCCATCAATGGCGGTGGATTTTGCGCGGGACTTTTTTTTTACTAAAAAAAAAAACATTTTCCCCTTCACCGGTCAATTGTATGCTGAAAGGCGCCATATCGTTGGAGTATCAAACTCAGCACGCGAGCATCTTACACGAGCCACGTAAGGATGGTATTCGAGCCATCGAGGCATAGAGTATTTCCGGCATGATGTGTGAATCAACATTAAATCCCGAGGAAAAAGCTAGGTAAGGCAGGAAACCTGTTCTGTATCACGGAGCGAATCGTCAAGGGACTTATCGCTGAAGCATCTCACCCTGCCCTTAATCAACCCGAGTACTGTAATCTCAATGCCAGCCATTGATGACTACGTGGAATTAGGGCCCTCCCCCGGATTACGTCTGCCGACGAGCCAGTGAATGCTAATACCGGCTGCTTCGCATTTAGGGTTTCACATGATTAATCGCTTCGGCGACAACGCCGTGTGTCATTTTGCCCCATCCAGGGGGGATGGACTGCAAACCTGTGGAACAACGAAAACGACCCCGGAAGAATGATATAGTCACGAAAGAGACACCTCATCGCTATACGATTCGATCCAACGTTATTTACCAGCAAACAAGAGTGAAACAACTTTAAACTTCGCTCATCGTTTTATCCGAAGTGTAATTTTTCCAAGCGACGGATCGCCCTCGGCGACGACCGAGGGAAGCGAGACGAGGGTCTCACTTTCTCATGCAAAAGTTGCGACTGCGAGGTAACGTGACTTTTTTTTTTTCACCGGAAGTAAAAAAAATAATGACGAGGTAAGTCGATCGCTGCGGATACGTTAATTCGGTATTCGCGTCGAGACGCCGGAAGTCTTCGGAAGCTCTCGGCGAACCGCAACGAGTGAAAGCCCGGAGGTGAGTTTTCTGCACCTCTGCACACAAGACTCGCCGTAATCGATACGTCGACCCGCTTGCTCGTTACTCGATCGCACTTATTATTTAACTGCCACAAGAGCATTCAACTTTCATCGTTGCCTTCCCTGTATCTCCATCCATCCACCTGTCCTTCCCTCCCGAATCCCCGAGACGATTGCCGCGGGAGATTCGAGTCAAGTCTGATTGTTGAATTTTATAAAAGCCCGGAGGAGAATTGGAGAGATGGCAAAGGAGGCGAACGGTTCAACTGGGCAGACCCCGAGGGAGCAACCGGTGGTTGCTGCCCGGGCTGCTGGGTCAAAAGTTCGTGTGCCAGCTACCGTGAACACCGGCAAAGTCCAGCACCGAAGCGTAATTCATTCATACATTTTTCTCTTTGTTTTTTTCATCGTTCATTTCAGAAGTAACCTCCGCGTTGATTAATTTGAAACTTTGTTTCGTTTGTCTGTCCGCTTGTTTGTGTTTTTCTTTGTGTTCGAACGTTGTTTTTTCATAGTTGAGCACACCTCGCCCGGCGGACCGGAAAACAACGATCCTGTAACGGCGATTTTGCATTTGACGTTGATGCATTTTTATCTACGATGCAACCGAAGCTTTCGGATTTATGCTGCACTTTGTTTCTCTTGTCTTCTCGAAAATTTGCTGATTTTTCGCACGCAACAACAATGTGAGTTTCCGCGGTCGGTAACGAAAACTGTAATGGACTTTGATTAATCGAACTGAGTACTCAGCTTCAAAAGCAAATTCTTACACGGTCCTGAACCGGATTGAAAAAAACTCTCGACGTGAGAGTTCGCACTCAACCGGAAGTGGTTACCACCGTGAAGAATATTAATTACAGCTTTCGTTACCGACCGAGCACGGGTCGGGCGATGGGGCAGAGGTCACCAATACTTGCTGATTTGTCCTCGCTGTACTCTCGAATAAATCTTCGAGCAGCCAATATGTACGTCAGCAAAGGCCGATCGATTGAATCGTCGAAGGTCGAATAGTGTTTCTCGATATTGGAACTCCAGACGAGAATTTATATCTAACGAGCAATAGGTAAGACGCAAATTCTATATTTTTTTCAAACCTATCGACTGGCCGACATTAATTACTGTTAAATAATTAATGTTAAAAATGATGAAATAATAATAATAAAGAATGAATTTAAAAAAACAGGTAATGTTTATAGGCTACTTCTTGTGTGCGTAAAGTTTCGAGACTGCTGAAGAAAGAGAGCGAGTGAACTCGGTTGAAATTTTGCAGGCGGAGATTGGAAAGGGTCTCGTGATATACGAGCGGCGGCCATACAAGGGCTACAATAATATTAGTTGTAGTGGCTCGAACATCGTCCCGGGGACGTACGAAAGAGAATATCTTGGCTCTGTTGCAGGTAGCAGCTTCGAAGATCCAGCCTCTTCGTGGAAGTCTCCCACAAGTTGCGGGCGCGCTTCGCCGTCACGATTTATTCAGCTTCGTTTTCTTTCTCCTCTTCAACGTCTCGGATGACTCTCTCTTCATCTCTCCCGCTCTCTCCAGCCTGTTTTCTTTGCTCTATCTTGTAGCTCTTCTCTCCCGTCGGTAAACTTCCATGCTGTCAGCTGAATTTTCGTCTAATTTTCCTGCTGCTTCCATCTGCCTGTCTATCCGTCTGTCTGTCCGAATATCGTGGTTGTTAAGTCAGTAAAGGATGTTTACCCGATACCCGCATTTCATTGTACGATCAGATGTCCAGTTTCAACTTCATTATCAGCTTCTCAAAATTGTCTTGCTTCGAATCAACATTCAGTCTTCGTTAATCCAGAAATTCGTGCTCTGATTAACAACAAAAATTGCGTTGTTTTTATTATTATTAACCTTGGGCATTTAACTTTATATTTGTATGTCTACATTTTTTAGTCGCATGTCTCTGACTCTGTTCGCGTTATCCTCGATAGGGTAAGTCAGGGTGATATAGCCATGATTTTTTAAACAATGAAAATTGGCGGTTTTACGTTAAAAAAACCTTTCACTTTTGGTCATAACCAACCCTAGAAACATCGAACTAAAGTAATTCCCTCAGAACTCGGGATGTTTTCGGTGCGTGATTTACTTGCGGCTCTATAAATAAATATTTGCGATCGGCCTTATCACCTGGACACTACGGGTGATATGGCCATATATCGTACTGACCCTTGCACATACAGTCTTATAATTTTCGGTGTAATCATATTGTATCCAAATATACTAAAAACTGTGCAAACCGCAGTGCCATTTGTTTGTTACGTTAAAAGATATTATGCCATATCACTCCCGCGGCCATCACGCAGACTTCCCGTATATAGTTTTATTTTTATCGTTACGTTGTTTTCTTTTTTTGTTGCGTTATCACTTTTTATGGAATTCTTTTGTTTAGTCTTATTGATAACTGAAAAAGGATAGTATCAGACCGTATAGAGTACACCGACCCATTTTGCCCCGCCGTCCTTTGTGCACTAGGAAGGGGAGGGGGGTGGGGTGGATAGATGTAAACCTACATCTATCCACGGTCCTTCCAAAGTCTCCGATCAAAATTCGCCAACACGTACAAGTATATTCGTAAATCGTGAACGTGTCCTTCCGACTGTCGCCCAGAAGGTGAGACCGAAAGGCCCGACGACGGGCGTCGCTCATACCCGAGAACCTTCGGCCAGACAATGGAGACCGTTGCGCTGTTCGACCAGCGTAGAAAGCGAATTAGCCGGTAGGCAAGAGAGGCCCAGGAACGTCGAGAGATCCTTATAGAACCTCCATGGAAATTCCCGGAGATTCCAGAAGAGCGGCAGAGAGGAGACTCGGACTCTCCGAGTACACGGGGGGGGGGGGGGGGGGGGGGGCTCCGGGACTCTCGGGGCCCGCATCCTCGGCGTCGAGCTCTCCGGGCCCTTTACCCTCTACGTGGAACTGGTTTCTGCGGGCAGCCTCGATCGGTTCGCGCGCCTGCGCAGCGCGCGCCGGCTCTCTTCGTCGCCTCGTCCTCCTCCTCGCGGATAGGAAGGAAGGGTAGGAGGAACGGGAAAGAATGCAACGCTGTCTCGCTCCTTCATTTTTTTTTCTTCGTTCTTTTTTTTCACTTCACTATTTCTCCCTTTATCCGCCTGCGATTCACCTCGAGGATCATTGAGCGCTGCAGGACACGTTTAGTTTTCTCCCTCTCGGTACTTCGCCCTCCTCCGGACCTTTGTCCCTTCGGTGAACTCCAATCGTCCGTCGAGTGGCTTATTCTCAATCGATTATCCGTAGATTCGAATCGAACGAACGAAAAAAAAAATTCGCAATCGATATTAACGCGTGCGACAGCGAACGATATCCTGGGGGACGATATGTCGTGTATACTGGAGCAAGAAATTATTGGGGTCACGCCCGGTTGTGGAGCCGTCATGGAGATAAATCATCATTCGACACTCGTTGTTCTTACACTGAGAACAAAAAATGTTTGGATTAACCAAAAGTTGCGGTGACAAACGTTCGAAGGTGTTTTTTGTTTGATACAAATAAATCATCATTTTGTTGAGGAGGTTGGAGCGCTTCACACTAGTCAAATGACTGCTACATTTTTTTAAGTCGTTCGTACAAACTTTTACGCATCTATTGATTATAGTGGATGGTTATTTGTATAAAGATGTCCTTAGCCTAGGTAGCCATTAATTGCAATGGATTTGCAAAAATATTAACTGGATTGGACAAATTTTCGACAAGGTACACATTCGTTCGGTTTTTTTCAAAGAATAATCCATAATTTTAGATTGATTTTCATGTATTACGGCTCGTTCTCTCCCTTGAAAGATGCTCTACGAATTCACTGTCCAGATATTCGATAGTATTTTCCGCTTAAAAATTACAGCTGTTTGTTTACGAAGGAATTTCGTCGACGGATAAACAAAGAGCTGTCATTTATAACGGAAAAAATACTATCGAATATCTAGATGACGAATTCGTAGAGCATCTTTCAAGTAAGAGAATTAGTCGCACTACATCAAAATCGAGAACAAGTTACGAATTATTCTTTGAAAAAACTGAACGAATATGTACCTGTTCGAAAATTAGAACAAACCGGTTTATGTTTTTTTTTTTTTTTTTGCTAATCCATTGCAACTAATGTTTTTCTAGGTTACAGACATCTGCTGCAATACAAATAACCATCAACTATAATCAACGGATGCGTAAAAGTTTGTATAAATGATTCGAAAAATGTATCACTCATTTGACTAGAATGAAGCAGTCCAACCTCCTTAAACGATTATTTCCTTCAACCGATTCAAAATGTGTCGATTCAAACAAACTTTTTTGTTTTACCAACCAAATAACACCTTCGAATGTGTATGTCACCGTGCCTTGGTTAATCCAACCATTTCTTTTTCTCAGTGTACGCGGGCCGAAATATTTATGTTTGGTGTCTCCGAGTTTTTCGATTGTCCGTGTCGATCGAGGAAGCTTGATCGAGAAGTCGCGCAATGATCGAGTTTTCAAGAGTTACGACAGCCCCGCTCGATTTTTCTTCCTCCACTGACAAATGGTGAGAGGCCCGTGGATAATAGTCTGAAAAATCGGCCAATTTTCTCAACCTCGGATCTTTGTATCGCGAAGAAATACGGCGGATTATCGGAGCCACTTTTAGGCCAGTGAGAATAAAGATTAATGAAGGAGGGAGAGTTTTTGCCAGGAAAGAGAGAGAGATTATCAGGAAAGTTTGATTAGTGGAGAGTGAGATTGAGCGTCGGAGTGTTGTGGAGGGTCGAATTGCCTCGATTGATCTTGTTTCGTGGAATATATGAATATATGTGTCTGCGGCATAGCGAAACTTGTGGCGAGGTAGTGCATTATTAAAATTAATGTTTTTATTATTTCTATTAAACAAAAAAATCGTAAATTTGAAGAGTTTTTGCGCTGGAAGGGCAAAAGAGGAGAAAATATATATGGAATAGGGAAAATAGCGGGTTCCGCCAGGACGGACACGAGGGATCGAGGGCCGTCTCGAGAAGATGGATGGAACTCGATATAAGAGATGCGTATAGTTATAGAGAGCCGTGTCTTTTTTCACAATGGTGGTCGTGCAGGCGAAACGGTGGACGTGTCGTTATATATTCATACAGGGACTAGCACCGATTTGATCGAGTTTCCTTTTCAGGCTCGAAAAGGGCTCCGACTATCATTTAGGCCTGAATTATGTCTACTCGGACACCCTCAGGTATGCCCATGCAACGGCAAGCCCATCAACTATAGATAAGCGTTGTCTATATGCCCGTCTGGCTTCGGAATATCGATATCGTCATGGAAGATGACTGACAGCCCGGCGTCGGACTTCCCGGTTATCCTCATGAAATTCTAACATTAGACGAGATTCTGTTGGTTTCAATGTTTATCCCTTTTTCCGAGAAGCTGACCCCCACCTTTAGGTAAACCTGACACCCTCCCCGGTTTTCAGAACATATGGAATGAAATTCGGAAATTCGAAATCCAACCTGTATTTTCGAAAATTTTATTTTCATAGCATATGGAATGAAATTCCAAATTCCGCAATTCCATCCCACATGGAATGGATATCGACATGCTATGAACCATCCGATCTATGCTAGCGCACGAGCCAACATAACTAGTAAAAATTTAGTAATAATAATAATAATAATAATAATAATAATAATAATAATAATAATAATAATAATAATAATAATAATAATAATAATAATAATAATAATAATAATAATAATAATAATAATAATAATAATAATAATAATAATAATAATAATAATAATAATAATAATAATAATAATAATAATAATAATAATAATAATAAGTCGTTAAACCGCTAAGCCCGTCAACTTTGACCTCGCTCTGGCCCTATTTCTTCCGCCGATCACTGTGCTTTTTACTTTTTTTACTTTTTTGTGCCCCTAGCTTAATGTTTGATATGGAAAACCGCGCCAGACACGAAAAGAAGAAAAGAAAAAAAAAATGTTTTTGGCAATTACCGTCGCAGTTGTGTCCGCCGTTCCAGCTATTCAGCCTCTGCCTGTACATCCGAGCGTGGTAAGCCGATTTTACGGCATGGTAATTATCATTACCGCTGCAGCAGCGTTAGAGCCATGAAGAACATGTATTCCGACGGTCTATCGTAAACGTTGGCCGTGTTTTCTCGCGCGATTTGTCCCTAAGAGCCTCGCTATTCCGGATCCGCTATTCATCCCTGATCCCTGTACTTTGAATTTGCCCCAATTAAGAAAAAAAAAAAAAAAAAAGAAAAAAAGAACTACGATAGCAGAATTATCTCCTCAGCGCCAATGACTCGCCTCGTCGCAAGCACCGGTGTGAAAGACTCGTTTCACCGAAGAATACGTTGGCTCGATCGGATAGCATGTAGTGCAACAGCTGTTAGACGGGTCCAACTTTCATGGGCCTATCTCGCTTCGTCCGCTTATCCGTTTGCTCTCCATAAAAAAAAAAAGATACTTCCTCGCCACACCGTCGGTTTCAAAAATGCCGGTGCCGAGCAACAGCAGACGTTCGGTGTCCGCGACGTGCTAAGAAAACGAGAGTATCGAGTTTCGCGTTTCCGCACGGGTAACTCGAGCTTCGGCTCGACTCGGGCGCATGCGCGACGGCCACTTGTCGATAATCGGGAAGATATTGTGTATTCATCTCTTCGATAAATTTCTTTTATTTATCATTGATTAGTCGACGAGTCTCGCCAACGAAGCTCGTCTCCTCGACAAACAATATCGTAATTGAACCGATCGATTGAATTATATCTCGCGAATTATATGTCGTCTAATTCCGCGAGCCTCCAACGAGATATCGTATTTTCGAACTCGACGTCCCCGCTATTCACGGAACGATCGACCCGAAGTGAGTCAATACGGTAATACATTTCCGGGTTACGTGAGACTCTGCTCGAACACGGTGGGGTATTATTACCGCTCATGAGGAGAATGTCTCTTTTCCCCCCTTTACTTTCCTCGTTCGCTCGAATAAATTCGTTAAGTTCAAGGGTTTGGGTAATATATTCTCCCCCTCGATTTATCGCACGAGTGTCTTTCTCTCTCTCTATGTCTCCACATCGTCCTTTCTCCCGATGGTTCGCGTTGTTCGCTGGCTCGGGCCAAGCAGGCGAGGCTGCGTGTCCATTGCGTATCGCTGAAATAGCACTGTGTATGTCGCGAACGTTTATAACTCGTTACGTTCGTTACGGCCCACGTTTCTCTCTCTTTCCATCTCTCTTAGGTTTATAACAACCGAGTGATTATGGCAGGGGCAATCTGGAACATTATTCCCGTTATTAAGATATATTAATAAATCCAACAAAGGACGCTCCGGAGCTTAACAGACTGCGAATTACGCAACTGTTGTATTTCTGAATAACCCAGAATACTGAACTGATAAAAAATACGGTTGATTCAACTAAGATTCGGGCAGGGACGTTCAACTAAATATTTTGTTGGTACAGCTAAAAAATTTGTTAGTTCAACAGTTTGTTGGGTGATTTCGCCAAAATATTTTTGAGTCATTAAAATATTTTGTACGGCCAACTATATATTTATTTGATCGTCCCTGCCCGAATCTTGGTTGATTCAACTGTACTTTTTTGTCAGTGTACTCTACCAACGTAATACGAGTACTAGGTTATTTTTATTGTCATTATTAGTTTATTATTGTTATTATTGCTTTTATTATTATTCTAGTGATTGTTGTTATTAAGCTGAGGGAAGGATCTCGGAAAACCTTTCACGTCATGCGGTAAATTTCGACCAGGCAACATTATAGATCAGCGCCACCGCTAGCGATATGTGAAATTTTCACAGGGTCCACAGGAATTTTTACCCAACGTATATGGTAATTCTTTGCAGAATGCGGCTTGGCAAAATGTTACGTACCCGGCTAAGAATTTCATGGATTGAAACAGAATTCCGTGGATAAAAACTCAGAATTTCGTCGAACAAATTTTTTTTATGTATGTATACTTAAGAAAAATGTTATCGACATAACATGCCGATATAACGTACAAACCTAAAACCAGCGGTTCGCGACCGCGAAGCCACCGATTACTATATTTTCTAGTAAGAAGTATTTATGTTCTAGCAAAAATTACGGGATATTCGGGTAATATCTGCAATTGCGAAAATTACCCTATCTTATAGCAGAATATGTTAAGTTTAATACGAATGTTTGCCAGGGTGTAGCTATAGTTCCCATATACTTGAAAGTTCTATCGGTTTTTCGCAGGTTTATGGTAACTTCTATCAGATCTTTGTCTCAGTGGACAGGTAGTTAAAATAATGCCACTCGGAATTTCGCGAGTAGCGAGTTGGCGACAAAAGTTTATACGTTGCGACTAACTCCGGAGGGTTTCGGCGAAAAGTGGGTTAAACGTACTTTCCCGAAAGTTCTTCGGGAACGGTGAGGATATATTAGGCTCGAAAAACAGCAGCAGCAGTCATCGTCTTCATCGCCGTCGTTGGGATATCCTACAAGTGGTTGACCCTGGCCTACAGTGTGGCATCGAACGCGACGCGAGAACGACGGTGAGAAAGAGAGCACACCGCACTGGTAACAAGAACGTATGCAGCTGTTGCGTGTATTCGTGTATTGACAAAGATACGGCGCATCGCACCCGACAGTACAGCAGAAAGAGGAATCCTCTCAAACGTACTGAACGAGACGCAAGTAATTACCGTCGACCGGCAACGACGGCGGTTCCAATCGTCAGTTCATTACAATACAATGAGAGACATTTTTTTCACCGAAACCGATGAAAAGATTTTTTTTCCAATAGTCGTTATATCATATTTCACGGATCTAAAGATATCTTTTATTGAAACGAATTTGAATTTTTTAATCGGTTCTAACGAATTGAATTTTGATGCAAAAAATTTTTCAAACGTCACTTCGAAATTTAAGTTGGATAAATTTAGCTAAATTGAACGGCGATTGTTGGAACAAAACTTTTAATCGATTATTATTATTATTATTATTATTATTATTATTATTGTTGTTGTTGTTGTTGTTGTTGTTGTTGTTGTTGTTGTTATTATTATTACACTATTTTGCAATTTTTTTATTTCAGTGAACCGTTTTTCACTTTTAGATAATTAAATTAACGCCCACCAGCGATCGTCCAACTCCTTCAATTCCACAAAACTCCGGTAAGAAGTAAATCCTGTCGGAACTAATCTGCAAGTCTCTAATTGGCGGTAACTATACCACGGTTAATCGTTGCGACTCGGTGCGACGGCCATGGAAATGCTCGTTGGAGTGATCGGCCGGTTAGACACGGCTAATGGCCACGGACCTAAGAAGTGGCGAGTAAATTCGATGCTGGATACCAGCGAGTCCAACGGAGGAGAAAACAAGGTCCCGCAAAGCAGCGCGCGACACCGGTGAAATCATCGCGACAGGAACGACGCGCAATTACATACGGTACGAGATACGCGGATAACACAACTCGACCTTAAACGGGGACACTCTTGCTTCTCCCTCTGCACTGCGCACAATGAAAAGAAAAGCCTCGAGGGAAATGATCTCCGCAAGGCCGGTGTACACAGCCGAGATATCAGGAGCGCGCGAATTACCTCGGTCGGTAAAAAAAAAACTGTAATCAATTTGCTTTACGTTAAAAACAGAATTCTCGCATGACAACTGAAACTGATAACCGCTTCGTTCGAGAATCTGCTTTAAAACGGAAAACATCGGCAGCGGGGAAAAAAAAAAAAAAAATGTTCGCAGTTTCAGTTACCAACCGGGTCCGGGCCATGCGGGGAGGAAGAGTACACTGACTGAAGGAACTCGGAAAATCTACCGAGTCATATGGTAAATTTTGGCCAGGCACCATGGTACACCTGCGCCGCCACTAGCGATTCGTGACATTTTCACAGCGGCCATTGCAATTTTTATCCAACTCATATGGTACTTTTTTCCAGAAGGCGGATTGGTAAAATTTTCCGTATCTGGCTAAGCATTTCGTGGATAAAACAAAAGTTTTTGTAGATTAGAACTGAGAATTCCGTGGATAAAAACTGAGAATTTTGTCGATCAACTTTTTTTATGTATACATTAAAAACATCTGAAACAAACGGTTGGCAATCATGACGCCACTGATTACTATATTTTCCAGTAAGAAGTACTTACATTCTACCAAAAATTACGGGATATTCGGGTAATATCTACGACACCGAAAATTATCATATTTTCTAGTAGAATGTATCAAGTTTAATACGAATGATTGTCAGAATTTCGCTGTATGTCCCATATGCCTGAAAGTTCTGCCGGTTTTTGCCAGATTTATGGTAATTTCTATAAGATCCTTCTCGCAGTGTAGTCAAATAGCTGTGCCTCGCGGTTCTGACGTGGCGCGTTCCACATTCACGTTCCCCATTCGAAGGTCCTCGGTACGTTCCCGCCTATGGCGCAAAGACGTTGCGCTCCATGAGCTTCGCAACAAAATAAGCGAAGCTAAAAGTATCAAATCGCTCGTTCGCCGATCGCGATTCGCAGCGAAGTAACGAGGACAGAAACGTTATTGCTCGCCGTGCTCGAGAGAAGTAATTGCAACCGCAATTATGTACCTATTAATCATGATCCACGGAAGAGTTGCGGTATATCGCTGGTTGGCCGATGTCGAGCCCGTTCGGTGTTGCGTCGTCTTGCCGCGATTCCCTCGCCAAGTGTGTCGTCACGAGCCAGTCCGTTCGCTCAAATTCCAAACATGGACGAGGATCTCGGCGATCGCGGCGGTCTTCCTCGGCGCAATTCTACGGTCTGTAGTCCCTCGTCAGGGAGAGCGAATCCGCGACGGTGACGTCATCGTTTGCACACGTGCGGCATCCCGAGCCTGGCACAATCGCTCTCTCTTTCAGTTTTGCACATTCTCCTTCTGTTCGGCCACTCGAACACTTGCCGCTCGACCACGAGAGAGCCTCGCTGACTCAGGCACATATTTGTAAATGATATATATACATCATCTTTTTCATGTAGGTCGTTTTTAGACATTACCGTAAGGTTTATTAATCATAATACGGATCAATGAAAATATATAGGAGTTGGCCTTGGGATAATTTTCCCATAGAGCCAATACAAATCCTTTTTTTTAACATTTGTTTAATTATTGTGTTTCTTATATTTATAATTTTATATATTATAATATTACTAGCGGTTAAGTTGGCTCGCGCCCTCGCAGGGATCGCATGGCTCATAGTATATGGAAATCCATTGCGTATGCTATCAAAACGGAATTTTCGAAAATATGGTATACGGAATGAAATTCCGGCTTCCGAAATCCACTCCGTATGCTCTCGAAACCGAATTTTCGTGAATATGGAATGGCATATGGAATATGGAATGGAATTCGGATTACCGAATTCCATTCCATATGCTAAGAAAACCGAGCGGGGGGGGGGGGGGATTTCTCCGAAAGGGGGGCTCAGCTGGTGGGGTGGGACAAACATCCAAACAAATCTACAATTTTCCAAAATATATATAAGATTAAACATGAGAAATTTAAGAATGAATGTAAAAAATGTCTGTATCGGCTGTATGGGGAATATTGTCCTGGGGCCAAATCCTTCTATGTTTTCATTGATCAAAAACATTATATATATATATATATATATATACATATATATATATATATATATATATATGTATATATATAGCCAAGTTAACGAGAGCCATCAAGTATGCCGGCTAATTTTTGCAGGCATTAAGCGTTACCGTTCGGTAAAATGTTATAAAATGTACCATAACGATAATTTTCAACGAGACGAGGCAAAACGGAAGTATGAGAAAAAACAGAAGAAAAAAAATGAAAAAGGGAGCAACAATGACTGTTCGTAGTTTCAAGTTTTTTGCTCCCTTATTTCCACACGCTCGAGCGAGCGGTTATTTTTACGCCGCGTAAATTCAACCGGGTTTTCGAGGGAGAGAGAGACGGAGTACGCTGAGGAAGGTGGCGAAGAGACAATGCGATTATTCGTCGGAACAAAGACATCGTTGCCGAACGGACGCCTCGGTGTCTCCTACCCATCCCGTTGCTCCTCTCGGCTGCACCGCCAGACGCGGAGAAAGTATATATACGTACATAGTACCGCATACCGGAAGAGAAAAAAGAGCGACAATGGCAGCGTACGTTCCACAAGGCGAGGCCAATTTTCAGAACGGCGGAGAAAACGTAGAGATCCGCGAGGGCTTGGATAAAGAGACGAGGCAAGGTGAGACAAAAGTACAAGAGTACGTTAAACGGAACGCCGCTTTGAATACTCACGCGCCTCGCATTTACGGTTCGCTACTGTATCATCTCCCAATTAATTTTTTTTTTAAATCAAAAAATTTGATTTACCTCGCGATTTGATGAAGCGCTCTGAAATTTCAACCGGGGACACGTGGGCCGGCCGCTGGGTAAATCACATCGGATTCGGGAATTGAGATTACCTTGCCTAACAAGATTCTATTTGTCGACAGTTATTTTCTAAGAATTATTAATTTTCTAGAGTCATTTTTGGACCCACTCTCTGCAGATGATTTCTTATTGTCGTTAAATACATATTTAAGGATATCCTTATCAGAAATGCGAGGAGGGCGCAAGAGAGGGGCTCCGCTGAACGCGGTAGTCACTGTGCGAGAGAAAAAGGTGATCGTTAAATATATATTTTTTTTAAATGTGTGGTATTGCCCGATGCTAATATATTGATAAGAAAATACGATTGAATCAAATAAAGAGTTGAGCAGGGACTTTAAAATAAATATTTTGTTGGCACAGCTAAAAAATGGGTTAGTTAAACAATTTTTTTGGATGATTTCACAAAAATATTTTTGAGGCTTGTGAATATTTGGTGCGACCAACTAAATATTTATTTGCACGTCCCTACCCGAAGCTTGTGTTGATTCAACCGCATTTTTTATCAGTGTACTGTACCGGTCAAATAAAAATTTTCTTTCAACCGTTAATAATGATTATTAACCAATGATTTTATAGCGTTAGTCTGGCATTTGCTAGTCGATGTCCCAATGTTTGTACCTACTCAATTAAAAAAAAAAATCGAAACTTCATCTTGCAGCTGATATATCAAGGTCCCTATCGTTTCACGTATCCACAAAGGCATACTCTATTTGCCGGAAAACATATCGGATCGCCGCGGTGCGGAGTTTAATTTCCGGTCGTGTTTATTCGGTTTACGTGTCGCACGCGGGGCTGTAGGGAAATACGACGGAACGCGACAACCTGTGTCACCGTCAGTTATTGCCGGGTGGTGATGATTAACAGCGCGCGTGAATACGCCCAGGTGCCCGAGGTGGATGCGGAGGAGTACAGAAAATGCACACCGCGCCGCACCTGCTTGCGAACCGAATAACGCGTTGATTTATCAAATTCGTTTCTCTCACACCTCCCTCCCATCCCCACTGCCCCAACCCCTCCAGCGTTAATAATCCACATATCGAATAATCATCTCGATTCACAGAATTAACCAAGTTAATGGAACACGCCCTGCTCGGGGTGTTTCGGCTGATCGGCAAAGATCTGGGTCATGCTGGGACGTTTTTTTCGTTAATAAAATTTCAATCTATTTCGCATCGAAAACATAATCAGGAGATGCGTCAATGACTGTATCTGAAATTAAGGTGATGTGAAACAACCTCCCTCCCGCCCATCGCGCACTAAGTTGGTACTAAAAACTGTAATGTTGTTTTTTGTAAGGTCCTGAAATATTTTTGAAGGTGTCTATAAATCCACTGGGTCTAAAATTATACAGTGAGATTCTTTTTTCGTCGAACGCTAAAGTTTCAGCGTCTTTAAAAAAAAAAAATAGCTTTACAGTTTTTATTATCCGATAGCGGAATTTCACATGCCCTTGATAGGAGAACTCGGGCGTCCTATCTGTTCCGATTTATTCAGAAACAATAATCGAAACAAACCGGACAGGCGAGAGCCTGCGTCGGTTATTGGGTCGTCAGATCACCAGACCTTTTGCCTTTTGTTGCTTTTCGGTAATCGATAAATTGACTGTGCTCCCTCATTGGTCACCGGCTTCGTGATCGGGAAGAAGTGTCGGGGAAGCGGGACGGATGGAACTAGTTACGACGGAAACCAGTTCAAGCTCGCGCTGTTTCATCAAATGGAGTAACCCCTAGGTGTCAGACAGTCGCGCGTCGAGGCCGGCTCGTTCTGTCCACTGGCTTCGCCCTCTTATCCGCGGAGACCACCTGTATGCCCCGCGCATCGAAGTCCGATCAATTATGATCGAGTACCTACTGGAATCAACGTGACCGTTGCCATTTTAGCGAACTGCAAATTGATCATTCGAAAAACCACGGTGGGACGAGCGAAGCAACCGGAAGTTGAATAAAAACATAAATTAAAAAAATATACCTGCAACATGGAGGGGAGGATCGATTTCGAATGGGATGAGGGTATTGAATAATGAGTTAAGAGTAAAATAAGTGAATGATTCGTGATTAGTGGGAAAAAATACATGCGTGGGGGGGCCACGTATGTATTTTTTCCCACTAATCACGAATCTTTCACTTATCTTACTCTTAACTCAATATTGAATACGAAAACTCACGTCAGAAATAAAATACTAATTTATCGTGAAATTTAAAAAAATCAAAATCTCATAAAATTTCAACGTTTTGATCGATCTTCATACGGGGGTAACGACGAATGACTACAATTTTTGTGGGGAAACTCTATAGTGAATATTGCAGAAAAAATTAGTGATTGAAAAAAATGTCAAACAGCTATATTTTACAAACGCGAGTATCTCCTTTTACCGACAAAGTTTTCTTTATGAAGAATCCAAATAAACACGGAAAATGATTGCTCATAGAAGCTTTGTACAAACAAACAAAAAAAAAACGAAATAACTTTACCGACAACAACAACGAGCACAATAGGGGATAACGAGTCTTTAAAAAAAAAAAAAAAAAAAAAAAAAAACCATTAATTTTCAGGCGACTGAGTAAATGCGTAATAATAAAAAATAGTTGAACGAAAAACAATAATAATGACGAACGAAATAATAATAATATAACAGTATCACCGTTTACATATATAAATATATTTTTATCATTATTAGTACTGTATTAAACTGTCGGGCAGTCGGGACTATAAAGAAGAGAATGAACGGCCAATGAAAACAAAAGGATTCTTATTTCTCATTGGCTCATCGATATGACACTGCGAACTATTAATTTGTTTATCGGAATATGGTTTATTTAAGTGTGTTTACACCTTAACTTACATTTTTAAAAATCACAAACATAGATCATTATACAACGAATCAACATCGCCAAATGTGGTTAAGCAATATTTTGTCGTTTCAACAAACACAGGCGCATTCGAAAAGACGGGAACGTGGTTCATCGCAGTGAAACGCATAACTCCCGTTTTACCCGGGGGCGGCCGGGAGTTGAAAAGTAGATTGGACGAGGAAGTTTTGTAAAAAAATCTCGATTTTTTTTACTGTGCCTTATCGGTTTCATCTCGTTCGGAGATTCAGCATGAAACTGAGCGGCGAGGGTGATCATAGCAGGAATAGGAGCAACGCGGAAGTGAAGCGCGCTGATGGCGATGATGTAGCAGTGCGGCGGAGCCGACTGGATCGGGGGATGGATGCGGCTAGTGAAAAGCGATGAAGAGCAAAGAGTATATGCTATTAGTGGTACACGGAGAGTCCGCTGTGGAAGCCGAGGCGCATCTATAAATAGTGACCGGGTGACGCCCCGTCATAAGCACTTGGCTTCGTTTTATATGAATATAATCCTATCCGCGCGCGGCGACGGCGTCGGCGGCGGCATCACCGGTGACCGTCGGGCAACGAGGTGCTTTAGCGTCGAGCCGGACTTCCGGTTCGCTGACGCTCTCGCTCTCCGCGCTATTGCCGCTGCCGATTATCGTCGCGCCTAGGTATTATAACAGTGCGTTATTGGTATTTGTATGCGGGAGCTCGTTGACCCGAGGGTGCCTTTGCGCAGTTCAATGATCGTCCGAGACGACGATCAAGACTCGCTCCGCCCTGGCGCTGTTTTCATCTTCGGGGAAAAAAAACTTTATTACACGAAATCAACCGGCCGTGTGGTCAAGCACACTCCGGGCGATTTATTTCGTTGGGCCGACAGATTGGTCGGTTGGCTAACGAATAATTGGTTGAACCGATAAATTAGTTTCTTGGAAGAAAAATTCATTTCTTGAGTCAAAAAAAGAATTGGTTGGCCGATAACGAATTGTTTGGACACTAATTGATTTCTTGAGTACGCAAGTCAACTGGTTCGCCGGTAATTAATTTATTGCGCCGACAAATCAATTGGCTAACCGGCAATAAATTCGTTGTGTCAACAAATTAGTTGCCGGACCACTAATTAAGATCTTGGGTCAATAGATTAATCGCGGGGCCACTAATTAATTACTTGGGTTAAAAAAAATGTATTTCTTGAGCCAAAAAACTAATTGGTTGGCACATAACGAATTGTTGGGGCGCTAATTAAATTCTTGAGTCTGTAAGTTAATTGGCTCGCCACTAACTGATTTATTGGGTCGATCAATCAAGTGTCTGGCCGGAAATCAATTTATTGTCTCAGCAAATTAATTGTCTGACGACTAATTAAGATATTGGGTCAACAAATTAATCGGCCGGCCACTGAGGAATTCGTTGGCCCAAGATGTAAAAAAAAAACGGCAGAAGTTGTATAAAACTGGTGTAAAAAAATGCCCCCCTTAATATTGCGTGTCGGTCGCGCGTGAATTATAGCCTTTGGAAATATTCCGTCCCCTTCATGATATCAGGCGTTAACCGGTACGCGTTGGACTTTGCGACAATCGCGGTTTAAGCGGAGAAACGAGAACTCGGGCGCTCGTCAATGTCGTTCAGCTTGAGCGTAACGACGCCGCGGAATCTCATCTTCGCCGGCGTTCCCGGCGGCCTTCTTCGTAGTCCTCTGCTTCTTCTTCTTCCACATCTTCGTGATCGCTGACATTACCACCGCGCTTCACGCTTCAACGCTACAGTCTGCCCCCCCCCCCCCCCCCCCCCATTTCCAAAGTATCCACGTTTGAGCCAGCTACCGCGAAGTTCCGCGTCGTAACGAGCATTCCAAGGATTACGATCCTTTATGAGAAGCTCGATAAGAAACCCCGCCCGGGAAGCTCATTTCATCCGCACTCTGCCGCTTCACTTTTCAAGTGTTTGTTTTTTTCTTTTTTGCTTCTCTTGTTTTTTTAGCACCGCTTCGCAACGTTTTGACCCTTAGAAACGTCTACCGGCTGGCCGAGTTGCGAGATCTGGGTCACTCGTGATCCAGAAGACGAGAAATACGCTTAATACAAAGGGAGAATGGGGCAAGACGGAACACCGAGCTAAGACGCCATTGAAAAAATAAAATGGGCATTTAATTTCCTGGATGTAATTCGCTTACATAACTTACGTTAATTGAACATAATTGAACTTTTTCCAAAAAATTCTTCTCAAAAAAAAAAAAAAAAAAACTAAGATGCCGGATATTAAAATTATAAATATTTTGTTTGGAATTTACAAAAATTTTTAGGAAAAAAATTAAAAAATTTGCTGTAAAATTGCAACATGTGTTTGAAATTTCAGAAACCGTTTATGTAAAAACAGCTTTCAATACTGTTAATTAAATTTCAATCAAAATTTTTTTACAGTGCGGACCAGTTTGACGAATTTCATCCTAAATGGTATGGTCCGTTTTGCCCCGGCCTTCCGTACGAGGCGCCATTCCCTCGTGGTTCGTCAACGAATGGACGAGATGGGACGTTGACCCGCCTCGTCGCAGCAAAAGAACGAACGACGAATAATTTGCTGGTCGCGCGGGAAACAATCGGGTTCGACTGGGTTGGATTTTCGGCGGACAATGTGGCACACGGAACCGTAGCGGCGGCGCGATTTCGTTCGACGATTCCGGGGGACCTTTGTCCGGTGTACTTGCGCGAGAGCGCAACGCCGAGGAACGAGCAGCTACGCGAGAGTTCGCCCGGGAGAGTAATCTGAAATTCAGATCTCGGGAGAAAGTTTCGTTTCCTTATCACGAGCGGAAATAAACTCCTGTCGGTAGAGCCGTCGTCGTCTCCGGGAATAAAGAATAATGCCGTTCGGATTATGCGGACCGGTCGAGAGCCGAGAACTCGTTCGTTCGCTCGTTCGTTAAACAAAAATAAATACAGAAAAAAAATAGTCAACGGTAGAAAACATAAAAATCTGTAACAACCGCCGGTGAATTCACTTTGCTTGTCGTGATCCCGTGCGCGTTAAAAAAAAAGGTATTTTTACATACAATAAAACATTTCTCGTTCGCAAAGATTGGCAAAAATTTATTTTCTTGATAATAAAAAAAAAATCCAATGAAACATGTGTTTTAATACGAACATTGTAAAATTGACGATAATAAAATCTGTTCTGTCGAATGTAAAAACCTGTTTTTTACCGGGTTTTACGCTACAAGGATTTTTTTTATTGTCGAAAAATCGTTAAACTTTATTATATATTTATTGCAAATTTATCGATATTAACACTGTAACTCGCTTAAGACGTTGGGTACGTAAGAATTGTCGTTTGCGTAACTCCGCGACCTCCCAGCATCTACGGTGGACCGGAGTTACGGTCATCGAGAGATTTAATTGGCGGTAAGAGAACACACGCTTGTTCCTCGTTCGCCTCGAGGCTACACTTTCTCCCGTCGCCCGGTCGCGAGATTATAATTGCGCGAACTCCCGGGTAAGACCGGCTTTGCCTGCGTTGCAAATCGATTGTAAGGCTTTCAGCATCTTCGTGCAACCTGTGGACGAGCGTCATCCTCGCGGGACACGTGCGTTGATAGCCAATCTCGGTCGCGTCGCGTATAAACGCAAGTATGTATTTCTTCACCGATCGGACTCAATCGTGGAAACATCGAACGAAAAAGTTATAATAAATTTTAAAAAAAAAATTAAGGCATGGCAAATATTAAATATGCCCGTAATCGACACACCCAGGCTTTGCGTAATTTCCTATATTCAATGTACGCGAATTACCGAGCGACGAAAAAAAAAAAAAAAATAGGTACAGACAGGTTACAGAACCAATAGGGTAGATAAGAAATCGGGCATTCTCTCTCGATGCGGCAACGTCGATGATGCAAATGCCGCACGGTCGAAGGATCGAGGAAGAGAGAGGTCTATTAATAAGATCCGAGTATTCTCGGCATATCGCAGTGTTTATAGCCTAGGACGTGGCAGGAGTTAACGAGAGGGCCACCAGTGGGTCAATCACTCCGTGCAGTCGAAACACGAACGGACAGAAGTGTAGAGCTCGATACCAGTCGTCGAGCGAATATTTGCGAAACGTTGAAAATACAAATGATCCGATGACAACCTTTCTTCCGGTACTATTTGGCGTTTCGATTATGCAGCATGGCGATATAGAGCTAAACGATTCGCAAGAAAAAAAAAAAATTCCCTTCTTAACGAACGACCTTGAACTCGAGCTCACCTTACACCGGCTATGCGTCGATCCGTCGTCGTCGCTGCTTCGCCATTATCGCCTCTCGAACACGACAGACTCACGTGGCGATGCTAAGCCCCCCTCACTCGGCGCAGCAGTGAACCGCCAGCTCGCAACACTACTTTCAACGACCCAGTTCACTTTTTTTAAATCCCGTCTGCACAAAGGGCAAAAGATGGGAGTTATGCTATTCCCGGCGATCACGTGACTTTGCGTGTTTTATCCGCGTCCAGTGTTCTCCGAGTGGACAAAAAAATCTGTGGGCAAAATTTGGCAAGCAGTTGCTTTGAATCATCGCTTGTGTCTTCTTTTAGGTTTTGTTACGTTTCGATGCAAATTCATAGAGGTAAAGAGGTTTCGGAAAAAAACGTGTTTTTAACTCCCGACTGTCCAAAGGGCAAAAGACGGGACTTATGCGTTTGACGGTGATCACGCGACTGCGAGTTTTCTCCGTGTACAGTGTTCTCCGAGTCGACAAAAAATCTTTTGACAAAATTTGAAAAGCAGCTCCTTTGAATCATGACCTGAGTCTTTTGTCAGGTTGTGTTGCGTCGATTACGTCGATGCAAATTCATAGACATAAAGACTCTTCGGAAAAAAACATGTTTGTTGATATCGAAATTTCACAGAGACATTCCGCCATTTTCCTTTTCACTGTGTATCGCAGCTACTTTCGCGATATAATCGCGACTTCGTCCTTTGTGCCCGAAAACCTGCTGCCGTTACCCGACAGAGCATTAGTATTCTCGGGGCTTTTCACTGACGCCAACGAAGCGGGCGACGAAGATTTTCAAACGCGTTCTCTCATTTCGCTCTGTGTGGGTGCACGTATTATGTCGTGTCCGATTATTACCGAGAACGAAACCCGTCGGGCGTTGGGACTTTACACAGACATTGCCAGCTTTGGGTAAGGCTCCCTTCCCACTGATATTACCTAAGATTATCCTTCGAGCAAACCTCTTCCACTCGGCATCAACGTCGGAGCACTCGTCTACCCCAACCTCCGCATGTCGGCCTCACTGTTCTCTTGTAGCTCAAGTGTATTATATATATATATTTTTTTCTCAACTGGCGAATTTCATTCGTCCGTCGCTCACCGCTCGGAACAGCAAACACGACTGACCCTGTCATCAACGGAAAACGCGAGTTTTCAACGCCTCAGCGGGTGTTTTTATTTATTATTTTTTTATTTTTACCTTTCTATTAACACAATTTCGCTTCTACGCCCACTGTTTCTCGGTTTTCGCAAATACGGCTTTTAGATTCTCACACGCGGATTTATTATTTAATATGAATAAGAAACATGTTGTTAGTCGGAGGCGCTTGCATCTCACGTGCGAAAGGCACAGGCTCGTTTGATACGCGGAACCGAATTCGCGTCGCGCTAGACGACTGACAAGTACCGGGCGCAGCGTCGGCATCACGCCCGGTTGTGCCAACGAGAGGGGGGGGGGGAAGAGGGTCGAATAAGTCAGAAGAACGCGGACGGAAAAACACAAATTTTTTGATAAATAATAAGGACGAATTAAAAAAATAAAAAATAAACCGCGAAGCTTAATGTCGAAATAACACTTGCAACGGGAACGTTGTAAGGTAAAAGTACCAATGGCCGGACACCTAAGGGAGCAGTCTCAGTCCCGGACATGCGGGAAAAATCATATTTCCATATTTCTGGCACGCACGCTTCGTCCGGTCACTGTCACGTGTTCGGTCATTAGGTCGTTTACCTTACAGGCTGCTTTGAAAAAAAGATTCGACTAACCTTTGCCTCGAATTCAACACGGGAGACGACGAAACTTACGACGATATTCAAGTCGAACGGAATTTGGCATTCGCGCATCTCAGCCCTCACGATTATCACCATAAACTTTTCACCAGCATTCGCGCGTTAACGAAACCTGCGACAGCGTCGAATACTAACACGTACAACTGTAGCCCGCGTCCTCGCGATAGAATTCCCCTTGGATTTTCCGATCTACACGTGGACCGCGATGTTTGTTGATACACGGAATGTTCTCGAAGTGCAGCTGCTTCGCGGGAAACCTGGGACGACGTCGAAAACGAACTCCGCGAAATGGACGTACACGCATGCCGCTGTAGCCCGTGTCCTCGACAGGATCTACGTTCAATTTTCCGATCGACTGCACGCGGACCGGGATGTTTGTTGGTGAAGGAACGTTCTCGATGTTTCTCGACGTGCCGCTGCTTCATGGAATCAGCTGATCGTGTCAGGTGACTACGGCGCGAGATGGCGCTCGCGCGCACCTAACAGGAAATTGATGTGCCTTCTAGATCTGGCTTCGCGCGCCCCTACTGGACTCTTTGTTGAACTAATAATGTGCCTGCTAGATCGTGTTGCGGGAGACGGTTTTTTATTCCCCGCTGGACCGTTGTTCTTTTCATCGCTAAATCTACGATCCCGCGTTTCACTCGCAAGTAAACGGACGCGATATCGACGAATGGGCGAACTCCGGGGCTACGGACGGGATAATCCGCCATTGCGCTCGTCCGCCCGAACAGTATTGCGGTGATGCCGACGTTTTATTTTTTTCGCAAACTCGCGACAGGTTGTCGCGAACGATTGTTTTCAGTTTCGTGAGTGACCAGTGAATTGGAGATGATCAAGGGCTACGCTGGACAGGATCGACAGGCCAATTCGTACGACGGAACATCGACGAAAACTGTCCCCATTTAAAGTTCTGGATAAAAAGTGAGTAGATTAATTTTATTTTTTCTCATACTTCGGGCTTGCTGCGTGATTATCAACTGTTATTTCGATGTGGCCGGGTATAATTTGAACAGTAGTATTTGGGAAAAAAATTACATCGACAACGCAGTTATTGGTTTGTCAGATCATTATTTTTTTTTTTCACTGAAGTCTCGGAAACGATTATCACGAAGAGTTGCAGATTAAAAAACGTAAGTAGGTTTATTTTCTTGGTTTCTTGTGCTTCGAACTAGCAGCGCGATTATCAACTGTGATTTCGATGTGTTTGAGTAAAATTCGAACAGTAGATTTTATTGGCGAAAAGATATTATTACATCGACAAAGTAGTTATTGATTTGTGAAATCATTTAAACATTTTTTTGTTTTCACTCAAATCGCGGAAATGCGATAATAGGATCCTAAAGTCGAGCATAAATATCCGCACGTGTGGCCCGTTGACGTGAGTGTAGTGCTGCGATGCTGAAAAACACGCTTGTGCTTTTGATCCGAACGGACGTAAACTTAGTATTATCGCTCATAGCACATAGGACGGGGAATCACACACGGAAAATCTAATATTGACAAACTCGTCGACGTCCACAAAACGATATAAAACGATTCGTACGAATCTATCGACTGCGTGATTTGTGGCTCCAGCGTCGACGCTTTCGAGCCAATTGTTCGGGCCTTGTTTCGAGTTTGATTGAATTTAATAACGGCTGAGCAGGTACGGGAATGGATTGCCTGCTGTCTGGACTCGATCGAGTGAGCCGGCGAGGCGTATGCCGCTCCTCGTCTCGCCGATTATACAACGGTTTTATATTCTCTTGTTTCCCTTTAGCTAAACGATATTGAAACGGCATGTGCGAGCCGACCGGTGCGGCTATCATGCATTACAATATTTGCTGTAGATAACGATTTATTTATTCAGCTGGTGGTTTCCTCGGACACCATCGGTCAGCGTTCTTAGCACACGTCGCTCGTTGCGGAAGGCTCACGATTTGTCAAAATTTCGTTTGATATTTTAATCCGATGTTGTCCCAACCGGATTCCGTTTGAAGGACTTTTTTATTATTTTTTGGAAGACGACGAAAAATTAAGACAGTACACGGAACACTAGTCAAAGAATTGCTAAATCTTCACAACTGTTGGTCCAAAATAGTAACCAAAGTTGATTTTTATTACCGTATGGGTCCTCATTTAAGGAAACTATTGATAACGATGTTTTTGCAAATACATAAACTGATAAATGCAAATTTCCATGATCATACATTTTCGATGAGTTTTTTCAAAGAAGAATCCTTATTTTTCAACTAATTTTAATGTAACACGGCTCCTTAAACGTGACTCTACGAATTCACCGAGTACATTTCTTATTAGTTTTGGCCGTTTAAAAATGGCAGCAGTTAGTTTATAGGAACAAATTGTTTTTTTTTCGACGGGCCGTTCGTGAGAGGACGGGCAGATCAAGTTTTATTACTCGCAGGTCAATGCCCAAAATTCCGTGATCAGAGTGAAGGCAGATCGACGTATAGAACCTGTCAGCATCCCCGTACTCTACTCTACATTGTTCTTGACGATGCTTTGAGCGAGTTGAGGGAGCACTCATCGGGAGCAGCGAGGTACTGGATGAACGAATTTTTCAACGTTGTACCGCGCATGCGCGCGAGCGGGTAGAGCGACTCGTGCGACCGCTGTTGCCGCTGCTCGTGACGCTACTCCGTCGGTACGGAATACGCGGTGGGGATGGGGTTTTGCTGCAGCTACGTCGAGGAGGGAAATATTGACGTGCTGCAGGCAAGCCAGCCAGCCTGCCGGCAGGGCTTTAGCGCAGGTGGCAGGCTCGCGCCTTCCCTCTCCTATCCGGCTATGCTGGATTTGAAAAGGATCCGATGGCCGCCACCAAGGGTAGTTTGTCCTCGTTCCCGCTAACGTCGCAGCTCATTCCCGGAATTTCGTCGGTTTCGCGACAGTCACTCCGTCATTCGTTCAATGCATTATTATTGCGGAAAAGTTGCACCGAGAATTTCGTTAAATATATATTTATGCATATACATTGTGAAAAAAATTCGTCATGAAAATGTATACACTAAGTTACATACTAAGTTTTTAGGCGTGAACCGATAGATTAAATGAAATTTACAGATACGAGTTAATGAGATTAATGCTCGGTATATTAGATCAAACTTTTTCGGCTATTTTAATATAACTAACAATTAATTTTTCCCAACTTTGTATATTAAATTTAATATACCGGTTCGAGTATAAAAACTTCGTAACCGTGCGTATTAACTTTGCAACATTTTTTTAGCGGTGTGCTATAAATATATACATTTTTTGTTTGGGTACATCGTTGACTCGACTCCCGTAGAACGTACTGTGGGTGCTGCAGTGGCGGAGATATTGGTTTCCCGTTGAGCCACGCATAATGAAATTCCAGCGTCTGCGAGATTAAATTTTTTTCGAATCAATCGACCACGGGCGTTTCGAGATTGCCTGATAAAGGGCGATTGAACGCACGCAAGACTCGAGCGACATTGTCAACTAAGGCAGAGTATTCGCAATTTTTTTTTGTAAAAACGAATTGAAGCACCTCTTAATGAGGTACGACCTATTGGTACAGTACATGCTAGTACCATAAAAACTTTTTCTGCGGAACATTTCGACGTCAACTTGTTTACATTGAATAATGGTCACATTAAATAATGTCACATTAACTAATGTCACATTAAATAATGTCACATTAAACAATGTCACATTAAATAATGGCACATTAAACAATGTCACATTAAATAATGTCACATTAAACAATGTCACAGTAAATAATGTCCATTAAATAATGTCACATTAAATAATATCACATTAAATAATGTCACATTAAATAATGTCACATTAAATAATGTCACATTAAATAATGTCACATTAAATAATGTCACATTAAATAATGTCACATTAAATAATGTCACATTAAATAATGTCACATTAAATAATGTCACATTAAATAATGTCACATTAAATAATGTCACATTAAATAATGTCACATTAAATAATGTCACATTAAATAATGTCACATTACATAACGTTACATTAAAAAACAATGGTGGGCGGGAGGTTGTACCACCATCACCTTAAGCGAAGCGCTCTGCGCCGGATTCAATTGTTTCGCTCTTACGATTCGCACGATATTTAAGTTCTCGGTGGTACTCCGCCGTAGCACCGTTGTTTGCATCGGGCTTCGAACAGCGCAACGTTTTACCACGGCGAGTTACAAGATATCGTATCTTTTTATCGCCGCGATGTTGTGAGTTGTCGGGGCATGTAGTACGATTGTGCATGCGGAGATACGGTTGCGGGCGGGAGTGTGGCACGCCGCAATAACATCCGGCGGGCTCTGGAAGTAAGTGGTGGCTGAAAGTTGTTGCTCGACTGTCGGCCGCCGGACTACTTCCTCGTTGTGTGCGAACGTGCCAGACGTACGTTGCAACTTTGACGCGGCCATACGCTCGTGCCACGCAGAATCCTGACCACGCGCGCTCGTCACCAAGAGTACCGCGTCTGACACAGCACTCCGTCGCGGCGTACCGAGATCGGTTGAGAGTCTATCTTATATTTCCGCCAGATATGTTTCTTTCTCTTTCGGTTTATTTCCCAACGAGGCCTGCAGGCTCCTCCGAGACGCGGAGGGAATAAACCCCACTGTACGACCGGATGGTGCCATTTCCCCAAGGTCATCTCCTGTGCATTTTGTAGACTTTTTGAAGAAAAGAAAAAGGAAAAAATATTAGCCATAGCAGTGGCAGAAGTTTTAGGCTCCGACCGACAACTACTGTATCATACTTACGAGAGTTCAGAGGAAACTATATCTGCGAGCTATAGCATTCGTGAAATAAAAGGTCTTGATAAATAATATACACGTTGCTTTCTTTGTTTGCAATAATGATAATATTTGCATTTTATCGCTACACGGTAGTTACGGTCGGTAACGCAAATGTATACGCAAATTTGCTTAATGTTATACGATGGGTATACTTGCGTAAATCCGAAGTAATCTCTATTGCACTTTATACACATTTTTGGGAAAAAAAATATAGAAAATGTATCAGCTATACCAGTGGCAAAAGTTTTCGGCTCGTGTCGACAATTAGTATATCATTCTTAAGGTGAAGTGAAAGTCACGTGACAGAGCTAGGAGTGTGAGAGATATAGCGGCATTGGTCTTACGGTGGAGCGAGAGAGAGAGCCACTGAGAACGTGTTTCAGTTCACCATAAGGTCAAGCGGATCACATTCTCAGGCGTTGGGAAAATTTCCTAATTATTAATGGTTTTTTGCTTCATGCTTCGTAAAAAAAAGCTTCCGCTATGAGGCAGCAAAAATAATAATTTATATGCAACATTAATAACTTATATGCAACATTAATAACTTATATGCAACATTAATAACTTATATGCAACATTAATAACTTATATGCAACATTAATAACTTATATGCAACATTAATAACTTATATGTAAATATTAGATCACCAGCTATAGTAAATCTCGGACCTCTTCGTTATCCAAATGCCTTCCGTCGAGAGACTGTGGACATTGTTCAACTTTAAATAACCGCGATCCACATATTACGTGCACACTATGTATATAGGCAAGCTATTTCCACAGACTGGGTTCTGAATACTCCCGACGAGTCCGACCGTCCACATTGTGCTATAGCGTTAAATCTGTATTATTTTTCCCTCCCTCGCGAAAGGTATTCCTGCCGGTGAAGTTGCACAATGAGAATCGCGGCCGATCGGGGTAAAAGCTTCCATCCGCCTTTTTTTTCCTCGTGGAAAAAAAAAAAAATCGAAAACGTAAGTGCACCACTCGGCATTTCTGGCTCAACAAATTTTCCCGATAGCCGACCGACCTGACAAATTGTTTCTCATTATTTCATTATCGTCGAGGCATAATTATCCTCGAGCGTCCATCTTGAAAGTTTGAAAAACTTCCCACACCGCGAAAAGGGTTTGATACTCAAACCCTTCTGCAGCTGCAGCGTATAAGCGGAGTAGCGAGGACTAGACACTTTTACAACTACCGGGGGAAAAAAGTAACGCAGTTTACCGGCACAAAGGGGAGGGTTTTGCTATAAAGTTCGACAATTAATGTATTCTGGGTCGTGAAGGACGGTGAGAGTCATACTCGCAACGAGGTCCCGAGCTAAGTGTACTGGGAGTTGGGGGCCTTTTGAAGACGGATGAAATATGGGCACATATATTGTATCAACGATTATACTTGATAATTAATGTACTTTATGTCACTCGGTGGGAAAATGGCGGTTTTTTCGCCCGCTTCGCGTGCAAAAACCCCCATTTTCACACCTTGTGAAATAAAATTTTGTACGATACTCGTGCGAAAAACGTTTTCTGAACTCGTGTGATTGCAACACGAGTTCTGCTCACACTCGTCAGAAAAAGTTTTTGCGCACTCGTATCGAAATGTACTATTTATCAATGATACATTTTTTTTTTACGAAATTCAAAGTCAATCGATAAACTTCTATTTCAATATACCCATCATCTCAGACTCGAGTATTATCGATTAGCGAGTCGAAATATCGCTGGTCATGCCCCCAAGTATTTTATCATAATCGTTAAGCTAGATCTTTCGGTATTGGTAGGCAAGAAAGGTCGTTGTCGCGGTGCCCAACGAGGCAGCAAAAGCCTATTATACAGCACCTTGGTTCGCGAGTGACTTCGGCGTAGCCGGCGTCGGAGCGACGCTCCGTCACCGTCGTCGTTGACGCTCGTTGATAACCCGGACAATCCGTCTCTCGTAATTTTACCCGAGGGTCGTTACCCATATTCCTCTTTCTTATGGTCCCGATGACCTTTCACGCGAGCGGTGCCCGAGGAACGGCGAACTCTCGGCGCGCCTGTACGCCACCCTGCTCTTCCGTGTTCGGGGCTGCCTCCTCCTCCATAGGGGTTGAAAGGTTCATTCGCCCCGTTGACCTACGTCAACTTGACGGGGTGGACGACGGTTACGCTCGGGAAGTCGCTCCTTCCCTCGGTGACGTCATCCGCAAAGTCGTAACTCCGCTTCACTGCAGCGAGGGGCGGTAGTCAGAGGGGAACACGCATGTGCATTGCAGGAACGATAACGTCGGCGGCTAGGAGACGCGCGTGCCTCCCTCAGCAATACGATGATAACCGCGGCATAGAGTCGTTGAATTTTTATTTTATTTTTTTATTTTTTTTAAAGAGGCAAGTATTTCATAGACCGCGAGCAAACTTTTACAACTGAGCGTATAAACTTGGGCAACTTAATGGTAGTTATGAAAAAAATATGTATACTTAAAAAAAAAAAAAAGATCCTGGTGTAAATTTATAAAATGCTACTATGATAACAGTTCGAGCTTCTGCGAGGAGCAAGCATGCATTATCCGAGCCGCAGCGCGACAGTCCCCAGCTGGCGTTCAATGCTCCGTTTTCATATCGAGCAGCACAGGTCGGGACGAAGAGCATGAATATTTTTCAACAAATTTGGAAATTTTTCAACAACTTATTTTTATGAGTAAAAAAAAAAAAATCTCGCTGATTTTCACGGTCTTTCCTTAGTAATTTCCATTTTTTTTTCTCACCAATATTATAATTTTTTTTCATGTCGATTTTAGTATTTAAAAAAAAAGTAAAACATGTAAAATTGTCGAAGAAAAATGACAAATTCAACGAATGTTTCAATCGTTCTTACTATGTAGTACATTGCCGGCGATAAAATATACGGTTCACAAATTTGTTGGCATGAAAATGATGCTGGCCTCTCGAGGGGTGACAGCGGAAAAAGAAGCCCTGCTATTGGCCTGCCCCGAAGCGTTGTGGCAATAAGCATAGTATCGTAAACTTTATACATAGTATAAAGTTGAGCGGCATAAGTAAAGGCTGATGTGATGGTCGGATAAGAGGATCTAGGATCCTCTGGTAACTCTTGACCTGTAACGCCGTGCCACAGAAGGCTCTCGAGAAAGGAACGTCTTGCAATCAGCGGTGTCGTGTCTCCTTGGCCTCGGCAACCGGGAAATTAGCAACTCGGCAGAGCGTAGCGGCAACGCCAAACTTCCGGTCTTTCCGACGACGGTTACAGTCGGCCTTAAACGATTGCTCGTGAATAGCGCTTACCCTCGAGGCTCGAGCTCGTCTTTCCAGCCAACCGTGTCCGTTTGTCGTAAACTCTTTAATTTCCTTTTCTTTTTATATTTTTAATATATTTTTTTTTCATATCTCCAGGCTTCGGGCGGGAAACAATTAGCGGCAACTGCCATTGACCTTTATTGGCATTGGAGAAAAAAGAGAAAAAAAAAAAAAAAAAACTATCGGACTGCACAGAAGAAAGACGAGGCAAGACCATTAAAAAAAACAAATCGCCGGTACATGAACGGTACACAAATGTCTCACGTTGAACGGAGGAGACTGGTCCGTTTTGCCCCGCTCTCTCCCCGCTTATGCGAGACGATGCAATCCCGAAGAATATCACTGTATAAATATTTGTTCTGTTTATATTTTCATTGGAACGTCGCGTGTTTTGGATTGGAAATACAGCGAAGTTTTTCAATATCCGCGTTCAATATATTCGCAGTGGAGCGAGGTCGCATTTCATCAGCCACCGTCTGCACAGTGTACAGCTTGGCTAGTGCTGGGCTATCAACACTCGTGGGCGATAAGACGCGGCAGGGATGCTCGAGTGCATGCCGGGGGTCACGGAGCGCATAGAAATTTCCACCGACATGCAGCATGCAGTTGATGTCCGTGCCGCGTGTGAACGCGAATACGACGCCGACGCGACTGAACACTAGATTTATTGGACAAACAGAAACGCAATTTCCAGAATGAAACTACATAGTTGAGGGAGTCAACCGAACCGGCATTCACCCCTAGTACATTGGCCGGTGAGGAGCATCACTTGTGCGGATTGCGGTTTCGATGTGTGCGACTGGTATGCGTCACAGTGATTTCGCGTACCATTGTGTCAGCAGTACACCCTTGAGCTTCGACGAATGCATTCGAAATTCGACGACTCAATAAACGATTGTTACGACACAGAGAAAACAAAAGTGGGAAACGACGAAATTTATTTTGGGCCACAATATTTTATGGCTGTCAAACTACTGATCGGCTGCTAACAATTAACCAGTTGCGCCGATAAATTAATTGGTTGAACCACCAAATTAATTGATTGGGCCCATTGATTGACCAGTTCATTCGGTGGTCCAGTTAACTAATTTATGGGGCCAACCCATTAATTTTTTGGTCCAACCGATTAATTTGGTGGTCCAGCCTATTAATTTGGTGGTCCAAGCAATCAATATGATGGACCAAACAATTAACTTGGTTGTCCAACGAATTAATTTGGTGGGCCAGCCAATTCATTTGTCGAGCCTATCAATTAATTTGGCGGGCCAACCAATTAATCATCAATTAATCGGTCGGCGGGCCGACCAATTAATCATCGATTAATCGGTTGTCGGGCGAACTAATTTATTTGTCGGGCCAACCATCTAATTACCAATTAATCGATTGGCGGGCGAACTAATTGATTTGTCGGAGCAACCAATTAATAACTAATTAATCGGATGGCACCCGTCTAATTTGTTGACCTATGAATGTGTACCCAACCGATCAGTTGACCAACCAATTGATTTCCGGACCCGACGAAATTAATCGCCGGGAGCGTTTTCAACCACTCCGTTGATCTTGTCAAATATCTATTTCTCTCCGGTCACGTGAAATCCCGGGAAATCCCCTACGCTTTGTTTTCGATCTCCTGTGAATCACGTTCATCTCGGTAAAATACACCAGCGGGACATATTCACAAAATTGGATTCACATCACCAGCGAGATCATAAACAATTTTAGCGTCCAACCGTCGAGCCTTATTGCATCGTCATACGCAACAAGGGTAGAGCTACACAATGACCTAGCGCTGGAACTTAATTATTAAAACGCACCGACACGATACGGCCATCCGCTTATGGTACGTACATGCGCGTGTTGGTCTTAACGTGTAGCAGGTGGAGAGCACGTAGGATGGACGTGCGTCGCCTACTTACCGAACATCGAGAACCTCGTATAAATATCGTATCCCTGTGGCACATGGTTATCGTATACACACACGAAGACGATGGTTATGCGGATTTCGCAAAACTGTACAGTGTATACAATGTACCGGTATGTTTTTGAATGAATCTGCATGACGGCGAAGCGGTAACCATATTCGAGCTCATGCATACATCGCGAAGCAGCATGAAGCATACCCGTAGTACATAGTAAAGCCGGGAGGCCATGCACCGTCTGTAATAGTAATAACGTGGGGGTATATTGTATGCGGAACTGTGTTCGATGCCTCTACGACCGAACCCGTACGTATGGATGAATGCGCTTGTAATTGGACGCCCAACGTGCAACGCCTGCCTACACGTACCTCGATGGAGTCTCTTATTTATGGAATCTTAAGGCCGGAGAAGGAGAGACAACGGAGAAAGACTTCTCCGTTGCACTCTGGTTTTCTCTTTCCCTGCCTCTCTGTGTGGAAATTACAAACCACTCCTCGAGTGAAAAGACCCGAGGCCCTTTGTTCTCTCGTGGTGAGGGGTTTCTCACCGCCGCGCACACTTTCACGCCCGGTAGATCTCGATGTCTCGCTGGTCGAGTGCGGCACGCAGTACGTAATGCAACCGAGCGAGCTCACCACCGGGCAGCAGGCAACGCCGAGAACGGGATAACTATCTACGATGCGAAAAGTTGCAGGAAGAATCCGCGCCGACTACACGTTAAGGTACCCAGCGAATTTATTGCACGAATGCAAAGTTGGTAGCCCGATGTTCGCCGTGAGATATCTTTCATTACCGCTGTTGCTACTTCGGCTCCGCAAGTTATACGCTTTCATAAAAGCTTGGGAAACATATTTTTGGTTTTCTTTTTTTTTCTTCTAAATTATTAGTCGACCGTTGCGGCAATTCTCTCGAAAAAAGTTGGTTGCAAACAATACCGATGTATATACTTAGGGGAGTAAGTTGATGCGGAGAAAACCGTCAAGACGAGAAGAGGTAAACGGGACGCAGAGACATTCGCGAAACTGTAGCGCTACTCTAGTCGGAAATTCGGAGCGTTGCGTCGGGCTCGGATAAGGTTTTTCAGGGCCTTAACAGGCCCCAATTTAACGCTTCAAAAATTTCTACTAGGGTAGCAAAACTGCACGCTCTTCTTCGTTTGCAGTCTGCAAGTTCCGCCGATGGGAGTACAAAGGGGTGCAAAAACGGAAAAGCGCGGTTTAGCGCGAGGGTGTAAGTTTTTAAAGCGCCGAGCGACGAGGGGTCGTAGCTTACATTATGGTCGTGGGTACACACGCTACGCTTCCGGAGCTTCCACACTGTAGTCTACCTTTCGCTTTTTGTCCGAGAAAGCCGCACCCTCCGTTACGTCTACTATATTCGGCTCCATCTCTATGGATACCGTTTCTTCTTCCTCCACGCTTGCCCGTACGGTTTTATACGTCTAGATACCGTCGTATACAACGCGAGCGGCCAATATGGACCACCCCAATGAGTGAATTAATGCTTCCCAGACCGAGCCGTATTCATTCCTTTTACCCGGTCTTTTACTTCGGTGTAATTAAAAAGGTAGAAACGTCAGTGGTAACAAAAGAACGGTTTACTGGACAATATTTGACGTTCGATAACGCTGAGCGATTAGACAAATAATAATTAATGAAAGCGTTTGACTAAAAGTACTGCTAAGTACGCTGGGTTGTGTAAAGGTCGCTACGGCATTTTGATCGAGGTCGATCCTTCAGCATGGACATTGGCGGACATGGTGAACATCATGGACGTCGTAGACAACGCACGACGTTGGACCTTGCGCGAAGGTAGACACCAGGAATCGGAATACACCGTAGGAATGTAGACATCATGTCCCAGTGAAAGTACCCAAATAAGCAAAACGCTGTTTTCAGCGAATTAATGGTTCGCAGACCGGGCCATATTCACCCCTTTTACCCTAACCAGTGAAAGTACCCAAAGCAAAACCCGGCTTTCAGCGAAAACTCCAAAGGCTCGACAATGATAATGATGTGGTTTTAGATAATTTTCAAGGTCGACCTTATCGGGAACAAGCGGTCCGTCCAACGGGTGTCTGACGTTGGGGATTTTTTTAGATGTACACATTTTTTGAGCTCGCGTGGCGAATTAGAAACGTTGGTGAAAATTGAAAGGCCCGACAAAGAGTAGCCGGGAACCGTGTGGAAGACTGGCCTTTGTCGACTGGGAACGCACGTTTCCTTTGTCCGCAGGACTCGCGGAGTTTCCAAGCGTCCCCGTCGGAGTGTCGCTTCACTGGCGGCGGTAATACGTTGGCAGCGCGCTTCGGCGACGGCGTCGGAGGGGCCGAGGCGAACCAGCAACGGCAGGGTGGATCGATACAGCCCCAAGGGGTCGTATTATGGGGGAGGCTGGCCCGCGATACATGGGGGTTACCGGCGTTATAGTATATCACGCGCCCTCGCCTCTCGCTCTCTCCTCCTCGTCGGTTCACTCGCGCCGAGTAATGCGGACCCCCCTCCAGCAGCCTATTCGTCATCCGTACCCCGCCGCTTCGCTCTCTCGCCCTCCCTCCCTTCTCCCTGCCTCCGCGTTCTTATTATATCTTTTGCAACTTGGATTTTTTTTCGCGAGCCAACTTCTCTCCTCTCGCACCCTCGCTTTCGTTCACCGCGTTCTCGCGCAACCCTTGCGCGTCGTCCTGACTAAATCACCGGCGGAGCCGGCGACCTTACCCGGTCGCCAAGACAAGCCTTCATCGGCGCTCGGCAGTTCGCGCGCGGTTCTTTGTTCGCGGTCGTTAAACTTTTCCAGATTCCACGGCTGCACGGGCGGGAGACGGAAGTTCGGTGAAAATCTATCACCGACACCCGTCCCTTAGACGTGAGCGAAGTATAGCGTTTCTCTTTTCGAGCTGTCGAGTTCCAGTGGATCTCCTTTGTTAGCCGCGACGAGGAGACTTTGACAGTGGTCGGATAGAGGGGGGGGGGGGGGGGGGGGGGGGGAGTACGATAATATGACGCTGTCTGGACAGTAACTGGACATTGAGCTTGGAGGATCATGTATCAATATGTACAATGGATCAATTGCAATAACAATGAAGTCAGTGAATTGAAACTCAGGTGAAGCTTAGGTCGTCCGACATTCGCTGACTCGTACTACTGGCTCCGGAGTGGATCCGTAATCCGAACGATCTATCCTACTCACCAGCAACGGGTAGCGTTTCTCTTCTCGGGCTGTCGAGTTTCAGTGGATCTCCTTTGTTCGCGGCGGCGAGGAGACTTTGACCGTGGCCGGATAGGGTGGAATAAGTAATATGACGCTGTCCGCACAGTAACTGGGCAGTGAGCTTGGAAGATCATGTATGTATGTACAATGGATCAGCTGCAATGAGAACGAAATCAATATATAGAGACTGAGACGAAGTTTAGGTCGTCCGACACTCACTGACTCGTACTACTGACTCCGGAGTGGATGAGTAATCCGAACGATCTATCCCACTCACCAGTAACCGGTAACGTTTCTCTTCTCGATCTGTCGATTTCCAGTGGATCTCCTTTGTTCGCGGCAGGAAGAAGACTTTGGCAGTGGTCGGCTAGAGGGGTGAAAGATGATATGACGCTATCCCGAGTAGAAATTTTCACGCGTTACATCGGGCCCTGATAAGGTCCTGAGAAGGCCTGAAAAGGGCCTGATACGGCCTTATCAGGGCCCGATGTAACGCTCGAAAATGTCTACTCGGGATGCGGACAGTAATTGGACGGTGAGCTTGGAGGATCATGTATGTACAAAGGATCAATTGCAATAACAATGAAGACGATACATAGAAACTGAGACGAAGCTTAGGTAGTCCGACACTCACTGACTTGTACCACTGGTTCCGAAGTGAATCAGTAATCCGAACGATCTATCCCACTCACCGGTAACCGCGGAAGCGACAAAGTGGTACACGCTCACCCGTTACCGCTGTTCCATCTTTTTGGTTAACGACTGTATTGCGAAGCCGGCGCCGGCAAAGGCGCCGACATTAAAACCTTTGTACTCAGTCTCATTGAAAATTGATTGCTCGGCGTTTCGATTGCGTCTAACGCAGGGTTGTACCCAGAATCTTGAAGCCGGTGACTAAAAGCGAATCGATAAGGATAACCTGAAGTTTCCGTTCCCTCGGGCTAGCTGTAGGAATCAAGTTTTGTTAGATCCTGTTCTATCGTTCCAACCTGCGAGAAGCTGCGATAGCATTTTCCTCCTCGCTCTCTCGCCCCCGCTTTTTTCTCTACCTTTCCATCCCTCGAAACTCCCACTGCGAACGGTGCAGCCGCGCATCCTCTGGATGCATCCCACCGAGCTTGCTTGCTTGCGCGTTCAATTTAAAATGCATTAGCTTCTATATCACCCTTTACTTTCTCCGTGGTCGTCTCCCGATCTCCTCTTCCCTCGAACCCGGAGAAATTCGCTCAACCTCCCCGTGGCCGCGTCTCTCTTCCGCGAACGTCTTGACGTCACTGCCATTAGGATTACTTTCAAGTACTCCCCCACTCTCAACCCCCTCGTACCGCTGACGTCGCTGAGCCAAGCTTTCCCCCAACCCGACAAATATATCCAGTGGGCTCGGGCTTAGCGCGGAATTTCAATTTAATTATTACACGAATGACTAAGCTCGTTCACTCGCGATGTCTGCTGGCACTGACTTTAAGGGAGTACGTCACGCAGCGCCTTTTCTACTTGGAGCCAAAAATCACAAGTGTTATAAATCAATGAATGAGGCTTTTTAAAGAATTGCTAATAATTTGTTCTCCACCTGGATTCTGAGACACATGAATTTAAAGCTGTGTTAATTACCATGAGCTGCATATGGTGCTGCGTGAAAAGCGACATTTTTTTGAAGATATATTTCCAGACTACTTTGTTAGAATTTTTTCTAAAATAACATTACAACATTAACCCTTCATAAGTCACACAGCCCGAAACCGTACCGAAACGGGAGTAACGGACACGGAGTGGGGGCCACGTGTTGCTACGGTAGCGCCTAAGAGTGGGGATAGAGGTGTGACTTATGAAGGATTAATAGGGACGCATTAAAAAAAAAAAAATCTAGCTGTGCTCATAGATTTTCGAAGATATTACGAGTTGGAGGAGCTTCGAACCTTTATGTGAGCAGAAATTTAGGCCTCAACCACTGCTAGCCACATGCCTCTCAGCAGGCCCCATCACTAAGAAACTATGCCCTTAAATACGATGTTACAAAAATATATTAATGGATGGGAACTTGTACATATCGTCAGTGCAATATCGCCCTAAACACATCCTCAAACGGACAGACAGAGAAATACATCTACACTGAACCAACGTTGTTTCAACACTGAAAGTTTCGTGGAGCCTGCAATGTTTTCTAATGGAGAAGCGTGTCCGATAGATGTGCGGTTCCAACAAGAGCCGAGACGAAACATAATGCAAGCAGCAGCAACGCCAATGGGCATCGCAGCTCGGACTAGCAATGAAGGGTCGAGGAGGACGTCCTACAACCTCCTAATGTTCTGTAATATTCAGGAGTCGGGCGGCCGCGCCATTGTGACCCATCCAGCGGTAGCTGCTGGTGCTGCAGCTTCGGCTGCAGGGCGCGCAGTGCGCCAATACGTCTGTATACACACGTCTGCGAGTACAACATCGCACCGAGCAAAACTTTGCGCAAACGTATGAAAGCTGGACTACGCTACAGCGCGGAACACACTGAAACTCGAGTGGTGAAGGTAAAGCTCGCTCAACTACCGTGCACCTACGGCGATTCTATGGCATTCCGATACTCTGGAAATGACACGGTAAATACGCACGAAGCTGTATTAATTCATGGATATCCGGTGTTTGAAAAATGAGAGCGTAATAGACGGTGATGAACAAAAGATAAACGTATCCGGACTTAATTACTATTCGGGATGGTTACTGTCAGGGAATACAGAATGCATCAGGAGAATCAGGGTGACGTCAGAGAACGGAATATTTGTCAGGAAAAATTCGTAAATCCAGGTATTGCAATTTTCGTACCATAACCAGTCGAAGCTTGGCGGTCCGTCCGAAAGAGGGCAGCTCTCGAGAGTTCCGGTAAGAAGGGCTGCAGGCACAAGTTCACGAGCCCGTCATACAAACTTACCAGGATTTTCATATACTTCTCGCAATGACACGCCAGTACAGAAACAATTTCGTTCCTCATGAATAGAATTCCCGCTTCAGTCTTATGCGGATACGATAGAATTGCAGCAATACCAAGATTCGAGTAAAGACGCCCCAAGATGCCCACAGTTTCGATTCCTCACGACCTCGAGTAATACGAATGGAATATTTAAGAGCTTGGCGATAGCCGAGGGTGCGTTGCTAGGCCGGGAGTGGATGAGGGACTGCTCGTCAGGGAGGAGGACGAAGCCGCCGGTTCGGTAACTCAATGATTCACGACCGTACGAGGTATAACGTTCGTTCGGGAGTAATAAAATTCTCCAGGCCCTGGTTGCAGCGTGGGCGAACAAGCTGGGCGGTGTGGCGAAAGCACTGACATAACTGCGAGAAGTTTCCGACGGAAAGTAGTTATATGACCCGGCCTCGGATAGTAGCGATACTTCGGTCCTGAGGCACATCCGGCGTACACTGAGAGAAGGTTCTGATAGAAATTACTATAAATCTGGTAAAAACCGACAGAACTTTTAGGTATATGGCAACTAAAGCGACATTCGGGCAAACATTCGTAATAAACTCAACACATTCTGATAGAAAATATGGTAATTTTTGCTATCGAAGATATTACTCGAAGATCCCGTAATGTTTGCTAGAATATAAGTATTTCTTACTAGAAAATGTGGATAATGTAGCGAATCGTTTGTTTTAGATTTGGAGGTTAAACCGGCATATTATGTCAAACGATTTTTCTTTATGTTTACAAATATAAGAAAATTTTATCGATCAAATTCTCAATTTTAATCCACGAAATGCTTAGCAAGGTGAGCAAAATTTTGCCAACCCACCGCCTGCAAAAAATACCATATGGGTTGGGTAAAAATTGCTATGGCGCCTGTGAAAATTTCACATGTCGCTAGTGCTGGCGCTGGTGTACCATGATATCTGGTCGAAATTTACCATATGACGGTAGTTTTTCGAGACCGTTCTCTCAGTATATATTGTACACCGTTTTCCACGATTTTCCTGTAACACGCTGGCCCTCCGCCTAAACAATCGAGCTCAAAGTTGCACAATACACCCTGTCTGCGAGAACCAACTGCGAAGATCTCGATAAGAGCCCGTTGTACAAGCATTAACGAAATGTATCTCGAGCAGCTAGTACGCGCTGCTAACTACCGAGTACACCAAGTACGCAAAGTACGATGTTTCACTTGGCTCGAACTACGCGACAATAAATCATCCTTTCCGATAGGATAATGAAGAACGTCCGTATCCGATGCTCGGTAAGTAATCCACGTTATGGCGTACAACTTCATCGATAGAGCAAAGGTGAGGAGAGAGACCGGACGAATTAATGAATCACGTGAATGATAATACCTTTTCGTTTCTGTAATGCGATGCGTAGAAGGCTGGGTACACGCGGAGAAGAAGTTGAACGAGTTGGCCTTGAAAGGTTGACCTGAGGGCGGCCGGAGTGTTAGCGTGACGAAAGGACAGGATTAACAAGGAGGAAGGACAGGGGAACAGGGGAGGCAGGGGGACATTCGCGATTAGAGGTGGAATGATGCGCGAAGCGTACTGCCGACCGAACGGGCGACCCCTTTTCGATAAATGACGAGAAGCCGGCCGAGGGAACGGTGGTCGCTATAGCGTTTCTTCTCGTTTGGGTGAGTCCACTCTCTCGACGACCCCCTTATTATTTCCTACCCCCCAGCGGCAGAAGCAGGCGGCAGCTTCGTACATACTATAATTGGCGAACGTACGGGTGCCCGAGATCGTTTCCGAGAGATTTCGTTGTTCTCTCCGCACCCGTAGAAAGCCACTACGTGCTCCTAGCCTCCTTAGAGCCAATCGACTCTCGACGCTTATTTTCGAAAAAAAAAACTCTTCGTCTTTAGCTATCGTTCATCCTACAGGGAGATATTGAAATATTCCCGATTGGTCCTTAAGGTTTATTCATTTCTTCGCACCGGCTCGACAAAAGTGCCGAACCAACTATCATGGTCTGTATTGGACTGTCCCTACCATGTCGATTTTGGTCTAACCCTGCACATCTCGGAATGAGCCAGCTATTTTTTATGTGACTGAACTAACTCTCAAAAGCACGCAGATTTTTTAACCGATTTTTAAGAACTGTTTATAATCATTTACGATTTAAATAATGAACTTATTGATCGCCACAATTTTAGAATCTGAAAAAATTTCCAACAATGCTGTGTTGCATATAAAAATGGTCAAACGATAATCCACAATCGACTGATCTTTTTCTTGTAATTTCTTTCACATTGTTTGACGAAATTCTTTTTTTTTAATGGAAGGTGACGCCGACCCACTGAGGTTCAAATTAAATAAAAAAAAAAAATATGACCCAAGTTGAGTGCTTTTGAAATTCAGTTGAGTCATATGAGTGCTTCTGAGAGTTAGTTCAGTCATATAAACAAGTGCGTGCCCAATCCAAGATGTGAAGTGTCAGACTCAGGTCGAAATGGTAGGGAATGCCCAATTTATATGCCGGTACATGCAAGGTGAACGGCTAGAACACCGGCCCGAATCTCGGTACATCGGAACACGGTCCATTCCCAAAATTGTCCGTCTTTGCTGAACCATCGCAATCGCAATAGATATAGCGTGTGTCTTGCTGGGAAAATAGGATACGTGCCAGAGAATGCACGTCGAAGGATCTGCGAGTGTAAACACCGATTGGTCCAGATATTGTGTTTTCCGTCCACGATGATGCTCTCTGCAGCGTGTCCACATCGCACCCTCGCGGTCCGAGAGTCCTAGATAGATCTGGATTTCCGGATGGAACCCGTAAACCCCTACTGGCAACGAGGGGTGACGGGTGTACCCATACAGAAAATATATAGGGCTTGTTTGTGCACTCGCTTGATCGACCCGGATGTTATCTCGGCGACGATATAGCGTTCCGTTGCAGCGGCTCAAATTTTATGACGTTATGGAGCTCGACTCCGACGCTGCATTTCTTGATTAAGCTCGTAGGGTAGGTAATGACGAGGGTAGGCAAGCGGTCCGAGGGAGACGGTGAGCAAACATTGTCCGTCGTCGCGGAGCTTTGGGCTTTCATCCGATCTTCAGTGTTTCGTAAAACTTCTAATTTCTTTTAATCTCGGGGCGTATGCGTTTTCGTACGTTGCGCAAATGGAGCTGGCGCGAAAGACTCACCCGACAAGGACTAACATTACCGTCGCTCGTGGAAAACGTGAGTCGCTGCGCGAACGAAGGAAAAAAGGGAAAGAGGAACGCGACAAGTGGACGAGCCACGTCCCGTTGACAGGATTCAATTTCCGCTAGCGCCCTGTTCCGCGCACGTACCGCGTGCTCGAACGGCTCGGTGGCAGACCCGACGTGCAGTTTTTAATTTAATCACCCTGCCGTCGGGGAGCCGATCGACAATCGGATTTATTTTTTTTCACGTTCGATAAGGTCCCGTCGGCGCTGCGAGATCGATACGACAGAGACGAACCGAAAACAATTTTTTTAAATGGCCCTTGCTAAAGCGAATATACAATTTTCACCCTTTTTTGTTTTTCTTCGTATATACTTCAGTACCAGAAGGGTTGGAAAAACGAATTCAATAATCTATACGTAGAATATCATAGCAATTTTTGCTGCGTTGACTCGGTCTGGACAAACGGACGGACAGACAAACAAATAAAAATGTTTCTAGAGCGTAATCGGACCGACGATTTTTTTAAAATAATTCAATATCTTCTTTTCTCGCACACTTCATATGGGATACTGATGAGAGACTCAAGGGAATATACAATTTTTTATAATTTTCGGGACTCTTCGTATAACTTAAAGTACCAGAAGAATTGGACAAATTACTTCAAAATTCAATACCAAAACTACGATCAATACGTAAACGTGACCGCAGCAATTTTCACTTCGGTCCGAAGACTCTGCGATAAGTCTATCGTCGATTCGAACCAGACAGACGGACGGACAGACACAAACAAACAAAAATGTTTCTGGAGCGTACATAATTGGATAGCCGAATTAAAAAAAAATTACAATACCTTCTTTCCTAACATACTACACATGTGATATTGATACGAGACTATAAATAAATAAATAAATACATTCATGACAAAAACAAAAACAAAAAAAATGGGAAAACTCTATAGGGTCGATGGAGAAGAACAAGGCTCGGGGAAGTTGCGACCCCCGTATTTTCGTGGCTCCATGAGTCCCTCTCGCCGGGATACCGAATCGATAGCATCAAAATCGATCGAGCGGACTTCCGAGGGCGTTCTCGAATTGGCCGTTGCCGCTGTTGGTACACCGAGTCCGAAACGAAATTGCGAGCGTGGTACGCCGGTGGGACGGTTGCCTCGCTCACATTTCACTCGGGCGGTGTAGGTGGTATATACCGGTGTCGTCAACGCGGTTGATGGCTGTGTCACATGTTCCTTCGTGCGTTATATGCCGCCGCGCAACATAAATCCATTAATGCTACAATATCTGCGCCAGTGTCGGGACATGCGAAATATTTCGTGGGAGAGGGAGAATTAAAAAAAATGGCGAGCACGTGAAAGGAGGAGAGTACCACGGGGACATACAGTGAGAGATGGGCATGCATGGAATCGTGAAACTCGAGAGGCAACGCAAATCGGGAGAGTGAAAGTTGTTCGCGAACCGGTTAATCGTGCCGCTCGATTTTGTCCGGAACCTCGATTATCCACTCGGCAATGAGATTCCTTCAAAATGTCAAACCCAGCCTGAACGGTGGTAAAACAAAAATTGCGTCTTTAAATCATTCAGCCAAAACATCGAAATTATCCGTGAAATTCGAAACAGCCTTAAAAGATCCTCGGCATCGCAGCTTTCAGGAAAACCGTGGAAAATCCGTGGAGTGTCAGACAATTTTGAAAATTCGTCAGGGATTTTAATATTTTTCAGCAAACATGTCTTCAATGAAAAATCTCGAAATTTTATCGAGACTGCGCTTTTAATCAATTTTCGGAGTTTTTTTTTTCAATAGGGGAATAAATTGGACCCCTAAAGATAAATGCTGATATCTCCGTTATTAATCGACCGATCCGCTGCACATTCTGTCACTCTATTGTTCAAAGGGTTACACAAACAATATAGCAGCGTAATGGACTTCGAGCCCTCCCATGCAAGATGCCGGAAGTTTTGCGATGTGGTCGATTTCTCAGAGACTACGCTTTGTATGCCTAAATTGAGAGAGTAAAAAATAAACTTAATGGGATATCAAAATTTTCGTAACTGAATAACGATTCTAAAAATATGTGGGCTATTCCATTTACTCTCTTATGGGAACTGCAGAACCCTTACAAAGTGAGGCGAAAAATTATATCAAGCCGTACCAAAATCTATCAGCGCTTGCACCTTCCGTGCGGCACTTGGAATTTTGTTACATCTTCATGTTCTGATGTTGGGTATGTCACGCGGAAGTGTCCATGCCAGGGTGTTTCTTAAAAATGTTTCCTTCGTGAGATATTGTCATGGCTCAATTTGCGCGTAGGACCAATTTAAGCGGTCTTCCCCTAAACGCGGCGGTAGAAAATTTTATTTTGAAATTAATAAACGGTGTTGGAATCTATTTTACATAAACCGTTTCTGAAATTTCAAACACATGTGCGTTGCAATTTTAACGTAAAATGTTTGTTTTCAATGCAAATTTTTCTTAAATTTCCGTCGGAAGATTTGTAATTTTAATATGCGGAATTTTTTTTCCGAAAAAATAACATTAATGTTCAATTAATGTAAATAATGGAAGCAAATTTAAAGTTCCAGTACATTAATTAGAACATTTATTATTACCGTGGGGGTATCGAGCCAACTTCTCCGACAGAGCGGTGGCGTCGCTACCTCCGATTTCCGAGCTCCCGATGATTTTCACAACTATTGCATCATATGTATTGTTATAGAGTGGACTATATAGCAGGGGGGCGGAGAGTGAGATTATAAGCCGGGGTAGATCGATAACAATCTCGAGCGGAACGATCGACCGTGGGAAAAGGCTTGAATTTTTAATCTGGATCGGCATCAGGCCGGGTTATAGCAGCAGCAACAAGTGACCTAGCTCAACGTTCTTCGAGTGGGGGGGGGGGGGGGGGGGGCGGGGTACACAAGGTACTGCACAGGCGGCCGGGCTAGCCAGAGCCTATATAACTATAGTTGAAACACAAGCAGCACATAACATAAGAGCCAATCTACGCTCGTCTATAGGTAACTACTTAGCTCGGTGTACCAGAGCCGCGAGGTCGCTGTACATGCCATAGTTCCTCCTCCGTGCACTCTGCATTCCATACCGCGGGCGATGCACCAGCGCATCAGTTGTATGCGGGCGCGTTACCGTCACGTCGTGCCGATCGCTCTACACCACCGATCTACCTACCGGTCGTGTATCACAAACGACGTTTGTTCGCGGAAACTAATTTGCGGTAATCGAAGATTATCGCGCCGAGCCGACGCGGTCGTTCCGGTGTGGGGAGACAGACACGAATCACCGAAGTTAACGACGCCCTCAATATTAACTCGACGACGGACGCCAATAATTGAGAGCCCACTGACATAAGTTTCGAAACACGAGCGCGTCCCCGCAGACCGAGTTGCGCATGCGCTATACGCGTATCCGTAAACCCTGTTCGCGGAACTGTTTTCAACTGATAATTGAATTTACAACGAAGCCCGGTCCGTCGAGGGACCGACGGCGGTGGGACATCCGCTAGAGCGAACACTTACTCGCGCTGCGCTCGTTAACTTTTAATAAGTCGCGGTATGACAATTTCGCAACGCGACTTCATCATCTAATGGAAACTGGGATTGTTCGCGGGGAGGATACATTTTTATTGATTTCCTTGGTACACAGCGGCTAAATGTGATTAAAGGGATGGCACTATTTTGCGGGAAGAGATACATATGATATCGGTGGGCGGTTATACCGCGGTTGCATAGAAAGCCCCCGCGGGTAAATCCCTATTGTTTCGAGTCTCGTGCGCAACTGCACTCTTGTAAATTATTCGATTGCCCGGACTATCTGCCGTTCCCTCTAGAATTTGCCCTCGAGCCCGGAGGCCGTCGAGCAGCAGCCGGGATTCAACCGAATTGCACGCTATCCTATCGGCTCAACCGGTAGCAGTGACTTTACGGGTATTTGCGGACTGTTTGAGAGCAATAGGCGAATCTAGTGTAGTACCGGAGAGAGCGTGGCGAAACCGTCGTCCATGATTGTTCCGTCATAGAACCACCGCACCAGGGTACATTCATCTATGGACAAAGTCAATATCGGCGTAACAGTTGTTTAGTATAGTTCCACAGGTAGATGATGAATTACCGTTATCGGTAAATTTTTATGCCCTTCATGGTAAAACAGTGGGATGATTCGTAAGCCAGTCGAATATTTCATGCGGAAATTTTCGTTCTGAGCGAAACACTAATTTATGAAGAATAAAAGGATGAGAAATCTCAGAAAACTACAAGTTTTGATGGATTTTGGATAAATTCAATATGGATCGTCGGCCTGCAACAGGCCATTCTTGAACGATTTTTTTTTGCTCGATAGTGAAACAATCGTCGGATCCAGCTGCATGCTCAAAGAATTTTTTTGACGAATATATTAATGTCTTAATGAAACTGGCCGCAGATGTGAAGGAAAATCAGAAGTACAGGGAAGGTGCTCATGCGTACCTGAGATGTCTTCGTCAATATACATATGCCGTTCGAATTTGTATTGGAATAGTATTGTTCGAATAAAAAAACTTAAAAGATACGATACACACGTATCATGATAGATATCACAATAGGAGAAGAGATTTTCCATCGAAAATTTTTTGGAAAAAAATAAAACTCGCGCTTAGGTGGGGAATAGGGAATATAAGTCGAATAAGGTGAAACGATGAGGGTGGAAGCGACGAGTGGCGCAGTTGCTGCTGCTCCTGATAATACCGTTGGTGCTCCTGGAGTTTTTACGATCCTTAGCGCCTATCAGGAAAAGGTCTCTGCCTCATTCTGTCGCCTGTGAATGCAGAAAGTCGTTGGCGGGCCATCTAACCGTCTCACGGCACTTTAGCCCTGGCATATGCTCTCAAAGATAATGGCACCGGATATAAGGGAACGACAGACTCCCGCGTGCCTCGGACGTTATTAACGCTCCGGCGGAATAGACGAGCGAGCGAGCGACGCAACCTAGCGAAAGAGTACTCTCCACTCGCGTGTTTTTTTTTTATTCTCCAGCCTCCTATATCCGGGCCAGCACCCGCATAGCTGCGCAGGACATTTTTTACGTCGCCTCCGCTTCGTTCAAATCCTTGCTAACACACGGGAAAGCTTAAAAAGTCGCCACGATAATCCCAACTCCGGGCTGTTGCCTATTTTGTAAAATGCAAAAGCTTTTATCCACTGAGTGTTCCGAACACCCCGAGCAGAAATTGCCGTCGGGCTGACGTCAGGTCCCTATCAGGCACTGCCTAACGCTTCATCAGGTCCTGATAAAGCACCTTATCAGGCCGTCATCAGGCTCGGCTGATCAGGCACGCCCTGGCTATACCTTAACAGGGCCTGATAAGGTATCAGGCAGCCTGATCCCAATTTCTGCTCGGGACCTTTCGGGATTGGTTTACCTGATGCTTTGAATATAAAAAAGTCTTCTCGAGATGTATGTAATAAAAAGTGATATATAGACACATAGATAGAGTGACGTGTATTCGTGCATTAGGAATCTTCCAGATACACACATACAGATAATAATCATTAAACAAAATTATTTCTAGTATACAAATTTTGCAAAAATTATTATTTTAAAAATGTAGCTACTATAACAAATATTTAGAATATAGAAAATATCTAATTGTTGAAATCTGGCTAACAATTTTTGTTGGTGTAGAGACTGTAAGAAAATTGCTATAAATTAAAACAAATCCTGAATAACGCAAAAAAAGTATATATATAAAGAAATAAATAAATTATTTTCAACCTTCTCTAGTGGACAGAAAATACTCCACTACGACACATACAATCTTATCACCTTAAATAAATAAAATCAGTCGAACGGCTGTTCTCTGAACTCACGCGGGCTCAGGCTGTCCGCTAGTACTACCTTAACGCAGAGTAAATGACCAAAAAAAACCCACCTAAAAATAAACATAAAAATTAAAAACCAAAATAAGACGGAGCCACCAAAAACGAAGTATAGATAGAAAAGTTGACATAATTGTAATTGTGTTGGTAGTGAGGGTCCGCGATACCCGGCGAGTATCGTACGCACACACAGATTCATCCCCGAAGCTCGCCGCCCAGTATTAACGGCCAGTTGAAACAGAATCCCTGCGCCATTGAGTTAGCGAACGACGTCCATTTGCATCCTAACGACCGTTAAAGCGCTTAATTTCTTCGTATCCGATTACGGACCATCCAATTATTGTGCAAACAGCCGACCCACTAATTATGCATCGGCACACGATATAGCGGGGCACCGTCACTGGCCTCTGGCTGCTGTCCGAGGGCCGCGGGCGACAAGCGCGAAAAACGAATAGCGGCGAACAATATTATCGTACAACCTACCGGTTTCGCATGCCGCTTGTCACTGTTAATATGTCTCCGATATTCTTTCGGTCGGTTTAATCGGTGTTATTCGTCGACGAGCGAGAGCCGTAAGGGCGCAAGTCCCGTGGGAGACAACGGGCGTTACGGCTTACCGACTTTCGGCAGCGGACTTTCGAGCCGACTCCGCCGGACATCCAATTAACGCCTGGATTTGTTATATTGAATCCAATTATCAATTTTCCGACAGTTTTCATTACGATATCAATTCTCGAAATATACACGGTATTTATTTGTTAACGGATGAAAAGAGTTCACTCACGCTGAATTTAATGAATTCAGCGTGTCTCTGTTGTACGTTAAATGTGCCGATATAGCGTAACGCGACTGCGCATCTGAATCCCGATGCTTCCGGCTTTCCTCGAGTGGCAAAATTTAATAATTCAACCTCGATGCACCGCGGCACGGGGGTTGTGTAATCCAGCACTTGCTCTCGCTTGTAATATCGTAAGCGTACAGACCTCGCTGCTCGTGTGTTCTGTCTCGTCCTAATTTGATGGTTTATAGTGTCACGCACGCAGAGAGAATTAAACGTGCACGCTCTGCCGACGACACTTGCGATCGGATATCTGCTGGGTACGATCTGGCACAGGTATTCGTGTGAAGACCCTAATTTTACCAATATTTCAAGCCAAAGGTTTACCATACCAGTAAAAAAAGCGGTTAGTCGACAGTAGCTGTTTATTATCCATAACGCTAAGTGATCAATGAGGCACCTGCACCAGTCGGACGAGTCAGGGTACAGTATACGAACGGATAAGTTGGTACCCGTGGAAGTCAATTAGCCACGAGCAGATGAAGTTGGCTGTCCCGCTACGCATCAAGAAGACTTAGTTGCCACAGCTAATTTCTGCGGCAATGGTTAGTTACAACTAATTAATTGGTTGCGACCCACTAATTTGTTGACACAATCAATTCCAATTTATGCCAATTTTTGGGCCCAACCAATATGTCGTCGGATGTTGAGAACATTCACCGATGCATCCCGATTTTTTGCCCCGGTTTGCCGCATCGATATATCCCGATTTCTTACCCCGTTCTGCCTCACCGATGCATCCCGATATTTTTTTACCCATTTTGGCCAATCGCTACAACCGGATTTTTTTGGCCCGTTTTGCCTCACCGATGCATCCCAGATTTTTTGCCCCTGTTTGCCGCATCGATATATCCCGATTTCTTACCCCGTTCTGCCCCACCGATGCATCCTGATTTTTTTGCCCTGTTTTACCCCATCGATACATGTCGATTTTTTGCCTTGTTTTGCCCCACCCGCCTTACTTTGCCCCATCGATAGAACCCGATTTTTTGCCCTGTTTTGCACCATCCATCCATCCCGATATCCATGAATTATTCATGAATATTTTAATAATTCCTATTATTCTTGAATATTCGTATTATTCAAATTTTCGAATATTCAATTCAAATTTTGAATTGAATATTAAATTCAATTCAATTCAAGTGCTATTCGCACATCCCTACTTTCCATCTCTCCCTTCCTGTACATAATCCTACCTCTCTTCCTGATTCGATTACCGGGAGGGGGGGGGGGGGCAATTGTGAAGGAGCCATTTGTCTCTCCACCAAGCAGTTCGACGTACCCTGAAAAGGGATCTGCTCCAACTTCTGTGGTAGTGGTTTTCCAACTTACCTGGTCGGTCGGGGATATGTGGTCGTGTACACCAGTTCGCTCAGTCGGTTAGGACAAAGTCCCGACTCTCGACCCTGTTGCAAGTTTCGCACTGACAACGTCCAAACTGCTATACACCGCTCCATGAAGCTACACAACGGTGTCGGTCGCTCGTGGTGCCGCCAGTGTGTAATACGTTTGTCGTTCATTACGTAACCACCGCGATCGAGGTTGAACAACCCCGGATCGGGAGTACGATGGACGGTGAATCTCAGAGTTTGAAAGCCGGATGGTAACGTCATCTCGAGTGTGTCTCAGCCACTATATCAACCGCTCGGTACACGGAGACCGTCCCGGCGAGCCAATATCTCAGCGATAATAGGTAACCGTTCGGAATCGTGGATAAGTTCCTTGAACTTGACGAATCAAACGAAAGGGGCTTCCAGCTTCCAGAAGTGAGCGAGAACATTGCCGGATGAGATCGGGCGGTTTGAGCCCAATTTTGGACGAACGACTGGCGAACTCGGACCAATACCTGCACCACATTCAGCATGCATGGCACAGCGTCAAAGGGAGCAACATGGCGTGTTTCATCGTCGACGCATCAAGCGAAAACTGTGATATCGGAGGGAGGCATTGGTTCCACTGTGTTCCACTTTCAAGGTTTCCGGTGAAGTCAAACCGCGCGCTGGACACCTTTGAAAGTAGCTCCGGTGCCGCGACATATCCACAGGTTGGTACATACAAAGCGCAGAGCAACGCGGCGCGTGTACCATCCGTGTAGGTTGATGCATAGTATGTATGCATAATAGGCGAAGCGAGCAAACCTTGCTGCAGCTGGACACACACGGATTTCTGTCGCGAAATACGAACCACCAAAGCACCGAGGGGGTGTATAAATAATAAACTTCACAGGTATAGCGGATGATAGGAAAGCGGCAAAAGGGACTGCCGAGTGAGCGCAGTCGACGGACAAATTTTCACCGTATCAAAGAACCCCGCTAGTGAAACTTTAATTAGGCCGGTCCACAGTTACCATGATCGGCCTTTCCCGTCGCTGGGCCATTGCAATTAACCTGTGCGCGTGCTCGTCCACATCTCCCGCAAACGTCGCCGCCGCCTCTTCGGCACTTCCGAACGCTTCTAGATTTCAATTAAAATCATAATTATAACGACGAGTGTATCACCGGCGATCACCCGTCCGTACGCTCGTCGTTTACACTCTGTGACATCTCATATGTCCCTCCGGCAAGACACGCTCGCGAAAACGGCACTTGACGTAGTAATTATAACTGCCGAGCGGAGTTCTCGGACTTGGAGGGATTCTCGGTGCTGGGCCGTCTATTAATGAGACTGCTGGAAAACATAACGAATTCGATAGGGATCTTTGCGGGGCTCTGGGTGCTCGGGAATACGAGGATATTCGATAGTACATGGTAGTCGCGATTTATGGCTGCTCCGTTGGTCCGATTATCCGCGCCGTTGCGTCCTGAAGCCGAATACCACCCAAACTCGAGTTCCTCACTCTTACCCGGGTAAAAAAAATATTAGAATGGGCGGAGGACCGCTAAAAGCATGTCTTGGGAGGCCGCTGGACGAATCGCAGAACGGTCCGACGACGCTCTTCGCGATTCCTTTTCACATTTTTGTGGAAAGTAATGGCGAAGAAGTCGCAACCCGTGCTGAGCTTTGCATAGCTGGAAGAGCAATGGAGCTACTTGAATGAAATGCATTTTAGGGACGAGTGCAGGTCGCACAGTGAAAAAATATTTTCATCGCGTTACGTCCCTCTTTGCTCGATGTTAATGGAAATGTACCATCCAAAACCTTCCACAGATCTTCCGTGATTGGCAAAGCGGCGTCAGCGGTTTTCTTTTAATGCTAAACATAGGAGATAATATTCTTTTCGAGTCCGGCCAGAAAATTTTTTCGACGAAAGTGTTTTCCAAAAATCAATATTTGAGAAATGTAATTATTGAATTTTTAAAAAAAGAAAATGATATTGAGCGAGGTATAAAGGCGACGAGTCGGTTTTCCCGTCGTTCGAGTGCCTAAAGTTCGTACGCTATGCAACCCCTTCCGGTTTACTGCCAGTACAGGTCGTCGCATTGCGGTATGCCGAAACCACAAAGAATTCTTGCAATCCATACAATTCCATAACAACGTGTCCCGCTCCGGCCGGGCCACCCTCCTCCGTCGCAAAGCGACGAATAAAAGATTGAGAACATCACGCGATCCCTGCGCCGGAGACCGCTCTTGGCAAAATGCTATATAAGCTGGATGACTGGCTCTCTAATGGGCCACGCACAATTGAACACGGAATTTATTAGCGATATACATCTTTTCGCGTATCGTAGCGTCGCTATTGCTCTCGATTATTTTCACATTGTCAGAGATCACGTGAAATTTCCAAGTACGTTTGGCCTCGTTTCGGCCAAAGCGGTTAATTTTCTCGCACTGTAGTTGCGAATTTTTGAAAATTTATTAATATCCACTTCGATTCCGGGAAAGTCCATTTTGCCCCATATCTTTTTTTATTTTATCCATATGAGTCAAATGAGTGTAGCAGATTCATTTAGCGTCTCAAAAAAAAAAAAAAAAAAAAAAGTTAAGGGTACAGCGGCCTTTTTTCGAGCATTTTTAGGTGTATTACTAGGACCTTTGTTGAAGAATTTTTTTGTGTTTATTCCAATGAAACTGAGAGCATATTCTTATTGATATTATTACATAATGCAGGTATTTTTTGTCACTATATTGAATCCTTAACGTGCAAGTTGCCCTGTAGGACGATTGCTTTACGACCCGATCTGAAAAACGAAATCCAGTCATATTTGTAATCAGAAGACTCTATCGTCCGAACTACGATCTTTCTTCTTATTCGACAAAATGGTGATACAATTTCAAAAACCTTCAAATTTTGTATTAGTTTTTTTTTGTAACGCTCATTATTTTCCTACAAATTCTAATTTTTCAAATTGTCCGTAGTCTAGACGATGGCGACATGTACTCTTAATAAGCCCTCCAAACTTGAAGTGAATCTGCCCATTGGTTGCTGAGATTGGTTGTGATGGTTGGTCCTAAGTTACACAAGGGCAGTCCTACGGCGCAACTTGCACCAACTTAATGATTTAATATTGTGTAACAAAAAGATTCTTGCATTATGTTGTTATATCTATAAAAATATTAACTCAGTTTTATTGCAATAAACACAAAAATGTTGTTTAAAAAATCTCTGATAATACACCTGAAAAATGCCTTCAAAAAGGCAACTCTACCCTTAAAGTATATTATATAAATCCATAAAACTCCTTAAATTGCTCAGCTGGTCCACTTTGCCCCTTTCCCTCCTGTATCTTCGCTCGCGACGGTGGTTTCCGCACCGTCGCTCGGTCTATCCATCTTGGACGTTCAGTGATCATTCCCCGATTGCCGGCTTCGCCCTCTTCGCGTGAGCAGCTCTCCTCGGCGTTCGTTCCTTCGGTCCTTTAGAGTTAAGCAATTAGCGAGAAACGCGCGCGAGTCAATCGCAACGATTGATCGTCACGGAGACGGACTGGTGCGGGAAAGTTTAAGGTCTCAAACTTAAGGAACCTCATTATTTTGCCGAAACTTCTATCGGCCAAATCGTCGTATGGCCGAAAATTATGGAACCGAACGCACTTCATGCGAATAATCAAACTTCCAAAACTTAATTTTTTCGTATCGTCAAATTTGCGAAACTTTATTATGCCGAATCTTCATATCAACGAACTTATCTCTTTACTCTTCGGAAATAGTAATTGGCCGAACGTCATTGTTGAATTTGAACTTTCAAACGTCAAGTCCCGTCATTCGTCCGAATTGCCAATCAACCGAATCATGAAACTAAATAATATATTAATGAATAGTCTGACCATCATATTATATCTATTCGTAAAAAATCGTACGCTTATGCGCAGTGGCTAAAATTGCGCAGGTTCGCGGTGCTGTTCAGATACGCTCCACCCTGACTTTTAATATTCACTTCATTCACAATATCAAATTCGGATAAATGACTTGTCGGACAAATACTATTCGGAAGAATGATGATTCGGCGACCTGACGTTTAGAGGTTTAACGATCCTGGGAAGAGAAGTTCGGTGAAATTATTATTCGGAAAAATGACATTCGGTTACATGACGATTCGGAGAAATGCCCTTCGGCTAATTACAATTTTCGAAGAGTAACGTTCGCTAAAATGAACATCAGGAATAATACAGTTTCGGACATTTGACGATTCGGGAAAAATACAATTTCGGACATTGAACGATTCGAATAAAAAATACAGTTTCGGACATTGCTTTCTCGTAGAAGAAGCTCGTAGAAAGCGATATGAAAATTTCAATTTTCAACTTTCATGAGGAAGAGATATGAAACTTTCTGTTTTCAACTTTTTTCAACGTCAACGTCGTGTTCGGCTTTTATGCAAAGCGGCTGAGGGACCAAAATAAGATATGATCGTACGATACATTGTATATTGGCTTTTATTGAAATAACAAAGTAGCTGAGTAGTTATAATTTCTGCGCTCTCCGGAGTCACAAGTGTCGAAGAGCCTTCGACGCCTTTATGATGATTTGTTGATTGAATCGATGCAGAAATTGATGGCTTCACTCCATTTCTGCTACAAGTACGCGACCGCACTTTAAGTACTGTCCAGCTCTGGTATTCTGCCGTTATAACGTTAACCGATCAGGCGCTTCGTCACCGAGAAAAAAAAAACAAAAAACTGCCGTGAAGAGACGGTGATTGCGAATGTGATACTGACGTATCCGCAATAGGACGATTGAGAAGCCTGAGTGAATAAAATTTCGTGTAACTCGATTTATTGCGACACGGAGCTGCAAACCACTTCATTAACGTCACGCAATATCTTTATTTAAACCTCGCCAATGACGTCTATCAGATTTGAAAACAATCAACCGAGAGGTAACGACACGAGGGACTCTGAAACTCCGTTCGATAGATAAAAAGAAAATCCGCTCAACGATAATGATGATGGAAGGTACGGTTGCTCAACTGCGAGAGAGAACAAAAAAAAGGAACTGTCGAGGCTCGAGAATGGGTAAAAAAGAACTGTCGATGCTCCTTTCTTGCACTTTCTTTCTCGTAAGTGAAACGGTTGATGCGCGAGCCCTTGCCGACGGCCGAACGAAAGAGCGTACTCTTTCCGATGACGAGGACGGAACGCAGCTGCGATAAGGGGGGCTTATAGTCGAACTTTCCGGATATCGGAAAACGATAAACGGCCGGCAGCGCCTGCCGTCGGATGTGCCACGCTATCCAGTGTATTGTACTGTGTACGCAGTTTATAGTAAGAAATTCCTCAAGATTCACGATGTTGCAGTAGATATTGTATCCGCGGAAACCTCCGAAGCGACTAATCTTATCGATACGGTTAATGTCTCCATCTTTTGCCCCCAAGTGGATGTAGACTCGCGGATACTTACTTGAATGAAGAATAAAACCGTTTCGTTATTGCAATTTAACATCAAAGCTGCGGTAAATCTCTTCGCATAGTTTTGCGCGAGCAATCTGGGCGAGAATTTACCTATACTCGCAGGAAGCTGCTACCAGCATAGTTTCCGGTCTGGATCAACTGTCGGTACATAAAAGGCGTAGCATCGATGCAAATTCGAAATTTTCGCGGTCGCTGTTGTTGATTCTGCTCAAACCGAGTAACCAACAGCACGTTAATATGTACGCAGTTTATAATAAGAAATTCCTCAGAATTCGCGATATAGCAGTGGATATTGTATTCGCGGAAACTTTCAAAGCGACCAAGCTTATCTTCTTCTTCTTCTCCACAATTTGGCCGAGGCCCGCAGGAATGGAGGGGCGCTTGACCTGGCCACTTGGAGAACCGTGGGAGCAAACACTTTAGACCAAGCTTATCGATACAAACAATGTCTCCAACTTTTGACCCAAGTGGATGCGGACTCGTGATACTGCCTTGAATAAGGAATGAAATTGTTTCGTTATTGCGAAGTAACGTCAAAGCTGCGATAAACCCCTTCATATAGATTTGTGCTAGCAATCTGAGCGCGAATTTATTTCTGTAAATTGTATTCGCCGTAAGCTGCTACCAGCATAGTTTCCGGTCTTGATTCACTGTCGGTACACACGAGGCGTTGCACCGACGCAATTCCGAAATTTGTGCGATCACTGCAGTCGAGTCTGTTCGAACCGAGTAACCAACAGCAGCCACGAGTAATTTAATACCTTCGTCGATATTGTACATTCCGAACTAATACCGATTTTCAATGTTTGTCTTCAGGATACAAATGGGTGAAAGGCGCGGATGTGTGCTCCTCTTTACACGCAACGATCCCGATCGGCCGAGATGTGGAATCCGTGAATCTCGTGATCGCACGAGCTTGCTAGCAGGGTAATTTGATTCCAGCCAAGGTGAGACCCGAGCAGGGCGTGGCCTACGTTGCTCACGGTGGTGAGGAGCACGAGAAACGCGATTACGAGGTAAACACCAAACACCAGTAGTATCTATATTTGCTAAACACCAAACACCAGTAGTAATCTATATTTGCTAAACAACAAACCACCCGTCATAATCTAGATTCGCTACACTCATCAAATTACTGGTTTCGTAGATCCTGGTGCGAACCGAGTTCGAGTGGATTCCTTCGAGCGACGGTCAAGTGCCACCTGGAGCGGTGGAATGCGGAAAAACCGAGTGCGGTGAAGCTGTGTACGTTGGTCGGGTCATACTCTGCAATAAAGGTTGCACGCTGCCGGAAAGGTACGATGATCCTTCTCTCCGTGTGGTATCTTCGTGAAATGCGCTAAATTTATACGTATCTTCAGGTCCAACCCAGTCACGGCTGTCTGTACATATCCTAGGACGGTGCGGAAGTGAGCCACAAGGAATACGAATTGCTCGTTCAGCATTGACACTTGCAACCGAATTGAGCTTGATAACGTCGCAGGTGCGACGCAACGTCGGTGGACGATTCTCAATGTATTCGATCCACGACTCTCGACCGAAGCACTCGCGCTCCGTGCCATCGGCACCCCCAGCCGGAAAAGTAAATGACGGTGACGGCAAAGGGTTCTCGAAATAAATTATTTCACCACTGGGTTATGCAATGGAACGGAGCAGGTGAGCAACGATAAATTTATATTTGGAAATGAAATTTTTATTTTCCATTCTGTTGACTTTTCGATCCGTCCTATCCGTGACATTATCCATTACGCTTTTTTTTTCTGCTTTTCACGAACGTCACTTCGTTTTCGCACAGCGAAAATACCAACTACAATATTCGATTAGTATGCAAAAAAAAGTATATTATATAGACTCGGTATGGAGATTGCGGGAATAGAAAGGGGTTGATGCAGCGACGCTGCTATTACTACCGTTATGAATTCCGGAGCGGGTACACTGCCACAGGAATACCCGGGGGCTTGCGGGGCCCCGCGAATGCCACTCGCTCGCTTTCTCCTTTCCTTTCCTCGCCTCCTTCGCTCTCTCTCCTCCTTTGTGCATCGCGGTATAATAACACGATTGTTCACGGTTTGAGACTCTATTTGACTCCATTTTCAAGCATTACGGTAGTCGCGTTACGCGTTCCGACACACTGTGGAGCAGGCTTTGCAAATGCAGAGCAGTATCCGATCTCGTTCGCCCTCTTACCCGGCCTTCGCGCCGATTAACGCGGACGAACGGTACCGGCTCTTGCCTTTGCACACGTAATTATGCTTTATTGTATAACAGTGATAACGTCGATTCAAAATTCTCCGTTTAATTATTCTTTTTATTCATCATTAAGGCGCTCCGAAATCCTTTGTGTAAATCGGCATTGCATAGTGGGTTTCTTGTTGTTTAATGTGGAAGGAATTGTCGCGGTTCTTCGCTCGAAAGCTCTCAATGAGTCGTTCATTAAATTGTATGCATCGGGGATTGCAAGGTATCTTCCTTAATGCCGCTAGCGAGAAAACGATTCTTCGTCCACTCGTCGCTCGAGTGGAAAGAAGATAATGGAGAATCGTCATGTATGTTACATATTTGGGAAAACCGGGAAAACCTGTAAGACTCATGTAATTCCCATTGATCCCGAATTATCCGGGAAAAAACAGAGACTGTGTGATACATTTGTAATTAATTGCATGCCCGTTTTCTCCCTGCCACTTAGATTTGCGAGACTGAAAAATTAAGGAAATTTCGAAGTCGGTAACGTCCAATATCGCTGCGGAATAGCAAGATTGACGAGCACGAAAGTCGACGGGGCTTATGTCCAGTATCTTCGTCCATTAGCAGCCCGAGTGGAAAGAAGTGAACGGAGAATCGTCAGGGTTGTTACGCATATGGGAAACAGGAAAAAACAAAAAAAACTCAGGTAATTCCCGTCGATCTTGAATTATCCGGAAAAAATCAGAGAGTTTCGTAATTTATTTGTAATTAATTACATATCCATTTTCTCCCAGGTACTTACAGTTGCGAAACTGAAAAATTCCGGAAATTTCGAAGTCGGCAACGCGCAACAACCCTGCGGAATGATAAGATTGACGAACACGAAAGTCGACGGGGCTTATGTCTTCCAGTATCTTCGTCCATTCGCAGCCCGAGTGGAAAGAAGTGAACGGAGAATCGTCAGGGTTGTTACGCATATGGGAAACAGGAAAAACAAAAAAAAAAAAACTCAGGTAATTCCCGTCGATCTTGAATTATCCGGAAAAAATCAGAGAGTTTCGTAATTCATTTGTAATTAATCACATACCCATTTTCTCCCAGGTACTTACAGTTGCGAAACTGAAAAATTCCGGAAATTTCGAAGTCGGCAACGCGCAACAACCCTGCGGAATGGTAAGATTGACGAACACGAAAGTCGACGGGGCTTACGTGCCATCCGTCCGCTGCTCGTCGGCGAAGGCCCTTAACCACCGAGAGTGCCCCGTGCCTATTCGGCACGTGACCGTTGCCGTGTTATTCCCGTAGCCGGCACGTGGCTGCAGGAGGCCCATTGTGTTGCGCAGCCCCCCCTGCCCCCGGTGGCGCTCTTTCTCGCGGGGTCGCGCTATTTAATATTTCGATCGAAGGGATCTACGCTCGTCGAATACAACCCCCTGAGTGTACGATTCCCTTTTGATGAATTTCTCTGACACGCGCGACTGAGAGAACGAGAACGCGTTTCAGAAGAATCAAAGCGGGACGGCTGGAAGGTGAAAAGCGATGGGCGTAGAGGAGAGCTGTCGCAACAGCTGCGAGGCACGCGTTATTGTCGATTCTGTCGGGACAATAACATTGTATCGCCTCAGTTGGGTCGAACGCTCGCTCCGACAACGGGGAATATAATTTTTTTGCACTGCAATTTGCAAGCCCGGCGTAACCCCTCGCCTTTCGGGGGGATGTTTCCCCCCTTCGGTGCTGCGATCGCAACTAAAACGAGGGCTGCACATCGTATAACGTTTATACTCATTTCGCATTCAAAGTCGGGATACTGGATTAAATCCGGTCTGCCGCTGAGTAGTTTGCTCGCAAGGGGTCGACTGTGATCTCTATGAATGATCGCATCCAAATCTCCTTCTCATCTCCGTTGCTTGGGCTTAATGGCAAATTGTTAAAATAAAAAAAAAGACACACGGTCCAGAATAGCTGTAATTCTATGGCTGCAGTCTATGGATGTGTAATGATAAAAAGGCTTATATTTCCGCATGATGCGAAGCCAGAAAATGATGTCTGTTGTTTATGGAAGAGAGGGCTCATGTTGGGTCTTCGTGATGGTTCGTATCGCGTTCTGGTTCTACCTACCCTGGCGATAACCCGAAGATGGTGGAGAGATGTGGGTAAAACAAATGGGAGAGAGGAACGGGAATTGGAAGATGAGAAAGGCACGAGACGAAAGCAGCAGGGGCAGCTGCGTCGATTCCGGAATTCCGCAGCTGCCTCTGCCACCGAGGCAGGCCAGAGGCTGCAGACTCTCGCCTAACAACACAACACGTGGCAGACGTAAATCGAATCGCTTGACTCGCCCGGCTTCATCAACCACCGAGTGAGGTAAACGTGTCGATGCTCGGACGGTCAAAGAGCATCCACAGATACAAGCAGTCATCAGTCGATCGAGGAACATTAACATTTTTTTTTTCCTTTTTTTCTAAACGGCTGTAATCATCGTCAAGCTCGAAGCTTTTGATTTCCAAGACGGATCAATTAATCGTTACAATATTGATAAACTCAAATATACAGAGTACCGTCGCGTATTGGGCCGTGTCCGGGCATTGGAATCCTTACCTTTTTTTTACAGTTCGTTTATTCTCTGCATACAAGGTAATCTTATAGAAAATTATGGGAACGACGACCAAAAAAACCCCTAGCGCTCTTAGAGAATACCGCAATCAACATGGCCGAACAGTGACACTCGCGGATTAAAAAAAAAAAATCCTGTTATGAACCATGATATCCACAGTGTGGACAGGCTGCTATCGGCTGTAGTATTTGATAATCGGTGGGGCCCTTCAATAAATCAGGGCAATTGCGAACAGAAATAGAAGAGGAAAAACTGTTCAATGGCTTCGATGCTCTGTGGCTCATTAGAATCCTTACCTCAGTCGTAATGAATCTAAAAAACGTTAATCAGCGTACAAAAAAATTACGAATCCCCGACCAATTAATTTGCCGATAAATTCGTGTGTTACCGAGCAACGGCCGTTCGTCGAACACAGGCACATCGACCTCTGCATATGCCAGAACCGACTATCGGTATACGAGGCTAGACATTAATTAAACGGATAATAAAAAGATAATCGATTCCGGCAACGGACGAGACCCGTGGGTCGCGTTAACCACTCAATTAGACGAAGAAAACCCTGGGTACCTTAATATTTGAGCAGACGCGCGAGATACATAACATGGCCCGAGCGGGTCTCGCGTGTAGCAGCGGTTTCATTTCCCATGTACATCCGCTTCTTTCGTCACGGTATACACAGGGATGAGAAGGGGGGTGCATCGGCGGAAGAGGGTGGCGCGATTGCCGCGAAGAGCGAGTGGCTCGTGCTACGACATCCACCGTCTGTACCACCGGGCGCAACAACAACAGGTTTTCATTCTCTCTCCGCCGGCTTTATCGCTCGTTCTCCGTTCGAGCCGGTTCGTCCGACACTATAACTAACGCTCGGTATGCCGGCTTTACGATCGCAAGTAAAATGGGATACGTCAAGGGCCGGAGGGAGAAAAAGTATTTTTTAATGCAAAGGAGTTGGACCGTGGTGTAGAATAGAGGAGAGAGGGATGGAGCAGCCGAGCACACGCGTGAGTTTGCGCTCCGTTGTGTTATCCTGGGCCCGCTGTCACGCTACGTGAGGTTTTCGGCAGCTGCGCACCGCCCTGGCCCGTGCCATCTGTCGCGTACGCTGCCTCCGCACACGCGTCCGCCTGCAACGGCACACGATCCGATCCGTAATGAGCCCGTGGCGATATATACCGGGTGGAGACGTTGCTTCTATACCGGCGACGATTATTCTGGATATTGATGAGGGTGAATTCGTAAAGTTACTCCGAAAAATTTATATCGCCGGATACCACTTTTTTTTGTCTGGCGCTGGTTTACTTGTGAAATAATAAAACTAGGGTAACAAGACGAACGGCAGATTCGGGATCAACGGGAAAAAATTTTCTGGCGAGTTGTGTATAATAAGCCTTCTTTTTGGAATTCCAACCGGCGATATCTTACCTTGTCGATGAAACTTCCAAAACAGGCGATAAGATTTTATTATTATCATTATTATTATTATTATTAGGAATTATGGAACGAAAGTTTGAAACTCCTAATATCTCCATATTTGTAAGTTTACATTATGTATTCATTTCTTAAAATTCATGTATTTATACCAGCATATATCGGGTGAAGCTGTTGATCTAATAACACGATTATTCTCGATATTGATAATCGAGAGTCCGTAGCTTACTCCGAAAAATTGTGATAACCGGAAACCATTCTTTTTCCGATTCTGGCGCTGGTTTCTGAAATATTGAAACTAGGCTAAGACAAACAGCAGATTCGAGATCACAGGAAAAAAGGTTCATAGAACATAGTCTTTGGACAAACAAGGAGATAAAGAAGAAATTCCTCCGGCGAGTTTTGCGAAATAAGCTTTCTTTCTGAGAATTCCAACTACCGATATTTCAGCTTGTCGATGAAATTTCTTAAAAGGTTTTCCGAGAAGATTTCGAAAAAAAATTAATTTCATGTATTTTTTCGAATTTAAACGTTGTGCACAAATCCGGAAAGTATCGCTGTATCAGTAAACAGGGGGTCCGTTAATCTCATAACAGGTTAATCGTAAAAAAATATAGTACAGAAATAAGAGGACCCTTCGTAAATGAAAACTGCCGCAGTCCTGCATAAATTTAGTTCCATGTGTTTTTTAAATTTGCGTTCAACACGCGTCCCTAGAATATCGCTGAGTCTCGGAGAATTTTTTAAGCTCGTAATAAGTTTAGAAAAAAAAAACATATAGTACAGAAGGCGACTTCTTCGTAAATGAAAACTGCCGCAATCCTGTAAACAGCCGAATCGCCGAACGGAGTCTTTCCCTTATATCCGAATTTAGTTCGCGACGTGACTTAAGCTAATTGGCTTCAGAGAAGTTTAGAGGGAACAGTTCAGCCCTCCCTGGGTGATATCTTGCAGGCTGAGACCCACAGAGAGAACGGAAGCACCGGAGAACCCCTCCGTTAACCGCACAATCCGCGAAAAACGATCTTCCTTATGGGCGACAGTCAGGATCGCACGCGTGTCGCGCAGGAGATTGCAGCCTCCCGACGAGGAAAGCTCACTTGGGCTCTCCGGCGAAGAGCCATCGTCTGGCGCACATGTTCCCGCCAATTTTAGGGCATACATAAAAATTAGCATAACCGGTGAGAGAGCGAGCTAAGAAAGACAGGGCGAGGAAGGCAACGAATATATACTGCAAGGGATGGCAACGACACGCAGTTGCCACGCGGCGAGTTTCTCTGGGGTGTAACTCGACTGGTGTATCCACCCTCGAGACTGCGAAACCATCCATCGACTCGAGGAAGTAAAAAAAAAAAAAATCAACTAAGCGAATTTACCGAGGCTCAATAAATTTCCGTTCGTACTCCGGTTTTGCGTTTTATAAAAAAATTGAAAAAAGGGATGCTCGTTTATTGTAACTCGACGATGATTCATTTTATTAACGAGACTCCTGAGTGCGATACGATGAGGCATTTGAATAGCGATTGCACCGGAACGATGCGAGCGAGGGAAAGCATTAAAAAGTTATGAATATGAATGCGGTAGGGTCGTGCAGTGTGGAGGCCGGGGCGTTATCAATCCAGGGGCAGAGTCGGTTGAAATCATCAAAATCGGTAAACCGATACCGATGCACTGCTCTGCTATTGAAGCCAATCGCCCCCATTCGACATCGGATATAAATCCGTCAATTTGGCAAATGCAGTTGCAAATTAATGTTTGACGAGCACTGGAACTTCGCTGGGAGAGCCAGAGCTCAATGGTCAAGAGGCTTGGCGGAAAATGTTACGCTCCAATTCGCCCATCGACTCTCGAGCTTTGGGTGAAAAATTATTGAACTTCCCACGATTGTGCAGGGATTCGAGATTGTTTCGAGCTTAGCGAGTAACAAAAATCACGCGAACTACGTAGTATTTTACAGTACATGTTGTGGTATATTTGTATGCTTTCAGGTGAAGGTGCACTGAGAGAAGCATCTCGAAAAATCTAGCAAGTCATGTGGTGAATTTCGACCAGACAACCAGATAACATACCGGCCACCACTAGCAATATCTCAAATTTTCAGAGGGGTCATAGCAATTTTTACCCAACTCACATGGTAATTTTCTTCATAAGGCAGGTAGCACAATTTTACGTATCTGGATAAGAATTTCGTGTATAAAACTAACAATCTCGAGAATCAAAACTGAGAATTGCGTGGATAACAACTGAGAATTTCGTTGATCTAATATTTTTATGTATGTATACATAAAAAAATACCTGAAACGAATGGTTGACGATCGCGACGCCACCCAATTACTATATTTTCTAATAAGAAATACTTATATTCTAGCAAACCTTACGGGATATGCGGGTAATATCTGCGATAGCGAAAATTACCATATCTTATAGCAAAATGTGTTAAATTCAATACGAATGTTTGCCAGGATGTCGTTGTAGTTTGACTACACCTGAAGGTTCTCTCGGATTTACCAGATTTATAGTAATTTCTATGAGATTCTTTCTCTCAGTGTTCGTTAGAACTGTTTCGAAAACGAATCGCACGTGAACAATGAAGCTTTTCGGTAGATGGAGAGAGAGCAAATGGAACGATTAACCGACAATTAATGTTTGACGAGCACTGAAAATTCGCCGCGACTGCCGGAGGTCAATGGTCAAAAGGCTTCGGGGAAAATGTCATGCTCCAATTCGCTCATCCACTCTCGGATTCGGTAAAAATTCGGTGCAGCGATTCGGGATTGTTTCAAGCTTAGCGAGTAACAAAAATCACGCCAACTACTTTGTATTGCACAGTAAATATTATGATATATCTCTATATTTTCAGATAAAGGTGCGTGAGAACGGTCCCGAAAACAAATGGCATGTGAACAATGAACATTTTCAGGAGAGGTAGAGAGAGCGAATGGAACGGTGAATCGACCATTAATGTACATTCCACTAAATCCACGAGGTTCGCTGTATCGTGCATGGGCTCTGCGAAGCGGGTGCTTACGGTGCAATGGCCTACAGTCATGGTACGCGTCGATGTATATTAAACGTGCCTATTTACCCTCACCGGATAAACAGTTAACGAATTCTGTGCAAGTTTAATGTGTTTCACATATATATCACGACTAATGCCTCCGGCTCATTTCTGCTCTGGGAATATATGTGCGACGAAATTATAACGAAACTCGTTCGCCGTTCGCGGCGAACGGCGAACGGCGGAACCCTGGGGCGAAACGGACCCGTGTCCTCCGTTTGCGATGAGATTGTTTTTTCTTTTGTGTCCCCCGCAAAATTCGGTACAATAGTTTTCCTGGGGGGTTCTATTTAGTCCCCCTTTGCCTTATTTGTACGAAAAAAACGTTTCGTGCTCGGCGCGAAAAATATATATGGAATTACGCGCCCCTGAATTTTATTTTTACACTTTCGATTTTTACTCAAGAAATCTAAATGATACCTCTTTGTCTAGCTTTTTCAATCCCGTCATATCCATTGTCTTATGCATTTCTTGCCGTAGCACATGATAGACACCTGAGTGTCTATCATGAAATTGTTTTGAAAATCACTCATTCTTGCAATGTTAGGTATAAAAATACCCGATAAAATTTTTCCGTTAGTCGCTCCGGGACGATAATTAATATATTTTTCCACGCTCGTCACGCATCTATCATTTCTTTTATTCATAGATGAAAATTTAATACGGAAAATTACGTTTATAATAAAGTACCAATTTTTCATGAAATTCAAAAAATTGAAAATGACATGAAATTTAAACGGTTCGATCGATTCTCCCCAAATTTAATAGAGATAACGGGATATTATACTCCATCTGTGCACATCTTTTTTGCCCCGATAGCTAAACAATTTTAAGATAGTTCTGTCGCTTGGTGTTCATTTCGCATAAGCTCGAGAAAAATTAGATAAAATTACAAATACTTCTCGATGGTAATAAAATCTGAAAAAATACATGCATATTTAAGGTACTGAAAAGATTGATTTCGCATAATGATAAGTCCAAAATGTTATTAACAAATTTATCAAAAAATTAATTGTTTAACAAATTACCCGGCAAACTAATTTTTTTTATTACGAAAATGAGATTCGTTCATTTTTCTGAATGCATATGAATTTTTTCAGATTTTTAAATTTTCTTCGAATTTTGTGTTTTTCCACACATTTTTTCCATATAAGTTTCACATAAGTCTTCCATGCCAACACGGAACATCGGGGCAAAACGGACCCGTGTCCTCCGTTACCGATGAGGCTGTTTTCTTTGTTCTGTGCAAAATTGGGTCCAATAGATTTCCTCCGGGATTCCATTTGGACCCGCTCTTCCTAATTTGTACGAAAATGAAAAATTGTACATATATACATATAGCCGATGTCTGTTCTCATGGCAGCGTCCCATAGTGTATCCCTCGACCGCTATTATTATAACTACTTTAATATCGTTCGTCGACGCACCCCCGTAGGTTCCGAGGATGAAGGGGGCATGCAGCAGCCGGGATACAGCAGCACCCCCGGGGAGCAGATGTGTTATTCTCCACGGTTACGCCACCGTGCGTACACGGTTGGTACTCACCAGACCGGCATCAACAGCAGCAGCAGCAGCAGCAGCAACAGCCGCAGCAGTGGCAGCAGCGGCGACTCCCCAAGAATCGCGGTGAGTTTTACACACCATAGTCAATCGATAACGTGCCGTTGTATAAAAGTACCCTCGCGCGCATCTGTCGTTCTGCCTGCTTGGGAACGAGCGCAGGATACGTATTTCAAATACATACATATATATATATATATATATATATATATATATATATATTTATTCCTTCATCTCTTTGTGCGAACGCCAATGCTAAGAGACACCAACCAGCGCAGTTGGCCGTTGAATGGCCTATCGCCGGCATTAAGTCGACAATATTTGCACGTCCCTCTTTCACACAAATGCTCAGGGGGATTGCGGGGCAAAACGGATTGTTCTAAAAAAAATGTTCGCGGCTCGCACGAAATAAAGTGTCTGGTGTCGAGTGAGCAATGCCTATCCGTTTTGGCCGTCTCCGTCTTTTACGACGTATCCACCACGTATCCACGACAGCCCTTAATCCTTGGATCACACTTGCTCAATTTCCACGCCGAACTTTTCGAGTAACGTTCAATATTTCAATATCCACCGAAGTCACTTCCGGTAACCACGATTCATTTCCCCCGAGACATCGGAACGATGCTTGATACTTCATAACCGCTTAGCCCACCCTTCGCTCCGTTGAATGAAATTCTTCCGAGCTGCCACAGGATTTTTCCCTTCGCTTCATCCATTATGTGTGGCTCATGAAGAACAATTTGCCTCCTGAGCACGACCCTTTCCACGAACTTTCGAATCCATTCGAAAAACTATACCCGCGATATGCGAACAGTATCAACGAGCGAAGTTTTAGTTATGCAATCGAGATTAGTTACACTTGTGAAATGTTGTTACATTTACGAGTGAAGTTTGTGCGATGCACAGCCGTTGTAACTTGATGAAATTTAATCTAATGCAGATATCTTCAGGGCCATACTCAGTTTCCACACCCGGGGCGAACTTCCGGGGTAACATTCAATATTTCAATGTTCCACCGAAGTCACTTCCGGTAACCGTGGTTCATTTCTCTCGAGACATTGGACCGATGCTTGATACTTCATAACCGCTTAGCCCCCGTTCGCTCCGTTGGGTGAAATTCTTCCGGCCTGCCGCGGGATTTTTCACCTCGCTTCATCCTTCATGTGTGGCTCATGAAGAACAATTTACCTCCTGAGCGCGACGTTTTTCACGAACTCTCATATCCATTCGAAAAACTATACCCGCGATACGTGACTAATATAACGAGGGAAGGTTTAGTTATGCCATCGAGAGTCATTACGCTTATTGAATGTCGTTACGTGCGCCAGTTGCGGATTCATTGTTCCAACGAGAGCAACCCTTCAAAGCAGGCCGCGCTTCCGAGAATTCGATTTTCTTACCATTAAGGTTTACTTTAAAATATTCGTTACAAAAATGACGAGGATGAAAAACATCTTGGGTCGCGCGAAACGCTGAATCTAAGATATTTCCATCTGATCGCGACCTTTTTCACGAACTTTCGGGTTCATTCTAAAATCTATACCCGCGATACGTGGATAGTATAACGAGTAAACTTTTAGTTGTGCAATCGAGAATCATTACACTTATTGAAGGTCGTTACTTGCGCCAGTTGCGCATTCATCGTTGTAATGAGGACAACCCTCGGAGGTCGCGTCTCCGAGAATCCAATATTCTTAGCGTCAAGGCTACCTTAAGATAGTCTTTGCGAAAATGACGAGGACAAGAAGCATCTTAGAGCACGCAAAATGCTGAATGTAAGATATTTCTCGTCTATGGGTGTTGTTACTGACAGTCCGAGGAGCCCCAAAGCTCTTCGTCCGCGACCCCGCATGCCGCAATAACTAGTTTCTAGCGTATTGACCTATTCATAGCCCCGTCATTCGGATGCAAATTGCACGATAATTGGGTGTACTCAAGCTGCCGCTTCTGCTGCAACAGTCGGACCATCGTCGTGCACTCGAATCTAGGTGGATTCGCCGAGCATTGCGATCGTGTTCGATAATACTGAGCAGTCCTTTGTTCGATCTGACGAATCTATTGAGTGATGGGTATAGTAAAAAAAACTAAACTTTGATAACAATTTCTACACAGGTTTTTATAAAACAGCATAAAACGTACACGCATAAAAACAGCATGCATAAAAACGTAACACGGCGCAGGGCAAATGTGGCGAATACGGTCCATCTCGATTATCACGCAAACAACTATTTAATGGACCGGTCCATTATATCACCACTATCACCATTAGAAATTAAATAAATATTAACTGACCGAGAGGTCAGATCGCGTTATCGTACATATGTTAATTTATTTTAAACACGTGTCAATCAATCTATCTCAATTTACTGGTGAATAGAGTGTTATATGGAAATTAATTAAATATTAACTGACCATAATTCAAACTAACTTTTTGAATTATGATTAGACACTTGTTAATCGGCCTATCTCAATTTATCGGTGAATAGGGTGTAATACGGAAATTAATTAAATATTAGCTGACCGAGAGGTCAGATATCGTTATGGAAGGTATGTTAAAAATTTGTATAGCGAAGTTGATGTACATAAATGGGGTCAAATGAATTGTTCGATATAGCAAACACGTATCATAACACCGACTCGATATACCGAGCGTTGATTTTAATTCGCAATTAGTTTTATCTAATCCTCTCGGTCAGTTAATATTTCATTCATTTCCGTATCACACCCGATTCACCGGTATATTGAGATAGGTCGAATGACAAGTGTCTAAAATTAAATTAAAAAAAAATTAACATATGTTCCATAACACGTTCCGACTTGCCGGTCAGTTAATATTTCATTCATTTCCGTATTACACCCGATTCACTATAAATTGAGACAGGTCAATTGATAAGTGTCTATTCGATACAGCGTCAAACGTTCTCCATTCATCGGTGGTCGCGTTTCGTCCCATTCGCTCCGTCCCGACTCAAGTGGACAAATTCAATTTCCACGAGAGGCAAATTAGATAGTTGAAAAGCGGGGGTTTTCGATTGTTCGCGCGTAAACGAGAAAGTGGAAGAGATATAGAGACTATGGTGTGTACCGTTCGGTGCGGTTAATTGAATTAATGTACGCGGAGACCACACAGGGGGGTTGTATGTGAGGATCGGGCCAAGTGTCCGAGGCTCTATGTCGATTGGCCGAGCAACAGTGTCCGCTGCGGGCCGTAGAGCGGCCGCTCAGGAGTGCGAAATGGGGTGATGGCCGATGTGTACGGAGGCAGAAGCGACTGCGTCGCTTATAAGGGGGCGCGGAGCGAGAGCAGAGTGGTGGAACGAGCAGGCTTGACGGGGATAAACGCACGTACGAATTTCACCCCGCTGGATGGCCCCGTAGTCTCTACGGGTTGCCATGGCGACGGCTCGCGGCCCGGGAAGTCCTCGGCTACCGGGGGTGTGGAGGAGCGAGATTCCGGAGTCAGCCAGTGAGGCGAAGAGGGAGGGGGCGGGGGGGTAAGTGTGAGGAAGGGATGACGACGGGAGGTCGAAGCCGAATACAAGACAGAGGGAGAAAGTTATATGGGACTCACGACCGCACGGAACAAAGAGGAACAAGACACACGCGTATTCCATCTCGGCCGGTCTTTGTCAGCCGAGAGGGCGAAGAGCATCAGCAGCAGCATCAGCAGCGGCAGCAGCAACAGCTATCCAACTTTCTTCGGCGCTATTTCTTCTTATCAAAGGTTGAGACAAAGAGGGTGAAAGCGGAGAGTCGGATAGAGCCGAGATGGAGAAAACGAGCTCATCATCCTCGAGCACCGGGCGCGCTCTCTCCCTTTGAGAGACTCCTCCGCGTCGAGTTCCTGCAACGCTCAACGGATAATTCTCGTTCTCTTGTTCAGTTTACGTGCGAGCGGTCATTATGACAATGCAACTACGGGGATAATTGCTCGTCGGCTTATTAAGATGCAATCTGGTAGTTTACGCTCGCTCGTAAATGGAGCTGTTGCGCGTGGATTTAGAGAAACTGGAAAGAGACTTTCGGCCGGAAAGTCGAGTCAACGACGTTACGACGAAACGGATCATCCAACACTCCGGGCACTCGTGGGGATCGAGAGTCACTACGGTGACTTTGTGACAATCGCAAAGCTTCGCGAGGGATCGATAAAAAAAAAAAAGAAAAAAAAACAAGTCGTGGGTAGCTTTTATCGAGGGTGCAAATCGCGTTCGACGTCGAAGGATTAGTGATCTATCGCGACTTGTCGCTGCGGGGTCGGAAAGTGATGGCCGTTGCTTTTTCACTCGTCGGAATGAAGCTGGTTCGGCTAACTTCGAGGCCATCCACTCCGTTCCGTCGAAGGTGTCAAAGGAGATCGCGTTTATATCCCTTGGGATTTCCGGTTTGTCGTTCGTTTCAATGGTAGAGAGATATCTGTCTAGGTATGCAGAGAGCCGGGCACTTTATCAACTTCACTGTTTCATTCAATTCGTTGATTGTCCGATTTTCACACTCCCTCGAAAGTGGATTTTTTTTATTTTTTTATTTTTACACAAAAACCTTTTATCGTAAGACAAGTTTTGGGGGGAGAACCAGAGTTACTTCCGTGAACTGACGCCCGATTCGAGGGTGATTGCTCATCAGTCACCGAAATGGCTCGCGCCAGATGGACAACGAGAGCGTCAAATTCGCCTCTTGCCTTCGATCCCAGGATAGCTCACCCACCACTATCAGTGGATGGATGCTTAATCCTCTTACGGAAACTTCGGCACACATTTAGTTTCCACGAATAGACGCTGTCTCTTGTCCGCCCAAACCCCATTCGATAATCTGACAATGCCCCCTGAGGGCGGTGCGAATTCTGCCATCTGCACAAAGACACCCTCGATGCCAGTGGGTCTCTCCAGCGAACCTTCTCCTTTTACTCCCACTCTCTCGCCATCTCGTTTTCCAGACGCACAAAGGAATCGAATCGATTCCCAAAATGAAATCCCTCGGCGAATCATCTCGTGGCTATTAATGTCGAGTAATCGATTGCCCTTACTGGACATGCCAAGGGCTCGGAGGGGATGCGAAGGGATCACAAGTCACGATCGGGTAGATTTGATAAACAATGCGGACTTGATTGATCGCCATTCTCAAACCTACCAATAAAGTTTACTAAACGTCGGGGTCCTGGTCCTTTGTCCGGACGGAGACAGTTCACTCGGGCTGCATTGGAAATAATCCGGTGTATCTGGGTGGGGCTGGTGAATTTCGGACTTTGCCGGGACGACGAAGCGACAAAGAACTTTGCGAATTCGTATCGGCCCTGGGGCTATCGGAGGGAAGGACGGCCGGGGGAACACGAACGTTGTTTCGAGACACGCGCGCAGCTCACACATATCAATGGTTTTATTTATAAGAACACATCGGCTGTGTGTCAGCACAGCCAATGTGCCCTTCTGGTGTTGGACCATCGAGATATATGTACATATATATATATGTGTATATATGTATGAACACTAGATTCACCGTGGTATACGAAAGGGCATTCCGCTTGATTACTTTTTCGGGTTCTCCTTCCCATATTGATACAAATGGTTCTTGACGCGGATGAAATTACACGACAGTGACGTGCTCCCCCACTGGTATTCCTCCCCTGACTCTTATTTCGCTTTTAGCGATTTTTATCTGTTCCGACATATTTCCCAACTTCTTCTATACTATAACAAGAACTGGGCAACGGGAGTCGGCCCTTGTTGCTCTTTGATTCCCAAATGATATCGAAATGAACTTCGAACTAGTCTTAGTTTATCACTGACACTCTAACGATGTAATTGAACGTTGATTCATCTATGAATCAGGTTTAATGAAGACTAGAAAGTATACTAGTTTTAGATCGCTTTTCAACCGAGAAACGCTACACTTTGCCAAGTGGACATCTTAGAGCTTTACATCGAGACCTGATGAGGCCCCGAGCAGGCCTTATTGAGGCCCGATGTAACGGTCTAAAGTATTTATCAGGGTGAATTATTTGAGAAATCTCTCGTAACTTGAGATTGAATCAAAAGTAACTCCCAAATTTGTCAGTATTCCAATTCTTCCTTAGGTGATCCTTATTGCCCGATTTTTTTCGCCCCCTCCAACACAACATCATATTCGACCGAAGATGTTATTACAGGGGTGAGACTATATTGTCAGGAAATACGAGTCCGCAGCAAAGAAAAGAAAGAGAATCGCGATTCGATCCCGTGAAGAATTCGATCATCACAGTTGGGGCGTTCCCGAGAATTCGGTTTTCCAAAGGGCATCGGGCGGATAATTTATTGGAGGCTCGATACGCCCGCTCGACCGGGCTATCATTATCTGGAAATTCCAGGCACCACAGTTTCGTGATCCCGAGACAATGCGCGGACCTGTGCCCCTGCTGCTGAGACGCGGCTCTTGTTCAATCAGAGTCAACTGATCCACAACCGACCCGCCACCCGCTTTCACCCCTCGTCTACGATGAACCGAGAGAATATCGATGAACCGCTCGAGCTTCTATTCGGAACATTTTGATTGACGCAACAATCGGACAGCCCTGACGGATACACCCACCGCACCGATATACTGATATAACGTATCGCGAGAATAAAATTTACGGATCGATTTATTCCTCAGATTTGCTTCGCTAAACGAAATTATGATTTTCCATCAAAGAAAAAAAAATAATTTCAGTCGGGAGTTAATAATGAGGGTACTTCGGGTTCAGAATATTATCCAACAGCACTTTATTTAAATATTTCATAAACGAGCCGATTAACACTCCAGATGATAATCGCATATCTTCGATAAAAAAAAAACGATAACGTTTTCACATGCGCGAATATTGGCATCGACAGAATATTATAGTTACAAAAAATATATATATATATCTTATTTTCTCTGTTCTACAGTTTTGATGCATGAGTTTTTCTCTGTACTATACATATATATATATATACATACACATATATGTATACACACGTACATTTTACATACACATATACGTGTGAGGCTAAACATTAAAAGGCACTGATAATCATAATCTTTACGTTGGTGTCTCCCCAGCGAGAGATAAATCTACCAACCCTTTTTCTACAGTCTTGCATTGATTTGCTTGCGAATTGGAATAGACCAAAAAGAACCAAAAAAAAAAAAAAACTTAAATCTATCTTTAAACGTAACATGATTTTTTTTTTACATTGAATCGCGCAATCTGTTCGAGCGGCAGATTCTGATACAATCAGTATCAGAAATATTCTTTCGTAAAAAAAAAAAAAAACAAAAATAAAACAAGACAATTTAAAAAAACGAAAAAACACTGATTTCGAATATCAGTCGGAGCATTGTCAGCCAGTGGACGACCGGGTGCTCGACGTTTCCTTCTGTTTTACATTCCGTTGTAAGCCGGTCCTCCGCCACCTTCGGGAACGACCCAATTGATATTCTGACTCGGATCTTTGATGTCGCACGTTTTGCAGTGAATGCAATTCTGGGCATTTATCTGCAATCGCTGACCCTCGCCGTGCTCCAGCGGAACGAACTCGTAAACCCCTGAAACATCGAAGATCAGTAAATAACAACCAATCGCCAGTAATACCGGCAAAATATTATTATTATTTTTTATATGAACGAAAATGGAGGCTTTCGGGTACTCGTAGCTTTGCTGCGATTCAATTTCGCGTACAACATGAACCCACCGGAAAATATCGTGTTACTAAATCTTCCATTCTGCAAAAGAAAACCATCGTAACGACATCGCGTGCAGTCCAATCTAGTCTCCCGCGTCTCCAGTCGCGACAGTCTGTGTGAACCGTGTCTGCGGATAAAATAAAATATATCCTACGGTATGACGTGCATCACGCGAGTGATATTGCAACGCGAACCCGGAGGGAGGAATGGTAGATTCAATTTACCTACTATCCGAAACAATTTTCTGTTTCTTTTTATCCACGAGACACTCGAACGTTAATGCTCCTTTTCCGTTCATTCAACATTGTTTCATAACTGGAGTTCCAGTTACATTGCGTAGAACGGTAAAACTCGGCAATTTTACAATGATAGGCAAATGTAAATGGGGGTGGGGGGGAAGGGGGGGGGCGGGCTTGGATGCAGGGAGAAATTCTTCGAATTCATTGCTGCAGCCATATATTCCAACATATGTCGAAACGTCCGAAGTGAAGGGGTGCAGAAACCCGGTGAAATATTGTTTCCCGTGGGAGTAATTTCGATCTCTCATTCATATTATTAAACCTTATTTTGCGTTAACGTATGAATACGGATAATTTTTTTCTCTTCAATTTCTCCTATTTAATTTTTTTTTCCATTTTTTGCTTTTGTTTGTCTTTATAGATGAGGATTATACCACGAGTAGTAACCATGTTTTTGCGGGTTATTGACAACTCCTGTATTGTGCGATGGGTTTATCTCATCGTACCTGTAATTGGGCGATTGCCCGTATTTATATAAATATACAAATGAATAAATTAAGCATTTTTTTCCCCGTTTGGCTCTTCGCTTTTGTTCCATTACATTGTTTGTACAAGCACAGTGTCGTGTTCATCTCAATATCCGATAGTTTATGTCTCCAAACATTTTAACTCGGAGTTTGTCCAGCTGCACGCTGCACTTTGCACGGCCGATCGGTGCGCTGACCGCATTCACTATTTATGTCTGACCGTCAATGCATGTATCTACTGCGCGAACCCGAGCGTCAGCGAGTGCAGCCGCCGCCACCACCACATTCATCAGTAATGTGTCTGGAAACATTAGTTCCAGTCCATAAATTGCTGAGTACGCGATCGGCTCAACTGCGGTAATTACATGTGTATCTCTGTACCGATAATTGTAGGGAATCGCATTATCGGCAAAACCTTACGTACGCAATACGACCCTTTCTGAGTAACTTTTCATTCTCCCCTTTTTGTTCCTTACTTCACCTAAATATATTCATACGTTACTTCAATTGCCCGATGCTGGCTTGGCGAAAGGTATGCGAGCAACGACCAATTGAATTTCATCAAACCGTTGCATTCGAGAGTTTCGGTAGAGACGCATTTAGGGAAATGCAGATGCACATAGGTGGGGAGGGGGCAAAGTGGACCAGTTAAGTGATTCGCGAAGTTTTATCTATTTACCCAACATACTTTCATTTTGTAAGACAGAATAATGTGTCTGGACAATATAAAAATGGGGCAAAATGAACCTTCGTGCAGTGGTATTGAAAATTAATAAAATTTCATTCCTATAAATTAACGACTCATGAGGCGTATTTCAATTATTATATAGGTAAAATATATACTCTTCAAACATAAAAAATTGTATTGGACAAACTGGACGGCTCTAGCGGAGCGGTATCTAAGAGAGGAGAACCTTTTGTTCTTTACTTCACCCCCTATTAAATGTTTCGCATTAATGAGAAAACACGTTTCTGTGAATAAATTGCCCGGCGCCGACTCGTCGAAAGGTATGCGAGCAACGACCAATTGAATTTCATTAAACCGTTGCATTCTAGAGATTGGGTAGAGACGCATTTAGGTAAAAGCAGATGCATATAGGTGGGGATGGGGCAAAATGGACCAGTCAAGGGATTCACGTAGTTTTATCGATTCACCCAACATATTTTAACTTTATTAAGACGGAATAAGGCGTTTGGACGATAAAAAAGGGGTAACATGGACTTCGGTTCGCTGGCATTGAAAATTAATAAATTCGAATCCTTAAAAGTGCATGACTCAGGGAGAGTATTTCAATTATTATCTAGATAAAATACGCACCCTTGAAGCATCAAAAATCATAAAAAGGACCACTTAAGTCGGGTGGTATCTGAGAGTAAAATCATCACCACGATCAAGGCTCAAAGTTGACATAAAAAAATGATCATTATATTTCTCAACCAGTCCATTTTACCCCACTCTCCCCTGTGTATATACACAAACGATGAAATGAGGGATACAATCGTGACGCTTTGTCACGAACAAGGGTATTAACGCCAGAGTAGATACTCTCTGTCTCCTTCTTTCTCCCATTTAGCAAAGCAGACAAATTTATACGTCTATCCACTCTGCCGGCTTTGAGTCTCTCTTGTTGCTGGAGCAGCGAACTCCCCTCGTTTCGCCCTTCTTCTTCGCGCTCTTCCCCGAAAGTCCCCGAGACTCCATCTTGCCCCGTTTCACTCGCACATGTATCACGGCTCCTCTCGCTGCAGCTCCCTCCCGGTTTCTTCGTCTCTCCAACGAGACACCCTCCTCCAAAGCTCTCTTGCCCTCCCAAGAGTCGGAAGTACGAGAGCGAGGAGAAAGTACGAGGACCGGGTATATAACCGACGACGGCATGGGCAGGGTTATGCAGCGAGTCCAGTGAGCGGCGAGCGACGAGACGACCGGGAGGGTGAGGCCGGGTTATCGACTGTCTGGCTGAGGGCCGAGTTCGCCCGCACCGTTCTTCTTCCTTTTTCTTCTTATTTCGAATCTCGGCCTCCCGCGTCGCTGTGGCTTCGCGTCGACACTTTTTGCTTCCTCATCGAGGACGCTATTTTTACGTGAAATCATTTTCTGTACGTCTCACCGAAAAATTTCGAAAACTCTTTCCGATAGAGAAGAAAATTACACTGTGTACTCGCATCTTAACGTAACGACGGAAATTCGACACAGCCAATTTTCTCGTCACCTTTCAACGTCAACGAAATTTCTCATACAGGAAGACGGTGGAAAATTATGAAGCAATGTGCAAACCAGAGCTGAGCAGTACTTAAAGGACCGGGTGATTGAAGCACACAAGTACTTTCTAGAACTTCAGGTACATTTTTTACGATTTCCAGCACCCGCTGTAAATACTTTTTGAATACGGGCCTCTTCCGGTTTCAAAATCTCCTTTTGCGCAATTTGTCAAAATCTATCAACGAAAATTCTCACAGAGCAGCTACGCGAAAAATTGTAGTAAATACCGAAGCCATGTGTAAATTATTTTGTCCCTTTTTTTTAAAGCCTAGATAACGCTTGACGCTACGAATCTACTTGCGAAGAGTACTTTGAAGAAGTACTTGACAAATACTTCAAGTACAAAAAGTAATTCTCAAATACTTCACGTACGAAAAGTAATTGACAAATACTTCACGGTCGAAAAGTAATTGATACTTCAAGTACTTGTGATACTTTGTACTTTGTACCTGAGGTATTTTTCGGAACGATGCCCAGCTCTAGTGCAAACGACTTTGCACCGCTATTAAAAAAATATATATATATTTGTATATACCTAACCAGATTCAACCGTATCACCGAATATCCCGCATGATTCTGCACACACAAAGACCCCAGGGAAAGTTTTCGCCTCGCAATCGATTCTGTACCATCCCGAGTTCTGGGCGGGGATTTAACGGATCGGCGACAGGGATTACGTGCCCGTGACTCTCGAAACTCGAGGATGAACCGTACGAGTTTAGGTAGGTGGGAAGAAAAACTTTGTATACTCGAATGCTAGTTTTTCTTTTTTTTTTCCACGAAACCACGAAGAAACGGTATTATCTGCGCCGAGCATAAGCGGGCTCTCCATAATTGTCTCGCACAAAGCCGAATAAAATAACGCCGCGTCGGTGAAATTTCTCGCAGCCGGTCTCCCGGATCGATTTCGCTCGAGAGCTCGATTCCCACAGCGAAACCAGAGAGAGAGCGAGAGGAGAGGTGCTTCGTGCATAGCCCTTCGAGTTTGGGAGTTGCACTTGTTCGGGGGCCGTCTAGCCAGGCGCGGGGATCGTCCGGGTGGCTCAGGTTCAAGGACACGCCGGTCGATACTCCCGCGGTCGGCGATAGCAACCAGGAAAAGCGCGAGCGAGACACAGAACCGCCGACTCTTAGGGAGCAACGTCGGCGGCGGCGGCGTCGGCGGCAACATCAGGGGGTTGAACGCGAGGAGGAAGTGGATTCGTGGAAGGGAGTCTCGCTGTCTCGCTGTCTCGCTGCCGAGGGGGGTGGCTCAACCAGAATTCGTGGAATAACTTGGTTCCTCTCCCGGGTGAGGAGCTATCGCCTGTTGGAGTAGCGCGAACCGTCTGGCTCGTTAAATCAGCCTGAAATAATCGAAAACCCGTATACCGTTCATCGGTATGCACGGACGAGGAAACGATCTACGAGAGAAAAAAAAAAAAAAAAAAGATGAAATAAAAAATTATTGTAGTCAGAGATGGAATGGTGCGCGGATCGATCGCGGTGGCTTCGCGCCGGTTTCCTGCGAAGATCGTGAGGGATCCGGTATGCACGAGTGAGGAGACGATCTACGAATGAAGAATTTTTTTAAAATAATGTAGACGGAGATGGATGGTTTCGCACATCGATCGGGGTGGCTTGGCGCCGGTTTCTTGCGAATAATGTGAGGAATCCGGCATGCACGAGTGAGGAAACGCTATCGACGGATGAAAAAAAAAGAATAATTAAAAAAAATTATAGTGGTCGGAGATGGAATGGTTTCGGGAATCGATCGTGGGGGGGCTTCGCGCCGATTTCCTGCGATGACCTGTGAGGAATCCCCTTCGAAAATTAATTCGCCTAAAACACGGTGCAGCGCGGAAAGCGTATATACCGGCTGGCCGTATCGATTGGCGAGTAAAGTCCGGACGCAGCTTCGTGGCCGCATTCAAGGTAGATTGTAAACAGCGCACTGCCGACCAGACTGTAAGCCGGTGAAGCTCGTTACCTAATTGCCGGAGGTAGATTATGGGTTTATGAAATGAGGAGCTCATTGAGCCGTCGGTTACCCACCGCGGTGCTCCGGGTAATTGGCGAGCCCGCGCGAGTCAAGGGTGTACGACGAGGTGGCCTCAGCGCGAGAACCGAAAGTCTTTGATTTTCGATGATTTAAGTGAAATGTGCGGGCCCGATGACCGGAAAGTCCGCAATGCGAAAATTCGCCGGTAAACCTTACCTTTCAGAGGAAGAACAGTGTTGGAAATTTGTGAAACATAAATTCGGAGGTTGAACCGACGAGTTATTCTGAGGCGTTTTCCGGTGAAGGAGAACTTTTAAGAGGGGCGTAAAGCTCGGCTCGGTTTCGAGCCTTATTGTTCGATAACACGGAATCCACCATCAGCCAGCTAGTCAGCCCACTCTCGGTAGTAAATTTCGCTCACAATGATAACGAGAGAGCACATTTTCATTCTGCTTTTCGCGCTCCGTTTTTCTCTACTCGAGAACAAAAAGACTGCTGGCAGCCTTAACTTTTTTTCGTCTCATTGTAATTTTTTTCTTTTTTTTTTCTTAAATTTACCGGCATATCCTGTCTACGGTCGTTCGTGCATTTCGTGTCTAGGTTAATTGGCGTTTCTTTCTAATTGCCGCGCGCCCCTGACTAATTAGCCGAACAGGATTCCGGTCGATCCCGTTGCCCTCGCTCGTTCCAATTGTCGACCCGGATTCGTCGTTGAATATGAGAAAATCGTTCTGACAATATTGACGAACAACGTCGATTGTATGGAACCGCGCCGCTCCAGCTGGTAATTCCATTGGATTGAACGCGAGCGTCGGGTAAATCGATTCGCGATTGATGGGAGAGATAAAGGAGCCTCTGGCCTTATATTCCAGCGAGGTTTTATACGACGAATTCATCGTGGAAGCGAGCGGGTGCGGAAAGCAAGTAAGAGTTTTCGAACTCACCGGCTGGACAGAAACGACCCTCTGGCCCGTCGAACACAGCCAGGTTCTTCTTCACCGGAATGCTGTCGTCGGCCAGAGTCAGATGGGCCGGTTGATCGCCCTCGTGATTCGTACCGGTCAGTGCCACCGAAGACAGCAGGTCAAAGGAGACCTCGTTGTCCGGCTTTGGATATTCTATCGGTTGGCACTGAGCCGCTGGCTTCAATTTCGTATGATCAGCACCTTGAGCATAAAAAAAATCGTATCTCAAGGTCGAATTTTAAGACGTTAGTTTGAACGTAAGATCGCACTTGAGATCGAATTGAAGATCGAAGTTTGGCCCTACTACATGGAAGTTTGGTCCTAACATCGAACCGTAGATTGAACTTGATTTCGTACCTGAGTTTGTTCATAAGTTCGAACTTAAGTCTAAACTCAAATTTGATCACAAGTTCGAACTTAAGATCAATTTTAAGTTCAAACTAATAGAAAGCGATAAGATAGTACCCAGAAAAACTATCCAGAAAATACCCGTTTCGATGCATCTACGTATCGTTTTCCACCGATCTTCACAATCACTGATCGTGTCATTGAGGAGAACAAATGTGCTCCAACAATCAGTCCATAGAAACGGATTTAAGAAATTCTTTTGCTAGATCGCATATTCATGACAGTGCAGTGTCATCGAAGTTCATTGCATTTGGGCTCCAGATATTTATTCTACGCCGAAAAAGCGTTAAATTTCGAACTTAATATCGAACTCGAACTGCAATCGAATTTGAGTTCAGACTTCGAACTTAAGTTCGGGCCAAACTCCGATTGTAAATTCGATCTTAAGTTAAAACTACCATCTTAAAATTCGACCCTCAATGAACTACGCTATGTACGCTAAATAAATTCTCGCGGGCTGAAGGACCCAGCTCGATGGCCCTTTGCCAAGGGATATAATTAGCAGTAGATATAAAATTAAGTATAAGAAGACGACTGCAATTATTAACTTTGGCAATAAATCTCTTTCACTATTACTACTAAATTCTCAAGGCGCGATTTATATATTAAAAAAAAAAAAACAATACTAACCACCGTGCGACAGCGTCCAGGGTTCTCGACCTCCCATTAGCATAGAAAATCCGGAATAAGCTAAACCGCCGTACATCCCGAGGCTCGAATGAAAACTCGGCCTAAAGTTTCTTACGGCTTTGAGCTCCTTGTAGATCCAGCTATTATTAATTTTGTCGGTGTAAGTCTTTGGCTCGAGTCCCTGTGTGGCCGGTGAGTTACTCTCGGAATCGATGATCGCCTCGACGACGCTTTCTGCGGCGAGCATACCGCTCTTCATGGCATTGTGGACGCCCTTGATCTTCGGGACGTTCAGAAAGCCCGCCGTGCAGCCGACCAAGCAACCGCCGGGGAACTGAATTTTTGGTATACACTGAAAGCCGCCTTCGACCAGCGCTCTGGCTCCGTATGCTATCCTGCGAACGGGTCAAGTTCAAGAGAAAACTCACGGATTACCCTCTATGCACTCTCGAGGACACCGTCGGCTTACCTCTTGCCACCCGCGAAAGTCGGCCTGATCGCCGGATGCTGCTTGAATCTCTGGAATTCCTTGAACGGATGCAAATAAGGATTCCTATAGTCGAGCCCAACGACGAATCCTACAGCGACCAGAGGCGTCTCATCGTTAAGGTGATAGAGAAACGAGCCGCCGTACGTGTTCTTGTCCAGAGGCCAACCGATCGTGTGCTCGACGGCTCCGGGTCTATGGTTCTGCGGTTGGATCTCCCAAACCTGTGGGACAAAGGATCTTTTAATATATAAAACAATCAGACACGAAACCTTCATCTTATGCTCGACCCGGAGGTCTCACGTCCATCAAGAGCAAACGCCACGGGGCAAACGATCTCAGTTCGCTTGATCTTCAGAATCTTGAGAGACTTCAATGTATCTCGACTTACCTCTTTCAAGCCGATACCGTAACTCTGGGGTTCGCAATCCGCCCGAAGGTTCAGTCGTTTCGACAACTGTTTTGTCAGATGTCCGTGACAGCCTTCGGCAAATATTGTGCATTTGGCATGGAGCTCCATTCCCCGTTCGAACGTTTCCTTCGGCGAACCGTCCTTGGCGATTCCAACGTCATTCGTGGCAATTCCCCTGACGGAACCATCCTCGTGATACAGCACTTCAGACGCCGCGTAACCGGCGTAAACTTCGACACCCGCTGCTTCGGCCTGTTCCCCGAGCCAAGCGACCACGTGACCCAATCTACGTTTTCAATTATTTCCGTTGTATATTATCTTATCATGTACTTTATCTGGCTGCTGTACTAATATTAATCTTAAGATTGTATACTTATTATTTTCACTGCTTGCATTGCCTGGTCCTTAGGGGATTTATCTCAGAACTCAATAAACTCCATCCATCTATCTATCTGTCTATCAATTTAATTTTTTTTTAAATTTGTTTTTATTTAACGTGTCATCAACTGCTATGGTTATTAGCGACGGATCAATTGAAATGTTACACTCTGTCGTCGAAACCTGCTGGATATTCTCTCTTACCTCACAATGTAGTTGCCATGATTGTACATCGGCATTCCCTTGATTATCGGTATAGGGATTCTAGCTTTCTCCGTGAGAAGGGCAAACTTGTCTTCAGCGACCGGAGTGTTGAGCGGAGCTCCCAGTTCCTTCCAGTTCGGAAAGAGTTCGGTCAATGCGATCGGGTCGATGCATGCTCCGCTCAAGATGTGCCCACCAAAGCTGGATGCCTTCTCGACAAGGGTCACTCGAAGCTCTTTCCCATGCCTCTCAGCCAGCCTCTTAGCTTGTATCGCTGCTGACATTCCAGCCGGTCCACCGCCGACGATCAGGATATCCGTCTCGTCGACGAATCTCTCCATGTTGACGTCCTTCCATCGGGGATCCGATTCTCTCGGCACGACCGAGTAGTGAGTCGTGATCTTCGGATACGCCGCCTCAGTATAGGCCCTTCGGGATGCCTTCTGCAACCTTTGGACTGTTTATGGACACAGATAAATTAAGGTAGTTATATAGCGAAGGCAATCCAAAGTCATGTGCATAAACTTTTGACATGTTGTAATTTAACTATAAAATTTTACTTGTACAGAATCTCGAAGGCTTTTACCGACCATTTGAATGATTAATTAGATCTTGAAAATCGGTCTTTTTACGGGAGAGCTGGCGAAAATGATCTTCAAATCGAGAATTAACATACTTAGATCAAAGATAGGGAAAAAAAAGTACTGCGGACTCGAGAATCAATCAGGATTTGATGCGCAACAAAAAAAAAAAAGTGAAGTCACCGGACTAATGTTCAATAGAATTAATTATTTATGTCATGTAGACGCTGATCTCTATGACTGGCGTACCGACATAGCTACTTTAAACTGGCTCGAGTAAAGTCCGAAGTTGACGGATCGCTGCTGTTCGATCAATAGCACATTGCTGGGTTTCTTCGTTCAGATTAATTTATAAAATGTGCTGGGTTGTGAACCTTGTCGACGCATCATTAAGGAGGGTGGAGCGCTTCACACTAGTCAAATGAGTGCTGCATTTTTAAAGTCGTTTAAATAAACTTCTACTAATTTATATTGATTATAGTGTTGGTTATTTGTATTACAGCAGATGTCCTTAACTTAGATAAACATTAATTTCATTGTATTTGCAAAAAATATTACCTGGTTTGTGCTAATTTTCGAAACCATACATATTCGTTCAGTTTTTTCAAAGAATAATCTGTATTATTGCTCGATTATGATGTATTACGGATAACTCTTTTCTATGAAAGATGCTCTATGAATTCACCGTCTAGATATTCGATAGTATTTTCCGTATAAAAATGACAACTGTTTGCGTATGAAAGTTTCTCGTCGATGGATAAACAAAAGGCTGTCATTTTTAAACGAGAAATACTATCTAATATATAATAAGTTTGTATAAACGACATTAAAAATCCCCTTAAGGTACTTCGTGCAGTACAGTCAAGTCAATCGAGTACCCAAATTCCAAAAATTGTCTGCACACGTTTAAAAGGAGCAATGTTTATGAACTAAGGTGGATCTAGATTTAAAAGTCCCTACTTTATTTAGAAAAAGATGTACAGTAATGAATTTACAGAAAAAGAATTCACTTTACAAATTTTAAAATTAAAAATTTGCAGTTATTTACAGCTATATGTCTGCTAACTGATCTTTATTTTGACGTCACCTAGCCTCATTACGATATTAGGTCTATTCGTCTTTAGAGTAAGTTGGAACAGAGTCCTCAATTTTACGTGCAAACTATATCTATATTTATTGGATGCATAGATATACCTTACACGTAAAATCGAGCGCTCTGTTCCAGCTTACTCTGAAAACGAACAAACCTAATGCTTCCTGAATCACTTTCATTTTTCTGTTCCATTTCACGACTATTTTTTATTAGATTTAAGTTGCTTTGTATTGCTCTCCGTACGCTCTGGTCCTTAGGGAATTTATCCCAGAGCCCAATAAATTTCTATCTATCTATTTATCTAAAAATATGCCCGGGGTTTTATTAGCGTAAACTGAGTTATTTTTCTGTAAATTCATTGTTGTACATGTTTTTCTACATAAAGTAGTAATCCTTTCATCAAGATCCACCTGAGTTCGCACTAATTATGCCTCTAAAATGTGTACAAACCATTTTTGAAATCTTGGTACCCGATTGTCTTGACGGTACCGCAAGCATAACCTTAAGATAGTTTGATCCCTATGATGCATCAACGATATAGGAACGTGTCCCCGTTAATCGATCCGTACCATCCTCATGATTTACCACTCAGCAGGTGGCAAGTGGATACTCCGGAGATCCATGGATTCAAACAGGAAACTCGTTCGACCCATTATTCGCGGGATCGTGTGGACCGATGGGCAAAGAAGTATCGTCCCGCGTCTCTGTTTTACTCGCGACCCGCTTCGTGCTTGTTTGGCGCGACGCGGACGTCCACACACCGTCCCGCGACGCGTCGCGTCCATCCCTACCATTCCGAAACCGTCAAACTGCCATGATACAATTCGTATGATAATTTACTAGAGCTTACATCGTTGTTCTATGACACCAATAACATTCAACGGCAATCCTCCCATTCGATGAGCGCGCCGTTACGCAATGCGGGGTATTATGAACTCTAGCGATAAAAGTAAAATCTATCGATAACAGTACGATCTTGCACAGCTCGGACACACTTTGGCGTGGACTATACACCGCGGTCTCCCGAGTTCAATTCGGCGGTCGGGTTGATAACGGGGCCAATCAAATAACTTTTTTTTTCTTCTTTTTTACACGCGTCGGTTTCAGGTACACGTGTCTTCAATACGAGTTGTTGCTTCGCTATGCTTCTTAGATCCAACGGACTCACCGATTTTCGTGCGGGCGAAAGTTGAGGAGGCCATGGTTACACACTGGCAACTCACAAGCCACAGCTGAAACTGACCCACAGGTTGTACTGACGACGAAGACTAGTTTGTGTTCCACATTATGTTACTTTTTGTTCGGACTGTAGGAGACTTGTACGTCATGGAATTTGTGGTACAAGGACGGGCAGGTCATCATGCATGAGTCGAGTGAAGCTGCACGCGTAATCTTGCTCGGTACACGAACGGCGGCTGATAACCCAGGGGACTTTGGTTCGACCGTTTCCACCCGATAACGCACCGACGGTCGGTAACATCAGCGCTCTACCTTACCGACCGCCATGGAGATACATGTTTGACGGTGATATGAAAAATTTCATCGTATACATCGTCTAAGCGAAGATCGTTTATTACTTTCCCGAGTTCGTGCAAGATCATGCAAAATTGATGATTAATGTTAGGGATGGTTGGGCGAAGAATCTTCTCGTCGAGCTCCCCTCATCGAGTGCTCTTGTTGAATTGCTCGAAGAACGCCGCGGTGGGTTTGTTCTTGTAGACGACCTGCCTGAGATAATCCTGATGGGATTTTTGTTGCTGGGCCAGCTGGAGATTCTCCCCCGCGATCTGTTTGCTTATCTGTCTGTTAAGGAAACGTGACGGGGAGATCCGAGAACATTAGTTTTTTATTAAATTTTTCTAGGAATTTGTGGATGGATCGTGACTCTTACGCTCTTCGACGCTCCGCATCGCGGTGATAAATTTCCGCAGCTCTGGCGTTCCCGGCCATGAAACGATCCCACTCGTCGTTCATTCGCTTCTCCTCGATCCTCATTTTCTGCAAGTTGGACGTTAGCGAATTTAGCGATCGGGCTGGGAAAAAATCAGCGCATTATTCCGTATCGGGTGACAATAATTATGAACTCGCCTCCATCTCCTCCGCTTGGCGAGCTTGCTCGTCCCGGAAGGCCTTGAGCTCCTCGGATGTCATGCCCTTGTAACGCGAGGCCAGGGGCTTGTTCGGACCCCGGTTACTGTCGGCTTGTTCCTTGGCCTCGGTCAGGAAGTCGCCGGTCACGTTATTGTAGATCTCCGCTCGATTGTCCTCTTCGTCCTGGATTGCCTCGCAACGGCGACGATAATCCTGTTCCTCCGCCTGACGCATTTATTCGAACGAGAAAGAAAAAATTGTTGGAGATTAATTGGTCGGGCCAATAAATTAATTCGTTGACGCAACCAAATTAATCGCCTAGGGCGTATATAATCGCGCAGTTCATTGGGGCAACCAATTATCTTTTTCCGCGAAATCGTAAAAAAGAAAAAAAAAATTACAAAAACAGATCGGCAGCTTACCCGGAGGTCATTAAAAAATAAGCGGAAAGCTCAACGAGCAGATGTGAGTAAGAATATTTCATGCTTATGAAATCGCTTATAGCAAAACAGGCGGAATAATCATCATTGATTATAACAGAGAATGGTAAACAAAAACCACAAAAACAGACCACCATCTTACACGAAGGTCATTAAAAAATAAGCGGAAAGCTCAACGAGCAGATGTGAGCAAGAATAGTTCATAATTATGAAATCGTTTATAACAAAAAAAAAACGCGCAATAATCATCGTTAACTATAACGGTATGGCAAAAAAAAACTGCAGGATCAGATCATCAAGTTACTCGGAGATCATTAAAAACTAAGCGGAAAGCTCAACGAGCAGATACGAGCGAGAATAACTCATGATTATGAAATGGCTTATAACAAAAAAAGGCTCAATGATCATCGTTGATTATAACAGCGCATGGGACTCTTGAAACGATCAGAACGCAGGTGAGCAGCGCTTATCGTAACTGGCTAGGAGAGAAGCTCCGCCAACGATCATTGACGTAATCCTCTTACATACGCGGTACGTCTACCTTGAAAACGAAAACAACTTCGCAGCTAATGCCCCAGGTAGAGAACTCAGCCTTGCTCGGGCCGCATTCGTGTTATTTTCAAGAATCTGTATAATCGTTCGCAACTCACGAGAGCGCGGTTGAATCTCGCCGTGGCTTCGTTGTATCGACGCCGACATTCCTCCTCCATTCGTCCAAGTGCAGTGGCGCGTTTGTCCCGCGAACACACGGCTTCCTGATAAGCCCTCTCGGCGTCCCGACGTTCCTTCTCAGCGGCCCGGCGCTCGGCAACTTGCTGAAGGAGCCAGGACTGCATCTGCTCCTTCTGAATTTTCGCACGCTCCGCTTGCCTGCAGTCCTCGCCTTCGAACCTGCCCGAGAAACATTTCTGTCCGATGAGAAATATATTTTCTAAAAAAAATTCTATATTTCGGATATATATAAATTTTATGGCTTTAATATATCAATAATATTTTTGTAAATATTTAATTTTCATGGAAGGGGGTTTGTCTCTTACTTCTGAGCAGAAGCGGGTCCAAGCCTCGGATCGTCGTCATTGACTCTAGCAGGCAGAGACTTTTTGAGTGAGTCAGGATCGTAAAGATCGTAGTCACGTCGATCCTCCGGGCGCTGATAAACTCGACGGAAGGTATCGATCTCTGTATTGATCTTTCTTTTTTCCTGTAAAAAAAAAAGCGTTATGCTTATGTGCAACGATAAGCGATTGCGATGAAAGCGTCTTTTCTCACAGGCTCGCCGCGATAGCCTTAGTGTCCTCATAATTATCTAATACTATCCCAGACCGACGGCTTATCTCTTTCTCATGCTCCCGGCGAATGAAAACTGAGTCAAGCCCTTGTATCATCGGTCATGCGGCGCAGTAGCGGTCCGATTATGCTAACATTCTCACCTCCTCCCCTCGCCTCTCGAGCATGATCGCGAGCTTGCTGCTGCGCACCAATGCCTCGTCCATTCGGCATTCTTTGACCCTTTCGAGCTGACGCCGCTCTTCTTTCTCCTCAATCTGACGGTCCAGGAATTCCTTGTCTATCTGCGAACAGGAGAAGTCACTGCGTTGTTTCTCGAGTTGCCCTCGAGGTATAAACGGATTTTGTGTCGCAAAAACGTTATAGCTTCTCCTCCTCTCTGCCTCCCCATCGTTCGTCTTATCGTTCGCGAGCGCGCCCGGTAGTTTTCATTGCGGAAGGAACGGAGGGTCTCACGAGAATCTTTATGCGTACACCATTTATGTCCAACGCGGATCGATAGCCGAGTCGTAAAGTCGCAATGTTTAACATGTTTCGTATGTCGAACGTTACTATAGCGAAGGCTCCTCCTCGTCGGAAATGCTGTCTATTGCGTCACCGGAACGTTATATAGGGCAATTCAGGATGATATGGCCAATAGATGTGGCTTTTTAAGAGGCCTGTTAATTGCAAAGCCGTTCCTAGAATGACTCATCCGACGATCGAAAAGGATTCGTACGTAATCGTGTATGCGGCTGTCGTAGTTCGCAAGGACCATATCAAGTGACATTTTCTGTTCTACTTCAAGTATGAACTCTTTAATCCAGTTCCAATTTAGTTCCTGCCAGTTTCAAAGCGTGCGAACAATTTTTTTGAATAGCAGTATCCTCGCCTTCACGGGCTGGCACGTTATATTGGGCAAGTCGGGACGGTATGGCCAATAGACGTGTCTTCTTGAAAGGCGCGTTAATCGCCGAGCCGTTCCTAGAATTACTCATCCAACATCCGGAAAGGATTCATAGGGGAGACCGGGGCAAAATGGCACAGCGGGGCAAAACGGGACAGTGAGGGCAAAACTCAATTTTCCAATAATCTTTGGATACCACATTTTGTCCCAACGATACATCCGGATTTTCAAACTCGTCTTGCGCCACGTGCCACCATCGCCACCATCCACAAGTTATTGGAAAATTGCGTTTTCTCTCATTATCCCGTTTTGCCCCGCTGTGCCATTTTGCCCCGCTTTCCCCTACACGCCGAAAAAGAACCCCCCTGTCGGTATGGAGCTATTCATAGAAGCGCATTGAATAATCAACTGCTAATCAAGTTTTCGGCACGATCGTATACGATTATGCATTTTTTCCCCGAGGTACAGAGGCTTTGAATGATAAATACAAAAGCACCAACTAACGGGTCAAATAACTCCAGCGTCGCAATTTTCTTTCATATTCTAAGTCTCGGGGATTAATATGCCTTCAATCGCGTCGAGTCCCATTATAGTTATTATCCAACAGAGCGAGAGCGAGTCGGAGTGCGAGTCTCACAAGGGGTTTGTCACTCTCGCGGAAAGCTTTTGGGAGCCCGCTGATTAATTTCTCAAGGTGTTTAAAGATCCAACTCGAGCGTGGCATAACAGAGTGCCCGTGTTAGTCGTTGTTAAGCAAGGAAAGGGATTGTTAAGCAAGGAAAGGGGTTGGAAAAAAATGAATTCTTAACGAGTGTAATGGAAAGAGCGATTAATGTGCAGACGATACGAGACCAGGCATCTCGGGTGGAATTAAACCTACAGGAGGATCCACGAGTCCGAGGTCGCAACAGGATTGCTCGGGGATCAAGGGTAAGCTCTCAAGCTCCAATCTCACGACGAAACGATAATTCTTACCCCGATGCGCCTGGAACGAGGATCAAAGATCCGTTGCTTCCTGGCCTCTTCGAGCCGACGCTTGCGTTCGATGCTCGCGGCGACCTTAAGGTCCTGCGGAGTAGCCAGCTGGAACTTCAGCATCGCTGAGGCTGAAACACACTCTTATATTTCGCTTCCGCGCTATTCCACCGTCGCCCCTTGCTGCTCGCCCGGTGGACTCGCTCCCGGCTCGCCCCCTCAGAGACGCCCTGCCGCGCACGTGGGATCGATAAGCGGGCAGGACCCGAGATGGGAAGGTCGGAGAGATATTTGACAAAGATTCTTCGGGTTCGATGCTACATACGAGCAACGGACGGACCGCTAGGAAATCGGAGCGTGGCTCAATCTACTTACCGATAAAGGTCGGCCGCTTCTCGAATTGACAGGAGCAAATGACAACTGAATGTTAATTTACCTTCGTTTCGGACACCTGAAGTTAACTGAAATACGCCGAGGCAGCCGTATTGGAAAATGTCGATATTCCTGTTAACCCTGAGCCCGCGGAAAAGTTAAGCAATTTCGGAAATTATTAATTTTATCGTAATTGTAAATACGCGCTGATAATTTTCAATTCTCGCTGAGAACTTTCAATTCTCGCTGAGAATTTTCAATTCTCGCTGAGAATTTTCAATTCTCGCTGAGAACTTTCAATTGTCGCTGAGAATTTTCAATTCTCGCTGGGAATTTTCAATTCTCGCTGAGAATTTTCAATTCTCGCTGAGAATTTTCAATTCTCGCTGAGAATTTTCAATTCTCGCTGAGAATTTTCAATTCTCGCTGAGAATTTTCAATTGTCGCTGGGAATTTTCAATTCTTGCTGGGAATGGATATTCGCCAAAGATTCTTCGGGTTCGATGCGAGAGACGAGCCACTGATGGACCCCCAGGAAATCAGACCGTGACTCAATGTTCTTTCCGATATAGTTCCGAGCTTTATGCTCGGAAGACTCCAGACCGCGTCTCTAATTGACAAGAGCGAATGACAGCGGAATGTTAATTTACCGTTGTATCGAACACCTGAAGATAACTGAAGTATGCCGAGGCAGCCGTATTGGAAAACGTCGATTTTTCTGTTAACCCTGGAGGGCCCGCGGACAAGTATAGGCAACTTCGGAAATTTATTAATTTTTTTTTTATTCGCGCAGAGAATGGTAAAAATGCACACTCTACGAATGAAATACTGGGACAGACTGGGTGGAAACCGTTTCAATGTCGCGGCTCGAACGCCTCCTTCGTTCGCCTGATATTTCGTGCTGTTATTTCATACCCCATACGGAGTTGTATGCGTGTATCGATATCACCGAGGGGTTCGGGGTTACCATGGAAAGTTTGACTTCCTCCTGGTAACGACGCCTCGGCATTGTCCCTACGTGTCGTAAGGCACCAATGCTCGGACACTTCCCGGTCTTCCCAAGGTGCTCCGTATTTTGAGTCTAGAACGAAATCTATTATCAGAGAGGCAAAATTAACATTTTAAATCGTATCGACAATTGTTCATTTATAAATAGGTTTTTTTAAATATCAATTCTGCAAATTCCACGCATAACGATTACTTCATAGTTACATTCTGTTATATAGAGTCAGTATAACGTAAATGTATTCAATACTTAGATGATCAATCGATACATTATGGAATGAAGAAGCTACAATCTGGACGTTGGTTTAGGTCTTAGAAAAAAAAAAAAAAAATTCTTGACCGACCTGCCGGAAGCTGGGTATGCCCTTAACTGTTCGAGCACCGGTACCTCAGCTTCGAAAGTCAAGTCAAAAGAGTATCTTCCCGCGTATGCCAATGACGGTAAGCGAAGGTGCCCCAGTTTGATCAATACTGCTGAAAGCAGCAGCAGCAGCAGCAGCTGATGAGTGTAAAATTTCAAGTCTACCATGGCCCTTCGTTCCACATCCGCAACACGGTACGTCGGATTGGTTACCTTCGGCACTTAGACTGTGGCTTCTCCCGACACGCTCCTCCTATATTGTTCGAGCACAATATTCTCTTTGCTTCCATTGTCTTCGCGGTGGGGAAGGCTGAATTATTATTTACGGACTTACGGATGCATGTATGTACACCGGCAGATTCATCACATAATCGCAGCTCGTCCCGAACAGCTTCAAGCACGGGCTCGCGGCTAATTACCGATAATCATCCCATCCGTCTTGCGGAACGGCTTGACAACGGCGCAACTACTCCTCGCCGTTGTCGGTTGCACGCCCGCGACTCCCGACGACGGTAAAACTGTCACGTTTCCGATTAAGCGTATGCGACGGACGTACAGGCGGGTGGATTTGCCACCCGAGAGCTCGCAACTTTGCCGGAGAACGAGAAACAACGATAACGTGGCACAATGTTTTACGCACGACGATAACGTGCGAGGTATAGAATACCGCTGCACGCGCGGCCCTCGCGTCATTACGAAATCTTTTCTTCGCTCTCTGGAGTCCATGCGACTCTTGACAATTTTTTTTGTCTCGGAAATACATTGCTACGGTTGCAATGTGTTGGAAACTGATACAAGTACTTTTCCATGAGTAAGTAATCCACGATAACATGAATTGAATTTTATGTAGTTGTTTATCTCTAGCTGTGACCATCTCGACATTGATTGTCAATGACGGGGGTAAACAACCGGGTGTAAAAAACAAAAGTAATGTCACGTCGGCTGTCGTCGATCAACGGCGTTATGGACATGAAAAAAAATCATATATCGCTACGATTCAGCGAAGTGCGACACTGGATTCAAGTTCAAGGCGCAGTGGAAGCAATCGGTTGACTGCACGCAGAGCGGAAACTGGTCTCTGATTACCATTCCTCGTTGAATTCGCGGGAGCGGCAAGGGGTTGGAAATATCTTCTCCCCTCTCTCGGCAAGGACGGAACCGAAGATTCTTTAGTCCTTTGACGTGTTCATTGGCCAGATTCTTTAGTCCTTGACGTGTTCATATTTTTTTTAAATAATAAATATAATTTTCTTAAATTATTAAATGTGTAAAAAAATGGGTAAAAATTGTTTTTTTTTTCAACTGGTCGCCATTTTGACAATATTTTTTCCCCTCGTCAAGGACTGCGTTATATATCATTTGTTAAGAAAAAAATAAAAATGTTTGTTTCAGATAAAATGACAAGTCGAAATCAGGGTTAACGGCAAACGAACTTTCGAAAATATTTTTCGCAAAAAACATACATAATAAGAATAAAGTGGAATGAAAAAATTCCTAAATGTTCTTCAATATATTCTCCTTCCACCCTAAAAAAATCAAATGGATAAAGCGTATATTTACTGAGAAAAAAATCACGAAATTAGCGTGCGTTCTTAAGCATTTACAGTGACGTAAGCCCTTAAATGTGCATCACCCACCAATTTCAAGGTCGCAAATGACCGACCAGTGGGCGTCACGTGGGTGGTCCCGTAACACGAACATCACATATCTGGCGAATAGTACGACGCTCACCACTCATCACTCCCTAAAAGAGGTTCTTTAGCATCCAATTAGCTCTGTGAGACGCGTTTTCTTATAGATAGATGCAAACGAGTCTATTCTCCGTGGACATTCGTGGAATCTGGTCTTTCATTGCGATTGCTCGTTAAATGCACGGGAGCTGAAATGGGTTGGAAATATCTTTTCCCCTCTCTCGACGGGGATGGAGCCGAAGGTATTGGCCCAAAGTGAACAATACCTGACCAAGTGTTACTTGGCGAAGATCGCAAGAACTACCTCAAGTAACACGTTCTATTCCTCATCAAGTAAGAACTCCTTAATACAGTTCCAATTTAGTTCCTGCCAGTTGCTCCTTCAAAAGGGCGCGTACAATTTTTTGGAATACCAGTTCTCTTCCCGTAACCGTCCCGCAATGGCTACCTTAAATGTGCATCGCACACTAATTTCAAGGTCGCAGATGAGCAACCAATGGACGTCACATGGATGGTCCTGTAACGAGACCATCGCATATCTGACGAACAGTCCGACGCTCACCATTCATCACTCTCTAAAGGAGGTTCTTTAGCATCCAATTAGCTCTGTTTGACGCGTTTTCTTATAAATAGATGCTAACGAGTCTATTCTCCGTTGAAATTGTGGTTTCTGAATAGTCCAGCTTTCGAGTAACAACACCGAGTACTTTCGGATTCGGTTGTCGTCAATTATCGCAACTGGCCGGGTCAAGTCGAAATCGAGGGAACCGAAGATATTGGCCCAAAGTGAACAATACCGGACCAAGTGTTACTTGGCGCAGTTCGCAAGGACCACCCAAAGTAACATGTTCTGTCTCACATCAAGCATGAACTCTTCAATCCAGTTCCAATTTACTTCCTGCCAGTTTCTCCTTCAATAGCGTGCGCACAATTTTTTTTAATACCAGTACCTTTAATGTTCATGGGATATTAGTTTCAAGGTCACAGATGAGCGACCAACGGACATCATATTGATGGACCTGTAATGAGACCATCACATATCTGGCGAACAGTGCGACGCTCGCCATTCATAACTCTCTAACAGAGGTTCTTTAGCATCCAATTAGCTCTTTGAGACGCGTTTTATTATAGATAGGTGTTAACGAGTCTATTCTACGTGGACATCGTGGTTCGTGGATATTCCAGCTTTCGAGTAATAACACCGAGTACTTTTGGGTACAGCTTTCGTCAGTTATCGCAACTGCCCGGGTCAAGTCGAGATCGATCGGTGGCAGTGAATAACGCAGACAGCAAGCTTGTGCCGTGGAGTATCGTTTCGAACGATCCAGTTATAAGTTATCGCGTCTTGAAGTTCAGGGTCAGTAATGTCGTGCGTCACACGAGAGTAGTGGCAGCATCGAGCTGCCCCGACTTTGCTGCTCCCACCAATTGCATCAAACGCACAGCCGATGTCGTCGTTAACACCGTCGCGCTGTGCATTTTATATTACCTTTGTCAACGACAGTTTCTGTCTTCTTTCGTCGTTGCTTTTACGGTCTTTGCGCTCTTTGCTGTCTCGCTCGTCATCCTCATTAGCAATTTCGAATTTCACGCCGCGATTTCTGTCACGCGCGTCAGAGACACCTCTCCCCCGTCTCCGGCAGGACCGAATTTGCCCGTGAACGATTTTCTTGTGCTCTGCCAACGAAAGCGTTTATTCGTGGCGATAGCTCGTATAACTTAGTCAGCGCTTAGCAATAACTTTGAGTACCTGTGAGTTACATGTACAGGCTAGAAGAGATGTGTATATGCTCCTGGTAGATGGATATTTATAATAGCGAAATGCCGCTGGGCGTTACCAACGTTTTGCGAATTCCGTCAATTATTGAATGGTCCGTTAGTATATACATGTATGAATATCAAATATGATTGTCCGATAAATAACCCCATGCGAAGCTGGTGCGGGATGTTCAAGACATGTTTTCCGTCTTAATAAATAAAATAAATACAATAAATAAAATAAATAAAATTTTGGTCGCATATAGTACTGAGGAAAGAAAGTAAAACGGGGCGGGGCAAAACGGACCATTTATACCATTTATTTTGGGAGGGGGCATTGGAAAAAAGTCTCATTTCAACTAGGGAACCCTGGTTCGTGTTGCCCCGCTAAATATTCGATTGATTGATATTTAAAGTCTTCGTGTATCATGAAGGCACTACTGTAAAAACAGAACAGAGTACAAACACGTGCATTCACATGAAAGTTTCGTAAATGCGCCTCGAACTGTGGCCAAAGTGGGCTCAGGTCAGTACATAGATTTTTCATTGTTGCCCAATCCAGCGACCGCAAATAGCCGCTCTGACGACATCCCGTACCTATGCCGATCGGTCCGATCTTACCAAACGACTTCCAACGACTCTCTTTCACCGACAGATCTTCAGCTTCAGCTCCTCCCCCCTCGTCCCCTCCTCTGTATACGCGCAATAACTACTATGGAGATTACACAGCGGGAACATTGTTCATACAGCTGAAAGTTGTTTGTGAGGAACTTGCATTGAGCTGGAGTCGAAAGAATGAAAAATTTCCACGATTACCACCGTAACGCTTCACAATATGCAAAAACAGTTGTAGAATTCGCGTTCGGCACGTAAAAAATGCATGGATAAATGTGGTTCTCAAATTTTTTTTGGAACTCTTCCATTTTGCCTGAGGAAGCTTACAAGGGTACCGTTGCATACAATTTCAACGTTTTTAAATCTCGGGTAGATATTCAGCCACGGCCCCAATAAGGCATTATCAGCCTTGCCGTAGTGCCTTATGAGGCCATTATTTATTTACTTATTAAATGATTACATCCAAAATTCATTGCAAAATTGCGTAAACATTTTTTTCTAACGTAAGAAAATTCTATAAAAAATTCACATCGACTGTAAAAAATTTACGAATTTATTTGAAATAAAAAAAAAAGTTCACAGATTTTTTTCTAAAAATGTATTTAAAAAATACCTTAATAATCATTTTTTGGAATTTTCATAATGAAAAATGAATGTTCTTCGTACCTTTAACACTATTTGTTTTTGGCGTATTATGAAGTACTAAAATTTGAATCAAATTGAACTTTCGGTTGAGGATGCATCTACAAAGCATTCTTCAATTGTCATGTAAACAATATTTAAAGGAAAATTCATACTTTTCGTCTAAATCCGCTTCGTCAGCGCATGATATTTGAAATACTCAAAGATTTTTATCTTTTACATTTTCGTGTTCACATCTTCAACTAGTACTTGAAAATTAGTTATCAATCCTCAGCTGATAATGAGGACCACAGTGAACTAACAAGATTTTCAGAATACTGTAGAGATAGCTTGAGTTAACAAAATTATTATCAAGTAGTATGGCAGACCCGATAACGCCCCTACTGTGGCCGGTGCCGAATATCCACCTGATTCCATTACTTTCGATTGGCAAGAACTGCCCGAGCAATGCCTGATCTGCACCTGATCTTACTAGCGATAGGCTAGCCTGGTCAGGTCGAACGTGCATATGCCAGACTCGGCCCAGATAAGGATGGCTAAGGTGGCCATATGACCGTAATTCCATCGAGCAGCAAAGATATTGCTTTTTAAAAAATACGAAAAATCGTCATACTTCAAGAAAATGTCCGAATGACATTTTTATTTACCTTCGTTTCAAGGCTACAGCCGGTGTACTTTTCCCTTTCTTTATATTGTGTTCTATTGACACACGAATGCCTCGAATAATCGGAAAAACAACAATCCACTACAATGCCACTCCAACATTCTCACCACGATCTCTCACCCGATCCGTCTTACTCATTATCCGCTGAATCTTCATTGCGAGAATTCACGATACAACACGACACTGCAGATTCAATGGGAGAGGCCAGTGTGCAAAGTGCAACTTCGCCGCGACACGCCGGCTCACCGAGATAAAGAGCCATCCGAGAAGGCCGCTCGGAATGAAAAGATTGCGCAGGATCTTCTCTCGTATTATCCCCCACGGGATTCATCTCTCCGGTCACCCTCTGCCAGGTGCATCCTCTTCTGCGGTCGTCGACTGGTATATCCGGCGGAGACGGTAGGGAATTGTTACCTTTTTCTTTTTTGTTGAATCCCGACTCAGCCTTTGGCAAACCATACTTATGTCCACAATCTAAAAAAAAAAAAAAAAAAAAAAAAATACAAAAATGAAAAAAAAAAACTACGATCCCTCAGAAGAGACCGAGAGAAATATGGACAAAGCGCTGCGAAGCGGGAGAAGAGGAGATGACGATGATGGCTGGCTAGAGGAATTCGCGGGGAATCGGGTGAGCAAGTGGATAGAGTCTCGCGCCTGCGCAGTCCCGGTGACGCGAGATGACGTCACGAGAGGAAGGCAAGCGGGTCCGGGGTTCGCCGCGTGCAGCCCGAAGAGTAAGAAAGAGCGAGAGGGAGAGAGTTGGACAGAGAGAGAGAGGGTTATACCGAGACACGAGTAGTGGCAGGCTGCATAGCGTCAGCCGAGCCGCGCCAGACACTCAGTCTCGCGGCGTACCTCGAACAGTGAATATTAGTTGGCTCGTGTGTGCGCGCGAGAGATAGTCATCGCCGGGGGACAGTGCTTTTTGCCCCCTCCAAACCGGCCGTCCACCTATCCTCAAGCTCCCCCGCAGCCACCACCGGTCGTAACGCATAACGTCGCCACCACTGGGCTCGAAGCGGCTCCGTGTATGGTTTAGTCGAGTAGTAGCGCCCAGTGATGGACAGACGGCGAGCTCGCGATAAACAGTGATAAGGGGGAAAAAAAAATACAAAAATATATAAAAATAAATATATCCACCACTATCGCACTACCGCTTAAACTCGAAACTTTTGTCCCAAGACAAGCGGTACACGTAGAAAGCAAGACGCTACGGACAGAAAAGTGAATCGGCGCGTTGAGACAATTTTTTTTTTTTCCCACCGCGGCATTATCGACCATTCGGAGTTAACCGGAGTGACTCACAGGCTCGGGAATCCTACGGCAGGAGAAAAACACAGAATCGACACAGAATTGTGAAAAAAAAAAAACTCGTGGCGCTTGAGGGTCTCCGGCTGGCGCGTATTTGCAGTAGTAACGCCCGTCTATAGGCAGACCCACTTCTACTCCAGCGACGAGAGTTGTTTTTTTTTTTTCTTCTTTTCGGTGAGTCGCGCTGCGTAGCTACGACGCGGGCATAGAGGAGCTCCAGTACCAGTATCGCCGCTGCCATCGTCGCGCGGCAGTGGTCCAGACCTAGAGAGATCACTTTAACAGAAACGTGATTTTTGTGATAATTTATTTTCTACAAGCTGCCTTTCGTGCCTCGTCGTATTAGACGCCCTATCGGCCGTACCGATGCATCGAAGGTTCCCGATGAATCGGAAAGCAGCTCTCTGAATTAAATTCGAGAGTCGGAGGAATCCGGGCAAGTGGAACGAAGTGGTCTGCGCCAACTCGAACGGGACGAGAGGGTGGCCCGAGGGATTTGTCGCCCGATCGCAGCCGAGCGACACGTTTCGCCTTTTGGCAGACACTCGCCGCTCTCGAGTGTGTTCTCCCATTGTCGCTTCCTTCAGTCGGTTTCTCATCTCGCGGTGCGAGATCGCCGGACCGCTTGATCCTGAACAGCCGACCTTCTCGAGACAAAGTAGCGCCGGAATCGCTCGCGACGAACGATTCGCAGGAGACTCCACGAGCTCCCCGTGTGCTGGACTAGTGTCCCCGAGCGAGATCCCGGAGATCTCACTAATGCTTGTTCACCGGAAGAGGACATTGAGAAACGAGAGTAGCGTACCGATCTGTTGAGGTCAAGTGCGATCGATCCCACGACCCCCGGTGTCGCGACAAAAAAAAAGAAGGTGCTACGAAGTAGCGCGTACTATGAGAGGATGAGCTGCTCGGTAAAGATTTCGAGCGGGAAGAGCTGGAGTGGTTCGCAGAGGCGAATCGGCTCGTTGCCCGAGGAAACGGCACCTGCCTATCCGGGCCAGACGGCGGTACCGGCGTCGGGAAACGTTCTTGCCCCACAGTCGACCACGAACAGCAACGTATCGGGTACGCCCTCCAACTCGTCCTACGCACTGACCTTGCATCATCAACATCAGTCACAACTTAGCACAACCGGACAAGCACCACGCCCCGCCAAGTCGATCGCCGCCAAAAAGGGCGAAGATACGACCAAATTGCTGAAGTACATTGATGACAACGTTATCGGCAAGAGTGGCACGTTCTTCGGACCATTCGGTCGTAGGAAAGGTAAGCATTCGCGCATCTCAATTCATTATATATATACCTATATTTTATGGCCATGGGAATCATTCCGGTTCACATGATAAGACTCACGCTTACTGCTGCATCTTATCTGTTTATAAGTTCAATAATAATAATAATAATAGTAATTATCATTATTATTATTATTATTATTATTATTATTATTACGATATTTGGGTTGCATAAAGATTCCATAACGGGGTTGTGTAACAATGATGCTGGCATGGCATGGCGTGCGATTTTGTCCTATCGGGCAAGCTGATCATACACTGCGTAACCCGCGCAGGCCCATCAGCTGTCGTGTTCGACTCGGTAGACTGTACGGCACCGGTTTCGCGGCGTCGTGTTTCTTATTGGGCCCCCCTCGGCCCCCTCAGCTGTCCCCACTCATACCGTGACGCGTTATCGTGACACGGAAAGTTACGTGCAGTGACATTCGGATAGTCATCTGAATTCGCGCTATTCAATGATTGCTGGATTGTCGTCGGCTGCAACGGCTGGACGTCGTCCTCGCGCGATACGCGAGCCCCAATGAACGCAGGGGGGGAAAAAGCGATCGGGCGCCCCCCTTTTCCATCGGCAAATTTCTACTTGTCTGCGCACCTACGGCAACGGCACGACCGAATGTTCGCAAAACCGAACCAAGGGCAAGTGCTCTCAGCAGACTGTTGGGCGCCCGCCATTCACAGCCAGTAGCGGTTTCCCTATTGGTTAAACACTGTTTACCCCACTCACGAGAGAGCCTCGCACGAGAGAGGCGGGGTGGACGATATCGCGAAGACGGAAAGATACTATATTCGGTACGGGCAACGAGATACGCAATTGCAATCGATTCAAGAACACTCGAACGCCTTCATAGATCGACCATGCACCGAATCGTTTGGATGTATTTCTTCGCCCAATTCTGCCGGGTTTCGAACTGTGCGTTCGTTCGATATATTTTTCCTCGGGATAAATTTGGGAGTGCGACTCTGCGTCCATCGTCCAGACACCCCGGAAGGAGGGTGAGAACTTTGTTTTTTTTTTTTAAAGATCGAAGATACACCGATGGCATACGGCTCGTCGATTTTTCAATGGAAGTTTATGCGGACGCGAGCGAACGAGCGATTCAATCGTGCGATTTCTGAAACGATCATGTTCGGATTGAACTAGTTTTGCATGGGCTGATTAGATTCAAGTGGTTTCCCTTGACCCACAATTTAAATTCTCTGACCCGCGGATCGGCGACAATATATATATTTTTTTTCTTTTTCTTTTTTAATTTAACGGGTATACCGTTATCGGCGAGTCGATAAGCGTAAGACGTGCGCGTACGTTAATTCCACACGATTTAACGATCGTGCAATCGAGCTTGATAACGTGATAACTACATTCGGTACTCCCGCGACTGATACGTAATAATTATAAAGAGCGCTTTGTTTACTATCTTTTTTTTCGTTGAGATATTTCGTATCTTTACTCCGAAGGTGTTATCGCTACGAAAACACACTCGAATCCACAAGAATGTGTTTTGTAATAATCAACGTTCCCACCAAGTGCGAATTGATTAGCGCGAACACTCGTATAGAAATGATGCTATACTTGTGCCTGTGGGCTATGCACCGGGATTTTTTTTATCTTGTTTTCCTTCTAGAGCGAGCTTTTTTAATCTATACAAGCATGTGTTCCGTTCTCTTTTGTCCGGTCTACGATCGGCATCGAGAGTCACCGAAGCCAATAATATCACCGATCCGTTTTTTCTTTTTCTTTATTTATTTATTTTTTTGTTTGCCGAACGGCCACCAGATAAAACGAAAGGAGTTGTTCCTGTCGTGTGCGAGTACACGGTGTTCTCGATACACAGAGATACCATCGGCACACAGACGGAGCACAGACCGATAGACGCGTTTTTGTCTCGTCGCCTTGTTGTGTCGTGGTACGGTAAGATGTTTTCCGATTCTCTAGTGCGTTGAAAATTTGCGTGATTCACTCGCCCGAGGTTAATGGCCATCGGTTGCGAGTCGTTGTATTTATCGTCTCTGGAAAACATAAGATAAGGGGGAGTGGGGCAAATTGGACACGCGTGGACACATGGACGCGGTTCGAAATGTTAATAAATTTTAAAAACATCAATTTTGAGCTTTAATCGTGATGGTATAAAGTGGTCTGTTTTTGTCGCATATAATTTTTTTTTCTTCATATTTCAAGAATTGATAAATTTTATGAAAAAAATTAGTAAAATACATCCTGTGAGTCGTGACCTTTTCGGAATTCAAATTTATTTTTATTTTCCCTGCGACTGCAGGAAAGTCCATTTTGCCACTTTATTTTTTGTTTTTATTGGGTCGTGACGACGAATGAGTGGAAATCGTGAAAGCTCCCGGAATGGCTTTGCCCCACTCTCCGCCACGCATGTTTGAGATGTCACATATTTTTCCGATGCACATCGACGGTCTACATGAAATCGTCGCACTCGCATACCGACCACTTCGGTGACAAACATGCGATAGTAGCCGTGTTGCATTAGATTAATTTTCTATGGCTACAGCTGTAACCGATAGCGAGCGGTTAGTCACAAATCCGACAAATGGCGAATCGCGTTCCAAACTATCTTTCACGGTCGCATAATTTTTTTATTTTTATTTTGCTCCGTTTTCGAGTGACTCATTTTTTTGTAACTCGATGTTACCTTCGTTTTTTTTGTTGCGTTTTTTGCGATTTCGCGCTGTCCCGGAGGACAGCCAAACCGAGTTTTGCGCCGATGCTTTTTAAAGGTGACCTTGAAATTAAGCGTAGCGAGTAAGTTTTTTTTTTTTACACCAGAGCCCAAGTAATAACTGCCAATCGAGCGAGAATTCCATTGACGCTGTATGATGTCGCATTTTTCAAAATTAATCGGAGCCCGCTTAACGGAAATTCAGCAAATTCGTATGAAAGAAAATATTGACATAACAGACCGGTCTTATATGTCAGCGCATGCGCGATTAGAATTCAATGCGTATTCGGTAGTGTAAAAAAGGAGTCTAGAACAAAAATGTGATATATAGCATACGAGGTTTTTGTTTAGCATAAAACGCCAGATCAAATATAATATACAACCATGACTTAAAATGGATGGTCGGTGTATGCGACCGAGCTTTTTAGACGCGTTTGATACACCGATCAATTAATTTTACCTCGATATTATATACCAAATTCGACATGTCTTTTCCTGCGCAAAATAAAAATTCATCATTTATTTGTACATCATTGTTCCTAAAAAATGTTGACGGTGTGGCTAACATCTGGCGTTTTATCTACATGTATCCATTACACGAGGTATCAACTTTTACGATTGTCAGTCTTTCCAGAGGGCAAATTAATCATTAAAAATGTCAATTAGAAAAAAGGAGGAAAAACACATTACACTGTAAAAAAAAATTGTAAATTTCATGTACCGATTTGGAAGTGTTTATGCAAAAACTGATAAATTAAATTTAATGTGCAATTGTGATGAAAAATAAATATACTTTTTCATTGAAATTAAATGACATTATTGGAATTAAAGTACTTTTATAGTAAAACTAGATTATTAACAATAATCTATTTTTAATCTTTTTCATATACTGAACATAAATTTTTCATCACAGTTGTACATGAAATTTAATATACCAGTTTATGCATAAAAACCTCCACGAGTACAATAGACTTCATTCGATTTTTTTTTTTACAGCGTCCGTTACGGCATCAGTATTTATTCCACCAAAGGTCAAAGAGTAGTGAGATAAATATTAAGAAATAGAGTATTGGAGAGACATGACCCCCGCGACAAAAAATCTCTTCCAGCGGTTCTAACGTAGCTGACTCTCCCACGTTGCCGATACGTAAACACTAAAGGAGTGTTGGGATCGTGTCAGTTAAGATAGTTGGGTAGTTTTGAATGTACAGTTGTTGGTTCCAAAATAGTGACGTCATTGTCTTGTGGTATAACGGTAATACGTTAATTAACATACACAAACATACATATGGCATCGCTGTGATAATTCAAATGTGGACACTCTTCAATCTTCCTACGAGCATGACGGCGAACCCTCTCGTAAATCGTGGGAATGACGTCATGACTTGTTTACGCGGACGAATTGAGAGTGTGGTGGTATATGTTACAGAAGCCCCGATCGCCGACTGCGACACGAGACATTATAGAAATTTATTCGATCCACAGGTAAAAGTCGTACAAACGCTGAACTATTTTATTTGAGCGCTGATTTCTCTTGCCCCCTGGCAACATGTGGAAAAACAACATTAATGCAAAACATTCGTTCCGCGTCGACTTTTTTTTTGTCACTCATCGATTTATTCATATCGACGGCTTGGAATCTATAGGGCATAAGCCGTACAGGCGAGAGCGGGGCAAAACGGACCATTGTTACAAATTGTTCGTCGAACTGAAACAAATACAAAATTGACAAAACTGCAAACGGAACATTCCGAACATGTTTACATATGAGAATCTCTAAAAAGAAAAGTTTTCACGAAACCATAAACGATACCTCAGGTAGGTAGCAAAACGGGGCAAAACGGACCATTTTTATAATTTTTTCGTGAAACCGAAACAAAAATAAAGTTTCATAAAAAGGTGCAAAACGGAACATTCCGAACATGTTTACATATTAAACTAAAAAAAATAAAAAAATGTTTTGACGAAAAAAATAAAACCTTCACGAGGAAGTGAAAGAAAATGTAATTTACGATGGCTCAGACCATTTTGCCCCGATCTCTTCCGCTTCGACCATGGGGCTTTGCGCTCTTTCGTTTCTTCGTCGTCGATATGTGTACACAATCGAGTCAGTGACAGAATGGAACGAGAGTCTTCGCGAACGATTTTTCTCTCGCTCCATTCCCCGTTCCTCGCACTCGGAGCGGCGGTTGTGCCGGCCCGAGGATACGCCGAGGCGCGCCGGCGTCGAGTGTGCGAGTGTGTGTCCGCTCCTACGCGGTTCTGCTCCACTCCGTGACCTCCAACTCCCGCGAGGGGAACACGTGTACGCAAGATGGTCAGGCAAGACCACGCGGTTTACGATGCCGCGCAGCGATTGGTCCCTCTCACCCGGTTCGCCAATTCCACCTCGCTTCGCTCGTTCCTCTGGCGCACCAGAGACCGAGAGAGAACGCGACGCGCAGCCGCGGGCACCGGCAGAAGCGCGAGCCGTGTACCAGCCACCAGAAACCAACACATACAAAATTATAGAGAGAGCCCGTTATCGTGCGACTTGCCGGTATAGGTGCGACGGGCGATCCGGTTGAGCGCGTGGTACAAAAAAAAGGAAAGTAAAATAAACAAAAACAAAAAAAAAAACTTCAAGTGGCCCGAAGGCTTTTTCGAGTAAAAATTGAGATCAAAGGTTGCTCTCACTCATCACCCGTAGACGATAAATGTTCCCTTGCCATCAGCAAAGATAATGGACGTTGGGAGGGTTAATACGAAATTCAAAATTTTGTCGAAATACAATGATGAAATCGGTTATTTGTCGACTCAGAGCTATTTTTACGTCATATCTATATCCGGCCGCGGGTTCGAAAAGAAATTTATCGGAGTGTTTTCGCGTTTCTCGGCACGGCCAAGCTTCGTCGGGTTTCTTCAACACGTGCGATGCCACGAATGAACGCGACCGCGAAAAGAAAAAAAAACACAAAATAAAAAAACAAAAACAAAAAACTTCAAGTGCCTGAAGGTTTTTTCGAGTGAACATTGAAATCAAAGGTTGTTCTCACTCATCAGTGAACATCCATCCACTTGCCATCAGCAAAGTGGATGGATGTTCGGAGGGGGAATATGAAATTCAAAATTTTATCGACACAGAATCATAAAATCTGTTATCTACCGACTACGATCTATTTTTATGCCATATCTGCATCTATATTCGGTCGCGGGTTTGATAAGAAGTTTCTCGGTGAGGCCAAGCTTCGCCGGATTTCTAGCATACGTGCAAGGCCACGAGTGATCCCGACAGGTCCTTGCGAAGTCCGAAGAGAAATTTTCCTCGTGGTGAAAAGAAAAAGGAAAAAAGAAAGGAACGCAAAAAACTTCAAGTGCCCGAAGGCTTTTTCGAGTAAAAGATGACATCAGAGGTTGCTCTCACTCATCATCCAGAGAGACCATAAACATTCCCTTGCCATCAGCAAACATCATGGAAGTCGGGAGGCGGAATATGAAATTCAAAATTCTATCAAAATACAATCATAAAATCTGTTATCTGTCGACTGAGAGCTATTTTATAAAGCCATATCTGTATCCATATCCGGTCGCAGGTTTGAAAAGTAATTTATCCGAATGTTTTCGCGTTTCCTGGCGAGGCTAAACTTCACCGGGATCTCACATATGTGCAATGGTGAATGATTGCGACGGGTCCTCGCAAATCCCGAGGAGAAATTTTCCACATGTAAATGTATATATATATGTATACACAAGAGATTCGAGTGTGAATTCGTATTAATATGTATATAGAAAAATCGCAATATAACCGGTCTAGCGCCCGGCGGATGTCCAAGGATGTTTACCTGCCGTGCGAGTATTCTCTGTCGGTATATCATAACCAGCGGTGACGCGGGTGCCGTATACAATCGAGTGAATCATGAGGTACGGGACGGAAGCTCGAAGCCACGGGAGACGACGATCGAGTTGATTAACCGGCCATAGGAGTCGAAACCTGTCGCGTAAACAAAAAACTATTTGAAACTATGCGAGCCAGACAAGTAGGCCGTATACTTCCTGCTCGGAATTTGTTTGTGCATGTCCGATGCGCGTGCGCGGTGCAAGGATGTTTATCGTCTAGGCGATACGAGGAGCGTGCGCGCGCATCGGACCGATCGGAGCGGTTCCGAGTTTTCACTGGCCGCGTGTGTTTGGTAAATAAGATCGACTCGGCTGCGTTGCCGGGTTTCCGGGCACGGCAGCTAGCGACAAAGAGAGCCAAAGAGAGCGATAGGAAAAACAGACACAGCTCTCCCTGTGCTGTATAACTTCTTTATCCTTCTTCTCCGTTCTCCCCACCCGACTGTGACTCTCACAGTTATTCGCAGACGTGACTCATCGCCCCGGTGGAACTCTGAGCATACGAATGGAACACGAATTGCGAAAGGCAAACATGGGTATATATGTATATATGGATATATATGTATATATCTTGTTCGTGTGCTTCAAATTGAAAACAACACAAAATGTCAATGACTCAAGAACAATTCGCTTGCGGGCTGCCAAAATAATATTTTATTGTTATAATAACAATAATAATAAATATTATTACTATTATTATTAATTATACACATCTTTAAGTTCTTACAATTTTCATGTTAAAATTGGAAGAAAATGTATTTATGTGGGAATTACTTTTCTTTATTGTATATATATAATCATATATATCTAGCTCGTGTGCTTTACAGTGAAAACAACACAAAATGTCAATGACTCAAGAACAATTCGCTTGCGGGCTGCCAAAATAATATTTTATTGTTATAATAATAATAATAATAATAACAATAATAATAATAATAAATATTATTATTGTTATTAATCGCCCTCTTCTTTTAATTGGTACAATTTTAATGGTAGAATTGGAAAAAAATGTATTGTCGGGGTAATTATTTTTCATTTTCTCGGTGTGCAATTGATTTACTTGCATCAGGTTCGAGCGATCCACTGGGACGCGGTGACACGATCGAGACAAACATATCGACAGCATCGTTGCCTCTCTCGTTTCATTGTTATCGCGAAATAGGTTCGCGGTATCACCGAGATGCTGTGTGCTCCGATGGCAAAAAAGAAGAAAAAAATATTGAAAAAAAAACTGCTTTCCAGGCGTTCGCGATATGTATAGCCGGCAGTGAGCGAGCAATTTGCATCTCCCGCAGTGCAGTACGGCAAATATTAGCCCCACTATCACCGCACACAATCACAGATTCGCAGGCGAGCCACAATTCTCACAGTATAATACAATACCATTCTCTAGCTTTCGCTATGCGCGCTTCCGTCCCGCAAACCGACCGGCCGGTCGAGTCTCTCTCTCTCTCTCTCTCGCTGCCTCGTCACGTCTACGGAAATATCTGCTGCACGCCGGTATTCCGCTGCATTGCACGTAGTCGTTACATGTTCCTGTACAGTATAGAACTCGTGGGCGCGTTATGTAACTCTCGCGTTCTCTCAAACGAAGAGCGCGCGCGCGCGCGGTGTGCGCGAGCGGAAACGATGAGTATTATGCACGCAGCCAACAGCGTGGAGTTATCTATGCGGCAGACATTGCGACGAAGAACGAGTACAATTTCACGCTCGCTTCGATACGTCTTCGATTCGCGCTTTTCCGAATGACGGATGGTCAGAGGATCCTTCAATTTAATTTGGGGACTCCTGTGAGCACACATTAGGGGGAACCTTGGGTGATATGGCCATTGTTTTTTTTTACCGGAAAATCAGCATGGATAACTATGAAGAAATTCATCGGGGCGATAGCAGGGAAGTACATGAACATCGATGTTGAGTACTTCTCGCAGGAGATTCGAATAATTCGGTGAATGCATTAGATGTTGGGATGTTTTTGAAAAATTTCGATTGGCCACATCACCCAGAGTGTTAACTCATGTATGGGCTGCAGGATTAATGGCGGTAGATTAGTGTTCTTGAAAGGGCTCAAGAATCCCTGGGGGGAACTTTTGGTGACATTGGCATGTTTTTTAAAATTTTTATCAGAGAATCGAGATGGATAGCTATGAAAAAATTCGTCCGGACCAGTAGCAGGGAACTATATAAACAGGAATGTTGAGCATATCACCCCGAAGATTCGAATAATTCGATGAGTGCATTAGCTGCTGCGATATATTTTTTTCTTCAGATTGACCAAATTACTCAGAATAGTAATTAATGCATTAGCTGTAGAATTAATGGCGGGAGATTAGTGTCCTTAAAAGGGCTCGAAAAGCGCGTATATTAGGCCTTAATATGATATCTCCTTGAAATATTTTTGCCTGCCGCTCCCAAGGAAACTATTCATTCCTTTCATCCCTTGATATGTGGTCGCAATCCCCGAAACTTCCGGGTGTGGCCAGTAAATCCCGCGAAATACGCTCGCCGAGGTGAAATTTTCATGTTTCAGTGGTAATTTTCGATCATTACTGAAACGAACGGTAATTCGACCCACAAGGAGAGTTATTTTTTCTTTTTACCAAGTTGTACAAAAATTGTACCGTGTATTTTTTCATCTCTGGGCTCTTCGACTACGGCTTTTGCATTCTTTGCTCAGCTATAACCACCCGTGACTACGAGCAATTACCGTTCTCTCTGTCTTATCCCACACTGTCCTTTTCTTCATCGGTATGTGCCAACAACAACGGCGAACAGTCGTTTCCTTCGGCTCCGCGGACACATGCACTCTCGTCGGAAAAGCCACGGGTTTGCATAAGGCTCGCAGTTTTTACCGTACTGTAACAAACGATCAACTCGGCGGCGCGTTCGTGCCGCTGGAATAGCTGATAAACACCGCAGACGTTGTGATAAAATTAAACCCGATTGCATCTAAAAAAAAAAAAAGAAAACAAAAAAATACTGTACTATCTGCCGAGAAGTGCGCGAGTCTTATCAGTGAGGTCCTAATCACCTCTAGGTAGTGAATAACTCGCGCACTTATCGCTCGCTTCAGCTATGTCATACACACGGGCGAGGCTGAAAAAAAAGAACAAATAATAAAAAACGGCGAATTGTAAAACCCATATAAACAAGAATTCACGTGGAGAAGAGCAAAGGCCTTCGAATCTAGATGCTCTCGCGCCCGACTTTGATATCAAGAGAGCAAAGTCTTTGAGACACTCTTGGCGCTTATTATATTTTTCCACCCTGCAGACTTTCTCGAGTAAACATGCGGTACGGCGAGAGAGGGTGAGGGAGGGGGGAGTTACGGACGACGACGCAGAGAAAGAATGGTAATTGGGTCGCGTGAGAGAAGTTCCAGCCGAGTCCGATCATCGATATCAGCGAGCTATCGCTCGGTCATTATGCACTCTAAGGCCTCGTGATCGTCTAGTGTGCAAATACAAAAAAAATATATATTTATTTATAGTCTCAGCCGGTAGCGATGGCGGAATGCAAACAAGAGAATCTCGAATGAAAATTATTCTTGCTGGAGAGGCAACAATGACACTTGTAATGCCGTCGTGGAGTGGAATTTATGGAAATATATATATATTGGATGGTGAATAATTCATGACGAGCCGTCGTGTGAGAGGCGCAAGTAGTCGGACTCGCATTTATTTATTGTTGGAAGCGGCGTAACGCTGCAAAACATCCGCGATAACATCGTCAATTAAAAAAAAAATACACGTTATCCCCGAATTGCGAACGGCGGACCGACCGACGAGTTGCCATATGCGCGGACCGTCGCGGTTCTGGCAAGGAACAGTCGGTTGTGTACTCCGGAGAAACCGAACGGAATTCTCGAGCGGTTGGGTCGTTAGGGAAGGAAAACGCGGCGGGAAATCAAGGGATCCTTACTGCGGAGCTCCAAACAGATGCCTTGATTGCAAGCTCGTTGGACGAGAAGAACCGAGTTATAACATGCCCGTCCGCTGCTACGGCACTGCCGCACACGCGAGACACTTTAATGCTATGAGCAATGGGGAAACCCGAGGCAATTTCCTTTGCCTATCAAGCCAAGCGTGTAAGTATGGCCACGGTAATACACCCTACAAATTGGGGACTCGTTATGATAAATCTAACTGAATTTGCCCGCTTGGTAAACTATATTTGTTATACCTGTGTCGAAACAGTATTCCGATGTTCGCCGGATGTGGCAATAATTGAAAATTAGGCTTTTCAGCGCAATCGAGTAAGGTAACAGTACCAATGCTCAGACAAGTCCCAGCCGTAGGAAACTCCTATGCAGATTTGATTTATTCCAAATTTAAGTATTAGGTACCCAATTCGACACTTGCAATCGTATCTACAAACAAAATTTGATGCGCCAAAAAAAAGTTATACGAGGTTTAAGCCTAAATTATGTTCTATTGTTGCATTTTGTTTAAAGACAGACGATATAGGGTCCGATAATTGGTATAAGCGTTACTACATACACGACTTATCTTCGGTATCGTTTTGCGTAAATATAATTTTTTTAATCAATTTAATAAATGGCACATAAATTCTTTCAGTTAATCCCCGAAACATTGGGACATAGAGTGTCCCAGTATAAAGACTATTGTTATTTTCTTCCGTAATAAAAAATATGTATCTTTTTATAATTAATCGATGTGTTTTGTAAACTAGAAACTATCAGCTTGACATTGGTTTAGGTTATTTTCACAAAAAATGTATTCTTGACAAATTGATAATTGTTGGAATCTGGGGATGCTCTTAACTGTCCGAGCATTGGTACCTCTAACTTGTCTACATGGCATCAAGTCAGCGGAAAGCCGAACGACAACCAACGTGTCGGGTGCTGGCAAATTTCGTCGATTTCGTTTCGAACGTCACCTACGCGTAAGTTACGCAGCCAGAATCGACTGGATCGAGAGACTCGAGGCTAGAGAGGAGAGGAACGAGAGGCTTAAAAATAAACCGGGTATCGCAAGCTCGCCCGCCCGAGAGCATCAACCTCTTGCATAAAACCCGACCGATTTACCTGTGTGTGCTACAGCGATGCAAAATGACAATCGATTTTGCCGGAAGTTCGTTATAGTAGGTCGAGGGTTACGACCCCTTCTTGCCGCGGTAGGAAAACGCGTACTCAGCCTGGTGATCGCGCATGCGCGTTTCGTGCGGCGGGGAGCAATGCCCGGTTGCACGAACCACTCGCGATTTAGCAGCTTTTCTTGTCATGCACCTCAGCTATGTTGGGCCGACCAACGTTTCCCCTCCTATCGGCGAATTAATGCCAGCAAGGTAGGAAACAAGATAATAACTGCGGCACATTACTTTCCTCTCCGTACGATAGTATCCATGTCGAGATTGCGAGATCGTACGTAGCGCGGGTGGCTCTATGCATAAAACGCCTCCGAAAGTTCTGGACTGCACTGCGTCCGGATCGATAGACAGGAACTTTAAAGATACATAAGCGGGATGGCGGCAACTATAAATAGATCAGACTAATTGTAAGCCTGCCGGGAGCGTTAACCCGCTAATGCGAACAGCTTGCCACTAATTCGACTATCCAATAGGGACAAGTTAGAGGAGTGAATATTCGATGGCCCATTGACCCTCCCGCGCTATCCTCGCGTCTAAAAGTGGACACGAGTTTTTGGCTCCCGATTGAACGGAGTCGAGTTCGTTATACATCATCGGGATCGCCGCGACGTCGGTCCTCGTTCTAGCATATTTTTCATATACTCGTGACGGTGGATAAAAATCTGGTCCAGAATAGACTCCTGGCAGATCTATCGCGCATCGACTATGAAATAAGCGAGAGAGAACGAGAGAAACATTTATTGAGCTCCCTGGGACATGTCCCCTCAAGCGCGGTACAAAATCGTAGATATAAATATAAAGTGACATTGAAATTAGCAAAAATTGCCCGTATTCATACATAAAAAAATTGTAATTACGTAAACTACAAATAAATTAAATACAAATACAAAATAATAATACGTAATCGTACCTTGGACACAGCAATGCATGAAAAGATGGCGGAGAGGAAGGCAACCTTATGCTAGGACACTGAAAAAAATCTCATTGACTCAAGTAAAATTCGCTTGCGGGCTGCCGAAGAAAAAAATTATTATTTCAATTCTTTTAATTGCATACGGGTTTGAAACTGTATGCAATTGAATTGCAAGTAACATGTCACTTTGGCAGTTTTGCTGCCGTTGTTTCAATATCATATGGAATGATGGATATTAAAAGTAGAATTGAAATAAGAATATTTGCTTTGGCAGCCCGCAAGCAAATTTTTTTTTCAGTGGTCTAAAGTTCAAATTGAGACTTACGCAGGAGACAGATGACAGAATATTGCACTACGTTTTAAGACTAGGCACGCATAGAGAAAGAGAGAAATGGTAGATGTACCGGGAGTCAATGGTAGAACGGATTGTATTTTTTTTTTTTTTTTACACGAGAGCTCTGATTACCACGCCCGTGCTGGAATATAGGTCAAAAGGGCTGAAGCATAAAACTCCATTGAATCGAACGCCAGGGGCTCGCGCGGTACTCTCGCAATGGCCTCATCTCGGATTACCTTCATTCGACACTTAGGTATACACACCGGAACCGGCCAATCATAAATTACACTCGATGCCAGGGAGAACGAGTGCCGCGACGACTCATGGCTGTGTGTCTCACGGACTGCACTTAATGGACCGTTAATCCAACCGGAAATAGATCGAGCGGCAGCTGTCCGACCACTGGCTACTGAGCTACGTCAGATGATTTGTTGTAATTGGATGAAAACGCTCGTCGAAAAGCCAAATAATTAGGTAAACGCTCCGATAATGAACGGGTGTATATACGTAAGTTCAACGTACGTACGTAGAAAATTTCCGTACGCCCCGTACGAACCCAACGTTTCTCGGGCTTCCGGAAAGCCTCGGGCAAAGTGCTTTCCCGCGGTAATAGGATACGAACGAAGCTCGCCCCCTTGTCAACGGGAAGCCCCTGGGAGGCCTCTTCATTCACTGTTCCCTCCTCGACTCGTGCAATTCAATTATTGTTGTTATTGTTTTTTTTTCTATCCTCCTTGGCAAAACCTTAGAAGACGACGTTATCGCTCATAATTTGTCTTATCGATGCGATCATTCAACGGGTACCCCAATGCACGTCCGGGCAAAATTTAATCTGCAAATTATTATGCGATAGACATCTTTTTTGAATTTTTCACATTTTCGGCAATACCAGTTCCCTTCATTCGATCGGACCTTGGCCAAATGTTATAAAAATCATGTACTTCAATGGCAAACTTTTGAGGTCAGGAATCCAACTATACGTCTATACTAATCGAACGATATTGCTTTTACCGTTTATAAGATAATTTTTAGAATTACTAGACATTGGCCAAATGTTATAAATATAGTGTAGTTTAGTGTCAAACTCTTGAAATCTGCTATTCCGCAGTATGTTTCTACCAAGTAGAGATACCAATCAGACAGGAGACGTGGTTAAGGGCGCGCGCAGCACTCCCCGTTATAGCCAGTTATACTTAAATATCGTATGACGCGCACGCTCAAACTCCGAACGGAGCAATGAATCGCCAAGAAGATCGGCGGCATCTCGTGTATACCGAGAAGCTATCGCACGCAAGACGGGGTTGGGTTGTAAATTAACCCGTATCAATAAAACCCAATTTAAAAAAAGGCGTTCAGTTTAAACGGCATTCCAGACCGCGCGGAATTCCCTGTGTGAATTATAGCGGTGTTATTAATAAGCGTTAAACTCCGGCACAGTGGCAGATCGAACCGACTGTTGTAATAATGCTTTCGCGATTAACGCGACGGGCACGCAACGTCCATTCGTAATATAACTCGCGGCAGTGATTAGAATCTATGGAGCGATAGAGTGATAGCGCGTACGACGAAGGCTCGATCGGTATATTCTGAGAAACGGTCTCTCCTTCAGCTGCAAAGAATTATACGACTCTCGGCGTCGTGTCGGCTGCACCGAATAACCATGGAAATGGGGGGGTAAAGGAGGTTTGAAAATCTCATTTTTCAATCGGAATTGGCATATTTCGTATATGACGTCACTTCCTGTCGAAAAAATGAGATTTTCAAACCGGAAGTGACGTATTTCCGGCATGACGTCACATCTGTTTTAAAAATGAGATTTTCAAACTGGAAGTATCGCATTTCCGGAAAATCATCGGAAATCTAAATTTTCAGTTTCTTAATTCCATAGTCCATAGCGAAGGCTCGAAGCGCCCGAGCCACAACAACCTGTCGGATATATTATATCATATTATGTTCTCATATTATATTATTGATCCGCTGGGAAAGCGAATGTAGTCGAAAAAAGACATTTGATAATTTAGTTGGAGTACAAGCTTAAATAACAAATTTCGGGAGATAACACTATCGACTTTGTCGCATTGATTATGACGAATATTTCAGTAAATCTTTTGGCAAAGAAAATATTGGAGAGTGAAAAAAAAAAAAAAATTGGCACAAGTTATGAGAACGAGGTGTTGGACTGTTGCTGTTCCGCGTGTCGATCCCGAGTTCGCCAAAGTGTCGGGATCTTTCCGCGAATTAACGTCGCCTCGGCCCAATTTCACAGTCTATTTTCATCTCATCCGTTCGCGACACACGAGAGAGCAAACGACTTTGCCGCTGCCGCGTTGCACGACTTGCTGCTAGTTTACAAAGCTGCGAGCCCATCAGCGGCCCGGCGCACGAACTGTTAACGTTTCCGAGCACGTGCCGCATATCATATACGATTAATGGTATACGCACTTTGCTTCTGCACGAATATCCAAGTGGATAATGACTAACCGACTCTAATACTCTCTCTACACTCCGGTAATTCCTTACACACAAATGTCGCTCAATTTCGTACTTCGAAGTAGACGATCACGTCGTCTACTTCGCCATTTCTGCTTCGCCTCTTTCATCCCCCAAACCCTAAAATTGTTCCACGTCAGGGAATGATCGAATCAATCTAATATAGTCCCTGCGATAGGGCAACGGCAATCGGGTATTATTTTGAGAATTGTTTGTACACGCTTTAAGGATAGAGCCGCCTTTTTTTGGGCTTTTTCGGGTGTATTATCAGGAATTATTTTCACGAAAATATGTCTGTTTACTGCAATGAAACTGAGTTAATATTTGTATTGATATTATTAGATAATGCAGGATTTTTTTTTGTACACAATATTGAATCTTTAAGGCGGTGCGCTTTAGGACTGCTGATTTACGACCTGGAACACGATTGCGACTGTTCTAATTATCTGTAAAAGAAAATTGAGATATATTTGGAATCAGATGACTAGTCTCTATCATCTGAACTACGATCGTTTTATTTTTTTATTATTATATTTTTTTTTATATGCCAAAATGGCACAATTGCTAAAACTTTCAAATTATTCATTTTTTTGTAAAACTTATTATTTCCCTACAAATCGTAATTTTCAAATGTAAAAGTTGTCCGTTGTCCGGACAATCCAGCGAGATCTGATCTTAATAAGCCCTTCAAGTTTTAAGTCAATCTGTTCATTGGTTGCTGTGATATCGCGGTCCTAAGTTGCAAAAGGCAGTTTCGACAAAAATGCGTTTAAAGTTTCTTCGATGGTTAGTTCTACCTGAAAAACTTGTTCAAACCTCGATAACTCCAACTATTTTGTGAATACGTTAATCATTTTTGGAGAGATTACTGCAAAGGCTATAAACTTCACAAAAGTACAAGAATTGACAAATCGAAAAAAAATTCGAATAATAGCGATTGTAAAAAGACTGAAAAGTAGCGACCCTTAAAGGAGAAACCACTGTGAACTAAGGTGCATCTGGAAGAAAGAGTTCCATAAGAGAGTCGTCAAAAAATATAATTAATTAATTGACAAAAATAATAATCGAGCTGTCCCACAAAATTGACGAAAAAAAATGTGCGCCCAATTTATGAAAGCTTGGCACTCGACTGAACAAGGTTTACCTTCAATTCACCACGAGAATCTATAAATGTAGTTGAGATCGTGAATCGCATCTGTCCCCTCGGGGGCACAATGTTCGAAATGATATCGCCGAAATGAATATCGACGCAGTTAAATGTTACATAATGGTTTCTGCGAAATTCAATCAAGCGTTGGCACGTGTCGAAAAATAAGCACACATGCGAAAATATTTTTTACACACATTATACGTCCGTGACCCAAAACTGTCCCTCACTTCGGCACACGTGACCAAATGTTCCCTTCTGTCCTCGGGCGGTCCAGCCGCAATTATTTCGCCGGATATACCACCATGGTACAGTGGGCCAAACGACACATATTTGTGTGTTTATGTATATATAGATATAGATATATATATATATATATAAATACATAATATATATCTGTATACGTGCTGAAGAGACTCACATGCTGGTCCCGTCTTATGGATGTGCGAACCTCCATACGTACACGCGTTTTTCGGTACGAGACATATATATATATACGTAATATATATCTATATAATATATGTGCTAAAAAGAGTCACATGCTGGACCCGCTTGATGAGTGTGCGAGCCTCGATACGTAGACGCGTTTTCGGTACGGGAGACGTCGAGGAGTCGCGAGAGGTGACATTCGGTGACGCTTGGCGTTGGGCCCATATTTAGACAGGCTCGCGGCGTTTTGCGAAGAGACAACTTATTCCCTGAGAGATAAACATTTTCACAGCAATACCCCGCCCAGGGAGATTGAACGATAAAGATAGATCGGGTGTAAAGAAAAAAAAAAAGTGCGGAAAGAGAAATTGATTTGGCTCCGCTTATCGGATGTAAGCGATAACGAGGCGGTTGGCAAAGAGATTTCCGTCGTGACGCCGAGGGAGGAAAATCCGCGTGTGAGACAGAGCGCGGAAGGAAGTCGGATCGTGGGACACACGTGCCACGTTTCGCCGAGCGAAAGTTAAAAGGTGACGCCGCGGTTCACGTACCGGTGTCTCCGTGAGCTCCTTCCAACTCTAATTCACTATTCTCCGTTCTCGGAGCAACCCGACTTTTGTCACGATCCTCACGTTTCGCTGATCTCCGAATGTAAACTCCAGCGTTACAACGCTGGATCGCGAGTATAAGACCGAGATAAAGTATAATCGTATTAATGCACAATCTATCATTCACATGCATATATGCATACTCTTTTTCACCGAACTCTCTCGCACTCACCGGTGACATTAACATTTATGTATTTATATTTTTCTATAGTTTTTATTTATAATTAATTTTATTTTTGTATTTCAGTTGTCTACTGCGATTACACAGCGTCGGGAAGGTCCCTGCAGTTTTTGGAGGAGTACATAACGAGAGAGGTTCTACCGTGTCTCGGCGACACGCGAGCCTCGACTTCCATATGCAGTCTTCAGTCGTCCCTCTTCAGGTGAGCTAGAGACACGGTGCGAGTTTAACCCTTTATAAATCACACCCCCCGAAACTGTACCGGAACGGGACGCGGAGTGGGTGCCACGCGTTGCTAGGATAACGCCTAAGAGTGGGGATAGAGTTGCGACTTATAAAGGGTTACCAAACATTTATTATCTACAATGTCCACTATTTTTTCTTTCAGTTTTACATTTTGTTTCGTTACGGCCCAATAATGATGTTGAATAAAAAAAATTGTGGGCATTTTTGGGCAAAACATGTTAAGGCAATAGTACCAATGCTCGGACCCAGTCATCGCACACTCCTATGCAGATTTGATTCATCTCGAATTTAAGTACTGGAAATCCAATGTGACCCTTGTAATCGCATCTGCAAACATTATTTGCTGCGCCGAAACAAAGTTATACAAGGTTTAAGCTTAAATTATTTTCTATTGTTGCATTTTGTTAAAAGACAGCCGATATAGCGTCCGGAAATTGGTACCAGCGTTAGTACATACGCGACCCAATAATCGGACTGTTCGAAGAAGTTAGATCAGCCAGCTTTCTACACAGCTTATCTTCAGTATTGTTTCGCGTAAATGTAATGTTTTCATTGACTCAATTAATAAATCGCAAAGAAATTCTTTCAGTCAATACGAACTAGTTGAGTTCGTACATCAGCATTCTCGAAATTTATGATTGCCCGAAACATTGGGACATACAGTGTCCGAATATAGAGACATGCCGAGATACCGCGTCCGAAGACTGGCACGTTTGGACTCTCTTGTTATTTTCTTCCGCAATTAAAAAAAAAAAAATTATCTTTTTGTAATCAATCGAAGTGTTTCGGAAACTAGAAATTATCAGCTTGACATTGGGTTCAGTTACTTCCACAATTAGTATGTTCTTCAATTAATAACTGCTGGAATCTGGGAAGGCTCTTAACCGTTCGAGCATTGGTACCTTTACCTTAGTTAAACGTGCAATGATTTATACGTATCTGCCACGTGCTTGGAACTGAGCGGCGGCTCCGACTTCTCGGTGCTTTATACATCAAGGGATCGGGTTCGATCCCCATGAGGTGGTGACTTTGCTGGTCTATCGTCTCACATTTCCTCGGGCTACGGGGCCGCGGGTACGGATAGCCACGAGCGAACGAGCGAGCAGACGCGCGCATAAGTTCGTACAATGTAGGGCAACGGAACCGACCGATCAGAATCGCCGGGAACGTAACAAGGAAGGTGTTCTATCCCTATAGCTCGAACCGACGAGCTCGCGGACTGGCCCAGATCAATATCCAACCACGGCAGACCGCGCTGCTCGCCGCTTACTCTGAACTCGTGCTCCATCGAATTTACTCGGTAACTCGACGATTAATTGAGCGCAGTTCGAACGCCCCATTCATTATTTATCTCATTGAATAATCATTCGTCGCCCGCATTATCTATTACGATTTTCATACGCTCGATTGTTTTTGGTAGCTTCCACAATCGTGATGACCCAACGACCCTTACCGCATTGTTGGAACCACGAGCGTTTCCGGCCGACAGCTGAAGTAGCTAAAAGTCCTTTTCTAACGGAGCCTTATTTACGAGCTTTCTTTGCACGAAACTCCAAGCGTGCTTGTCGACACACCGGATTTTTGTCAACCGTTGTTGTCACGAGAGGATCCAAGGGGGGGCTCGCGAATCGGTGGACTTTCACTTTCACTGGTTCTTTTTTTTTTTTTTTTATGCGACGCTCCTGTCGTCGATTCTGCGTCGCCATGTCGCACTTATTGAGCCGAAAAATAAAAAAATTGCATTAATTTTTTTTTTCATAGTGCAGTAACAATACTCGCCGTTCGTGAAGGCCTCGCGTACGTCCGAATTCGCCAGTGCTCGATGATAGAGCAACGCAAACACAAAAAAGTGCCAACAAAATTTTAAACGGTTCAGGGTTCTCGAATCGTAGTTCTTCTCGACTAAGATTCGACGATGTATTCGCTATTCGAGACCGGATCTGAAACACCGACGAATAGGTAGATAAAAATGGGAAACAGATTTTTTTAGTCATTTGCAAAAAAAAAAAAATTGATTTTTTGTTAAAAAATAAATTATTGGAAAATACTAAGATCAATCCGTCACGCGATCGACGTTTCCACTCCGACGGCTTCGTGTGTTTTGCCGCTTTTTCTCTCAGACCTTTCCGATTCTCACGTTAGTACTTAACGCGATTCACATTCTTTCGCGGAAGTGCAACGCGTAGGACGCGACAAACGGTGGAATATGGAGGATCCGGGTCAGGGTAAAATGCAAATGCCATTGGGAACTCGTTTTATTGATGTCCGTTCATACATTCATCCGAGCCCCTGTGTTACTAAATACGGGATTATATTTGCAAGGACGAGGCAATTGAAGAATGGAAATACATTAGTTGCAGACAAGATAATCATCGATATAGCTCTTGGCTATTCATGGAGAAAAAAGAAACCTAACGGGTTATCGCGCAGTTGCTCCGATCGACCCTATCTGTGCAGAAGCAGCGCCCAGTTGCTAAGACCTCATTTAAAAAAATTAATCTGTAGTTTATTGGATTTTTTAAATCAACATGAAAAATAATAAAAAATTGATAAAGCATTTCGATTTCATCAGGCTCTGTGCAAAATGCAGATGGCATTGGGAAGTCGTTCCATACATGGTCGTTCATACATTCATCCGAGCCACTGTCTTACTAAATACAGAATTATATTTGCAAGGACGAAGCAATTAATGAATAGAAATACATGAGTTATAGACAAGATAACTATAGATATATAGCTCTTGGCTATTTAGCGGGGAAAAGCTAGCGGGTTATTGCAGGTGCTCCGGTCGACCCTATCTATGCAGGAGCAGCGCTCCAGATGCTAACTCTTGATTTAAAAAAATATACTTTATTGGGTTTTTTAAATTAACATTTAAAAAAATTGTTAAGGCTTTTTTTGGCTTCGTCATGAGTTTCCTATAAAATTGAAGAAAACATGATTTTTGAAATAAAAAGTGTACACAATTCGACAACAGGACAAGTAGGGTGATCCTCGTACACCCGAGAGTTCTGTAGAAGCAGTAAATTGTCAATATGCATTGCAGTATACGTAAACATAGGTATCAGTACGCGTGCAGAGCTAGCGAGTTCAAAGCGAACTAATAGACTATGAAACGAACTAGATTACTCGGGGCAGCAGCCGCAACAACACCAGCAGTTGTAGCAGCAACGAGAATAGAAAGTTAAGGAAGGAAAGTAAAACTCGCGAGGAACTCATCGTACTGGCGCAAATATGTTAATATACGGTTCGTAGTTGTGGAAAGGCGGCAAAAAAAAAAAAATTAGCTATCTGTTCCACGGTATGCATATCAGCCAGGGAAATTGTCATATCTGCGCGTAGTATCGGCGTTCAGATTTTTTTTTTATACACGAGGAAACGCGTCGGGAGATCCGATCGTGCGATAAACGAGGACCGCGAAATTCTATATAATTTATATTGTATTTATACATTGCACTTTTTTACGTTATGCAGGAACTCCTTGATCCTGATGCACCCTACGTTTCCACTTCACTTTCAGCACTTTCAGGCGTATTATCGGGATAAAAAAAAAATAAAATTGTTGGGTTTATTGCAATGAAACTGAGTGAATTTTTAGTGATATTATTACATAATGCAAGCATTTTTTTCTCACGAAATATCGAATCCTTAAGGTGGTGCAAGCTGCGCTGTAGGATTGCTGGGTTACGACCTGGACCACGATTGCGACTGTTCTAATGATATGAAAAAGAAAAATCCAGTCATACTTGTAATCACAAGACTACTCCCTATCGTCTGAACGGCGAACTTTTTTTTAATTTGACAAAATGGTTGTGGCAATTTCGAAATTCATTCTTTTGACTTCAATATGAAGTCAATCTGCTCATTTGTTGCTGAGATATTGTGGTCCTGAGGTGCAAAAAGGCAGTTTCGAAAAAACGCATTTGAAATTTTTCATGCAGTTTCGATAGAGATAATAATTTATTTTTGCAACTTCTTCAAACCTTGACAAAAAACCTAAACAACTCCGACAATTTTGTGATAACGTTCATAATTTTTGGAGAGATTATTCTCAAGACTACAAACTTCACGATAATGCAAAAATCGAAAAAAGGCAACTCTACCATTAATTTCTACTTTGAAATGTGTACAAAAAATGTTAAAAATCTCAGCACCCGGTTCACTTAAACGGACCGGTAAGACTACCTTAATTAAAAGTCTTTCACCTCGAACGAGACACGGAAGGATCATCCGGCCAAGGAAATCACGTTTCGAACATATTTTTCTCGATCAACCCTCCGTTTAATATTTTGTTATCGAACGTTATTTGCGCGTGCAAGTTTACGGTAAATACGAGCCCTCCTATCGCAGCTCGCGATCCGACGCCGATAGTCCGATGTGTCGTTAATAATTACAGCGAAGAGATTGCGCGGTCGCGGTCGGCTATGCGAGAGAAAAAAAATCATTTTGCTTTATCAGCGAGAGCAAGGGGCAGCGAGAGTGAGTATATCACAAGGCAAAAGTGGTAAACCAGTTTTAAGGACGATGTATACATTTTTAAAAAACGCCTTCGGTGACTTTCTGGGTGCGCCGCGCTATCTCCGATGTTGGTTTGGCCAGATACGACAGGGATATTAAAGAGACCCACGCACGGTCTTGTTGCGACGTTAAATGACCGAGGCTAAAAATAACAATGCGCCACGGAGAACCCGAGAGGGTAGAGAGTTAACGAGGAAAGCAGCGAAGAGCGCTGAAGAGTGTCGGAAGGAACGGATGAAGAGCCATTTGGTGCGAAGGTTGACAATCTCGTCACAGAGAAAATGAGTTTTCCATTATGTTGCGAAGTAATTTTTTTCCCCTTCGTTGTAACGACGGTAGTAAAAAAAAAATAATAAAACATAAATAAAGACGGGAGCGTATACATCCGGAACGGTTAGGGGACACACGCGGCCTCTGGCGTAAAAAAGAGTCAAGGCTAAAAATAATGACACGCCTCGTTCCCGCCACACACGAGAGGGTGAAGAACAAAGTGGGCTTTTCCAGGGACGGTGGAATTTTGTGTGAGCATTTGTCAAAGAGCCGAAGGCCTACCGGGATGGGATACGCGCTACTCTCTTCGATATTTATCTCGACTCTTGTAATTATTCATTGGTTTCTGTAAAAGTTATTTTCCGCGAGCGAAGATTAATTTCTAATTGATATCCTGGACCAGAAAAAGAAGAAAAAATGTTAACGATCTTGAAGCCTCACTCGTGTGAAATTGAGCAAGGGCAATCCACAGGCAATTATTAAATTCCACGATCAATCTATTGATAAAATAAAAATGAAAAAGGAACGTCGTGAAAAAATGGTATACCGGATGCAATTTTCAACAGAACGGGGAATACGACACGGTGTCGTTCGCTGCGAAGAAGTAACACGACGCTCCTTGAAACTCGATTGCGTTTCCACCGTCATTGTCGACAATGTCGGCGGACGGTTAAGTGAATAAATTAAAAATAGATAATGCTGAATAAGGTGAAAGGTTTCGAGTGTCGAATGGATCGAGGGTATAGCGATCGAGGCGAAGAGCTTGAAATATATCTTGGGTGCGTGAAGTCCGGGGGTCATCAATCCTCCTTTATTTGCCAAAATGATGGATCTATTCTGGTACAAAAACCGCGCCCGAGATATTATTAACCCGCTCGATGGAACTCGATGGCCGTCTTTAATCCGAATAATTCAGGGAAGCGGAGAAAATAAATATAAATAAATTTGAACCGAAGAAAATTGAGCGACCATCACGAGGTTCACAGACACCCATCTTATACTCACAATCGGATTAACACGTGCGAATTTTCAGTTATCTGCGTCAAATTCTCTTGAACGACTCGACGATGGAACGAATTTAAAATAACAGAATGCAAAGTAATGTGCATATTGCTTTCTAATTTTTTTACCGTCCTGCGCATAGCTTCCTGTATGTGAAACAGAGCTGGGCAAAGTACCACAAAATACTTCAAGTACAAAGTATCACAAAATACTTCAGGTACAAAGTATCACAAATACTTGGAGTTTCAAGTACTGTTTGTACTTAAAGTTTTACGTACTGTTTGTACTTGGAGTGTCATGTACTTTTTGTACATGGAGTTTCAAGTGCTTTTTCCAAGTACTTTTCGCAATTAGATTCGTAGCATTAAGCGTTATGCAGGCTTTAAAAGAAAGTGCAGTTACTTACACCTGACTTCCTCATTTATTACAATTTTGCGCATATCTTTCTTTATGAGAATCTTCATTGATCGATTTTGGCTTCCTCATAGAGGAAGCCATGCCCAAGATTGTAATAAATTAGCAAGCCATGTGCCAATTACTTTTCACCTTTTTTCGCAACATTAAAAAAATGTTTACATTCCATAACATTTAAACGGTCAAAATTTACGGCAAAATTCCCATTTATTTATTGTAAAAAATCAGTAACTGAAGTTTTCGTAATTCGTCGTTTTGAGGCTATTTTCAATATTTTCTCTACTTTGTTCATTTAATTTTTGTTAAATACATTAAAAAAATTTATTCTCGGTAAAATTATACTTATTGAACATTTTAGACAGATAATTATTTATTTATAAAAACAGGATGTCATGCTACTCATCGAGTATCCCTACTGCGAGCATGTACTCAAAAAGTATTTGTCCTGGGTACTTGAAATCGCAAAAACTTGAAGTATCAAAAGAGCATTCGGTACTTCATGCCCAGCTCTGATACGAAACACTTTCGTACACACATATGACAGTAAAATATGATGAAAAAAAAATGGCACGAAAAAAATAACTTCCTCCATGGGGCAGAAATGATGAAATAAGAACGGTGTTCCAGTTAGACTGGCCGGCGGCGAGAAAAGAGATCAGTCCGGTAGCTGGATAATCGATATAGACTTGGAGAACCCTAGCAGTGGTGTCGCTCAAGGTTACCGAGGTAGAGCCGGGCCGGTGGATAGTACTACCTCATGCCTGTCGTATATTCAGAATAACGGACTTGCTCTACTGGTTTCTCGGAAGCTTACGCGCCGTCTAACCCATTTACCCATAAGCACGAGCTCGCCAACGAGAAGATACCGCAGACAGGGAGCAAAGAATGTGCGCGAGGTGATGAAACATGATCGCACGGTAGACCTCCTCGCGGGCCGCAGGGTTTTCCTGGGTTCATCTGGAGAACAGGTAGTAATTCCGCTCTGACAGCAGGCATCGACGATCCAGCCGGCGGCTCTGTCCCCGTGCCCACCGAATGGGACTCCGTACGATTCGCATTCGCGGCGAGTAGCATTTACCGTAATTTCCAGATGCAGTGCGGAGTCGTCGATGGCTGTCGCTTGAGGTCTCGTCGGCTGAACCCTCGGGAAATCGGTTGGGCGATCTTTGGGGCAAAGTGGATCATTTTTTTTCGCGGTGCGAAAAAAGGAAAACAATTTCTCATTTTTAATGGAGGCTCGGGGTCCATTTTGCCCCGAGGTTCTGTTATACTCCAATATTTTATGACGCCGTTAACGAATCTGAGGCCTTATCTTCACCTTATATCAATATTTTTTATGGTGAACGGAAGCAGAAAATAAAATTGTTCTCGTCGATCATTGGATATCAAAGAAAATTATGGATACTGATGTTCATGTAAAAATCGATTACTGTGCACATTAATGATTCGTATAAATCCGCACCAGTCTATTGAAATCCTAACTAATGCACTTTGCGACGAATGTTACAGGCACGAGGCCAGAGACATCGTGAGGCATGCAGTTGGGGCCGGAGAACAAGACGCTGTTCTCTTTACGGGTCACGGTACCGACGACGCTCTCCGCACTCTTCTACGCCATCTTGACCTCCCGAGGAGGCCAACGGTCGTCTTCGTCGGCCCCTTCGAGCACCACGCCAACCTGAGGCCATGGCGCGAACACGGATCCAAGGTTCGTCGCAGCATTCGAGATCTATAAACTCTATTTATAGATCGCAGCGATTATTGATCTTCACCGCCGAGTTATTAGTGGAATCTTGGCTCCGATAAACGCGCCTTTACCCCCCGATACACATTTAAGGAAAAAAAAAAAAAAAACAGTGGCAAGGCTCCGAAAAAGAAATTATGACAATCAGTTAAAGTCCTTTTCTGTCAACAGTCGACATACCATAATTCACTGTCACGAGGATAAAATGTATTGATGTAAAATTGAATCTATCGATTCAAGGTGAATCACGTTTGATTCAATATTTTCAACTTTGTTTCATTAAATTACATTCTCCTGTCTAGGAAACTATTATAGGTTATAGGTGACTATCGAAGAAAATATTAAATTGATTTTAGTAATTATTTTTCTCAGTTATAGACTTCATTTTAATTGTACTTTAGAGCGAATCCATTTTGCCCCAACTCTCTTCTATTTAAATTACGCCACATTTCCCCGTGACTCATGCGTCCCGAGGTTTGAGTAAATCCAGTAGGATCGTCGCGCATCTAGGTTCGGGGGTAAAATTCCAAGTCCAATGGTAACATGCCAAATTCCTTTTAGAATCTAAGCGATTATTGGTCTTCACCGCCAAGTTATTAGTGGAATCTTGGCTCTGATAAACGCGACTTTACCCCTCGACACATATTTGAGAGAAAAAAAACAGTGGGAAGACTCTGAGAAAAATAAACTATTAAAATCAATTAAACTGTTTTCTCTTCACAATCGCCATATCATAATTCATTGTCACGAGGATAAAATTTATTGATATAAAATTCAATTTATTAAGTCAAGGTGAATTACGTTCAACTTTGTTTCATTAAATTACATTCTCGTACTAAGTAATTCTTTTCCTCACTTATAAGCTTAATTTTAATTGTACTTTGGAACGAATCCATTTTGCCCCCATTCTCTTCTATCTAAATTGCGCCACATTTCCCCGTGGCTCGTGCGTCCAGATGTTTGAGTTAATCCAGCAGGACCGTCGCGCATATAGGCGCGAGGATAAAATTCCAAGTCCAATGGTATCATGCCAAATTCCTTTTAGAATTTAAGCATCGTCTTGTACTTGATTCCGGGCCAGAGCAACAGTATGTCTCGACCAGTTTGGCTTACACTCAAAGGTGTACGTGCATCGGAGCGGTGCCGAATCGCCGATAGTCGCCTGGCTTCTATCTATTAGTGCCACTAATCAAACTAGAACAACACGCTCTCGGGAGCACGAATAAACATCGTTAAAGTCAATCGATCAGGGAGCGTTAGAATTTTCGTCTGTACAACCGGAATGTCGAAAAGAGCCACGTCTTACTTTGGCTATGAATAGAATAGAACGCCGAGAGATTCAATACCGACACGGCTTTTTCGCCGAGGCGAATAACGAAACTGCCAGCGGTTCTTGCTGCTGATGATTGGATGATTTCATTGTTACCGTAATCCACGCCTTTAGGCTTTGCAAATATACTATGCTGAGCGGCTGCGATTATTCGCTCGACATGTAACGAACAGATCGCCCATGTTTCCCTTTCACTTTTTCTATACCCGCTCGGAGTGGGACCGGTAGGTGGGAGCCGGACAAAGCGAACAAGTGGGGCAAAATGGACTTGTTTCGAAATACAATACAATTTCGCAAAGGTCGTACACTTTTCAGCCTCCACTTTTATGGTCTAGTCTCGCAAACACGGCTTGGGTAAAATGGTCCATTTCACCCCCCTGTGCCCCCTTCTTCGACGCCAGAGAGCGTAACTTTAATATACTATTCTGACGTTGCAGTTGGTGAGAATTGCCGAGACACGTGAGGGTTTCCTGGACCTCAATGACCTCGAGCGCAAACTTGCGGAGGAACGGGCCGTCGATGGTTCGTCCAGGCTCGTTGGATGTTTCAGCGCCGCCAGCTGCATCACCGGTGTTCTTGCCGATGACGTCGCTACAACTTTGCTTCTTCATCAATACGGTGCTCTCAGCGTGTGGGATTACACATCTGCTGGTAAGCTTGCCCGGATTGTATGTCGATAATAATTATTGAATACCATTTGCGACAGTCCTGGGCCAAACGGAATTTTCTTCATTTTTCGCGAGATATGTATTCAGGCTTGAATTTCACAGTAATCCCATTTAACGTGTTTAAAGAACATGCAAATTCAATCGTACGGAAATACGAATAATTTAAGTTCAGTAATTTCGAGGGAATATACATACTTTTTTATATTTATAGTTATAACCATATTCCTTTAAATTTATAGCAGTTTGTAATCTGTTAAATTGGATTTTGATTTTTATTATATTGAGAACTTCTGTTCGCTAGTTCTCGATTATTTTTGTGATATAGCCTTTGTGATATACGCCGGCTTACGATCTCAGTCGCCACGGTTGTCTGCAATGGAATTATAATATGTCGTGTAAAAGGACCAATTCGTTGAAATAAATTATATTCAATTCAATTAAAACATGTCTCGTGAAAAATGAATAAAGTCCAAAAAAAAATCCGTAAAAATATCCAGAAAGGTCACGATTCCGTTTTGCCCCGGAGTTTGTCCAACATTCACGCTGTCGCAATAAGAACCAAAGGTGGCAAATTAGTAAAAAGAAAAAAAAGAGAAACAACAACAAAAAATTCGAAAGTGGAATTGAAAAAAATCTAGCTCCCTCTCTCAAAGCAGCAAAAAAAGATTTATAATCGGTACCACTCGGCTTCCAAGGCCTTCGCCCGAGTGTATAATTCATTGATTATCTTGCGGCGAGCGAGAAACGGAGAGAATGTCGGCTAATCGATCGCGAGAGTCGGTACCGCGGCGATAATATTTTTGCGAGTGAGGAGAGTGACACGGGCTAAAAAAGAGTCGAGAAACTCACAGCGTCACACCGTCCTTGGACTATTTCAGCGCCGTTCATACAGATGGACATGAATCCGCACTTACCCGGGGTGGGCGAGAATGCCGTGCACAAGGACGCTATAATATTCAGCGGTCACAAGTTCATGGGCGGAGCTCAATCACCGGGTGTCCTCGTCGTGAAGAGATCCCTTCTTCGGGATGAGATCGGCTCGGAGGACATGAGGGACTCCCATCGTTATCTTCACGATCCCGAACTTCGAGAGGAGAGCGGGACCGCGGGTGTCGTAGAGACCATCCGCTGTGGACTCGCCGTTCAGCTCAAAGAAAGCGTCACACCCCAGGCTATAATCGCACGTCAGGATAAAATTTGCAGGTTCGATCATACGAGAATACTTAAGATTGTTATCGATTTATTTTTTAATCTCTTAGCGGAACAGCCTTGTATTTATAAAAAAGAAAATTTGGACGTGATGTTTCACATCCGATCTTATCGCTCGTTTAACACTTTGTCTATCTTTGAGTGCAAAACTATGTCCTCAAACATGGTACCTTTGGAACGATATAGTAGCTGCGATATCTGACGTTATCTTATCGCGAACATCAAGATTGTTCACGACATACCGATAATAGTGTCTTTGGTTATCGTTAGTTAAATTTTCTTTCATGGGTATGTATAACTTCCGATGAAAAGTAAATTCTTACAAGAAACGGATATTAATACGATTTCTACAACATTGTACGTTGAAATTGTCGAAAAAATTACGCCAGAACTACAACTTACTACGCCATACGTAATCGAAATTACAACTTATAGTGCTAAGCGACACCGAAGCTACAACTATCTATGAAAAAGTGCGAGAATTGGAACCTGTTTGTAGATGTACAGTATCCTAATAAATAATTGGTAAATTGACAGCAACATGCTAATCGCGTTAACTCGTAGATTTGTTTAGTCAATTGTAGTTGTTTGTAGAATCAATTTTCTACGGAAAACTATTGCTTGCTAGGATGAAAGAATGCGGACAAACTACAACTTTTTATAAAAATTAACAACTACATACAAACACGTTCCAAACCTCGTATTTTTTGTAGATAGTTGTAAATGAGTTGTGCAATAATTTACGTTATCTTATCGCGAACATCAAGATTGTTCGCGACATACCGATAATAGTGTCTTTTCCGCGAATATCTTCATACACACGTGCTTTATCGTCGTTACTTCTACTTCCGTTCACGGGTACGGACAATCTCCGGTAAAAAGCAGATTTTTACACGACACGGATATTAATACGGTTTCACGTGAGAATTATTATTTTTCAACGTAAATGTATAGCATGGTTGAAACAAATGAATTATAGTTTCCATTACCGACCGCGATAATTCGCATCCTCTTAACCTTTTGAATCACGGTATATCACAAGCTTATACACATCTTTGAATTCAGAAAAAACGCATTAATAACCAATCAATGATTGAAACTTCATACATTTAACAAAAAAATGAAAAAAACTGACAAATGTTTGCTTCAAAGGGTTAATCCGTGGAAAATTATACACGGATAACGATGAATAATGTTGCCATTTTTTTTCGCAGACAAGTATTGGCGCACGTGAGAACGATCCCGGAGCTGATATTGTTGGGAAACACGTCTCAGAACGTGAAGAGACTGCCGGTGTTCTCGTTCATGGTTCGTCATCCTCGCGGCACGTTTCTCCATCACAATTTCGTTTGCGCTATCCTGAACGACGTTTTCGGTGTGCAAGCGCGCGGTGGTTGTGCTTGCGCAGGAAGATACGCGCATGATCTCATGGGAATCGACGAGGAACTCGCGAAATCTTACGAAGAAGTACTAGCCGAGAGGTAAAGATATTGTCTTAATTCAATACGATCGAATCCTCGTCCGGTTATCGTATCCACAAAGCAATAATAATTTTGATGCTTCGTGGATACGAAATTGGTGGAAATTTTATTATAGCGTTGATTATTGTTCCCGGGACTTCGTCCCCTATGAACAAGTAGCATATATTTTACAAGCAGGTTTATGTAGGCTAGATAACATTATTTAGATTCGAGTAAGCGTATTGTACAAGCAAAATATGTAGTCTTACGTACGAAATTATCGGCAATGCGGCATAGATCATATCATTATATATACTTATTTTGACTACTTCGTACATTTTCATCAAGTCATTTCTTAAAAATCTGTAACTAGATTTATTTTTGTTACTTTTGAATTTTACGAGACTTTCATTGTTGTTATTTTTTTTTTTTCATCGCTTCGTCACGATACAAGTGCATACATTTGCTTATTTCTGCGTCGTACTGTCTCAATATTCTATGGTCTCTTTGCCGATACCTTTACGTGTCGCGCTTGTAATTGTGTCCAACCCCTAAATATACCAATAAATAAATAAATAAAACTTCATTCATTTGCAGTAAACGAAACAACAGCAGGGAAGAGTCGAACGCGGAGGCGTTGCGACCCGGCTTCGCGAGGTTGTCCCTGCCCTACTTCATGTTCGAGACCGAGCTGGCGTTCGTTCTCGAGGCCCTGAAGATGGTGGCGACCGAGGGCTGGAAGCTTCTGCCCCAGTACGTCCTGAATCCGGACACGGGCGAATGGCGTCATCACACGAACAGCGTGTTCAAGGAGCGGAAGTGGCTCGGTTCCATAAGATACACCGATGGCAAGATGATAGCCTCGGAGAGAAGAGTGTCCGGTGCGGGGGGTATATTTCCCCAGAGTCACAGCGACTGTCTTCACACGGCGAGAAACATCTTCAACAGGGCACGAAAGATGGCCCACAGATATCCACTGCAGATCGATCGGAGCGTCAGCTTCTCGGAGAGCAGCGAGGCCCTTCGCTGGTTCATCCTGCCGGGCGAGGCCCAGGATCTTCTTCTCGGCAATTCGCAGAACGTCAAGCAGGATCTTCCGTTCGATCCCGTGCTGCGAAAACAGCAACTGCACAGAATTGACGCGAACGCACCGTCGCCGACCAATCACGCAACCGTCAACGTGGCAATAAGAAGACTGAACAGCGATATTCCGCGAACGGGCACGGCGCCGGTGGCGTTGCCATCGTCGCCGAGGCATCACAGTCTGCCGGCTCTGAGCATCGCCACGACGAACGTCTCCTCCTCGCTGACTCGCGCCAACAGACGACCGGAGGACAGAAACGAATTCGCCCCGTGGAGGGTGCACGAGGGTCACGGAAGCGACGAGCACGACGCCGAATCCCCGAATCCGCCCAACAACCGACTCGAAGGGCGAGCTTCGGCGGCGTCTTCCAGACCGGAGTCGCCCATGCCACCTGTGAAATTCGCTCTCGGCGAGGCGGTCACGACTTCCATGATTCTCGGCACGACACCGGCGGGCGCGAGGCTTATGGCCGGCGAGCACGGCACGGGATCGCTCTCGGCGTCGGGTGATTCTCGGCTCGGCAGGGCTCGTTGCAACTCCCTGGGAAGCAGCGCCGTTGGCAAGACCCTCCCGGTTCCGATACCGCTGAGTCCTCAGACACTGGCCAGTCTCGGCATCGCGAACTCCTCGGCGAGCTCGTCGGCTCGCGCAAATCGCCACTGCAGCTGCAGCAGCAGAACGGATCTCTCGAGCTCGCTCGAGTACGAAGTCGCCACCGAGAGCCCCACGAGGTCCTCTCCATTCTCCTCCAACACCTCGTCCCCAACATCCTCGTCGTCCCCCTCGCCGTATCCTTACTCCTACGCTTCCCTCGCGTCTCACAACCACACTCACAGCGGCAACAAGGCCGGAGTCTGCGCAAACTCGAATCCGTCGGAAAGTGCTCAGAGTCAGATGACTCCTCGCCTCGGAAGATGCTCCCCTGTCCTTTCAAACTTCACTCAGAGCACCGAGGAGGATCTGCGAGCTTATCTCAAGGAGGTCACCAAGGAGCTCGCGACCGAAATAAAATCGGAGATACGCGAGGTAATATCGAAAGTCGACGACGTCCTGTCGGAGAGCAACTCCTCCGAATTCGGGACTCCTCAGCATCACTCGCAGAGAAATTCCTCCACCAGCAACGAACGACCGGGCGATTCGTTCTCGGCGAGCGAGATTGCCGAGTATCTTATGGAGTTCTCAAAGGAGATGGCGAGCGAGGTCAAGTCCGAGATCAGGTAAGGATAAAGAACGAGAAAACTTTTGTACGAGAGCGACGAGATGAATTTTTTAGTTTTCATTAGAGAACGGTATGTTTCAATTATGATTTTCCTTATGGACAGGTGTATGGTGAACGCGGTAGACGGTCTAGGTAGATTCTCGCCGGATCTGGCGCCGACCTCGGTGGGCTCGGAGAAGCCGTTCAATTTTCACGGAACACCGGAGAGAAGAGCGTCGGAGGCTCTGCCGGCGTCGCCTCTGATACACCACAAGGCCGCCAAGTCGATAAAACTGAACGAGCTGCTGCTCTCCCAGCAGGACAGCAAGATGTCGAGCGAGTGTTCGTCGGACGAGACTGTGATATACGTTATGGGTCCGAGGGCGACGCCCAACATAGTGCCGGACAGAGCGAATACCTCCGACGAGGACGAGGACAAGTGCAGCAAACCGCAACCCGTGAAAGTTCAACACGGCAAGAGCATCGTCAACGAGACTAAACTTCCGGATATCTACTCGACGGTGAATTCCGTGAGCTCTCAGGACAGCGGAATAAATCTTTCATTTCACGAGAGCGACATGAGGTTCAGCGAGCTCGGAAGAAGCGGCAGCACGAGCAGCAGCAGCGGCAGCAGCGGCGCCGAATCTTACGGGAACAATTCGAACGGCAGGAGAGTGAGGAACGTTCCCGGTCTCGGCGGCGCGAGGTACGGCAGGGACGAAAAATTGCCGAACGATCTGTCCGAGGACGAAGTTATGCGGGAGGAGCCGGGCGTCACGTCGGACGACGAGGACGACGCCATCGGCAACATCGAGAGGAAGGACAACGTCGCCGAGAGCCAAGAGGACTGCGGGCCTCAGTGGCACAGCCCACCGAAGAACGTGTGGAAAGCCACGGTCGAGGCGATTCACGAATTCGACATGATCAGAGACAAAGATCGCATACTCGTTTGTCTTCCGGCGTCGGTCATGGGAGTTGGCCTCTCCGCTGGAAAATACTCACTGGCGCTTCTCCACACTCTTCATCAGTATCGTTTTTACGCGCGTTCCAAAGGCATCGATTTCGATATCGGCGCCGTCACCATAGATGCCGGTAGTTCCTACGATCCGATGGAGTCCATGAGTTACATGAAGGCCCTTCAAGTCCCGTTCTTCTACGAGGAGGCCGAGGAGCAGACGAACCTCATCGAGCCGACCACCTCACCGTCGGGTGACAACGCCAAATTTGCCGAACGCGTTTGCAATCGTTGCGGGCGTCACGGTGTCAGCACGAGAAAGCGTCTTTACGCGGTGGCGAAGCGTTACGGCTACAACGTACTCGCACTTGGTCAGCATCTTGACGATTTGGCCGAGGGATTTCTCGCATCGCTCTTCTACACCGGTAAACTGAAGACCATGAAGGCGCATTACTACGTACGGGAGTACGATCTCAGAGTGACGAGACCCTTCGTTTACGTGAGGGAACGAGTACTCCGGCAATTCGTGACGGAGAAGAAACTACCCGTTCTGAGGGTGACTTGCGACGCTTGCGAGGAAACCGCGGCCCAGGTAATTCAGTCTCGCCAGAGTGGACCACTGCGAGAAACTAATGGAGCCACATTATTTTGCCGAAACGTCGATCGCCCGGATTGTCGTATGACCGACAATCATTGGTCCGAACTCACTTCTTCCGCATCGTCAAACTTCCGGAACTTTATTATTTCGAATCGTTAAATTTTCAAAACTTTATTGTTCCGAATCTTCGTTTAAAAGAACGTCAACTATTTTGAAATAGTACGTTGTTCCTCCGAATCGTCATTTAACCGAACGTTATTTTTCCGAATAATAATTTCACCGAAATGTTAAACTTCCAACGTCAAGTCGCCGAATCATTATTCTTCCGGATAGTATTTGTCCAACAAGTCATTTATCCGAATCGATTCATACTGAGCGTAAGATTATTTACGAACAGATATAACAGCAGATGGTAAGACTAGTCACTCATGTTATTATGTTTCGTGAGTCGGTTTGATTGGCGATTCGAAAGAATAACGATTCGGTGACTTGATCTTCGGATGTTCAATGATTCGGCGAAATGAAGTTTGGTGAAATTATTATTATATGAAATAATAATAATAATAATAATAATGATTTATTATTCGGAAAAATTACGTTCTGTTAAATAGCGATAATAGAGGAACAACGTTCGGTCAATTACCACCTCCGAAGAGTAACGCTCACTGAAGTGAAGATTCGGAAAAATAAAGTTTTGGAAATTTTACAATTCGGAAAAATGAAGTTCCGGCATTTTGACGATTCGAAACAAATAAAGTTTCAGAAGTCTCACGGAAGAAGTGCGTTCGAACACATGATTTTTGGCTGTACGTCGATTCGGTCGATTGAAGTTTCGGCAAAATAACGTGTCTTGCAGTGGCAAAATAATGTAAAACTAATTTGCTGGCTCAATAATAATCATTCTTTTGTCTGATTTGTTTCTACAGAAATCACATCGCAACAGAGAACTGATGGCTCATCAGGAACGCACCTACCCCCGTCTCTACTGGTCTCTGCGCACAGCCCTTCGACCTCTCATACAGGCGCGAGGATCGGCCGCTCACACGGCGAGTCATCAGCAAGCCCAACGTCAAAGACACAAACTCAAGTCGAAGGCGAGTCCCTCGTGTCCGACCGCGCCGATAGTCACGACGTCCCAGGAACTCGACGACAGTCAGAGCGAGGAGGAGCCGATACTCTGAACATCCGTACCGATTAACGATGGCAGCTGCTCCAAAGCTGCCGAATCACCGATGTGATCCAATCGATGTTTGAGCGGCATTCGGCATGTGTTTTTATCGCGTCCGTGCGTTTGATGTCCGATCGAAAGGGCGAGCATTTTGCTGCGGTCAAGCAAAACGTCGTCCCTTCTCGTTGGCTTTTAAAACGCGCGCAAAAAGGAAGTTCGCCAAGGACAAATGAATCCTTGTCGAGCGTTGTCGAAGAGTCACCATATGTACTTATAGTCATAGCGTATAGAGAGAGATATTGTACAAGCCGACAACACTGGTATGCGCATTAATGAATTTCAAAAGAGAGCGTTGCAGCAACTCGTTCTTCCGCGTCGATATTCCCCTCTCCCCCTCCGTTCGGTGACGAAAGAGAATCTCTGCGGCGATTAAAAGAAAATTTCTCGCCAAGGTCGGGTAAAGTTTGTAAAATCGAGAGCCGTGGTGTCGAGCGTTTGATTTGAGCATCTTATGAGCGTCGAGCGTCCATAAATCGTGTCTGTAGAGCGTGCGGCGCTACGTAGTTTAACGTCGATGTAAAAACGGTTACATATATATTCATGCGGTTTGTTTTGATAAATATGTATACGCATTTACATATGGCTATACTCGCTGAATGTATTTCCCGTCTATTCCGTGCTTCGTCAGTTTTGTCGTTAATACGTCGTTTGTAGGATGAAAGTGGAATGCGTTAAATTGGACACATGACCTCCCCCCCCCCCCCCCTTCCTCCACACACCCCTCCGAGAGTCTCGTCGAATCGACATTGCGAAAAGTATAGTAAAAAAGTTGTAAATAACAAATTGACTTAATGACATAAAAAAATATTACGGCGTTGTCGTACTCGCTACCGAACACGTCCATCGGCAAGCCTTTTTGTCCACGTAGATTGTAGAGTCGTACATTCGATATCACCGACACGATGTCCTGCATCAAATCTCGATTAACGATAATTGTAACGAGAGTGGCCACGCCGCAGTGGGTCAACCGAAAATACCGATCGTTTTCTGTCCGTAGAACGTGAATAGTTTTCAAGGGTATTTGTCGAATCGAGGTCGCGCTCACATTTGTCGAGGCCTTGTGTAAACCTCATTGTGCGGATTGTCGCGAGCGATGAGTTTGTATGGATCGTACGGCGTTGAAGTTTCCTCGCGTGTTCTGAGCGATTAAAATTGGCGACGTTATTGGATAAGTGAAAGGCCGCCCTTGCAAAGGAATCCAATTGACAAACGGGCACGCACTTCTGGTAAAATAATTCGATTATTGTGGGAACTTCGTTTCCACAATAATCAAAAGAAGAGCAATGATAGATAGTTCGCGTCCTCCGTGGCCGGGCATCGTTGCATTTTTTTAGATTAAGACGATTAAAAAGAAGAAAAAAAGAGAAAACGTTTTTTTGTAAACAGTGGAATTACTCGCGAAGCCGCATCGCTCCCGTACTTAATCGAATGGAAAATGTGTAGGACTCGCCTTGTTTCCTAATTCGCATCGAGGCTCTCTCCCGCTGCGATACGAGTGTAATGATGAATTAATCACCGCAAGGCATCGCCTATAAATAGGAGTAACGAATAAATATATATATATATAAAAAAGTATATATACACATATATATTTTTTTCTGAGAGTTACGAGGATGCATTGTTAAATATTGTAAAGATGTGTAAGTTTATTTATCACTAATAAAAAGATGAACGTATGAAAAAATGATGTATGCACGGATTCTCATTGAATTCCTCGTTTCGCGATAGTTCGGGGTAACGCAACAGGGAGCTGGCAATGAGGCAGTTGCAATGTTACGGCAAAATTTGATTACCGATTTATTAAATCGTAAAAATATTTATTTAGAGAAAGCTCGGAGGGATTTATCGTACGGAAATCTTGAGCAATTTGCGATCGGGACAGACTACAGCACATATTGGTAACGGTTTCAGACTTGGCAATTGTACGGAATCGGCAGGTGGCAATGAAGCAATTGCAACGGTACGGTAACATTTTATTAATGATTTATTGAATCGTTAAAATAGTTTGAAACAGCGCGTACATCTTCGTTGTTAGCGTAACAGTGGAATTCTTATGATTTTTTTATTTATTTTTTTTTTAGAGAAAGCTCGGAGGGATTTGTCATAGGAAAATCTTGAGCAATTTGCTATCGGCGCAGGACTGGTTAACGGATTCAGACATGGCAATTGTAAGGAATCGACAGGTGGGAATGAAGCAATTGCAATGGTACGGTAAAATTTTATTACTGATTTATTGAATCGTTAAAATAGTTTGAAACAGCGCGTACATCTTCGTCGTCAGCGTAACAGTGGAATTCTTACGATGAATTTTTTTTTTTTTTTTAGAGAAAGCTCGGAGGGAGTTGTCATAGGGAAATCTTGAGCAATTTGCGATCGGCACAGACTAGAGCACAGACTGGTTAACGGAGTTGAGACTCGGCGATTGTAAGGAATGCTGTGAAAGTGCTCTATCTCGACACTCGGATAACCGGAATGTCTTCTTATCATCGGGGGATACGTTTATCGGGGCGTGTGTCTCTAATCTGCGTCGAGTTCGTCGGTATGAAAAGAACTTGTGCGATCGATGTCCCCTTACGCGTATAGGAATCTAAATGTCCTACATGACGTTTGCTGGTAAGCGAGACCGACGGCGAGTCGAAGCGAGAGCCTCCGTGAGATCCCGGTTGGACAAGTTTCTTCGCTTCGCGCGAAGATTTTATTTTTATTTCGTCGTTAACTCTCGCGCGACTCGAAGCTTACGGACAAACTTGATCTGTTGACCGTCATGAAAATTACATACGCGTTGTACATAAAATGATTATACATCTATATGTATAAGTACTCCACGCGTTTAACAGCGCCCAAACGACAACGGCACTGATGTCCATAATAATTCATGTCTCTACTTATCCTACGAATATCGAGAGAAAAAATGCTTATAATTTAAAGCGGATATGTCGTTTAGATTTTGATATTTCGCAAATTGTGTCCTCGGTCACGGAAACATTGTGGGTGGGATTCGTTATTCAATCTTTGCGTTCTACAAACATAATTACATAACGATTATTTAAAACTTAAGTAAATAACAAAATACATCGATCTTCATTGTAACGATAGAAAACAAAAATACTATTGTATAATCGACTTGTCAACCGAATGAGTGAGTCCCAAGTACCGAAGTTTCCATCACCGAGAGCTGGATTGATTGTAAAACGCGACAATCTCTCTGTCGCGTATCGGCAGGTAAATATCATAGTGGTTTTTTTTTTATCTTTGCTAAACTCCGAATGACGGAAAAAATCAGTGTACTTTTTTTCTTCGATAATCTCCTCATCGATGAAAATCATTCTCCCGGATGTACTTGCGAGCGACCGAACATCCAAAAATCTGCGTCTCGAGGGTAAACGCGAGATCTCGAAGGTGCGATAGATCGACCACGAGAATCGTCATCGAGAAGTATACAAGGTACGTTATACATATACACATATAGATACACTCCGTCGACGATTTGCACAACCGTCGTATATGAAGAATTTGAATAATGACGATTCTGATAATGAGAAGAATGAATTACTTGTTAATCATATTATCGATATAATAATACGACGTATCCCGTCCGTCCGTCCTTTCTTCTTCTTCTCAATTCTTTATAACCTTATTTGAACTTGTTATTCTAACTATAACGAAGAGATAGAGAAATGGTCGAGTGAGTCGAGCGCGTCCTAGAACGGTGGCGATTGCGGGGTCTCCTCGTCGTCTTCCTCCTCGTCCTCGTCGTCGGTCCCAGGTTCGACGAGAGATCTCGCGAATTCTGAATTTAAAAAAAGAGAAAGAAATGGTGATAGAATCTGCACGTAAATCGAGAATATTGAGACTAATGTCTGCAACGATAGGTGCCCAATTCGACTCCTCGAACCCCGATGAAAATATTTCTCTGGATTTCACTGATAATCAGTTGGAAAACATTTAATCGAGAATCATAACAAATCATCCAAACATTTTTACATAAACTTGGAGAGAAATATTTTCACAGCAGAAAAGGTAACGAATAAAATGCAGATCAATATTAAAGACCCTGAAGATATTCGCATCACATCAAATTTCATCGTTGGCAAGTCTCTGGCAATGTGCACTGCTTTAGGAAGAAAAGAGATTGTTCAACTGTAGAATTTTATTATCCAAGCAAACTTTGCCGAGCAAAATTTGTGCGATACAAAAACACAGCCGTTACAACTTGATGAAATTTTGTCCCGCGCAGATATCTTCAGGGTCACCAATATTAAGCTCCTGGTCGGAATGGAGGAACAAGCTCGTCCCACCGCCCAATCAAGGATGTATCTGCCTAATCGGCAAATTCGCTTAACCCACCCCTAATCAACGCAACGTGGTTTGAGCGAATACTCAATGATACAGGAGGGATATACTTTGCGAAATCGACTAATGTCGCGTTGCTAAAAAGTCTTACCATAAAAGTCGATTCTACCGTCACCATCTTCGTCGACTTCTTTGATCATGTCCTCGACTGAAAAAAAGAGAGAACAGGTTATCGATTCCGCATGAATGAATGGATTAATTACCTGGCTCCTTTTTTTAGAACGAAAACAATACTTGTCGATCCTCCGGCATCAAGCGGTAGGCGAAAAAAATAGCCCCTGGGAAAAATACCCCTTGAAAAAAATATCCCCTGTTAAAAATATCCCCTGTTAAAAATATCCCCTGTTAAAAATATCCCCTGTTAAAAATATCCCCTGTTAAAAATATCCCCTGTTAAAAATATCCCCTGTTAAAAATATCCCCTGGAAAAGCTCCTCCCGGAATCCCCCCCCCCCCCCCCCCTCTCTGTGTGTGTGTGCATGTGTGGGGGGGGGGGGGGGGATTTTTTCCGCGATCCGCACCAAGCTCCCCAGATACGTGATACCCCACCAGTCCAATTGCCAAATTGCTTGCGTACCTCAGCGTGAGGTACCGGCCGATTTTGGTACGCGGAAGTGGGACACTCCATTAAGCAAAAGTTCGGGTATTAATTAAGAGAAAGAGGACTTGCGGTTCGAGCCATTACTTTTGGTACACGCGCGGACGCTCTTGTCGCTAGACCTCCCACCCTATGGCACTCGCTATAATTCTAATATTATCTCGCCCTCATTATTCTCCCGTTCGTATGGAATTTTCTCTTGCCTCGGAGCCGCGAGAAAACGAGGCCGGCATCACGATTACGACTGCAAACGTTTAATTCCGTGGAAATATTAATCGGTGAAGAAAAAAACGTCATAGTGATTATCGCGGGATTTAACGAATCCAGTGCGACCGAAGGAATGAACGGTTCAACAACCACGGGTTAAATGCAGAACCTATGAGGATGTTTGCAGAGGAGGCCGCGTACCTTTTATCTGCGAAACTAAATTCGGAAGTTTGTCGCCTGACGTTAAAGACTAAGCCGCCGATACTCCCTGCTGCCTTTAAGTTGTCTGCAGTGCCGGTAGCCACGGATCGTGAAGCTCAGACGGACGTAAAACTTTTATGATTGGCTTTCTCGTGCAGCTTTTAAGGTACCTCGTTCCAGCCACTTCTCCTGCTAATAGGTAATATCCAGGGACTTTGTTACCCGTGGCTTCGTGTATGCTCGCATCACCCCCTTCCGATCGTATATTTCGCCGCTGCTACTAAAGCCATTGATAAACAAAAAATCATTGTTTCGTTCCGGCGTTTAATAATTTCATTGTTTTGGATAACTTCAATGGGAAACGAGTACCTCACGGCCAGGGAGACAGTAAAAATAGACGAATGGCAGAGTTCTGAATTTCTGGCAGACCCCTTTTTAGTCTCTACTTTTAGCCTGTACACTTGTTATCTGCGTGTAACATCGGGCGAATCTATTGCATGTAGCAACGGATAGGAGGTAAATGGAAATACCGCGTGCGCGCGCCGTTCGGAATACCACGATTGCCGAATGTACGTGGTCTGGTACAATGCTAATTGGCCAGTCACGAATTTTCCATATCAGGGAGATTTAGATAATGACGATACAATGGGTAGATGAGAATCATCAATTTGCTCGCTGCGCGCAGGGCCGAATGGGGTGCGGTATAATAAATAAAACAACAACAACGTGTGCAATATTTTGAAATATTTGCGCTCTTCAGCTTCAAGGACCGATAAGCTCATGGATAATTCAATTCAGGCCGATTTCTATAAAGTTATTGTGTCATCCGAAGAATGGTCACGAATAATTATGCAAATCCCTATTATCCCGAGGGCGACAGGGAGATGGGGGGTTATAGGAGAAGGTAGGCAGAACCTCGATAGAGGCGAACGCAGACAAGGCGCGCGACGACGACGGGAATAGAGCCCTTGGCCCGCGGCGGCAGGGCATCTCGCGCGCCCCCGTAATTGCGTTTCCGATTAGACTGCACCGCTTCCTGTGGAGGCCTCGGTGCACAAGCAACGCTCCACGCCGCTCTTCACCGCAATGATGCTGATTGGACGATCGGATGCTGAATGTACAGCCGATTCTATTGCCACTAGTCGGCCGAGTTCGGCGAATATTTAAATCGTTTATATTGAGCCAAATCGCGCGTCAATAGGTGCAATGTTTCGATTTGAAAATCCCATTTTTCGATCGAAAGCGATGTCATCTAGGGGAAACGTCACTTGCGGTTTGAAAATCTCGTTTTCGACCGGAAGCGACGTCATCTAGGGGAAACGTCATTTCGGGTTTGAAAATCTCGTTTTCGACCGGAAGTCACGTCATCTAGGGGAAACGTCATTTCTGGTTTAGAAATCCGATTTTTCGACAGGATGTGACGTCATCTGAAGGGATATGGCATTTCCGGTCGAAAAATCAGATTTTCAAATCGGAAGTGACGTTTCACCTAGATAACGTCACACGGGGTCAATAAAGGAGATTTTCAAATCGGAAGTAACGTTTTGCCTAGATGACGTAACTTCCGGTCGAAAAATGGGATCTCTCAATCGGTGATGATGTTTTTCGCTGTTACGTCGTACCCGATGAGATAAATGACAAATGAGTTTTTCAAAGAGGTAAATGTGAAACTTTAGTTTGTGACATCACTTCCGTTTCGAAAATGTTAATTTCTACTTACGGATATTTCATGCTTGACTATCTATATATTCAAGCGTATGCTTGAATTCCGAGAGATCGGCGCACGTATACGAATGTTAGCTTTCGCTACGTTGACTTAAGAGTGCGTAGAATCCCGAGAAAACGAGGGTCAAGTAGGATATTGCGGAGACGGATCAATTCCCCGTACCACATAGAAGTCAACCACGAAAAACTCCCAAGGATGACAAAAAAATAGTATAGTATAACAGGAGGGTCAGGGATTTAGGGAAAAACCTTCTTCGTTGACACTCACTTTCCTCCTCGGATAGATCCTCCCCTAGACACTGGAGAACCGCTCGCAGATCGGATGCTGTGATGTAACCTCGGTTGTGCTTATCGAAAACCTGAAACCATAAGTTACATAAGATAAAAACGTCCTTAAATACATTGTCACGATACACGACTTACGCTGAATTAAATATACTTTGTTAACACATTTTTAATGAATATGGAAATCTTCATTCTCTCGGCGAACCCGGTGGTTTTTTGTTCGGTTCAGCGATAGATGTAGACATTTCTGTAGCTGCGCTATTCTATTCTCGTGAAACGTTTTTTTCTGACTCAGGCAGTCACCTTATAGACAAACGGAGCAACCGAATAGAATAGACGAGTTAGGAAATCTATACACGGACAGTTTATCGCGCCGCTCGCGTGAAGACCTCTCGTTTCCCCGTTGAGAGCGTTAGCGATTACAAATACCAAATTGCAATCGAGCGCGGAAGCAACGTAATTATCGAACGATTTACCGGTTGACCATCCGATCGATTATTTCGTCAATTACGAGTATCCGCATGCCTATATCCTCTCGGTATCCGTGCCCGCTCCAGTAAAATGCATTTAACTGCCGTGTCCCGACGATGCACTTGCATACGTGGCTGTGCCGGCCACTAAATTATTACCGTGACAAAGTTGATCGACACCTGTCGTCAGAATTAATTTCGGTCCGCCAGTTGGCTCGACGTTGACTGAGGATATCGAACCAATGTCACAAGCATTCGTCACAACTTCATTTTTTATGTCTCTATCATTGCGCAAAAGTTGAAGAATCACGAAGAAGAATTGATAAAAAAAAGCATCAGGATGAATCGATCGAGCATTGTAAAGTTGACAAATCTACTCGCAAAGGAAGCCTCCATAGAATTGTCGACTTTGGATTTTTTTGTGGTCTAAATAGCCGGTAAACTTGCGTGCATTTTCATAGATATACTTATCGACTGAACATTACCAGCTAAGAATGAATTTTGTTGAAATAAATTATTAACGATCGATGCGAGGAGCAGTAGTAGAGAAAAAGTAATTGCACAATAAAAAATAATTTCGTAAAATCGGAATCCGAAGTGTCGTAATAGTAATTTACGATACTAGGGCGAGAAAACTTTTTCTGACGAGCATCGCTTTGCAGCACAAGCCGAAGGCGAGTGCTGCAACCACACGAGTTCAGAAAAAGTTTTTCGCACGTCAATCGTACCAAATTTTACTTTACGAGGTGTGAAAATGGGGGTTGTCCGCCCAAAAGTCCGGAAAACTCACATTTTTGCACCGAGTGTAATAAAAATAATTTTGTTAAATAAGTGACAAACTGTTTTGTGCGACCGAAAAAATTAACAAATAAAGAATTGTAGACGTTTGTGGAAAATAAGTTGTAAAACGTACAAACTTTTGTTACTGTATGGTTCCCTGTTGAAACGGTATGTGAATAACCAGAGGTAAGAACGGTGCGCAAAGCACACGGGAAATTAAAAGTAGTGAGATGATGATATCTATTTTTTGTTTTGTTTTTACTTCCGCTGTGCGAAACTCGTGCAGGTTGATTTCCCTCTTGAATTATATTCGCGTATAACTATATGTCGACTTTTTCATATGCCACCGTTGAAGCGGTACTCAAAGAACACGGGAAATGAAAAATGGTGAGGTGATGAGTCGCCGAATCTACGCAAGTTCTCATCTATTGATATTATTTCAGCAGTTCTGTTTTTTAATTTTATTTATTTAAAAAATTTGTTTGCCTTCTCTGTGTAAAACTCGTGCGCGTTGATTTAGCCTTTAATTACCATCAGCGTATGTTGACTTTTTCATATACCGACTTTGCATCTCACAGGATCAAACGGGATCGTAGCCGGCTATTTTTTATAATCTCAGCACTCCATCGTCGACGTGCTGTTCGTGGTAAGAAAAATATCCTCTTTCCCGCGGCAACAAGTCCGTCGTAACTCCGCTGGCAGGCTAGAGAAATCCGAGCTCGTCCAGAAAAACGAATATCACAAACCCAACGTTCGCCGTTGATTTTTGTTCATCGCGAGGATTTTTTTTTATACCTCAGCACTCTCATTTACGAAGAGATATAGAACTTTGGCGGACGAACTCGGTGTACTTTTGCTCTCAACATTGTTATTCCAATGAGCCGTGGGAATATTCATTTGGGTAGATGTCATTTTCGGGACGTACCGTTCTTTTCCATTTGGGATGACATTTTTCTTATGCTCCGGGGAAAAAACGGATGAAAATTATCTATTTTGCGTCGCAGTTCGGTTCAGGTCTGCTCGCGCGGCACGCGATTAATCTATAGACGATGATAATAATGCGACAAAGTTTCAACGCCGTTCAGTCGCGGTATTCGTACGGCAAGACGCTGAGCCATTAATTAATTTAACGGTGCTGATTGGGGTTTTCTTTGATCACATATCTCAGACAGGATTAATTAGGGCCGGATATAGAGCGCACGTGTCGTGCCATGCGTGTGTGCATCCGAGCAAAGCTGTCTCGTTCGGTGCGCCGGATAGTACTCTCGGTGTTGGCCCCGGGCCGAGGGCTTGATGGACGGGGGAGCCTCTCTCACCTTTCATCAAGTCCCGGACAAATTATCGGCACCCCGCGGCATCACCAAATTTAGCAACTTCGCGTGCGGCACGACTCCCTCTTTCCCCTCTAACGATTTCCTCGTTGTTAATAGAAACGCATATATCATCTCTCATGCGAGACCCGTCTTATTTACCTCGCATTCTCCGGCCAATGTTATTCTTCTTTGGTTTACACATCCAATCTGGATGGGGCGGGGAAAGCGATGATAATAAATCGACCTACGTCCCACATTCTTTTATCTCGGTGTAACAAAAGAACGACGATGCAAGGTGGAGTCGTTTTCCGACACACGACACCGCATTATATGTGTAACGATAGTCTATTGAATCATTGTTGTTGCGTATAACATCACGCAAGTAGCATCTAACGATAGTAATGGCTCATATGAACAATCATTCTAATACTACATTTATTATACATATTGATACCCAAGGGACAGGAACGAGGAACAGGAACGAAATTTAAAAAAAATCATTAAAAATGTTACACTGTTAAAAAAACATCAGAAATTTATCACCCTGAATATATCTGCACGAGACTAAATTTCGTCAACTTATAGCGGTTGTGTTTTGCATCGCACGAACTCCCCCCGGGCAAGTTCATTTAGAGTATAAAATTCTACAAGTGAAGCATTTTTTTTCTTCCCAAAACAGTGCCGTTGACAGAGACTTGCCAAAGATGAAATTCAATGTCATGCAGATATCTTCGAGGTCATGTAAATTTAATGTACCGAACTGGATGTTAAGGTAAAGGAGTAATTAGATGTTGATTTTTAGAATTGGCTTCTGATTAGTGTTGATTTTGGAACAATTGTATAATTACCTACAATAAATAACTATAACTATCTAAAAAAATGTGTGGATCAATTTGAAGGTATCAATGAGTGTGTCGTAGCGTGGACGAACAGGAAAATAAAGTCTAAACAGTTCCATACTTTCCTGAACTGTTTCAGTTCAGCAAAAATATGAGTCAGGAAACTTTTCGCTGATAAAAATCTCATTACTCCTATATCGGGAAACATTTTACTCGGGTAACGTGGGTGCATTTGCGAATGGCGAAGTTACGATTAACCGAGGAGTGTGATCAGTACTCGGAGGGTGTGCCTTTTCTCGGGAGCTTATTGCCTGGTCAAACAGTTAAACGAAGTCTAAACAGTTTCATCCTTTGCTGAACTTTTTCAGTTCAGCAAAAATATGAGTGTGAAAATTTTTCAACGATGAAAATATAGTTACTCCTGTACCCGGAAACATTTTCCTCGGGTAAAGTGGGTGCATTTACCAATTACGAACTTACGATTAACCGTGGAGAGTGATTAGCACTCGGAGGGTGTGCCTTCTCTCGGAAGCTTATCGTACCGCGCCTCGAGAGTCGCCGACCACTGTGCCAGTACTTTATATGAGCGCCCCGTGTTCCCCCAGATGTCCTGAGCGCCCCACGAAACTTGACTCGTTGACTCCGCGACAACTAATCAAAGAGAGTTATACCCGCGTAATAGTACGAGGTGAGCTGCGCTCGTACCTAAGTTCAAGTTCTTGCCACGGAAGTGCACGACGCTTTGCTCCGCCGTGCTTCGTCTTGGGGGATAATAGGCAAGGGTGCGAAATCAGGTCAATTCCAACCGGCGGTTCTCTTCGAAATATTGATCATTAGTATCGTCGACAAGCGAGAGGCTTCTAAGTAGGAACGTTCCGTTCGGTTGCCTCTCCATAATATACCGGGCGAGCACCGGTTCACAAGGGGACGTTGAATTCTACCGTTTTGTCCCCCTCAACTTTCATTTCATTCTTCTCCTCACTTTTCTCCTCGTCTCTGGATCTACCGCTCCTTCCGCGATATTCTCACCGTTCCTCGCGTTCGCGTTCCCTCCCCACTCATACTTTCAGAATCAGCCCACAATCCGCCCTAACCATCCGCTGTTACTCCACACCCTCTGCCTCCTATCGTCGACCTCACCACTCCAGCTGTTTTCCATCTGTTTTTTTACGTCATTCCGTTCGTGCACTTTTTTTTTTGCCTACCCTCTCCAAACTGACGGAGACAATCTGACGTTGCTGGCAGCGCGGCCGCCAGGTCGCGGTGATTAAAATATCGACTCGGTAACTATATAGAGGGCGGGTAAGTTATTTCCGTATAAGATTGTTCGTATTGTTCGGTCGCGCCGGTGCCGTTTTGACACTGACGCTGAGTGGGTTTTACCGTTGCGGTCGGTGGCATGAGAATTTTTGTTCGATATCCGTCAGACCACTTCCTCGTGCCCGATTCCAAATTCTGTACACCATGGATTTTTCGATGAAAATATTTCCTCTATTTTCCTTCGGTTATTGTACGGTACGATAAAACGGGGCTTCGGTCGGCAAATAACATTTCGTAAACTGCATATTGGCCGACGTACGGTGCGAGCGAGCTGGGATTTTTCACCGGAATACCGTGTCATGGGGATTTCGTTTTCGACGACTTTTATACCGTTAGAATAATTTAGACGAGTTTTTCTAACAGGACGGAAGACGCGGGGGATGATCGAATTTGTTATCAGCCTCTTGTTTATCCATGGTCGCTCCCGAGGGTTTTTGCAAAATGGTAATCTCCCCTGGTCCAGCGACAGACTTCCCGCGGCGTTGTGATCTGGTACAACGGTGAACTAATCCCGCAGGGACTTACGCGCCACATTTCAGAATTTTCGGGATAATACCGCCGGAAGGACTTTAGCGAGAATTTCATCCTTAGCGAGAATTCCCGATGAAAAGTGTCCTCGAAAAGCTTTACGATCAGTCTTCCCGGCCAAGATATTCAGAAAGATATCGCCCGAGCCCTAATTCACCCTAAGACTCTAAAATCGTCAATCAGATGGGATGGCCGCGCCAGGTGGGATATTTTGTCGAAATAGATAATAAAGAAAAAAGAAAAATTCTGTCCTCAACGATCCATAGACACGCCAGGTATCTTCGGGCGCTCGGTTAATGTTTCCTATTCAAGAAAAGAAGAAATCTCCCACGATGATACGCCCCAGCTGTATCGGAAGACTATACAGCACCTATCTTCATTACCCGGATACGTAGTACTTTCCGGTACCAGATAAAACCCACATTGTACGTTCAAACACTGCGAATATCTCGGAGGTATCCCAACAGGTCTGGAAATCCGAGGTCGGGCAATGAGAAGAGTTCCGAAAGCCAGAGAGATACAGAAGGCAAGTACGTTCTCACCTGCGAAGAGTGAAGAGGCCTTTAAAAGCGTCGAAATATCGCGGAGATAGCTGTTCGTGGTGCTTGACTGTTGAAGATGAAAACTCGCGAAGTCGGAATCCGCGAGCCGTTTGGAGTAAGACGCCGAAACAGAGAAGAAGGAGAGTTGCGAGAGTGCCTCGAAAAGCGTCGGAAAGCCGTACATGCAGGTGGTCGTAGATCGTCGGTAGATTGGAAAGAGCGCCGACGAATCGGGACGTATGAATCACGTCTCAAAGAAACGGATAGCACAGGAACAAACGTGCGAGCCAGATACCGTGTCCTCGGCTGCAACCTCGAATTTACGTACTCGGCAATTAACCACGTAGGTACTCCACTGTTGCAGGCACGATGCGCATTACGTCATTGATTAAAGTTTCATTGAAATTCATACCGAACGGGGGTTCCGCTAATTGAGTACGATCTATGGGGTTTCTCTTAATGAATCGCACGTGGTTGGTACTCCTGGGGGAGGGGGGAGAGGGGTAAAGCACACCCGCTCGTACGCGTATCTGTCAATAGCCTAAACAGCATAGACAGAGTATCCGAGTAGCGGTGCATAAAGAATTCAAGGTTCACCCCCGCATGCGCCGCCCTCCGATCGTCGGACAGGGTCGTTAGCCGACGTTGGAAGTAGCCGGGGAGAAGTTTCTCCCGGAGTGAGGGGAGGGTCGAAGAGGGGAAGAGGCAAAGCGGGCCAACGCGGGCTCGTTTCTCGCTTGAACGGTATATTACCGCCAACTTCCGGCCCGACACGTTTGTCGACCCAATTTTCGATTTCCGATCCCCACGAGCGGTGCTCTCCTCCCTTTTCCTTCCTGAGTTTACCCGCGAAATGGACGCGTCGTTTCGATGTTGAAGTTTGCTGGGTCTGTGTGCGATGCCAGGACACACGAGCGCAAAGGAGCGTGACAGCGGGACGAAGACAAACAGATTGGGTATGTCGCTTGATTCGAATCAACTCGGCTTGACAAATTGATTCGCTCGACGGTAAACGGGAAACGCTTTGCAATAATCAACATGGACTTTCATCGCGAGTGAATTGGCCGCCTGGCAGTGATTTCATGAAACGCAGAATTCTCATGTAATAGTGTGGGACCTTCCCATTTCTTCACTTCACTTGACACAACCACCAGCTCTCTTCGTAACCGTCGCTTGTTTTTTATAGGGTGCTTGTTTTGCACGGTCTTGTGTCTGGGGGAGCCTGGCCTTTTTGGGGACAGGTTGCGTTTTAGGCCAACCTCGGCAATTCGCCGTCATATGTCTCGTACTGACTCGCTGTACGTCGAGGCGCTTCGTAGCTTTTAGTCTGCGTATATTTATATTTACATGCACGTTAATGTGCAGTTTCGGTCGAATGTAACGAGTGTTACGTATGTTATATCGCACCCTTAGAACAACAGTGTAACAACTTATATGGCAATCCCATAAGAGATGTTACACTGTTGTTCTAGGGGTGCGATATATGCTTTATACGAGTCTTCATGACTGTTGCTATATACGTCATATGATTATCGCTTATCGTTTTATGCGTTTTTGACATTGGTTCTTTGTTTGGATCATTTATAGAATAATAATAATAATAATAATAATAATAATAATAAAAATAATGTATGTAGGAGCTAGAGAGAGCGAGAGAATGTGAGAAAGAGTGTGTGAGAGGGTATGAGTATGTGGAAAAGCTATGTAAAATATTGTAATACACGGTTAAGTTTGTAAAATATTGTGAAGTTGGAAGCGAAGGGAAACGAAACGAAGTCCATGTAACCCCTAGGGGAATCATTAAATAAATACATACAATAATAATAATAATGGTTAATTCAATGCCAAGGCAATCATCCGGCTTATCCTAGGGTCTTCAAGGCGGAACAAAAATAACGAAGGTGCTTGATTATGTCAGGTTCAGAAAAGATCACCCGGGAGATATCTGCATGAGAGTAAATTTCATGAAGTCATAACGGCTGTGTTTCGCATTGAACAAACCTCGTTCGCGGAATTACACTTACAGAATAAAATTCTACAAGTGAACAATTGTTTCTCCCTAAACCAGTGGGTTGGCAAAGAATTATCAAAGATAAAATTTGATGTCATACAGACATCTTCAGGGTCATCACAAAAGCGGAGTTTTACAATACATGCTACCGAATCCCGACGCAAGACGGAAAATACGTGTAGAGCCATCTCATAATGTGTTCTCGTTATAACAGAACCACAGACTACAGACGAGATCTCGTTAGCATACTCGCCACAAGACTCGAAATATGATAGGACGCAACAGGATAACCTTAAGGTTATCTTGTTCCAGCAAACGAAACATAGCTTCCATATAATTTTAACACGTAAACATAAGCAGCTGAAATTGAAGCACGAGCGTCCGACATTGAGTAAGATGGAGTGCGAATGATCTCTCGGTACGCGGGGACTGCTCGCGTGAGCTATGGCGAAGAGAAAAATAAATTCCCACCTAGCAGACAAGCGACTCGAAAGAAGAAGGAAGAGAAAACTAGTTGCTGTCGGGGCAAAGCTGAGGGGACACAGCTTGTGTTTAAGAAGACGACGGCTGTTGTGAAAGGCGGGTGCATCACCCATGCACGGTACATAATGGAAGTTTGTTGGGCCGCGCGGTACAGCGATTCTCGCGGTTCCGTGAAGCACTGTGGGGTCGGCCCTCACGGCTCGTTGCCGCAGAAAAACGCGGCCGCGCATGCAAACGGAGCGGAACGAGCCTCGACGTCCCTTTCCTCAAAAGCTCCGGCTGGATTTCACGTTAACCATACCCCCCTTTCGACGGCCCTCGGGTTTTCTTGGCCCCGACAACGACGACAATGGTATTCGTTCGGCGTTCCGGGGAATTCCTGACGTTTGACCTGTATCCGTGAAACTACTGTCGCGACCGAACCAATGCGAGTGCCAACTGGGGTGGCCGGTGATACTCTTTTATTCAGCCCTCCTCACCCTCACGGTTGTCCTGCCTGCCACACGACATTCCTACAACAAACGTCGCGTGGGATGTCGATGAAGATGGAAAAATCTTCTCGCATTCCCGATCTCCGTTCTGTTTCTTCATCTCCTTCTTTTTCTTTTTTGTTGCTTTCTTCCTCTCGTCTTTCCATTGGCAAAATCGTCCCGTCGTTGCTGTTGCCACTCCTCCACCCGGTACTCTGCATTTATATGGCGTATCCGGTGTCTATCTCGGCGTATTCTATAATATCGTCGCGCATCAGGACGTAGAGAGTGTGACGGACACGGCTCGTAGATAGGTGGGTATGTCGGAGGGTGATAGCACGCCCCCGGGCCGACGGGTGAAGTAAAATGGGAAAGTAGAGAAAGCCTGTCAAACCCTTGCCTTCACAATACATTCTAATGACTCTCTTATTCTCGAGGGACCCGCAATCCAGCAACGGCAGCTCAACGGCACGGGTCTCTCTCCTGCTTCTCTTCCGGCTTCCTCGCCGCTATGTTGCCTATGCCGCACGCTCCTCGTGTCATTCGCCCCTGCATCTTTCCACTCCGTACCATCACCTTTCGAGCATGCAACGTCGGTGGCGTTTCTTTCTTTTTCTTTTTACTTTTTATTCATTCGTTAATCCACGTCCACGTCCGTTTTGGCATTAATGATTTTATGGTTTTATCACAAACACGATCCATGGCATCACCTTAACCCTCTCGCTATTTTTCAGTTCTTCAGTTTTTCGTTTATGTTTTAGGTCTATTTTATTTTATTTTACTTTCAGTTTTAGTCAGTTCATAGGCTACAGTTTCTAGTTTGTAGCTTGTAGGTTATCTGTAGAATTCCCAGTTTATCTTTGTTACGCCTGGCTCGGATGTTTATGTTTTTTCGTTACTTTATTATTTATTCTGATGTATTGCGTTACTTATGTAAATTATGTGTATCTGCTTCGGCTGTATGTACCTAGAGCAGCCCTGGTCCTATCATACAATAAAACTAATTAATTAATCAATTCATTCATTCATTCGTTGAAAACAATCAGTACAATGACGCGCTTAGGATTTCACGGTATTGTTAAAATACCGTTCGTCAATTTTGAGTCTGTATAATACCGTTCGTCAAAAAATGGACTCGTTCGTCAATTTTGAGTCTTAATTGTGATGGTCCACTCTCCCAAATGCCACTTAATGTTGTATGTTAAAAACAAACAATCGAAAGGTGTCATGTAAATCGATGAGACCCCACGAATAGCGTAGCTGGTCCACTCCGACCCACTTTCCCCGAAGCTTACGAGCGACTCGTGTGTTATACGGAACTATGAAAGGTCGATATATTCAGCCCAAGTCATCGAAGTCATATCGAGTGTGTGATTAATTTTTAGTCGAGACGAATGGATCCGCTGTTGATCGGCAATCAGAATCCACCGGTAAGAAAAATCCAAGCCATTGCATCTCGCGCTATTCAATGCCCTCGCGTTTCAGTGGAAATAAATCTCTCGGCAACAGGGGATAAAGAGGACAGCGAGGCAATTTAAGATGTGCCCTCCGCGAGTGGATAGATAGCGGAAACGCTTTAAGAACTCGTTCGACTCTCGAACTCGAGGGAATAAGCAAGCATAAGTGCCCCATACACAGTTGCAACTGTTAAGGCTGCTACTGGTTATTCTACTCCCGGTAGGTTGCCATTTCACGAAGCACCTGTTGTAACTATTCGCTGATACAAAAGCGCATTCCCCACTCGAGACTCGTAATGGGATAAAACGTAACAACTGTTTTCCGCCCTGGGGGCCAATGAATAGTACATTTCATATGCCGGAATATACGATGAAACTCGATGGCTTTTCCAGGAGAAAATTATCTTCCCTCTGAGATAGCGGAATTAATGCCTGAGCCACTTTAACGAGGATTATGCTAGTTTACGCGCGTCGAGATCCTGCGAGCCATCGTACAATGCCTGTTTGTCGGGCAAGGGGAGGGAGACGAAGGCAGAGAAGGAGACAGAACGACAGAGGCGAATTCAAGAGGGTAGGACCGACCCTGGGGGCACGGTGATACAAATTAGTCTCGTGAATCAAGCGTCCTGCGAGCTTGGAACTGGTCGGAGAAAGAAATGCCGACGCGCCGTGAGATTCGGTAGAGGAATTTGCCTAATCGGCCCGGGTGTGCTTTCTGCCCACTCTGGGTCATACCTTGCTCCCTTTCTCTCCATCTGGCAGCTTTGACATCCGCGGCAGCGCCGTAGCCCGAGAGTTTATCACATGCTCCCTCGAGGAACAACTAATTTGTTTTTATTGCAATAGAATTATGCCTGCTCTTTGTGGTAAAACGAGAGGAATAGCTGGGCTAGGGAAGAATAAGGTAATGGGATAGTCACTTCCCACTTGAAAATGTAACTTTTAAACCAGAATTAACGTACACAGTAAAAAATAATTTCGTACCATTGGAATACGAAGTTTCGTAAAAATAATTTTGTTAAATAAGTGACAAACTCGTTTCTTAAGGTAGTCCTTGCGAATGGTGTTGATTTCGCATAAGTTTCAGAGAATTGAGAGGGAATTGTAAACACTTCTCGATGGTATAAAAATCTGAAAAAAATCAAGCGTATTAAAGATACCGAAAAGATTAATTTTGCATAATAATAATTCTAAAATGTTATTAACAAATTGACGAAAAATTTAAGTGTTCAACAAATCTCCCGAAAACATAACTTTTTTTTTAATGAAAATTATTCGCTTATTTTTCTGAATACGTATGAATTTTTTCAGATTTTTAAATTAACCTTGAATTTTCTGACATTCCACACGTTTTTCCCACATAAAAAAAAATGTTAATCTCTAAAATAAAATTTATTAAATTAAATTAAATAAAAATTGAAGCGATTAAATTTTTTATGTTCATGATCATGATCATGAACATGGTGATGAACATGTTCGGTAAAACCTGAGATTTTCAAATGTGCCGTCGTCCGTAGAAGGTATGTTTAAATCAGATTCAAGCTGACGGCTCACGACGGGCTGCTCGTGGCAGGATTTACTGTACCATCGAGAGGAACAAAACTTGACCAAGTTTCTGAGCGTCGCGAAAGTTTTAAACTCTGATCGGTGTCTTACACGCCAGAGTGACGTGACGCGAGCGAGGTAATGCATCGACTTCGTGTAACGCAGACTCTCTAATCGGCTAACTTCCGCGGAATGTACACAGAGGAAATGTATTGTCCACTAGGGACAATGACGCGCGCTGCCGCGCGCGAGCGGAAATTTGTTAGCGCTGCAGCGCTCCGTTTGCCCAAGATCTCTAAATTAGTCATTTGATAAGGAAACTACGGATAAGGGATAAGGGATCATGTGTCCATCGATCTACTGAACTTGCGAATTGAAAGGTCACCCATCTAACTACCGAACTCTCGATTTGAACGATCACCTATCCATTTACTGAACTCTCGATTTGAACATTTTCACTCATCCAACTACTGGACTTTCGATTCGTACGGTCACCCATCCATCTACTGGACTCCCTACTTGAACGGTCACCCATTCATCTACCGAACTCTCGATCTGAATGGTCACCTATACATCTATTGAACCTTCGATTTGAACATTCGCCATGCAACTACCGAACTCTCAATTTGTACGGTCACCCATCCGACTACTAAAATCTCAGTTTGAACAGTCACCCATCCATCTATTGAAATATCGAATTGAAAGGTCACCCATCCAACTACGGAGCTGTAGTGCATCTATGGAACTCGCGATTTGAACATTCTCCTATTCACCTATTGAACTATCGATTTGAACCGTCACCTATCCATCTATTGAACTCTCAATTTGAACATCCACCCATCCAACTTTGGAACTCTTGATTTGAACGGTCACCCATCGAACTACCGAACTTTCGAATTAATCGGTCACCCATCCGCCTACTAAACTTTCGGTTTGAACAGTCATCCATCCATCTACTGAACTTTCATTTTGAACGTTCACCCATCAACCTATCGAACTCTCAATTTGAACGGTCACCCATCCAACTACTAAACTGTTGGTTTGAACGGTCACCCATCCATCTATCGAACTCTCGAATTGAACGATCACGCATCCAACTACTGCACTTTAGATTTGAACGGTCACCTATTCAATTACTGAACTCTCGATTTGAACGCTCACCCATCCATGTACTGGACTTTGGATCCGGAATCGTCACCAACTTTTTATAGTGGGAGACAAAACAATCACGCGCGCTGTCGCGCGCGGGCGGAGGTTTGTTCAGCGCTACAGCGCTCCGCTTGATCGAGATCCCTAGAATGATAATTTGGTAAAGTAACTATAGTCGTTCATCGAACTACCGAACTCTCAATTTGAATCATCACCCATCCAACTATTAAACTTTTGATTTGTCCGCTCACCCATCCAACCCATTTATAGAAATCTCGATATGAACGGTCACCCATCCATCTACTGAATTCCCTATTTGAACCGTCACCTATCCATCTATTGAACTCACAATTTGAACACTCAACCCATGCAACTACTGAACTTTCGAATTGATCGGTCACTCATCCGACTACTAAACTCTCTGTTCGAACGGTTACCCAACCGTCTATTGAATTCTTGAATCGAAAGGTCACCCATCCATCTACCGAATTCTCTATTTAAACGCTCACCCATCCATCTATTGAACTTTTGATTTGAACAGGCCCTTCTCATTTTTCCACTTTCAAAATGGCCAAATATTTTTTTCGAGATATCGATTTTTTACCATCTCCATTGGCTTCAAGTGGCCTATTTCCGGCTCAAAACACATGCAACTTGTATCTTTTTCGACATTTTTAAAATTGATCATTTTCAGAATAGGGAATCCTATGTTAAATTTTGCGAAACGGCACTTTTTTTCAAAAAATTTCGAGATATCGAATTAAAACCTTCGCCATTGTTTTCAAGTGGCATATTTACCAACCGATTTCATTAACGAAAAAATTCTAAAAAATTTTTTTGTAAAAATACCATTTTTGTCGAAAAATGGTAAGGGTACCCCCTTCTCATCTTTCCACTTTCAAAATGGCCAAATATTTTTTTTCGAGATATCGATTTTTTACCATCTCCATTGGCTTCAAGTGGCCCATTTCCGGCTCAAAACACATGCGACTTGTATTTTTTTTTAATTTTTAAAATTGACCATTCCCGGCATAGGGAATCCTATGTTAAATTTTGCGAAACGGCACTTTTTTTCAAAAAATTTCGAGATATCGAATTAAAACCTTCGCCATTGTTTTCAAGTGGCATATTTACCAACCGATTTCATTAACGAAAAAATTCTAAAAAATTTTTTTTCAAAAATACCATTTTTGTCGAAAAATGGTAAGGGTACCCCCTTCTCATTTTTCCACTTTCAAAATGGCCAAATATTTTTTTTCGAGATATCGATTTTTTACCATCTCCATTGGCTTTAAGTGGCCCATTTCCGGTTCAAAACACATGCAACTTGTATCTTTTTTTTAATTTTTAAAATTGACCATTCTCAGCATAGGGAATCCTATGTTAAATTTTGCGAAACGGCACTTTTTTTCAAAAAATTTCGAGATATCGAATTAAAACCTTCGCCATTGTTTTCAAGTGGCATATTTACCAACCGATTTCATTAACGAAAAAATTCTAAAAATTTTTTTTTAAAAATACCATTTTTGTCGAAAAATGGTAAACCTATGGTACCCCTACAATTTTTCGACAAAAATGGTATTTTTGAAAAAAAATTTTTTAGAATTTTTTCGTTAATGAAATCGGTTGGTAAATATGCCACTTGAAAACAATGGCGAAGGTTTTAATTCGATATCTCGAAATTTTTTGAAAAAAAGTGCCGTTTCGCAAAATTTAACATAGGATTCCCTATGCCGGGAATGGTCAATTTTAAAAATTAAAAAAAAAATACAAGTCGCATGTGTTTTGAGCCGGAAATGGGCCACTTGAAGCCAATGGAGATGGTAAAAAATCGATATCTCGAAAAAAAATATTTGGCCATTTTGAAAGTGGAAAGATGAGAAGGGGGTACCCTTACCATTTTTCGACAAAAATGGTATTTTTACAAAAAAATTTTTTAGAATTTTTTCGTTAATGAAATCGGTTGGTAAATATGCCACTTGAAAATAATGGCGAAGGTTTTAATTCGATATCTCGAAATTTTTTGAAAAAAAGTGCCGTTTCGCAAAATTTAACATAGGATTCCCTATGCTGAAAATGATCAATTTTAAAAATTAAAAAAAAAATACAAGTCGCATGTGTTTTGAGCCGGAAATGGGCCACTTGAAGCCAATGGAGATGGTAAAAAATCGATATCTCGAAAAAAAATATTTGACCATTTTGAAAGTGGAAAAATGAGAAGGGGGTACCCTTACCATTTTTCGACAAAAATGGTATTTTTACAAAAAAATTTTTTAGAATTTTTTCGTTAATGAAATCGGTTGGTAAATATGCCACTTGAAAATAATGGCGAAGGTTTTAATTCGATATCTCGAAATTTTTTGAAAAAAAGTGCCGTTTCGCAAAATTTAACATAGGATTCCCTATGCTGAAAATGATCAATTTTAAAAATTAAAAAAAAAATACAAGTCGCATGTGTTTTGAGCCGGAAATGGGCCACTTGAAGCCAATGGAGATGGTAAAAAATCGATATCTCGAAAAAAAATATTTGACCATTTTGAAAGTGGAAAAATGAGAAGGGGGTACCCCTACAATTTTTCGACAAAAATGGTATTTTTGAAAAAAAATTTTTTAGAATTTTTTCGTTAATGAAATCGGTTGGTAAATATGCCACTTGAAAACAATGGCGGAGGTTTTAATTCGATATCTCGAAATTTTTCGAAAAAAAGTGCCGTTTCGCAAAATTAAACATAGGATTCCCTATGCTGAGAATGGTCAATTTTAAAAATTAAAAAAAAAATACAAGTCGCGTGTGTTTTGAGCCGGAAATGGGCCACTTGAAGCCAATGGAGATGGTAAAAAATCCATATCTCGAAAAAAAATATTTTGCCATTTCAAAAGTCGAAAAATGGTAAGGGGGTACCCTTACCATTTTTCGACAAAAATGGTATTTTTACAAAAAAATTTTTTAGAATTTTTTCGTTAATGAAATCGGTTGGTAAATATGCCACTTGAAAACAATGGCGAAGGTTTTAATTCGATATCTCGAAATTTTTTGAAAAAAAGTGCCGTTTCGCAAAATTTAACATAGGATTCCCTATGCTGAGAATGGTCAATTTTAAAAATTAAAAAAAAAATACAAGTCGCGTGTGTTTTGAGCCGGAAATGGGCCACTTGAAGCCAATGGAGATGGTAAAAAATCGATATCTCGAAAAAAAATATTTGGCCATTTTGAAAGTGGAAAAATGAGAAGGGGGTACCCTTACCATTTTTCGACAAAAATGATATTTTTACAAAAAAATTTTTTAGAATTTTTTCGTTAATGAAATCGGTTGGTAAATATGCCACTTGAAAACAATGGCGAAGGTTTTAATTCGATATCTCGAAATTTTTTGAAAAAAAGTGCCGTTTCGCAAAATTTAACATAGGATTCCCTATGCTGAGAATGGTCAATTTTAAAAATTAAAAAAAAAATACAAGTCGCGTGTGTTTTGAGCCGGAAATGGGCCACTTGAAGCCAATGGAGATGGTAAAAAATCCATATCTCGAAAAAAAATATTTTGCCATTTCAAAAGTCGAAAAATGGTAAGGGGGTACCCTTACCATTTTTCAACAAAAATGGTATTTTTGAAAAAAAATTTTTTAGAATTTTTTCGTTAATGAAATCGGTTGGTAAATATGCCACTTGAAAACAATGGCGAAGGTTTTAATTCGATATCTCGAAATTTTTTGAAAAAAAGTGCCGTTTCGCAAAATTTAACATAGGATTCCCTATGCTGAGAATGGTCAATTTTAAAAATTAAAAAAAAAATACAAGTCGCGTGTGTTTTGAGCCGGAAATGGGCCACTTGAAGCCAATGGAGATGGTAAAAAATCCATATCTCGAAAAAAAATATTTTGCCATTTCAAAAGTCGAAAAATGGTAAGGGGGTACCCTTACCATTTTTCGACAAAAATGGTATTTTTACAAAAAAATTTTTTAGAATTTTTTCGTTAATGAAATCGGTTGGTAAATATGCCACTTGAAAACAATGGCGGAGGTTTTAATTCGATATCTCGAAATTTTTTGAAAAAAAGTGCCGTTTCGCAAAATTTAACATAGGATTCCCTATGCTGAGAATGGTCAATTTTAAAAATTAAAAAAAAAATACAAGTCGCGTGTGTTTTGAGCCGGAAATGGGCCACTTGAAGCCAATGGAGATGGTAAAAAATCGATATCTCGAAAAAAAATATTTGGCCATTTTGAAAGTGGAAAAATGAGAAGGGGGTACCCTTACCATTTTTCGACAAAAATGGTATTTTTACAAAAAAATTTTTTAGAATTTTTTCGTTAATGAAATCGGTTGGTAAATATGCCACTTGAAAACAATGGCGAAGGTTTTAATTCGATATCTCGAAATTTGTTGAAAAAAAGTGCCGTTTCGCAAAATTTAACATAGGATTCCCTATGCTGAGAATGGTCAATTTTAAAAATTAAAAAAAAAATACAAGTCGCGTGTGTTTTGAGCCGGAAATGGGCCACTTGAAGCCAATGGAGATGGTAAAAAATCGATATCTCGAAAAAAAATATTTGGCCATTTCAAAAGTCGAAAAATGGTAAGGGGGTACCCTTACCATTTTTCGACAAAAATGGTATTTTTACAAAAAAATTTTTTAGAATTTTTTCGTTAATGAAATCGGTTGGTAAATATGCCACTTGAAAACAATGGCGGAGGTTTTAATTCGATATCTCGAAATTTTTTGAAAAAAAGTGCCGTTTCGCAAAATTTAACATAGGATTCCCTATGCTGAGAATGGTCAATTTTAAAAATTAAAAAAAAGATACAAGTTGCATGTGTTTTGAGCCGGAAATGGGCCACTTGAAGCCAATGGAGATGGTAAAAAATCGATATCTCGAAAAAAAATATTTGGCCATTTTGAAAGTGGAAAAATGAGAAGGGGGTACCCTTACCATTTTTCGACAAAAATGGTATTTTTACAAAAAAATTTTTTAGAATTTTTTCGTTAATGAAATCGGTTGGTAAATATGCCACTTGAAAACAATGGCGGAGGTTTTAATTCGATATCTCGAAATTTTTTGAAAAAAAGTGCCGTTTCGCAAAATTTAACATAGGATTCCCTATGCTGAGAATGGTCAATTTTAAAAATTAAAAAAAAAATACAAGTCGCGTGTGTTTTGAGCCGGAAATGGGCCACTTGAAGCCAATGGAGATGGTAAAAAATCGATATCTCGAAAAAAAATATTTGGCCATTTTGAAAGTGGAAAAATGAGAAGGGGGTACCCTTACCATTTTTCGACAAAAATGGTATTTTTACAAAAAAATTTTTTAGAATTTTTTCGTTAATGAAATCGGTTGGTAAATATGCCACTTGAAAACAATGGCGAAGGTTTTAATTCGATATCTCGAAATTTGTTGAAAAAAAGTGCCGTTTCGCAAAATTTAACATAGGATTCCCTATGCTGAGAATGGTCAATTTTAAAAATTAAAAAAAAAATACAAGTCGCGTGTGTTTTGAGCCGGAAATGGGCCACTTGAAGCCAATGGAGATGGTAAAAAATCGATATCTCGAAAAAAAATATTTGGCCATTTCAAAAGTCGAAAAATGGTAAGGGGGTACCCTTACCATTTTTCGACAAAAATGGTATTTTTACAAAAAAATTTTTTAGAATTTTTTCGTTAATGAAATCGGTTGGTAAATATGCCACTTGAAAACAATGGCGGAGGTTTTAATTCGATATCTCGAAATTTTTTGAAAAAAAGTGCCGTTTCGCAAAATTTAACATAGGATTCCCTATGCTGAGAATGGTCAATTTTAAAAATTAAAAAAAAGATACAAGTTGCATGTGTTTTGAGCCGGAAATGGGCCACTTGAAGCCAATGGAGATGGTAAAAAATCGATATCTCGAAAAAAAATATTTGGCCATTTTGAAAGTGGAAAAATGAGAAGGGGGTACCCTTACCATTTTTCGACAAAAATGGTATTTTTACAAAAAAATTTTTTAGAATTTTTTCGTTAATGAAATCGGTTGGTAAATATGCCACTTGAAAACAATGGCGGAGGTTTTAATTCGATATCTCGAAATTTTTTGAAAAAAAGTGCCGTTTCGCAAAATTTAACATAGGATTCCCTATGCTGAGAATGGTCAATTTTAAAAATTAAAAAAAAGATACAAGTTGCATGTGTTTTGAGCCGGAAATGGGCCACTTGAAGCCAATGGAGATGGTAAAAAATCGATATCTCGAAAAAAAATATTTGGCCATTTTGAAAGTGGAAAAATGAGAAGGGGGTACCCTTACCATTTTTCGACAAAAATGGTATTTTTACAAAAAAATTTTTTAGAATTTTTTCGTTAATGAAATCGGTTGGTAAATATGCCACTTGAAAACAATGGCGGAGGTTTTAATTCGATATCTCGAAATTTTTTGAAAAAAAGTGCCGTTTCGCAAAATTTAACATAGGATTCCCTATGCTGAGAATGGTCAATTTTAAAAATTAAAAAAAAGATACAAGTTGCATGTGTTTTGAGCCGGAAATGGGCCACTTGAAGCCAATGGAGATGGTAAAAAATCGATATCTCGAAAAAAAATATTTGGCCATTTTGAAAGTGGAAAAATGAGAAGGGGGTACCCTTACCATTTTTCGACTTTTGAAATGGCAAAATATTTTTTTTCGAGATATGGATTTTTTACCATCTCCATTGGCTTCAAGTGGCCCATTTCCGGCTCAAAACACACGCGACTTGTATTTTTTTTTTAATTTTTAAAATTGACCATTCTCAGCATAGGGAATCCTATGTTAAATTTTGCGAAACGGCACTTTTTTTCAAAAAATTTCGAGATATCGAATTAAAACCTTCGCCATTGTTTTCAAGTGGCATATTTACCAACCGATTTCATTAACGAAAAAATTCTAAAAAATTTTTTTTCAAAAATACCATTTTTGTTGAAAAATGGTAAGGGTACCCCCTTCTCATTTTTCCACTTTCAAAATGGCCAAATATTTTTTTTCGAGATATCGATTTTTTACCATCTCCATTGGCTTCAAGTGGCCCATTTCCGGCTCAAAACACATGCGACTTGTATTTTTTTTTTAATTTTTAAAATTGACCATTCCCGGCATAGGGAATCCTATGTTAAATTTTGCGAAACGGCACTTTTTTTCAAAAAATTTCGAGATATCGAATTAAAACCTTCGCCATTGTTTTCAAGTGGCATATTTACCAACCGATTTCATTAACGAAAAAATTCTAAAAAATTTTTTTGTAAAAATACCATTTTTGTCGAAAAATGGTAAGGGTACCCCCTTCTCATCTTTCCACTTTCAAAATGGCCAAATATTTTTTTTCGAGATATCGATTTTTTACCATCTCCATTGGCTTCAAGTGGCCCATTTCCGGCTCAAAACACATGCGACTTGTATTTTTTTTTTAATTTTTAAAATTGACCATTCCCGGCATAGGGAATCCTATGTTAAATTTTGCGAAACGGCACTTTTTTTCAAAAAATTTCGAGATATCGAATTAAAACCTTCGCCATTGTTTTCAAGTGGCATATTTACCAACCGATTTCATTAACGAAAAAATTCTAAAAAATTTTTTTTCAAAAATACCATTTTTGTCGAAAAATGGTAAACCTATGGTACCCCTACAATTTTTCGACAAAAATGGTATTTTTGGAAAAAAATTTTTTAGAATTTTTTCGTTAATGAAATCGGTTGGTAAATATGCCACTTGAAAACAATGGCGGAGGTTTTAATTCGATATCTCGAAATTTTTCGAAAAAAAGTGCCGTTTCGCAAAATTAAACATAGGATTCCCTATGCTGAGAATGGTCAATTTTAAAAATTAAAAAAAAAATACAAGTCGCGAGTGTTTTGAGCCGGAAATGGGCCACTTGAAGCCAATGGAGATGGTAAAAAATCCATATCTCGAAAAAAAATATTTTGCCATTTCAAAAGTCGAAAAATGGTAAGGGGGTACCCTTACCATTTTTCGACAAAAATGGTATTTTTACAAAAAAATTTTTTAGAATTTTTTCGTTAATGAAATCGGTTGGTAAATATGCCACTTGAAAACAATGGCGAAGGTTTTAATTCGATATCTCGAAATTTTTTGAAAAAAAGTGCCGTTTCGCAAAATTTAACATAGGATTCCCTATGCTGAGAATGGTCAATTTTAAAAATTAAAAAAAAAATACAAGTCGCGTGTGTTTTGAGCCGGAAATGGGCCACTTGAAGCCAATGGAGATGGTAAAAAATCGATATCTCGAAAAAAAATATTTGGCCATTTTGAAAGTGGAAAAATGAGAAGGGGGTACCCTTACCATTTTTCGACAAAAATGGTATTTTTACAAAAAAATTTTTTAGAATTTTTTCGTTAATGAAATCGGTTGGTAAATATGCCACTTGAAAACAATGGCGAAGGTTTTAATTCGATATCTCGAAATTTTTTGAAAAAAAGTGCCGTTTCGCAAAATTTAACATAGGATTCCCTATGCTGAGAATGGTCAATTTTAAAAATTAAAAAAAAAATACAAGTCGCGTGTGTTTTGAGCCGGAAATGGGCCACTTGAAGCCAATGGAGATGGTAAAAAATCCATATCTCGAAAAAAAATATTTTGCCATTTCAAAAGTCGAAAAATGGTAAGGGGGTACCCTTACCATTTTTCAACAAAAATGGTATTTTTGAAAAAAAATTTTTTAGAATTTTTTCGTTAATGAAATCGGTTGGTAAATATGCCACTTGAAAACAATGGCGAAGGTTTTAATTCGATATCTCGAAATTTTTTGAAAAAAAGTGCCGTTTCGCAAAATTTAACATAGGATTCCCTATGCTGAGAATGGTCAATTTTAAAAATAAAAAAAAAAATACAAGTCGCGTGTGTTTTGAGCCGGAAATGGGCCACTTGAAGCCAATGGAGATGGTAAAAAATCCATATCTCGAAAAAAAATATTTTGCCATTTCAAAAGTCGAAAAATGGTAAGGGGGTACCCTTACCATTTTTCGACAAAAATGGTATTTTTACAAAAAAATTTTTTAGAATTTTTTCGTTAATGAAATCGGTTGGTAAATATGCCACTTGAAAACAATGGCGGAGGTTTTAATTCGATATCTCGAAATTTTTTGAAAAAAAGTGCCGTTTCGCAAAATTTAACATAGGATTCCCTATGCTGAGAATGGTCAATTTTAAAAATTAAAAAAAAAATACAAGTCGCGTGTGTTTTGAGCCGGAAATGGGCGACTTGAAGCCAATGGAGATGGTAAAAAATCGATATCTCGAAAAAAAATATTTGGCCATTTTGAAAGTGGAAAAATGAGAAGGGTTTCGACTTTTGAAATGGCAAAATATTTTTTTTCGAGATATGGATTTTTTACCATCTCCATTGGCTTCAAGTGGCCCATTTCCGGCTCAAAACACATGCGACTTGTATTTTTTTTTTAATTTTTAAAATTGACCATTCCCGGCATAGGGAATCCTATGTTAAATTTTGCGAAACGGCACTTTTTTTCAAAAAATTTCGAGATATCGAATTAAAACCTTCGCCATTGTTTTCAAGTGGCATATTTACCAACCGATTTCATTAACGAAAAAATTCTAAAAAATTTTTTTGTAAAAATACCATTTTTGTTGAAAAATGGTAAGGGTACCCCCTTCTCATTTTTCCACTTTCAAAATGGCCAAATATTTTTTTTCGAGATATCGATTTTTTACCATCTCCATTGGCTTCAAGTGGCCCATTTCCGGCTCAAAACACATGCGACTTGTATTTTTTTTTTAATTTTTAAAATTGACCATTCCCGGCATAGGGAATCCTATGTTAAATTTTGCGAAACGGCACTTTTTTTCAAAAAATTTCGAGATATCGAATTAAAACCTTCGCCATTGTTTTCAAGTGGCATATTTACCAACCGATTTCATTAACGAAAAAATTCTAAAAAATTTTTTTGTAAAAATACCATTTTTGTCGAAAAATGGTAAGGGTACCCCCTTCTCATCTTTCCACTTTCAAAATGGCCAAATATTTTTTTTCGAGATATCGATTTTTTACCATCTCCATTGGCTTCAAGTGGCCCATTTCCGGCTCAAAACACATGCGACTTGTATTTTTTTTTTAATTTTTAAAATTGACCATTCCCGGCATAAGGAATCCTATGTTAAATTTTGCGAAACGGCACTTTTTTTCAAAAAATTTCGAGATATCGAATTAAAACCTTCGCCATTGTTTTCAAGTGGCATATTTACCAACCGATTTCATTAACGAAAAAATTCTAAAAAATTTTTTTGTAAAAATACCATTTTTGTTGAAAAATGGTAAGGGTACCCCCTTCTCATTTTTCCACTTTCAAAATGGCCAAATATTTTTTTTCGAGATATCGATTTTTTACCATCTCCATTGGCTTCAAGTGGCCCATTTCCGGCTCAAAACACATGCGACTTGTATTTTTTTTTTAATTTTTAAAATTGACCATTCCCGGCATAGGGAATCCTATGTTAAATTTTGCGAAACGGCACTTTTTTTCAAAAAATTTTGAGATATCGAATTAAAACCTTCGCCATTGTTTTCAAGTGGCATATTTACCAACCGATTTCATTAACGAAAAAATTCTAAAAAATTTTTTTTCAAAAATACCATTTTTGTCGAAAAATGGTAAACCTATGGTACCCCTACAATTTTTCGACAAAAATGGTATTTTTGAAAAAAAATTTTTTAGAATTTTTTCGTTAATGAAATCGGTTGGTAAATATGCCACTTGAAAACAATGGCGGAGGTTTTAATTCGATATCTCGAAATTTTTCGAAAAAAAGTGCCGTTTCGCAAAATTAAACATAGGATTCCCTATGCTGAGAATGGTCAATTTTAAAAATTAAAAAAAAAATACAAGTCGCGTGTGTTTTGAGCCGGAAATGGGCCACTTGAAGCCAATGGAGATGGTAAAAAATCCATATCTCGAAAAAAAATATTTTGCCATTTCAAAAGTCGAAAAATGGTAAGGGGGTACCCTTACCATTTTTCGACAAAAATGGTATTTTTACAAAAAAATTTTTTAGAATTTTTTCGTTAATGAAATCGGTTGGTAAATATGCCACTTGAAAACAATGGCGAAGGTTTTAATTCGATATCTCGAAATTTTTTGAAAAAAAGTGCCGTTTCGCAAAATTTAACATAGGATTCCCTATGCTGAGAATGGTCAATTTTAAAAATTAAAAAAAAAAAACAAGTCGCGTGTGTTTTGAGCCGGAAATGGGCCACTTGAAGCCAATGGAGATGGTAAAAAATCGATATCTCGAAAAAAAATATTTGGCCATTTTGAAAGTCGAAAAATGGTAAGGGGGTACCCTTACCATTTTTCAACAAAAATGGTATTTTTGAAAAAAAATTTTTTAGAATTTTTTCGTTAATGAAATCGGTTGGTAAATATGCCACTTGAAAACAATGGCGAAGGTTTTAATTCGATATCTCGAAATTTTTTGAAAAAAAGTGCCGTTTCGCAAAATTTAACATAGGATTCCCTATGCTGAGAATGGTCAATTTTAAAAATTAAAAAAAAAATACAAGTCGCGTGTGTTTTGAGCCGGAAATGGGCCACTTGAAGCCAATGGAGATGGTAAAAAATCCATATCTCGAAAAAAAATATTTGGCCATTTTGAAAGTGGAAAAATGAGAAGGGGGTACCCTTACCATTTTTCGACAAAAATGGTATTTTTGAAAAAAAATTTTTTAGAATTTTTTCGTTAATGAAATCGGTTGGTAAATATGCCACTTGAAAACAATGGCGGAGGTTTTAATTCGATATCTCGAAATTTTTTGAAAAAAAGTGCCGTTTCGCAAAATTTAACATAGGATTCCCTATGCCGGGAATGGTCAATTTTAAAAATAAAAAAAAAAATACAAGTCGCATGTGTTTTGAGCCGGAAATGGGCCACTTGAAGCCAATGGAGATGGTAAAAAATCGATATCTCGAAAAAAAATATTTGGCCATTTTGAAAGTGGAAAAATGAGAAGGGGGTACCCTTACAATTTTTCGACAAAAGTGGTATTTTTACAAAAAAATTTTTTAGAATTTTTTCGTTAATGAAATCGGTTGGTAAATATGCCACTTGAAAACAATGGCGGAGGTTTTAATTCGATATCTCGAAATTTTTTGAAAAAAAGTGCCGTTTCGCAAAATTTAACATAGGATTCCCTATGCTGAGAATGGTCAATTTTAAAAATTAAAAAAAAAATACAAGTCGCGTGTGTTTTGAGCCGGAAATGGGCCACTTGAAGCCAATGGAGATGGTAAAAAATCCATATCTCGAAAAAAAATATTTTGCCATTTCAAAAGTCGAAAAATGGTAAGGGGGTACCCTTACCATTTTTCGACAAAAATGGTATTTTTACAAAAAAATTTTTTAGAATTTTTTCGTTAATGAAATCGGTTGGTAAATATGCCACTTGAAAACAATGGCGGAGGTTTTAATTCGATATCTCGAAATTTTTTGAAAAAAAGTGCCGTTTCGCAAAATTTAACATAGGATTCCCTATGCTGAGAATGGTCAATTTTAAAAATTAAAAAAAAGATACAAGTTGCATGTGTTTTGAGCCGGAAATGGGCCACTTGAAGCCAATGGAGATGGTAAAAAATCGATATCTCGAAAAAAAATATTTGGCCATTTTGAAAGTGGAAAAATGAGAAGGGGGTACCCTTACCATTTTTCGACTTTTGAAATGGCAAAATATTTTTTTTCGAGATATGGATTTTTTACCATCTCCATTGGCTTCAAGTGGCCCATTTCCGGCTCAAAACACACGCGACTTGTATTTTTTTTTTAATTTTTAAAATTGACCATTCTCAGCATAGGGAATCCTATGTTAAATTTTGCGAAACGGCACTTTTTTTCAAAAAATTTCGAGATATCGAATTAAAACCTTCGCCATTGTTTTCAAGTGGCATATTTACCAACCGATTTCATTAACGAAAAAATTCTAAAAAATTTTTTTTCAAAAATACCATTTTTGTTGAAAAATGGTAAGGGTACCCCCTTCTCATTTTTCCACTTTCAAAATGGCCAAATATTTTTTTTCGAGATATCGATTTTTTACCATCTCCATTGGCTTCAAGTGGCCCATTTCCGGCTCAAAACACATGCGACTTGTATTTTTTTTTTAATTTTTAAAATTGACCATTCCCGGCATAGGGAATCCTATGTTAAATTTTGCGAAACGGCACTTTTTTTCAAAAAATTTCGAGATATCGAATTAAAACCTTCGCCATTGTTTTCAAGTGGCATATTTACCAACCGATTTCATTAACGAAAAAATTCTAAAAAATTTTTTTGTAAAAATACCATTTTTGTCGAAAAATGGTAAGGGTACCCCCTTCTCATCTTTCCACTTTCAAAATGGCCAAATATTTTTTTTCGAGATATCGATTTTTTACCATCTCCATTGGCTTCAAGTGGCCCATTTCCGGCTCAAAACACATGCGACTTGTATTTTTTTTTTAATTTTTAAAATTGACCATTCCCGGCATAGGGAATCCTATGTTAAATTTTGCGAAACGGCACTTTTTTTCAAAAAATTTCGAGATATCGAATTAAAACCTTCGCCATTGTTTTCAAGTGGCATATTTACCAACCGATTTCATTAACGAAAAAATTCTAAAAAATTTTTTTTCAAAAATACCATTTTTGTCGAAAAATGGTAAACCTATGGTACCCCTACAATTTTTCGACAAAAATGGTATTTTTGGAAAAAAATTTTTTAGAATTTTTTCGTTAATGAAATCGGTTGGTAAATATGCCACTTGAAAACAATGGCGGAGGTTTTAATTCGATATCTCGAAATTTTTCGAAAAAAAGTGCCGTTTCGCAAAATTAAACATAGGATTCCCTATGCTGAGAATGGTCAATTTTAAAAATTAAAAAAAAAATACAAGTCGCGAGTGTTTTGAGCCGGAAATGGGCCACTTGAAGCCAATGGAGATGGTAAAAAATCCATATCTCGAAAAAAAATATTTTGCCATTTCAAAAGTCGAAAAATGGTAAGGGGGTACCCTTACCATTTTTCGACAAAAATGGTATTTTTACAAAAAAATTTTTTAGAATTTTTTCGTTAATGAAATCGGTTGGTAAATATGCCACTTGAAAACAATGGCGAAGGTTTTAATTCGATATCTCGAAATTTTTTGAAAAAAAGTGCCGTTTCGCAAAATTTAACATAGGATTCCCTATGCTGAGAATGGTCAATTTTAAAAATTAAAAAAAAAATACAAGTCGCGTGTGTTTTGAGCCGGAAATGGGCCACTTGAAGCCAATGGAGATGGTAAAAAATCGATATCTCGAAAAAAAATATTTGGCCATTTTGAAAGTGGAAAAATGAGAAGGGGGTACCCTTACCATTTTTCGACAAAAATGGTATTTTTACAAAAAAATTTTTTAGAATTTTTTCGTTAATGAAATCGGTTGGTAAATATGCCACTTGAAAACAATGGCGAAGGTTTTAATTCGATATCTCGAAATTTTTTGAAAAAAAGTGCCGTTTCGCAAAATTTAACATAGGATTCCCTATGCTGAGAATGGTCAATTTTAAAAATTAAAAAAAAAATACAAGTCGCGTGTGTTTTGAGCCGGAAATGGGCCACTTGAAGCCAATGGAGATGGTAAAAAATCCATATCTCGAAAAAAAATATTTTGCCATTTCAAAAGTCGAAAAATGGTAAGGGGGTACCCTTACCATTTTTCAACAAAAATGGTATTTTTGAAAAAAAATTTTTTAGAATTTTTTCGTTAATGAAATCGGTTGGTAAATATGCCACTTGAAAACAATGGCGAAGGTTTTAATTCGATATCTCGAAATTTTTTGAAAAAAAGTGCCGTTTCGCAAAATTTAACATAGGATTCCCTATGCTGAGAATGGTCAATTTTAAAAATAAAAAAAAAAATACAAGTCGCGTGTGTTTTGAGCCGGAAATGGGCCACTTGAAGCCAATGGAGATGGTAAAAAATCCATATCTCGAAAAAAAATATTTTGCCATTTCAAAAGTCGAAAAATGGTAAGGGGGTACCCTTACCATTTTTCGACAAAAATGGTATTTTTACAAAAAAATTTTTTAGAATTTTTTCGTTAATGAAATCGGTTGGTAAATATGCCACTTGAAAACAATGGCGGAGGTTTTAATTCGATATCTCGAAATTTTTTGAAAAAAAGTGCCGTTTCGCAAAATTTAACATAGGATTCCCTATGCTGAGAATGGTCAATTTTAAAAATTAAAAAAAAAATACAAGTCGCGTGTGTTTTGAGCCGGAAATGGGCGACTTGAAGCCAATGGAGATGGTAAAAAATCGATATCTCGAAAAAAAATATTTGGCCATTTTGAAAGTGGAAAAATGAGAAGGGTTTCGACTTTTGAAATGGCAAAATATTTTTTTTCGAGATATGGATTTTTTACCATCTCCATTGGCTTCAAGTGGCCCATTTCCGGCTCAAAACACATGCGACTTGTATTTTTTTTTTAATTTTTAAAATTGACCATTCCCGGCATAGGGAATCCTATGTTAAATTTTGCGAAACGGCACTTTTTTTCAAAAAATTTCGAGATATCGAATTAAAACCTTCGCCATTGTTTTCAAGTGGCATATTTACCAACCGATTTCATTAACGAAAAAATTCTAAAAAATTTTTTTGTAAAAATACCATTTTTGTTGAAAAATGGTAAGGGTACCCCCTTCTCATTTTTCCACTTTCAAAATGGCCAAATATTTTTTTTCGAGATATCGATTTTTTACCATCTCCATTGGCTTCAAGTGGCCCATTTCCGGCTCAAAACACATGCGACTTGTATTTTTTTTTTAATTTTTAAAATTGACCATTCCCGGCATAGGGAATCCTATGTTAAATTTTGCGAAACGGCACTTTTTTTCAAAAAATTTCGAGATATCGAATTAAAACCTTCGCCATTGTTTTCAAGTGGCATATTTACCAACCGATTTCATTAACGAAAAAATTCTAAAAAATTTTTTTGTAAAAATACCATTTTTGTCGAAAAATGGTAAGGGTACCCCCTTCTCATCTTTCCACTTTCAAAATGGCCAAATATTTTTTTTCGAGATATCGATTTTTTACCATCTCCATTGGCTTCAAGTGGCCCATTTCCGGCTCAAAACACATGCGACTTGTATTTTTTTTTTAATTTTTAAAATTGACCATTCCCGGCATAAGGAATCCTATGTTAAATTTTGCGAAACGGCACTTTTTTTCAAAAAATTTCGAGATATCGAATTAAAACCTTCGCCATTGTTTTCAAGTGGCATATTTACCAACCGATTTCATTAACGAAAAAATTCTAAAAAATTTTTTTGTAAAATACCATTTTTGTTGAAAAATGGTAAGGGTACCCCCTTCTCATTTTTCCACTTTCAAAATGGCCAAATATTTTTTTTCGAGATATCGATTTTTTACCATCTCCATTGGCTTCAAGTGGCCCATTTCCGGCTCAAAACACATGCGACTTGTATTTTTTTTTTAATTTTTAAAATTGACCATTCCCGGCATAGGGAATCCTATGTTAAATTTTGCGAAACGGCACTTTTTTTCAAAAAATTTTGAGATATCGAATTAAAACCTTCGCCATTGTTTTCAAGTGGCATATTTACCAACCGATTTCATTAACGAAAAAATTCTAAAAAATTTTTTTTCAAAAATACCATTTTTGTCGAAAAATGGTAAACCTATGGTACCCCTACAATTTTTCGACAAAAATGGTATTTTTGAAAAAAAATTTTTTAGAATTTTTTCGTTAATGAAATCGGTTGGTAAATATGCCACTTGAAAACAATGGCGGAGGTTTTAATTCGATATCTCGAAATTTTTCGAAAAAAAGTGCCGTTTCGCAAAATTAAACATAGGATTCCCTATGCTGAGAATGGTCAATTTTAAAAATTAAAAAAAAAATACAAGTCGCGTGTGTTTTGAGCCGGAAATGGGCCACTTGAAGCCAATGGAGATGGTAAAAAATCCATATCTCGAAAAAAAATATTTTGCCATTTCAAAAGTCGAAAAATGGTAAGGGGGTACCCTTACCATTTTTCGACAAAAATGGTATTTTTACAAAAAAATTTTTTAGAATTTTTTCGTTAATGAAATCGGTTGGTAAATATGCCACTTGAAAACAATGGCGAAGGTTTTAATTCGATATCTCGAAATTTTTTGAAAAAAAGTGCCGTTTCGCAAAATTTAACATAGGATTCCCTATGCTGAGAATGGTCAATTTTAAAAATTAAAAAAAAAAAACAAGTCGCGTGTGTTTTGAGCCGGAAATGGGCCACTTGAAGCCAATGGAGATGGTAAAAAATCGATATCTCGAAAAAAAATATTTGGCCATTTTGAAAGTCGAAAAATGGTAAGGGGGTACCCTTACCATTTTTCAACAAAAATGGTATTTTTGAAAAAAAATTTTTTAGAATTTTTTCGTTAATGAAATCGGTTGGTAAATATGCCACTTGAAAACAATGGCGAAGGTTTTAATTCGATATCTCGAAATTTTTTGAAAAAAAGTGCCGTTTCGCAAAATTTAACATAGGATTCCCTATGCTGAGAATGGTCAATTTTAAAAATTAAAAAAAAAATACAAGTCGCGTGTGTTTTGAGCCGGAAATGGGCCACTTGAAGCCAATGGAGATGGTAAAAAATCCATATCTCGAAAAAAAATATTTGGCCATTTTGAAAGTGGAAAAATGAGAAGGGGGTACCCTTACCATTTTTCGACAAAAATGGTATTTTTGAAAAAAAATTTTTTAGAATTTTTTCGTTAATGAAATCGGTTGGTAAATATGCCACTTGAAAACAATGGCGGAGGTTTTAATTCGATATCTCGAAATTTTTTGAAAAAAAGTGCCGTTTCGCAAAATTTAACATAGGATTCCCTATGCCGGGAATGGTCAATTTTAAAAATAAAAAAAAAAATACAAGTCGCATGTGTTTTGAGCCGGAAATGGGCCACTTGAAGCCAATGGAGATGGTAAAAAATCGATATCTCGAAAAAAAATATTTGGCCATTTTGAAAGTGGAAAAATGAGAAGGGGGTACCCTTACAATTTTTCGACAAAAGTGGTATTTTTACAAAAAAATTTTTTAGAATTTTTTCGTTAATGAAATCGGTTGGTAAATATGCCACTTGAAAACAATGGCGGAGGTTTTAATTCGATATCTCGAAATTTTTTGAAAAAAAGTGCCGTTTCGCAAAATTTAACATAGGATTCCCTATGCTGAGAATGGTCAATTTTAAAAATTAAAAAAAAAATACAAGTCGCGTGTGTTTTGAGCCGGAAATGGGCCACTTGAAGCCAATGGAGATGGTAAAAAATCCATATCTCGAAAAAAAATATTTTGCCATTTCAAAAGTCGAAAAATGGTAAGGGGGTACCCTTACCATTTTTCGACAAAAATGGTATTTTTACAAAAAAATTTTTTAGAATTTTTTCGTTAATGAAATCGGTTGGTAAATATGCCACTTGAAAACAATGGCGGAGGTTTTAATTCGATATCTCGAAATTTTTTGAAAAAAAGTGCCGTTTCGCAAAATTTAACATAGGATTCCCTATGCTGAGAATGGTCAATTTTAAAAATTAAAAAAAAGATACAAGTTGCATGTGTTTTGAGCCGGAAATGGGCCACTTGAAGCCAATGGAGATGGTAAAAAATCGATATCTCGAAAAAAAATATTTGGCCATTTTGAAAGTGGAAAAATGAGAAGGGGGTACCCTTACCATTTTTCGACTTTTGAAATGGCAAAATATTTTTTTTCGAGATATGGATTTTTTACCATCTCCATTGGCTTCAAGTGGCCCATTTCCGGCTCAAAACACATGCGACTTGTATTTTTTTTTTAATTTTTAAAATTGACCATTCTCAGCATAGGGAATCCTATGTTAAATTTTGCGAAACGGCACTTTTTTTCAAAAAATTTCGAGATATCGAATTAAAACCTTCGCCATTGTTTTCAAGTGGCATATTTACCAACCGATTTCATTAACGAAAAAATTCTAAAAAATTTTTTTGTAAAAATACCATTTTTGTTGAAAAATGGTAAGGGTACCCCCTTCTCATTTTTCCACTTTCAAAATGGCCAAATATTTTTTTTCGAGATATCGATTTTTTACCATCTCCATTGGCTTCAAGTGGCCCATTTCCGGCTCAAAACACATGCGACTTGTATTTTTTTTTTAATTTTTAAAATTGACCATTCCCGGCATAGGGAATCCTATGTTAAATTTTGCGAAACGGCACTTTTTTTCAAAAAATTTCGAGATATCGAATTAAAACCTCCGCCATTGTTTTCAAGTGGCATATTTACCAACCGATTTCATTAACGAAAAAATTCTAAAAAATTTTTTTGTAAAAATACCATTTTTGTCGAAAAATGGTAAGGGTACCCCCTTCTCATTTTTCCACTTTCAAAATGGCCAAATATTTTTTTTCGAGATATCGATTTTTTACCATCTCCATTGGCTTCAAGTGGCCCATTTCCGGCTCAAAACACATGCAACTTGTATCTTTTTTTTAATTTTTAAAATTGACCATTCTCAACATAGGGAATCCTATGTTAAATTTTGCGAAACGGCACTTTTTTTCAAAAAATTTCGAGATATCGAATTAAAACCTCCGCCATTGTTTTCAAGTGGCATATTTACCAACCGATTTCATTAACGAAAAAATTCTAAAAAATTTTTTTGTAAAAATACCACTTTTGTCGAAAAATTGTAAGGGTACCCCCTTCTCATTTTTCCACTTTCAAAATGGCCAAATATTTTTTTTCGAGATATGGATTTTTTACCATCTCCATTGGCTTCAAGTGGCCCATTTCCGGCTCAAAACACATGCGACTTGTATTTTTTTTTTAATTTTTAAAATTGACCATTCCCGGCATAGGGAATCCTATGTTAAATTTTGCGAAACGGCACTTTTTTTCAAAAAATTTCGAGATATCGAATTAAAACCTTCGCCATTGTTTTCAAGTGGCATATTTACCAACCGATTTCATTAACGAAAAAATTCTAAAAAATTTTTTTTCAAAAATACCATTTTTGTCGAAAAATGGTAAACCTATGGTACCCCTACAATTTTTCGACAAAAATGGTATTTTTGAAAAAAAATTTTTTAGAATTTTTTCGTTAATGAAATCGGTTGGTAAATATGCCACTTGAAAACAATGGCGGAGGTTTTAATTCGATATCTCGAAATTTTTCGAAAAAAAGTGCCTTTTCGCAAAATTAAACATAGGATTCCCTATGCTGAGAATGGTCAATTTTAAAAATTAAAAAAAAAATACAAGTCGCGTGTGTTTTGAGCCGGAAATGGGCCACTTGAAGCCAATGGAGATGGTAAAAAATCCATATCTCGAAAAAAAATATTTTGCCATTTCAAAAGTCGAAAAATGGTAAGGGGGTACCCTTACCATTTTTCGACAAAAATGGTATTTTTACAAAAAAATTTTTTAGAATTTTTTCGTTAATGAAATCGGTTGGTAAATATGCCACTTGAAAACAATGGCGAAGGTTTTAATTCGATATCTCGAAATTTTTTGAAAAAAAGTGCCGTTTCGCAAAATTTAACATAGGATTCCCTATGCTGAGAATGGTCAATTTTAAAAATTAAAAAAAAAATACAAGTCGCGTGTGTTTTGAGCCGGAAATGGGCCACTTGAAGCCAATGGAGATGGTAAAAAATCCATATCTCGAAAAAAAATATTTTGCCATTTCAAAAGTCGAAAAATGGTAAGGGGGTACCCTTACCATTTTTCAACAAAAATGGTATTTTTGAAAAAAAATTTTTTAGAATTTTTTCGTTAATGAAATCGGTTGGTAAATATGCCACTTGAAAACAATGGCGAAGGTTTTAATTCGATATCTCGAAATTTTTTGAAAAAAAGTGCCGTTTCGCAAAATTTAACATAGGATTCCCTATGCTGAGAATGGTCAATTTTAAAAATTAAAAAAAAAATACAAGTCGCGTGTGTTTTGAGCCGGAAATGGGCCACTTGAAGCCAATGGAGATGGTAAAAAATCCATATCTCGGGAAAAATATTTTGCCATTTCAAAAGTCGAAAAATGGTAAGGGGGTACCCTTACCATTTTTCGACAAAAATGTTATTTTTACAAAAAAATTTTTTAGAATTTTTTCGTTAATGAAATCGGTTGGTAAATATGCCACTTGAAAACAATGGCGGAGGTTTTAATTCGATATCTCGAAATTTTTTGAAAAAAAGTGCCGTTTCGCAAAATTTAACATAGGATTCCCTATGCTGAGAATGGTCAATTTTAAAAATTAAAAAAAAAATACAAGTCGCGTGTGTTTTGAGCCGGAAATGGGCCACTTGAAGCCAATGGAGATGGTAAAAAATCGATATCTCGAAAAAAAATATTTGGCCATTTTGAAAGTGGAAAAATGAGAAGGGGGTACCCTTACCATTTTTCGACAAAAATGGTATTTTTACAAAAAAATTTTTTAGAATTTTTTCGTTAATGAAATCGGTTGGTAAATATGCCACTTGAAAACAATGGCGAAGGTTTTAATTCGATATCTCGAAATTTGTTGAAAAAAAGTGCCGTTTCGCAAAATTTAACATAGGATTCCCTATGCTGAGAATGGTCAATTTTAAAAATTAAAAAAAAAATACAAGTCGCGTGTGTTTTGAGCCGGAAATGGGCCACTTGAAGCCAATGGAGATGGTAAAAAATCGATATCTCGAAAAAAAATATTTGGCCATTTTGAAAGTGGAAAAATGAGAAGGGGGTACCCTTACCATTTTTCGACTTTTGAAATGGCAAAATATTTTTTTTCGAGATATGGATTTTTTACCATCTCCATTGGCTTCAAGTGGCCCATTTCCGGCTCAAAACACATGCGACTTGTATTTTTTTTTTAATTTTTAAAATTGACCATTCTCAGCATAGGGAATCCTATGTTAAATTTTGCGAAACGGCACTTTTTTTCAAAAAATTTCGAGATATCGAATTAAAACCTTCGCCATTGTTTTCAAGTGGCATATTTACCAACCGATTTCATTAACGAAAAAATTCTAAAAAATTTTTTTGTAAAAATACCATTTTTGTTGAAAAATGGTAAGGGTACCCCCTTCTCATTTTTCCACTTTCAAAATGGCCAAATATTTTTTTTCGAGATATCGATTTTTTACCATCTCCATTGGCTTCAAGTGGCCCATTTCCGGCTCAAAACACATGCGACTTGTATTTTTTTTTTAATTTTTAAAATTGACCATTCCCGGCATAGGGAATCCTATGTTAAATTTTGCGAAACGGCACTTTTTTTCAAAAAATTTCGAGATATCGAATTAAAACCTTCGCCATTGTTTTCAAGTGGCATATTTACCAACCGATTTCATTAACGAAAAAATTCTAAAAAATTTTTTTGTAAAAATACCATTTTTGTCGAAAAATGGTAAGGGTACCCCCTTCTCATCTTTCCACTTTCAAAATGGCCAAATATTTTTTTTCGAGATATCGATTTTTTACCATCTCCATTGGCTTCAAGTGGCCCATTTCCGGCTCAAAACACATGCAACTTGTATCTTTTTTTTAATTTTTAAAATTGACCATTCTCAACATAGGGAATCCTATGTTAAATTTTGCGAAACGGCACTTTTTTTCAAAAAATTTCGAGATATCGAATTAAAACCTCCGCCATTGTTTTCAAGTGGCATATTTACCAACCGATTTCATTAACGAAAAAATTCTAAAAAATTTTTTTGTAAAAATACCACTTTTGTCGAAAAATTGTAAGGGTACCCCCTTCTCATTTTTCCACTTTCAAAATGGCCAAATATTTTTTTTCGAGATATGGATTTTTTACCATCTCCATTGGCTTCAAGTGGCCCATTTCCGGCTCAAAACACATGCGACTTGTATTTTTTTTTTAATTTTTAAAATTGACCATTCCCGGCATAGGGAATCCTATGTTAAATTTTGCGAAACGGCACTTTTTTTCAAAAAATTTCGAGATATCGAATTAAAACCTTCGCCATTGTTTTCAAGTGGCATATTTACCAACCGATTTCATTAACGAAAAAATTCTAAAAAATTTTTTTTCAAAAATACCATTTTTGTCGAAAAATGGTAAACCTATGGTACCCCTACAATTTTTCGACAAAAATGGTATTTTTGAAAAAAAATTTTTTAGAATTTTTTCGTTAATGAAATCGGTTGGTAAATATGCCACTTGAAAACAATGGCGGAGGTTTTAATTCGATATCTCGAAATTTTTCGAAAAAAAGTGCCTTTTCGCAAAATTAAACATAGGATTCCCTATGCTGAGAATGGTCAATTTTAAAAATTAAAAAAAAAATACAAGTCGCGTGTGTTTTGAGCCGGAAATGGGCCACTTGAAGCCAATGGAGATGGTAAAAAATCCATATCTCGAAAAAAAATATTTTGCCATTTCAAAAGTCGAAAAATGGTAAGGGGGTACCCTTACCATTTTTCGACAAAAATGGTATTTTTACAAAAAAATTTTTTAGAATTTTTTCGTTAATGAAATCGGTTGGTAAATATGCCACTTGAAAACAATGGCGAAGGTTTTAATTCGATATCTCGAAATTTTTTGAAAAAAAGTGCCGTTTCGCAAAATTTAACATAGGATTCCCTATGCTGAGAATGGTCAATTTTAAAAATTAAAAAAAAAATACAAGTCGCGTGTGTTTTGAGCCGGAAATGGGCCACTTGAAGCCAATGGAGATGGTAAAAAATCCATATCTCGAAAAAAAATATTTTGCCATTTCAAAAGTCGAAAAATGGTAAGGGGGTACCCTTACCATTTTTCAACAAAAATGGTATTTTTGAAAAAAAATTTTTTAGAATTTTTTCGTTAATGAAATCGGTTGGTAAATATGCCACTTGAAAACAATGGCGAAGGTTTTAATTCGATATCTCGAAATTTTTTGAAAAAAAGTGCCGTTTCGCAAAATTTAACATAGGATTCCCTATGCTGAGAATGGTCAATTTTAAAAATTAAAAAAAAAATACAAGTCGCGTGTGTTTTGAGCCGGAAATGGGCCACTTGAAGCCAATGGAGATGGTAAAAAATCCATATCTCGGGAAAAATATTTTGCCATTTCAAAAGTCGAAAAATGGTAAGGGGGTACCCTTACCATTTTTCGACAAAAATGTTATTTTTACAAAAAAATTTTTTAGAATTTTTTCGTTAATGAAATCGGTTGGTAAATATGCCACTTGAAAACAATGGCGGAGGTTTTAATTCGATATCTCGAAATTTTTTGAAAAAAAGTGCCGTTTCGCAAAATTTAACATAGGATTCCCTATGCTGAGAATGGTCAATTTTAAAAATTAAAAAAAAAATACAAGTCGCGTGTGTTTTGAGCCGGAAATGGGCCACTTGAAGCCAATGGAGATGGTAAAAAATCGATATCTCGAAAAAAAATATTTGGCCATTTTGAAAGTGGAAAAATGAGAAGGGGGTACCCTTACCATTTTTCGACAAAAATGGTATTTTTACAAAAAAATTTTTTAGAATTTTTTCGTTAATGAAATCGGTTGGTAAATATGCCACTTGAAAACAATGGCGAAGGTTTTAATTCGATATCTCGAAATTTGTTGAAAAAAAGTGCCGTTTCGCAAAATTTAACATAGGATTCCCTATGCTGAGAATGGTCAATTTTAAAAATTAAAAAAAAAATACAAGTCGCGTGTGTTTTGAGCCGGAAATGGGCCACTTGAAGCCAATGGAGATGGTAAAAAATCGATATCTCGAAAAAAAATATTTGGCCATTTTGAAAGTGGAAAAATGAGAAGGGGGTACCCTTACCATTTTTCGACTTTTGAAATGGCAAAATATTTTTTTTCGAGATATGGATTTTTTACCATCTCCATTGGCTTCAAGTGGCCCATTTCCGGCTCAAAACACATGCGACTTGTATTTTTTTTTTAATTTTTAAAATTGACCATTCTCAGCATAGGGAATCCTATGTTAAATTTTGCGAAACGGCACTTTTTTTCAAAAAATTTCGAGATATCGAATTAAAACCTTCGCCATTGTTTTCAAGTGGCATATTTACCAACCGATTTCATTAACGAAAAAATTCTAAAAAATTTTTTTGTAAAAATACCATTTTTGTTGAAAAATGGTAAGGGTACCCCCTTCTCATTTTTCCACTTTCAAAATGGCCAAATATTTTTTTTCGAGATATCGATTTTTTACCATCTCCATTGGCTTCAAGTGGCCCATTTCCGGCTCAAAACACATGCGACTTGTATTTTTTTTTTAATTTTTAAAATTGACCATTCCCGGCATAGGGAATCCTATGTTAAATTTTGCGAAACGGCACTTTTTTTCAAAAAATTTCGAGATATCGAATTAAAACCTTCGCCATTGTTTTCAAGTGGCATATTTACCAACCGATTTCATTAACGAAAAAATTCTAAAAAATTTTTTTGTAAAAATACCATTTTTGTCGAAAAATGGTAAGGGTACCCCCTTCTCATCTTTCCACTTTCAAAATGGCCAAATATTTTTTTTCGAGATATCGATTTTTTACCATCTCCATTGGCTTCAAGTGGCCCATTTCCGGCTCAAAACACATGCGACTTGTATTTTTTTTTTAATTTTTAAAATTGACCATTCCCGGCATAGGGAATCCTATGTTAAATTTTGCGAAACGGCACTTTTTTTCAAAAAATTTCGAGATATCGAATTAAAACCTTCGCCATTGTTTTCAAGTGGCATATTTACCAACCGATTTCATTAACGAAAAAATTCTAAAAAATTTTTTTTCAAAAATACCATTTTTGTCGAAAAATGGTAAGGGTACCCCCTTCTCATTTTTCCACTTTCAAAATGGCCAAATATTTTTTTTCGAGATATCGATTTTTTACCATCTCCATTGGCTTCAAGTGGCCCATTTCCGGCTCAAAACACACGCGACTTGTATTTTTTTTTTTATTTTTAAAATTGACCATTCCCGGCATAGGGAATCCTATGTTAAATTTTGCGAAACGGCACTTTTTTTCAAAAAATTTCGAGATATCGAATTAAAACCTTCGCCATTGTTTTCAAGTGGCATATTTACCAACCGATTTCATTAACGAAAAAATTCTAAAAAATTTTTTTTCAAAAATACCATTTTTGTCGAAAAATGGTAAACCTATGGTACCCCTACAATTTTTCGACAAAAATGGTATTTTTGAAAAAAAATTTTTTAGAATTTTTTCGTTAATGAAATCGGTTGGTAAATATGCCACTTGAAAACAATGGCGGAGGTTTTAATTCGATATCTCGAAATTTTTTGAAAAAAAGTGCCGTTTCGCAAAATTTAACATAGGATTCCCTATGCTGAGAATGGTCAATTTTAAAAATTAAAAAAAAAATACAAGTCGCGTGTGTTTTGAGCCGGAAATGGGCCACTTGAAGCCAATGGAGATGGTAAAAAATCGATATCTCGAAAAAAAATATTTGGCCATTTTGAAAGTGGAAAAATGAGAAGGGGGTACCCTTACCATTTTTCGACTTTTGAAATAGCAAAATATTTTTTTTCGAGATATGGATTTTTTACCATCTCCATTGGCTTCAAGTGGCCCATTTCCGGCTCAAAACACATGCGACTTGTATTTTTTTTTTTAATTTTTAAAATTGACCATTCCCGGCATAGGGAATCCTATGTTAAATTTTGCGAAACGGCACTTTTTTTCAAAAAATTTCGAGATATCGAATTAAAACCTTCGCCATTGTTTTCAAGTGGCATATTTACCAACCGATTTCATTAACGAAAAAATTCTAAAAAATTTTTTTGTAAAAATACCATTTTTGTCGAAAAATGGTAAACCTATGGTACCCCTACAATTTTTCGACAAAAATGGTATTTTTGAAAAAAAATTTTTTAGAATTTTTTCGTTAATGAAATCGGTTGGTAAATATGCCACTTGAAAACAATGGCGAAGGTTTTAATTCGATATCTCGAAATTTTTTGAAAAAAAGTGCCGTTTCGCAAAATTAAACATAGGATTCCCTATGCCGGGAATGGTCAATTTTAAAAATTAAAAAAAAAATACAAGTCGCATGTGTTTTGAGCCGGAAATGGGCCACTTGAAGCCAATGGAGATGGTAAAAAATCGATATCTCGAAAAAAAATATTTGGCCATTTTGAAAGTGGAAAAATGAGAAGGGGGTACCCTTACAATTTTTCGACAAAAGTGGTATTTTTACAAAAAAATTTTTTAGAATTTTTTCGTTAATGAAATCGGTTGGTAAATATGCCACTTGAAAACAATGGCGGAGGTTTTAATTCGATATCTCGAAATTTTTTGAAAAAAAGTGCCGTTTCGCAAAATTTAACATAGGATTCCCTATGCTGAGAATGGTCAATTTTAAAAATTAAAAAAAAAATACAAGTCGCGTGTGTTTTGAGCCGGAAATGGGCCACTTGAAGCCAATGGAGATGGTAAAAAATCCATATCTCGAAAAAAAATATTTTGCCATTTCAAAAGTCGAAAAATGGTAAGGGGGTACCCTTACCATTTTTCGACAAAAATGGTATTTTTACAAAAAAATTTTTTAGAATTTTTTCGTTAATGAAATCGGTTGGTAAATATGCCACTTGAAAACAATGGCGGAGGTTTTAATTCGATATCTCGAAATTTTTTGAAAAAAAGTGCCGTTTCGCAAAATTTAACATAGGATTCCCTATGCTGAGAATGGTCAATTTTAAAAATTAAAAAAAAGATACAAGTTGCATGTGTTTTGAGCCGGAAATGGGCCACTTGAAGCCAATGGAGATGGTAAAAAATCGATATCTCGAAAAAAAATATTTGGCCATTTTGAAAGTGGAAAAATGAGAAGGGGGTACCCTTACCATTTTTCGACAAAAATGGTATTTTTACAAAAAAATTTTTTAGAATTTTTTCGTTAATGAAATCGGTTGGTAAATATGCCACTTGAAAACAATGGCGGAGGTTTTAATTCGATATCTCGAAATTTTTTGAAAAAAAGTGCCGTTTCGCAAAATTTAACATAGGATTCCCTATGCTGAGAATGGTCAATTTTAAAAATTAAAAAAAAGATACAAGTTGCATGTGTTTTGAGCCGGAAATGGGCCACTTGAAGCCAATGGAGATGGTAAAAAATCGATATCTCGAAAAAAAATATTTGGCCATTTTGAAAGTGGAAAAATGAGAAGGGGGTACCCTTACAATTTTTCGACAAAAGTGGTATTTTTACAAAAAAATTTTTTAGAATTTTTTCGTTAATGAAATCGGTTGGTAAATATGCCACTTGAAAACAATGGCGGAGCTTTTAATTCGATATCTCGAAATTTTTTGAAAAAAAGTGCCGTTTCGCAAAATTTAACATAGGATTCCCTATGCTGAGAATGGTCAATTTTAAAAATTAAAAAAAAAATACAAGTCGCGTGTGTTTTGAGCCGGAAATGGGCCACTTGAAGCCAATGGAGATGGTAAAAAATCCATATCTCGAAAAAAAATATTTTGCCATTTCAAAAGTCGAAAAATGGTAAGGGGGTACCCTTACCATTTTTCGACAAAAATGGTATTTTTACAAAAAAATTTTTTAGAATTTTTTCGTTAATGAAATCGGTTGGTAAATATGCCACTTGAAAACAATGGCGGAGGTTTTAATTCGATATCTCGAAATTTTTTGAAAAAAAGTGCCGTTTCGCAAAATTTAACATAGGATTCCCTATGCTGAGAATGGTCAATTTTAAAAATTAAAAAAAAGATACAAGTTGCATGTGTTTTGAGCCGGAAATGGGCCACTTGAAGCCAATGGAGATGGTAAAAAATCGATATCTCGAAAAAAAATATTTGGCCATTTTGAAAGTGGAAAAATGAGAAGGGGGTACCCTTACCATTTTTCGACTTTTGAAATGGCAAAATATTTTTTTTCGAGATATGGATTTTTTACCATCTCCATTGGCTTCAAGTGGCCCATTTCCTGCTCAAAACACACGCGACTTGTATTTTTTTTTTAATTTTTAAAATTGACCATTCTCAGCATAGGGAATCCTATGTTAAATTTTGCGAAACGGCACTTTTTTTCAAAAAATTTCGAGATATCGAATTAAAACCTCCGCCATTGTTTTCAAGTGGCATATTTACCAACCGATTTCATTAACGAAAAAATTCTAAAAAATTTTTTTGTAAAAATACCATTTTTGTCGAAAAATGGTAAACCTATGGTACCCCTACAATTTTTCGACAAAAATGGTATTTTTGAAAAAAAAATTTTTAGAATTTTTTCGTTAATGAAATCGGTTGGTAAATATGCCACTTGAAAACAATGGCGAAGGTTTTAATTCGATATCTCGAAATTTTTTGAAAAAAAGTGCCGTTTCGCAAAATTAAACATAGGATTCCCTATGCCGGGAATGGTCAATTTTAAAAATTAAAAAAAAGATACAAGTTGCATGTGTTTTGAGCCGGAAATGGGCCACTTGAAGCCAATGGAGATGGTAAAAAATCGATATCTCGAAAAAAAATATTTGGCCATTTTGAAAGTGGAAAAATGAGAAGGGGGTACCCTTACAATTTTTCGACAAAAGTGGTATTTTTACAAAAAAATTTTTTAGAATTTTTTCGTTAATGAAATCGGTTGGTAAATATGCCACTTGAAAACAATGGCGGAGGTTTTAATTCGATATCTCGAAATTTTTTGAAAAAAAGTGCCGTTTCGCAAAATTTAACATAGGATTCCCTATGCTGAGAATGGTCAATTTTAAAAATTAAAAAAAAGATACAAGTTGCATGTGTTTTGAGCCGGAAATGGGCCACTTGAAGCCAATGGAGATGGTAAAAAATCGATATCTCGAAAAAAAATATTTGGCCATTTTGAAAGTGGAAAAATGAGAAGGGGGTACCCTTACCATTTTTCGACTTTTGAAATGGCAAAATATTTTTTTTCGAGATATGGATTTTTTACCATCTCCATTGGCTTCAAGTGGCCCATTTCCGGCTCAAAACACACGCGACTTGTATTTTTTTTTTAATTTTTAAAATTGACCATTCTCAGCATAGGGAATCCTATGTTAAATTTTGCGAAACGGCACTTTTTTTCAAAAAATTTCGAGATATCGAATTAAAACCTCCGCCATTGTTTTCAAGTGGCATATTTACCAACCGATTTCATTAACGAAAAAATTCTAAAAAATTTTTTTTCAAAAATACCATTTTTGTCGAAAAATGGTAAGGGTACCCCCTTCTCATTTTTCCACTTTCAAAATGGCCAAATATTTTTTTTCGAGATATCGATTTTTTACCATCTCCATTGGCTTCAAGTGGCCCATTTCCGGCTCAAAACACACGCGACTTGTATTTTTTTTTTAATTTTTAAAATTGACCATTCTCAGCATAGGGAATCCTATGTTAAATTTTGCGAAACGGCACTTTTTTTCAAAAAATTTCGAGATATCGAATTAAAACCTTCGCCATTGTTTTCAAGTGGCATATTTACCAACCGATTTCATTAACGAAAAAATTCTAAAAAATTTTTTTGTAAAAATCCCATTTTTGTCGAAAAATGGTAAACCTATGGTACCCCTACAATTTTTCGACAAAAATGGTATTTTTGAAAAAAAAATTTTTAGAATTTTTTCGTTAATGAAATCGGTTGGTAAATATGCCACTTGAAAACAATGGCGAAGGTTTTAATTCGATATCTCGAAATTTTTTGAAAAAAAGTGCCGTTTCGCAAAATTAAACATAGGATTCCCTATGCCGGGAATGGTCAATTTTAAAAATTAAAAAAAAAATACAAGTCGCATGTGTTTTGAGCCGGAAATGGGCCACTTGAAGCCAATGGAGATGGTAAAAAATCGATATCTCGAAAAAAAATATTTGGCCATTTTGAAAGTGGAAAAATGAGAAGGGGGTACCCTTACAATTTTTCGACAAAAGTGGTATTTTTACAAAAAAATTTTTTAGAATTTTTTCGTTAATGAAATCGGTTGGTAAATATGCCACTTGAAAACAATGGCGGAGGTTTTAATTCGATATCTCGAAATTTTTTGAAAAAAAGTGCCGTTTCGCAAAATTTAACATAGGATTCCCTATGCTGAGAATGGTCAATTTTAAAAATTAAAAAAAAAATACAAGTCGCGTGTGTTTTGAGCCGGAAATGGGCCACTTGAAGCCAATGGAGATGGTAAAAAATCCATATCTCGAAAAAAAATATTTTGCCATTTTGAAAGTGGAAAAATGAGAAGGGGGTACCCTTACCATTTTTCGACTTTTGAAATGGCAAAATATTTTTTTTCGAGATATGGATTTTTTACCATCTCCATTGGCTTCAAGTGGCCCATTTCCGGCTCAAAACACACGCGACTTGTATTTTTTTTTTAATTTTTAAAATTGACCATTCTCAGCATAGGGAATCCTATGTTAAATTTTGCGAAACGGCACTTTTTTTCAAAAAATTTCGAGATATCGAATTAAAACCTTCGCCATTGTTTTCAAGTGGCATATTTACCAACCGATTTCATTAACGAAAAAATTCTAAAAAATTTTTTTTCAAAAATACCATTTTTGTTGAAAAATGGTAAGGGTACCCCCTTCTCATTTTTCCACTTTCAAAATGGCCAAATATTTTTTTTCGAGATATCGATTTTTTACCATCTCCATTGGCTTCAAGTGGCCCATTTCCGGCTCAAAACACATGCGACTTGTATTTTTTTTTTAATTTTTAAAATTGACCATTCCCGGCATAGGGAATCCTATGTTAAATTTTGCGAAACGGCACTTTTTTTCAAAAAATTTCGAGATATCGAATTAAAACCTTCGCCATTGTTTTCAAGTGGCATATTTACCAACCGATTTCATTAACGAAAAAATTCTAAAAAATTTTTTTGTAAAAATACCATTTTTGTCGAAAAATGGTAAGGGTACCCCCTTCTCATCTTTCCACTTTCAAAATGGCCAAATATTTTTTTTCGAGATATCGATTTTTTACCATCTCCATTGGCTTCAAGTGGCCCATTTCCGGCTCAAAACACATGCGACTTGTATTTTTTTTTTAATTTTTAAAATTGACCATTCCCGGCATAGGGAATCCTATGTTAAATTTTGCGAAACGGCACTTTTTTTCAAAAAATTTCGAGATATCGAATTAAAACCTTCGCCATTGTTTTCAAGTGGCATATTTACCAACCGATTTCATTAACGAAAAAATTCTAAAAAATTTTTTTTCAAAAATACCATTTTTGTCGAAAAATGGTAAACCTATGGTACCCCTACAATTTTTCGACAAAAATGGTATTTTTGGAAAAAAATTTTTTAGAATTTTTTCGTTAATGAAATCGGTTGGTAAATATGCCACTTGAAAACAATGGCGGAGGTTTTAATTCGATATCTCGAAATTTTTCGAAAAAAAGTGCCGTTTCGCAAAATTAAACATAGGATTCCCTATGCTGAGAATGGTCAATTTTAAAAATTAAAAAAAAAATACAAGTCGCGTGTGTTTTGAGCCGGAAATGGGCCACTTGAAGCCAATGGAGATGGTAAAAAATCGATATCTCGAAAAAAAATATTTGGCCATTTTGAAAGTGGAAAAATGAGAAGGGGGTACCCTTACCATTTTTCGACAAAAATGGTATTTTTACAAAAAAATTTTTTAGAATTTTTTCGTTAATGAAATCGGTTGGTAAATATGCCACTTGAAAACAATGGCGAAGGTTTTAATTCGATATCTCGAAATTTTTTGAAAAAAAGTGCCGTTTCGCAAAATTTAACATAGGATTCCCTATGCTGAGAATGGTCAATTTTAAAAATTAAAAAAAAAATACAAGTCGCGTGTGTTTTGAGCCGGAAATGGGCCACTTGAAGCCAATGGAGATGGTAAAAAATCGATATCTCGAAAAAAAATATTTGGCCATTTTGAAAGTGGAAAAATGAGAAGGGGGTACCCTTACCATTTTTCGACAAAAATGGTATTTTTACAAAAAAATTTTTTAGAATTTTTTCGTTAATGAAATCGGTTGGTAAATATGCCACTTGAAAACAATGGCGAAGGTTTTAATTCGATATCTCGAAATTTTTTGAAAAAAAGTGCCGTTTCGCAAAATTTAACATAGGATTCCCTATGCTGAGAATGGTCAATTTTAAAAATTAAAAAAAAAATACAAGTCGCGTGTGTTTTGAGCCGGAAATGGGCCACTTGAAGCCAATGGAGATGGTAAAAAATCCATATCTCGAAAAAAAATATTTTGCCATTTCAAAAGTCGAAAAATGGTAAGGGGGTACCCTTACCATTTTTCAACAAAAATGGTATTTTTGAAAAAAATTTTTTTAGAATTTTTTCGTTAATGAAATCGGTTGGTAAATATGCCACTTGAAAACAATGGCGAAGGTTTTAATTCGATATCTCGAAATTTTTTGAAAAAAAGTGCCGTTTCGCAAAATTTAACATAGGATTCCCTATGCTGAGAATGGTCAATTTTAAAAATTAAAAAAAAAATACAAGTCGCGTGTGTTTTGAGCCGGAAATGGGCCACTTGAAGCCAATGGAGATGGTAAAAAATCCATATCTCGAAAAAAAATATTTTGCCATTTCAAAAGTCGAAAAATGGTAAAGGGGTACCCTTACCATTTTTCGACAAAAATGTTATTTTTACAAAAAAATTTTTTAGAATTTTTTCGTTAATGAAATCGGTTGGTAAATATGCCACTTGAAAACAATGGCGGAGGTTTTAATTCGATATCTCGAAATTTTTTGAAAAAAAGTGCCGTTTCGCAAAATTTAACATAGGATTCCCTATGCTGAGAATGGTCAATTTTAAAAATTAAAAAAAAAATACAAGTCGCGTGTGTTTTGAGCCGGAAATGGGCCACTTGAAGCCAATGGAGATGGTAAAAAATCGATATCTCGAAAAAAAATATTTGGCCATTTTGAAAGTGGAAAAATGAGAAGGGGGTACCCTTACCATTTTTCGACAAAAATGGTATTTTTACAAAAAAATTTTTTAGAATTTTTTCGTTAATGAAATCGGTTGGTAAATATGCCACTTGAAAACAATGGCGAAGGTTTTAATTCGATATCTCGAAATTTGTTGAAAAAAAGTGCCGTTTCGCAAAATTTAACATAGGATTCCCTATGCTGAGAATGGTCAATTTTAAAAATTAAAAAAAAAATACAAGTCGCGTGTGTTTTGAGCCGGAAATGGGCCACTTGAAGCCAATGGAGATGGTAAAAAATCGATATCTCGAAAAAAAATATTTGGCCATTTTGAAAGTGGAAAAATGAGAAGGGGGTACCCTTACCATTTTTCGACTTTTGAAATGGCAAAATATTTTTTTTCGAGATATGGATTTTTTACCATCTCCATTGGCTTCAAGTGGCCCATTTCCGGCTCAAAACACATGCGACTTGTATTTTTTTTTTAATTTTTAAAATTGACCATTCTCAGCATAGGGAATCCTATGTTAAATTTTGCGAAACGGCACTTTTTTTCAAAAAATTTCGAGATATCGAATTAAAACCTTCGCCATTGTTTTCAAGTGGCATATTTACCAACCGATTTCATTAACGAAAAAATTCTAAAAAATTTTTTTGTAAAAATACCATTTTTGTTGAAAAATGGTAAGGGTACCCCCTTCTCATTTTTCCACTTTCAAAATGGCCAAATATTTTTTTTCGAGATATCGATTTTTTACCATCTCCATTGGCTTCAAGTGGCCCATTTCCGGCTCAAAACACATGCGACTTGTATTTTTTTTTTAATTTTTAAAATTGACCATTCCCGGCATAGGGAATCCTATGTTAAATTTTGCGAAACGGCACTTTTTTTCAAAAAATTTCGAGATATCGAATTAAAACCTTCGCCATTGTTTTCAAGTGGCATATTTACCAACCGATTTCATTAACGAAAAAATTCTAAAAAATTTTTTTGTAAAAATACCATTTTTGTCGAAAAATGGTAAGGGTACCCCCTTCTCATCTTTCCACTTTCAAAATGGCCAAATATTTTTTTTCGAGATATCGATTTTTTACCATCTCCATTGGCTTCAAGTGGCCCATTTCCGGCTCAAAACACATGCGACTTGTATTTTTTTTTTAATTTTTAAAATTGACCATTCCCGGCATAGGGAATCCTATGTTAAATTTTGCGAAACGGCACTTTTTTTCAAAAAATTTCGAGATATCGAATTAAAACCTTCGCCATTGTTTTCAAGTGGCATATTTACCAACCGATTTCATTAACGAAAAAATTCTAAAAAATTTTTTTTCAAAAATACCATTTTTGTCGAAAAATGGTAAGGGTACCCCCTTCTCATTTTTCCACTTTCAAAATGGCCAAATATTTTTTTTCGAGATATCGATTTTTTACCATCTCCATTGGCTTCAAGTGGCCCATTTCCGGCTCAAAACACACGCGACTTGTATTTTTTTTTTTATTTTTAAAATTGACCATTCCCGGCATAGGGAATCCTATGTTAAATTTTGCGAAACGGCACTTTTTTTCAAAAAATTTCGAGATATCGAATTAAAACCTTCGCCATTGTTTTCAAGTGGCATATTTACCAACCGATTTCATTAACGAAAAAATTCTAAAAAATTTTTTTTCAAAAATACCATTTTTGTCGAAAAATGGTAAACCTATGGTACCCCTACAATTTTTCGACAAAAATGGTATTTTTGAAAAAAAATTTTTTAGAATTTTTTCGTTAATGAAATCGGTTGGTAAATATGCCACTTGAAAACAATGGCGGAGGTTTTAATTCGATATCTCGAAATTTTTCGAAAAAAAGTGCCGTTTCGCAAAATTAAACATAGGATTCCCTATGCTGAGAATGGTCAATTTTAAAAATTAAAAAAAAAATACAAGTCGCGTGTGTTTTGAGCCGGAAATGGGCCACTTGAAGCCAATGGAGATGGTAAAAAATCCATATCTCGAAAAAAAATATTTTGCCATTTCAAAAGTCGAAAAATGGTAAGGGGGTACCCTTACCATTTTTCGACAAAAATGGTATTTTTACAAAAAAATTTTTTAGAATTTTTTCGTTAATGAAATCGGTTGGTAAATATGCCACTTGAAAACAATGGCGAAGGTTTTAATTCGATATCTCGAAATTTTTTGAAAAAAAGTGCCGTTTCGCAAAATTTAACATAGGATTCCCTATGCTGAGAATGGTCAATTTTAAAAATTAAAAAAAAAATACAAGTCGCGTGTGTTTTGAGCCGGAAATGGGCCACTTGAAGCCAATGGAGATGGTAAAAAATCGATATCTCGAAAAAAAATATTTGGCCATTTTGAAAGTCGAAAAATGGTAAGGGGGTACCCTTACCATTTTTCAACAAAAATGGTATTTTTGAAAAAAAATTTTTTAGAATTTTTTCGTTAATGAAATCGGTTGGTAAATATGCCACTTGAAAACAATGGCGAAGGTTTTAATTCGATATCTCGAAATTTTTTGAAAAAAAGTGCCGTTTCGCAAAATTTAACATAGGATTCCCTATGCTGAGAATGGTCAATTTTAAAAATTAAAAAAAAAATACAAGTCGCGTGTGTTTTGAGCCGGAAATGGGCCACTTGAAGCCAATGGAGATGGTAAAAAATCGATATCTCGAAAAAAAATATTTGGCCATTTTGAAAGTGGAAAAATGAGAAGGGGGTACCCTTACCATTTTTCGACTTTTGAAATAGCAAAATATTTTTTTTCGAGATATGGATTTTTTACCATCTCCATTGACTTCAAGTGGCCCATTTCCGGCTCAAAACACATGCGACTTGTATTTTTTTTTTTAATTTTTAAAATTGACCATTCCCGGCATAGGGAATCCTATGTTAAATTTTGCGAAACGGCACTTTTTTTCAAAAAATTTCGAGATATCGAATTAAAACCTTCGCCATTGTTTTCAAGTGGCATATTTACCAACCGATTTCATTAACGAAAAAATTCTAAAAAATTTTTTTGTAAAAATACCATTTTTGTCGAAAAATGGTAAACCTATGGTACCCCTACAATTTTTCGACAAAAATGGTATTTTTGAAAAAAAATTTTTTAGAATTTTTTCGTTAATGAAATCGGTTGGTAAATATGCCACTTGAAAACAATGGCGAAGGTTTTAATTCGATATCTCGAAATTTTTTGAAAAAAAGTGCCGTTTCGCAAAATTAAACATAGGATTCCCTATGCCGGGAATGGTCAATTTTAAAAATTAAAAAAAAAATACAAGTCGCATGTGTTTTGAGCCGGAAATGGGCCACTTGAAGCCAATGGAGATGGTAAAAAATCGATATCTCGAAAAAAAATATTTGGCCATTTTGAAAGTGGAAAAATGAGAAGGGGGTACCCTTACAATTTTTCGACAAAAGTGGTATTTTTACAAAAAAATTTTTTAGAATTTTTTCGTTAATGAAATCGGTTGGTAAATATGCCACTTGAAAACAATGGCGGAGGTTTTAATTCGATATCTCGAAATTTTTTGAAAAAAAGTGCCGTTTCGCAAAATTTAACATAGGATTCCCTATGCTGAGAATGGTCAATTTTAAAAATTAAAAAAAAGATACAAGTTGCATGTGTTTTGAGCCGGAAATGGGCCACTTGAAGCCAATGGAGATGGTAAAAAATCGATATCTCGAAAAAAAATATTTGGCCATTTTGAAAGTGGAAAAATGAGAAGGGGGTACCCTTACAATTTTTCGACAAAAGTGGTATTTTTACAAAAAAATTTTTTAGAATTTTTTCGTTAATGAAATCGGTTGGTAAATATGCCACTTGAAAACAATGGCGGAGCTTTTAATTCGATATCTCGAAATTTTTTGAAAAAAAGTGCCGTTTCGCAAAATTTAACATAGGATTCCCTATGCTGAGAATGGTCAATTTTAAAAATTAAAAAAAAAATACAAGTCGCGTGTGTTTTGAGCCGGAAATGGGCCACTTGAAGCCAATGGAGATGGTAAAAAATCCATATCTCGAAAAAAAATATTTTGCCATTTCAAAAGTCGAAAAATGGTAAGGGGGTACCCTTACCATTTTTCGACAAAAATGGTATTTTTACAAAAAAATTTTTTAGAATTTTTTCGTTAATGAAATCGGTTGGTAAATATGCCACGTGAAAACAATGGCGGAGGTTTTAATTCGATATCTCGAAATTTTTTGAAAAAAAGTGCCGTTTCGCAAAATTTAACATAGGATTCCCTATGCTGAGAATGGTCAATTTTAAAAATTAAAAAAAAGATACAAGTTGCATGTGTTTTGAGCCGGAAATGGGCCACTTGAAGCCAATGGAGATGGTAAAAAATCGATATCTCGAAAAAAAATATTTGGCCATTTTGAAAGTGGAAAAATGAGAAGGGGGTACCCTTACCATTTTTCGACTTTTGAAATGGCAAAATATTTTTTTTCGAGATATGGATTTTTTACCATCTCCATTGGCTTCAAGTGGCCCATTTCCTGCTCAAAACACACGCGACTTGTATTTTTTTTTTAATTTTTAAAATTGACCATTCTCAGCATAGGGAATCCTATGTTAAATTTTGCGAAACGGCACTTTTTTTCAAAAAATTTCGAGATATCGAATTAAAACCTCCGCCATTGTTTTCAAGTGGCATATTTACCAACCGATTTCATTAACGAAAAAATTCTAAAAAATTTTTTTGTAAAAATACCATTTTTGTCGAAAAATGGTAAACCTATGGTACCCCTACAATTTTTCGACAAAAATGGTATTTTTGAAAAAAAAATTTTTAGAATTTTTTCGTTAATGAAATCGGTTGGTAAATATGCCACTTGAAAACAATGGCGAAGGTTTTAATTCGATATCTCGAAATTTTTTGAAAAAAAGTGCCGTTTCGCAAAATTAAACATAGGATTCCCTATGCCGGGAATGGTCAATTTTAAAAATTAAAAAAAAGATACAAGTTGCATGTGTTTTGAGCCGGAAATGGGCCACTTGAAGCCAATGGAGATGGTAAAAAATCGATATCTCGAAAAAAAATATTTGGCCATTTTGAAAGTGGAAAAATGAGAAGGGGGTACCCTTACAATTTTTCGACAAAAGTGGTATTTTTACAAAAAAATTTTTTAGAATTTTTTCGTTAATGAAATCGGTTGGTAAATATGCCACTTGAAAACAATGGCGGAGGTTTTAATTCGATATCTCGAAATTTTTTGAAAAAAAGTGCCGTTTCGCAAAATTTAACATAGGATTCCCTATGCTGAGAATGGTCAATTTTAAAAATTAAAAAAAAGATACAAGTTGCATGTGTTTTGAGCCGGAAATGGGCCACTTGAAGCCAATGGAGATGGTAAAAAATCGATATCTCGAAAAAAAATATTTGGCCATTTTGAAAGTGGAAAAATGAGAAGGGGGTACCCTTACCATTTTTCGACTTTTGAAATGGCAAAATATTTTTTTTCGAGATATGGATTTTTTACCATCTCCATTGGCTTCAAGTGGCCCATTTCCGGCTCAAAACACACGCGACTTGTATTTTTTTTTTAATTTTTAAAATTGACCATTCTCAGCATAGGGAATCCTATGTTAAATTTTGCGAAACGGCACTTTTTTTCAAAAAATTTCGAGATATCGAATTAAAACCTCCGCCATTGTTTTCAAGTGGCATATTTACCAACCGATTTCATTAACGAAAAAATTCTAAAAAATTTTTTTTCAAAAATACCATTTTTGTCGAAAAATGGTAAGGGTACCCCCTTCTCATTTTTCCACTTTCAAAATGGCCAAATATTTTTTTTCGAGATATCGATTTTTTACCATCTCCATTGGCTTCAAGTGGCCCATTTCCGGCTCAAAACACACGCGACTTGTATTTTTTTTTTAATTTTTAAAATTGACCATTCTCAGCATAGGGAATCCTATGTTAAATTTTGCGAAACGGCACTTTTTTTCAAAAAATTTCGAGATATCGAATTAAAACCTTCGCCATTGTTTTCAAGTGGCATATTTACCAACCGATTTCATTAACGAAAAAATTCTAAAAAATTTTTTTGTAAAAATCCCATTTTTGTCGAAAAATGGTAAACCTATGGTACCCCTACAATTTTTCGACAAAAATGGTATTTTTGAAAAAAAAATTTTTAGAATTTTTTCGTTAATGAAATCGGTTGGTAAATATGCCACTTGAAAACAATGGCGAAGGTTTTAATTCGATATCTCGAAATTTTTTGAAAAAAAGTGCCGTTTCGCAAAATTAAACATAGGATTCCCTATGCCGGGAATGGTCAATTTTAAAAATTAAAAAAAAAATACAAGTCGCATGTGTTTTGAGCCGGAAATGGGCCACTTGAAGCCAATGGAGATGGTAAAAAATCGATATCTCGAAAAAAAATATTTGGCCATTTTGAAAGTGGAAAAATGAGAAGGGGGTACCCTTACAATTTTTCGACAAAAGTGGTATTTTTACAAAAAAATTTTTTAGAATTTTTTCGTTAATGAAATCGGTTGGTAAATATGCCACTTGAAAACAATGGCGGAGGTTTTAATTCGATATCTCGAAATTTTTTGAAAAAAAGTGCCGTTTCGCAAAATTTAACATAGGATTCCCTATGCTGAGAATGGTCAATTTTAAAAATTAAAAAAAAAATACAAGTCGCGTGTGTTTTGAGCCGGAAATGGGCCACTTGAAGCCAATGGAGATGGTAAAAAATCCATATCTCGAAAAAAAATATTTTGCCATTTTGAAAGTGGAAAAATGAGAAGGGGGTACCCTTACCATTTTTCGACTTTTGAAATGGCAAAATATTTTTTTTCGAGATATGGATTTTTTACCATCTCCATTGGCTTCAAGTGGCCCATTTCCGGCTCAAAACACACGCGACTTGTATTTTTTTTTTAATTTTTAAAATTGACCATTCTCAGCATAGGGAATCCTATGTTAAATTTTGCGAAACGGCACTTTTTTTCAAAAAATTTCGAGATATCGAATTAAAACCTTCGCCATTGTTTTCAAGTGGCATATTTACCAACCGATTTCATTAACGAAAAAATTCTAAAAAATTTTTTTTCAAAAATACCATTTTTGTTGAAAAATGGTAAGGGTACCCCCTTCTCATTTTTCCACTTTCAAAATGGCCAAATATTTTTTTTCGAGATATCGATTTTTTACCATCTCCATTGGCTTCAAGTGGCCCATTTCCGGCTCAAAACACATGCGACTTGTATTTTTTTTTTAATTTTTAAAATTGACCATTCCCGGCATAGGGAATCCTATGTTAAATTTTGCGAAACGGCACTTTTTTTCAAAAAATTTCGAGATATCGAATTAAAACCTTCGCCATTGTTTTCAAGTGGCATATTTACCAACCGATTTCATTAACGAAAAAATTCTAAAAAATTTTTTTTCAAAAATACCATTTTTGTCGAAAAATGGTAAACCTATGGTACCCCTACAATTTTTCGACAAAAATGGTATTTTTGGAAAAAAATTTTTTAGAATTTTTTCGTTAATGAAATCGGTTGGTAAATATGCCACTTGAAAACAATGGCGAAGGTTTTAATTCGATATCTCGAAATTTTTTGAAAAAAAGTGCCGTTTCGCAAAATTTAACATAGGATTCCCTATGCTGAGAATGGTCAATTTTAAAAATTAAAAAAAAAATACAAGTCGCGTGTGTTTTGAGCCGGAAATGGGCCACTTGAAGCCAATGGAGATGGTAAAAAATCCATATCTCGAAAAAAAATATTTTGCCATTTCAAAAGTCGAAAAATGGTAAGGGGGTACCCTTACCATTTTTCAACAAAAATGGTATTTTTGAAAAAAAATTTTTTAGAATTTTTTCGTTAATGAAATCGGTTGGTAAATATGCCACTTGAAAACAATGGCGAAGGTTTTAATTCGATATCTCGAAATTTTTTGAAAAAAAGTGCCGTTTCGCAAAATTTAACATAGGATTCCCTATGCTGAGAATGGTCAATTTTAAAAATTAAAAAAAAAATACAAGTCGCGTGTGTTTTGAGCCGGAAATGGGCCACTTGAAGCCAATGGAGATGGTAAAAAATCCATATCTCGAAAAAAAATATTTTGCCATTTCAAAAGTCGAAAAATGGTAAGGGGGTACCCTTACCATTTTTCGACAAAAATGGTATTTTTACAAAAAAATTTTTTAGAATTTTTTCGTTAATGAAATCGGTTGGTAAATATGCCACTTGAAAACAATGGCGGAGGTTTTAATTCGATATCTCGAAATTTTTTGAAAAAAAGTGCCGTTTCGCAAAATTTAACATAGGATTCCCTATGCTGAGAATGGTCAATTTTAAAAATTAAAAAAAAAATACAAGTCGCGTGTGTTTTGAGCCGGAAATGGGCCACTTGAAGCCAATGGAGATGGTAAAAAATCGATATCTCGAAAAAAAATATTTGGCCATTTTGAAAGTGGAAAAATGAGAAGGGGGTACCCTTACCATTTTTCGACAAAAATGGTATTTTTACAAAAAAATTTTTTAGAATTTTTTCGTTAATGAAATCGGTTGGTAAATATGCCACTTGAAAACAATGGCGAAGGTTTTAATTCGATATCTCGAAATTTGTTGAAAAAAAGTGCCGTTTCGCAAAATTTAACATAGGATTCCCTATGCTGAGAATGGTCAATTTTAAAAATTAAAAAAAAAATACAAGTCGCGTGTGTTTTGAGCCGGAAATGGGCCACTTGAAGCCAATGGAGATGGTAAAAAATCGATATCTCGAAAAAAAATATTTGGCCATTTTGAAAGTGGAAAAATGAGAAGGGGGTACCCTTACCATTTTTCGACTTTTGAAATGGCAAAATATTTTTTTTCGAGATATGGATTTTTTACCATCTCCATTGGCTTCAAGTGGCCCATTTCCGGCTCAAAACACATGCGACTTGTATTTTTTTTTTAATTTTTAAAATTGACCATTCTCAGCATAGGGAATCCTATGTTAAATTTTGCGAAACGGCACTTTTTTTCAAAAAATTTCGAGATATCGAATTAAAACCTTCGCCATTGTTTTCAAGTGGCATATTTACCAACCGATTTCATTAACGAAAAAATTCTAAAAAATTTTTTTGTAAAAATACCATTTTTGTTGAAAAATGGTAAGGGTACCCCCTTCTCATTTTTCCACTTTCAAAATGGCCAAATATTTTTTTTCGAGATATCGATTTTTTACCATCTCCATTGGCTTCAAGTGGCCCATTTCCGGCTCAAAACACATGCGACTTGTATTTTTTTTTTAATTTTTAAAATTGACCATTCCCGGCATAGGGAATCCTATGTTAAATTTTGCGAAACGGCACTTTTTTTCAAAAAATTTCGAGATATCGAATTAAAACCTTCGCCATTGTTTTCAAGTGGCATATTTACCAACCGATTTCATTAACGAAAAAATTCTAAAAAATTTTTTTGTAAAAATACCATTTTTGTAGAAAAATGGTAAGGGTACCCCCTTCTCATCTTTCCACTTTCAAAATGGCCAAATATTTTTTTTCGAGATATCGATTTTTTACCATCTCCATTGGCTTCAAGTGGCCCATTTCCGGCTCAAAACACATGCGACTTGTATTTTTTTTTTAATTTTTAAAATTGACCATTCCCGGCATAGGGAATCCTATGTTAAATTTTGCGAAACGGCACTTTTTTTCAAAAAATTTCGAGATATCGAATTAAAACCTTCGCCATTGTTTTCAAGTGGCATATTTACCAACCGATTTCATTAACGAAAAAATTCTAAAAAATTTTTTTTCAAAAATACCATTTTTGTCGAAAAATGGTAAGGGTACCCCCTTCTCATTTTTCCACTTTCAAAATGGCCAAATATTTTTTTTCGAGATATCGATTTTTTACCATCTCCATTGGCTTCAAGTGGCCCATTTCCGGCTCAAAACACACGCGACTTGTATTTTTTTTTTTATTTTTAAAATTGACCATTCCCGGCATAGGGAATCCTATGTTAAATTTTGCGAAACGGCACTTTTTTTCAAAAAATTTCGAGATATCGAATTAAAACCTTCGCCATTGTTTTCAAGTGGCATATTTACCAACCGATTTCATTAACGAAAAAATTCTAAAAAATTTTTTTTCAAAAATACCATTTTTGTCGAAAAATGGTAAACCTATGGTACCCCTACAATTTTTCGACAAAAATGGTATTTTTGAAAAAAAATTTTTTAGAATTTTTTCGTTAATGAAATCGGTTGGTAAATATGCCACTTGAAAACAATGGCGGAGGTTTTAATTCGATATCTCGAAATTTTTCGAAAAAAAGTGCCGTTTCGCAAAATTAAACATAGGATTCCCTATGCTGAGAATGGTCAATTTTAAAAATTAAAAAAAAAATACAAGTCGCGTGTGTTTTGAGCCGGAAATGGGCCACTTGAAGCCAATGGAGATGGTAAAAAATCGATATCTCGAAAAAAAATATTTGGCCATTTTGAAAGTGGAAAAATGAGAAGGGGGTACCCTTACAATTTTTCGACAAAAGTGGTATTTTTACAAAAAAATTTTTTAGAATTTTTTCGTTAATGAAATCGGTTGGTAAATATGCCACTTGAAAACAATGGCGGAGGTTTTAATTCGATATCTCGAAATTTTTTGAAAAAAAGTGCCGTTTCGCAAAATTTAACATAGGATTCCCTATGCTGAGAATGGTCAATTTTAAAAATTAAAAAAAAAATACAAGTCGCGTGTGTTTTGAGCCGGAAATGGGCCACTTGAAGCCAATGGAGATGGTAAAAAATCCATATCTCGAAAAAAAATATTTTGCCATTTCAAAAGTCGAAAAATGGTAAGGGGGTACCCTTACCATTTTTCGACAAAAATGGTATTTTTACAAAAAAATTTTTTAGAATTTTTTCGTTAATGAAATCGGTTGGTAAATATGCCACTTGAAAACAATGGCGGAGGTTTTAATTCGATATCTCGAAATTTTTTGAAAAAAAGTGCCGTTTCGCAAAATTTAACATAGGATTCCCTATGCTGAGAATGGTCAATTTTAAAAATTAAAAAAAAGATACAAGTTGCATGTGTTTTGAGCCGGAAATGGGCCACTTGAAGCCAATGGAGATGGTAAAAAATCGATATCTCGAAAAAAAATATTTGGCCATTTTGAAAGTGGAAAAATGAGAAGGGGGTACCCTTACCATTTTTCGACAAAAATGGTATTTTTACAAAAAAATTTTTTAGAATTTTTTTGTTAATGAAATCGGTTGGTAAATATGCCACTTGAAAACAATGGCGGAGGTTTTAATTCGATATCTCGAAATTTTTTGAAAAAAAGTGCCGTTTCGCAAAATTTAACATAGGATTCCCTATGCTGAGAATGGTCAATTTTAAAAATTAAAAAAAAGATACAAGTTGCATGTGTTTTGAGCCGGAAATGGGCCACTTGAAGCCAATGGAGATGGTAAAAAATCGATATCTCGAAAAAAAATATTTGGCCATTTTGAAAGTGGAAAAATGAGAAGGTGGTACCCTTACCATTTTTCGACTTTTGAAATGGCAAAATATTTTTTTTCGAGATATGGATTTTTTACCATCTCCATTGGCTTCAAGTGGCCCATTTCCGGCTCAAAACACATGCGACTTGTATTTTTTTTTTAATTTTTAAAATTGACCATTCTCAGCATAGGGAATCCTATGTTAAATTTTGCGAAACGGCACTTTTTTTCAAAAAATTTCGAGATATCGAATTAAAACCTTCGCCATTGTTTTCAAGTGGCATATTTACCAACCGATTTCATTAACGAAAAAATTCTAAAAAATTTTTTTGTAAAAATACCATTTTTGTTGAAAAATGGTAAGGGTACCCCCTTCTCATTTTTCCACTTTCAAAATGGCCAAATATTTTTTTTCGAGATATCGATTTTTTACCATCTCCATTGGCTTCAAGTGGCCCATTTCCGGCTCAAAACACATGCGACTTGTATTTTTTTTTTAATTTTTAAAATTGACCATTCCCGGCATAGGGAATCCTATGTTAAATTTTGCGAAACGGCACTTTTTTTCAAAAAATTTCGAGATATCGAATTAAAACCTCCGCCATTGTTTTCAAGTGGCATATTTACCAACCGATTTCATTAACGAAAAAATTCTAAAAAATTTTTTTGTAAAAATACCATTTTTGTCGAAAAATGGTAAGGGTACCCCCTTCTCATTTTTCCACTTTCAAAATGGCCAAATATTTTTTTTCGAGATATCGATTTTTTACCATCTCCATTGGCTTCAAGTGGCCCATTTCCGGCTCAAAACACATGCAACTTGTATCTTTTTTTTAATTTTTAAAATTGACCATTCTCAACATAGGGAATCCTATGTTAAATTTTGCGAAACGGCACTTTTTTTCAAAAAATTTCGAGATATCGAATTAAAACCTCCGCCATTGTTTTCAAGTGGCATATTTACCAACCGATTTCATTAACGAAAAAATTCTAAAAAATTTTTTTGTAAAAATACCATTTTTGTCGAAAAATGGTAAGGGTACCCCCTTCTCATCTTTCCACTTTCAAAATGGCCAAATATTTTTTTTCGAGATATCGATTTTTTACCATCTCCATTGGCTTCAAGTGGCCCATTTCCGGCTCAAAACACATGCGACTTGTATTTTTTTTTTAATTTTTAAAATTGACCATTCCCGGCATAGGGAATCCTATGTTAAATTTTGCGAAACGGCACTTTTTTTCAAAAAATTTCGAGATATCGAATTAAAACCTTCGCCATTGTTTTCAAGTGGCATATTTACCAACCGATTTCATTAACGAAAAAATTCTAAAAAATTTTTTTTCAAAAATACCATTTTTGTCGAAAAATGGTAAACCTATGGTACCCCTACAATTTTTCGACAAAAATGGTATTTTTGAAAAAAAATTTTTTAGAATTTTTTCGTTAATGAAATCGGTTGGTAAATATGCCACTTGAAAACAATGGCGGAGGTTTTAATTCGATATCTCGAAATTTTTTGAAAAAAAGTGCCGTTTCGCAAAATTTAACATAGGATTCCCTATGCTGAGAATGGTCAATTTTAAAAATTAAAAAAAAAATACAAGTCGCGTGTGTTTTGAGCCGGAAATGGGCCACTTGAAGCCAATGGAGATGGTAAAAAATCCATATCTCGAAAAAAAATATTTTGCCATTTCAAAAGTCGAAAAATGGTAAGGGGGTACCCTTACCATTTTTCGACAAAAATGGTATTTTTACAAAAAAATTTTTTAGAATTTTTTCGTTAATGAAATCGGTTGGTAAATATGCCACTTGAAAACAATGGCGGAGGTTTTAATTCGATATCTCGAAATTTTTTGAAAAAAAGTGCCGTTTCGCAAAATTTAACATAGGATTCCCTATGCTGAGAATGGTCAATTTTAAAAATTAAAAAAAAGATACAAGTTGCATGTGTTTTGAGCCGGAAATGGGCCACTTGAAGCCAATGGAGATGGTAAAAAATCGATATCTCGAAAAAAAATATTTGGCCATTTTGAAAGTGGAAAAATGAGAAGGGGGTACCCTTACCATTTTTCGACAAAAATGGTATTTTTACAAAAAAATTTTTTAGAATTTTTTCGTTAATGAAATCGGTTGGTAAATATGCCACTTGAAAACAATGGCGGAGGTTTTAATTCGATATCTCGAAATTTTTTGAAAAAAAGTGCCGTTTCGCAAAATTTAACATAGGATTCCCTATGCTGAGAATGGTCAATTTTAAAAATTAAAAAAAAGATACAAGTTGCATGTGTTTTGAGCCGGAAATGGGCCACTTGAAGCCAATGGAGATGGTAAAAAATCGATATCTCGAAAAAAAATATTTGGCCATTTTGAAAGTGGAAAAATGAGAAGGGGGTACCCTTACCATTTTTCGACTTTTGAAATGGCAAAATATTTTTTTTCGAGATATGGATTTTTTACCATCTCCATTGGCTTCAAGTGGCCCATTTCCGGCTCAAAACACACGCGACTTGTATTTTTTTTTTAATTTTTAAAATTGACCATTCTCAGCATAGGGAATCCTATGTTAAATTTTGCGAAACGGCACTTTTTTTCAAAAAATTTCGAGATATCGAATTAAAACCTTCGCCATTGTTTTCAAGTGGCATATTTACCAACCGATTTCATTAACGAAAAAATTCTAAAAATTTTTTTTTCAAAAATACCATTTTTGTTGAAAAATGGTAAGGGTACCCCCTTCTCATTTTTCCACTTTCAAAATGGCCAAATTTTTTTTTCGAGATATCGATTTTTTACCATCTCCATTGGCTTCAAGTGGCCCATTTCCGGCTCAAAACACATGCGACTTGTATTTTTTTTTTAATTTTTAAAATTGACCATTCCCGGCATAGGGAATCCTATGTTAAATTTTGCGAAACGGCACTTTTTTTCAAAAAATTTCGAGATATCGAATTAAAACCTTCGCCATTGTTTTCAAGTGGCATATTTACCAACCGATTTCATTAACGAAAAAATTCTAAAAAATTTTTTTTCAAAAATACCATTTTTGTCGAAAAATGGTAAACCTATGGTACCCCTACAATTTTTCGACAAAAATGGTATTTTTGGAAAAAAATTTTTTAGAATTTTTTCGTTAATGAAATCGGTTGGTAAATATGCCACTTGAAAACAATGGCGGAGGTTTTAATTCGATATCTCGAAATTTTTCGAAAAAAAGTGCCGTTTCGCAAAATTAAACATAGGATTCCCTATGCTGAGAATGGTCAATTTTAAAAATTAAAAAAAAAATACAAGTCGCGTGTGTTTTGAGCCGGAAATGGGCCACTTGAAGCCAATGGAGATGGTAAAAAATCCATATCTCGAAAAAAAATATTTTGCCATTTCAAAAGTCGAAAAATGGTAAGGGGGTACCCTTACCATTTTTCGACAAAAATGGTATTTTTACAAAAAAATTTTTTAGAATTGTTTCGTTAATGAAATCGGTTGGTAAATATGCCACTTCAAAACAATGGCGAAGGTTTTAATTCGATATCTCGAAATTTTTTGAAAAAAAGTGCCGTTTCGCAAAATTTAACATAGGATTCCCTATGCTGAGAATGGTCAATTTTAAAAATTAAAAAAAAAATACAAGTCGCGTGTGTTTTGAGCCGGAAATGGGCCACTTGAAGCCAATGGAGATGGTAAAAAATCGATATCTCGAAAAAAAATATTTGGCCATTTTGAAAGTGGAAAAATGAGAAGGGGGTACCCTTACCATTTTTCGACAAAAATGGTATTTTTACAAAAAAATTTTTTAGAATTTTTTCGTTAATGAAATCGGTTGGTAAATATGCCACTTGAAAACAATGGCGAAGGTTTTAATTCGATATCTCGAAATTTTTTGAAAAAAAGTGCCGTTTCGCAAAATTTAACATAGGATTCCCTATGCTGAGAATGGTCAATTTTAAAAATTAAAAAAAAAATACAAGTCGCGTGTGTTTTGAGCCGGAAATGGGCCACTTGAAGCCAATGGAGATGGTAAAAAATCCATATCTCGAAAAAAAATATTTTGCCATTTCAAAAGTCGAAAAATGGTAAGGGGGTACCCTTACCATTTTTCAACAAAAATGGTATTTTTGAAAAAAAATTTTTTAGAATTTTTTCGTTAATGAAATCGGTTGGTAAATATGCCACTTGAAAACAATGGCGAAGGTTTTAATTCGATATCTCGAAATTTTTTGAAAAAAAGTGGCGTTTCGCAAAATTTAACATAGGATTCCCTATGCTGAGAATGGTCAATTTTAAAAATAAAAAAAAAAATACAAGTCGCGTGTGTTTTGAGCCGGAAATGGGCCACTTGAAGCCAATGGAGATGGTAAAAAATCCATATCTCGAAAAAAAATATTTTGCCATTTCAAAAGTCGAAAAATGGTAAGGGGGTACCCTTACCATTTTTCGACAAAAATGGTATTTTTACAAAAAAATTTTTTAGAATTTTTTCGTTAATGAAATCGGTTGGTAAATATGCCACTTGAAAACAATGGCGGAGGTTTTAATTCGATATCTCGAAATTTTTTGAAAAAAAGTGCCGTTTCGCAAAATTTAACATAGGATTTCCTATGCTGAGAATGGTCAATTTTAAAAATTAAAAAAAAAATACAAGTCGCGTGTGTTTTGAGCCGGAAATGGGCCACTTGAAGCCAATGGAGATGGTAAAAAATCGATATCTCGAAAAAAAATATTTGGCCATTTTGAAAGTGGAAAAATGAGAAGGGTTTCGACTTTTGAAATGGCAAAATATTTTTTTTCGAGATATGGATTTTTTACCATCTCCATTGGCTTCAAGTGGCCCATTTCCGGCTCAAAACACATGCGACTTGTATTTTTTTTTTAATTTTTAAAATTGACCATTCTCAGCATAGGGAATCCTATGTTAAATTTTGCGAAACGGCACTTTTTTTCAAAAAATTTCGAGATATCGAATTAAAACCTTCGCCATTGTTTTCAAGTGGCATATTTACCAACCGATTTCATTAACGAAAAAATTCTAAAAAATTTTTTTGTAAAAATACCATTTTTGTTGAAAAATGGTAAGGGTACCCCCTTCTCATTTTTCCACTTTCAAAATGGCCAAATATTTTTTTTCGAGATATCGATTTTTTACCATCTCCATTGGCTTCAAGTGGCCCATTTCCGGCTCAAAACACATGCGACTTGTATTTTTTTTTTAATTTTTAAAATTGACCATTCCCGGCATAGGGAATCCTATGTTAAATTTTGCGAAACGGCACTTTTTTTCAAAAAATTTCGAGATATCGAATTAAAACCTTCGCCATTGTTTTCAAGTGGCATATTTACCAACCGATTTCATTAACGAAAAAATTCTAAAAAATTTTTTTGTAAAAATACCATTTTTGTCGAAAAATGGTAAGGGTACCCCCTTCTCATCTTTCCACTTTCAAAATGGCCAAATATTTTTTTTCGAGATATCGATTTTTTACCCTCTCCATTGGCTTCAAGTGGCCCATTTCCGGCTCAAAACACATGCGACTTGTATTTTTTTTTTAATTTTTAAAATTGACCATTCCCGGCATAGGGAATCCTATGTTAAATTTTGCGAAACGGCACTTTTTTTCAAAAAATTTCGAGATATCGAATTAAAACCTTCGCCATTGTTTTCAAGTGGCATATTTACCAACCGATTTCATTAACGAAAAAATTCTAAAAAATTTTTTTTCAAAAATACCATTTTTGTCGAAAAATGGTAAACCTATGGTACCCCTACAATTTTTCGACAAAAATGGTATTTTTGAAAAAAAATTTTTTAGAATTTTTTCGTTAATGAAATCGGTTGGTAAATATGCCACTTGAAAACAATGGCGGAGGTTTTAATTCGATATCTCGAAATTTTTCGAAAAAAAGTGCCGTTTCGCAAAATTAAACATAGGATTCCCTATGCTGAGAATGGTCAATTTTAAAAATTAAAAAAAAAATACAAGTCGCGTGTGTTTTGAGCCGGAAATGGGCCACTTGAAGCCAATGGAGATGGTAAAAAATCCATATCTCGAAAAAAAATATTTTGCCATTTCAAAAGTCGAAAAATGGTAAGGGGGTACCCTTACCATTTTTCGACAAAAATGGTATTTTTACAAAAAAATTTTTTAGAATTTTTTCGTTAATGAAATCGGTTGGTAAATATGCCACTTGAAAACAATGGCGAAGGTTTTAATTCGATATCTCGAAATTTTTTGAAAAAAAGTGCCGTTTCGCAAAATTTAACATAGGATTCCCTATGCTGAGAATGGTCAATTTTAAAAATTAAAAAAAAAAAACAAGTCGCGTGTGTTTTGAGCCGGAAATGGGCCACTTGAAGCCAATGGAGATGGTAAAAAATCGATATCTCGAAAAAAAATATTTGGCCATTTTGAAAGTCGAAAAATGGTAAGGGGGTACCCTTACCATTTTTCAACAAAAATGGTATTTTTGAAAAAAAATTTTTTAGAATTTTTTCGTTAATGAAATCGGTTGGTAAATATGCCACTTGAAAACAATGGCGAAGGTTTTAATTCGATATCTCGAAATTTTTTGAAAAAAAGTGCCGTTTCGCAAAATTTAACATAGGATTCCCTATGCTGAGAATGGTCAATTTTAAAAATTAAAAAAAAAATACAAGTCGCGTGTGTTTTGAGCCGGAAATGGGCCACTTGAAGCCAATGGAGATGGTAAAAAATCCATATCTCGAAAAAAAATATTTGGCCATTTTGAAAGTGGAAAAATGAGAAGGGGGTACCCTTACCATTTTTCGACAAAAATGGTATTTTTGAAAAAAAATTTTTTAGAATTTTTTCGTTAATGAAATCGGTTGGTAAATATGCCACTTGAAAACAATGGCGGAGGTTTTAATTCGATATCTCGAAATTTTTTGAAAAAAAGTGCCGTTTCGCAAAATTTAACATAGGATTCCCTATGCCGGGAATGGTCAATTTTAAAAATTAAAAAAAAAAATACAAGTCGCATGTGTTTTGAGCCGGAAATGGGCCACTTGAAGCCAATGGAGATGGTAAAAAATCGATATCTCGAAAAAAAATATTTGGCCATTTTGAAAGTGGAAAAATGAGAAGGGGGTACCCTTACAATTTTTCGACAAAAGTGGTATTTTTACAAAAAAATTTTTTAGAATTTTTTCGTTAATGAAATCGGTTGGTAAATATGCCACTTGAAAACAATGGCGGAGGTTTTAATTCGATATCTCGAAATTTTTTGAAAAAAAGTGCCGTTTCGCAAAATTTAACATAGGATTCCCTATGCTGAGAATGGTCAATTTTAAAAATTAAAAAAAAGATACAAGTTGCATGTGTTTTGAGCCGGAAATGGGCCACTTGAAGCCAATGGAGATGGTAAAAAATCGATATCTCGAAAAAAAATATTTGGCCATTTTGAAAGTGGAAAAATGAGAAGGGGGTACCCTTACCATTTTTCGACAAAAATGGTATTTTTACAAAAAAATTTTTTAGAATTTTTTTGTTAATGAAATCGGTTGGTAAATATGCCACTTGAAAACAATGGCGGAGGTTTTAATTCGATATCTCGAAATTTTTTGAAAAAAAGTGCCGTTTCGCAAAATTTAACATAGGATTCCCTATGCTGAGAATGGTCAATTTTAAAAATTAAAAAAAAGATACAAGTTGCATGTGTTTTGAGCCGGAAATGGGCCACTTGAAGCCAATGGAGATGGTAAAAAATCGATATCTCGAAAAAAAATATTTGGCCATTTTGAAAGTGGAAAAATGAGAAGGGGGTACCCTTACCATTTTTCGACTTTTGAAATGGCAAAATATTTTTTTTCGAGATATGGATTTTTTACCATCTCCATTGGCTTCAAGTGGCCCATTTCCGGCTCAAAACACATGCGACTTGTATTTTTTTTTTAATTTTTAAAATTGACCATTCTCAGCATAGGGAATCCTATGTTAAATTTTGCGAAACGGCACTTTTTTTCAAAAAATTTCGAGATATCGAATTAAAACCTTCGCCATTGTTTTCAAGTGGCATATTTACCAACCGATTTCATTAACGAAAAAATTCTAAAAAATTTTTTTGTAAAAATACCATTTTTGTTGAAAAATGGTAAGGGTACCCCCTTCTCATTTTTCCACTTTCAAAATGGCCAAATATTTTTTTTCGAGATATCGATTTTTTACCATCTCCATTGGCTTCAAGTGGCCCATTTCCGGCTCAAAACACATGCGACTTGTATTTTTTTTTTAATTTTTAAAATTGACCATTCCCGGCATAGGGAATCCTATGTTAAATTTTGCGAAACGGCACTTTTTTTCAAAAAATTTCGAGATATCGAATTAAAACCTCCGCCATTGTTTTCAAGTGGCATATTTACCAACCGATTTCATTAACGAAAAAATTCTAAAAAATTTTTTTGTAAAAATACCATTTTTGTCGAAAAATGGTAAGGGTACCCCCTTCTCATTTTTCCACTTTCAAAATGGCCAAATATTTTTTTTCGAGATATGGATTTTTTACCATCTCCATTGGCTTCAAGTGGCCCATTTCCGGCTCAAAACACATGCGACTTGTATTTTTTTTTTAATTTTTAAAATTGACCATTCTCAGCATAGGGAATCCTATGTTAAATTTTGCGAAACGGCACTTTTTTTCAAAAAATTTCGAGATATCGAATTAAAACCTCCGCCATTGTTTTCAAGTGGCATATTTACCAACCGATTTCAGTAACGAAAAAATTCTAAAAAATTTTTTTGTAAAAATACCATTTTTGTCGAAAAATGGTAAGGGTACCCCCTTCTCATTTTTCCACTTTCAAAATGGCCAAATATTTTTTTTCGAGATATCGATTTTTTACCATCTCCATTGGCTTCAAGTGGCCCATTTCCGGCTCAAAACACATGCAACTTGTATCTTTTTTTTAATTTTTAAAATTGACCATTCTCAACATAGGGAATCCTATGTTAAATTTTGCGAAACGGCACTTTTTTTCAAAAAATTTCGAGATATCGAATTAAAACCTCCGCCATTGTTTTCAAGTGGCATATTTACCAACCGATTTCATTAACGAAAAAATTCTAAAAAATTTTTTTGTAAAAATACCACTTTTGTCGAAAAATTGTAAGGGTACCCCCTTCTCATTTTTCCACTTTCAAAATGGCCAAATATTTTTTTTCGAGATATGGATTTTTTACCATCTCCATTGGCTTCAAGTGGCCCATTTCCGGCTCAAAACACATGCGACTTGTATTTTTTTTTTAATTTTTAAAATTGACCATTCCCGGCATAGGGAATCCTATGTTAAATTTTGCGAAACGGCACTTTTTTTCAAAAAATTTCGAGATATCGAATTAAAACCTCCGCCATTGTTTTCAAGTGGCATATTTACCAACCGATTTCATTAACGAAAAAATTCTAAAAAATTTTTTTGTAAAAATACCATTTTTGTCGAAAAATGGTAAGGGTACCCCCTTCTCATTTTTCCACTTTCAAAATGGCCAAATATTTTTTTTCGAGATATGGATTTTTTACCATCTCCATTGGCTTCAAGTGGCCCATTTCCGGCTCAAAACACATGCGACTTGTATTTTTTTTTTAATTTTTAAAATTGACCATTCTCAGCATAGGGAATCCTATGTTAAATTTTGCGAAACGGCACTTTTTTTCAAAAAATTTCGAGATATCGAATTAAAACCTTCGCCATTGTTTTCAAGTGGCATATTTACCAACCGATTTCATTAACGAAAAAATTCTAAAAAATTTTTTTGTAAAAATACCATTTTTGTTGAAAAATGGTAAGGGTACCCCCTTCTCATTTTTCCACTTTCAAAATGGCCAAATATTTTTTTTCGAGATATCGATTTTTTACCATCTCCATTGGCTTCAAGTGGCCCATTTCCGGCTCAAAACACATGCGACTTGTATTTTTTTTTTAATTTTTAAAATTGACCATTCCCGGCATAGGGAATCCTATGTTAAATTTTGCGAAACGGCACTTTTTTTCAAAAAATTTCGAGATATCGAATTAAAACCTCCGCCATTGTTTTCAAGTGGCATATTTACCAACCGATTTCATTAACGAAAAAATTCTAAAAAATTTTTTTGTAAAAATACCATTTTTGTCGAAAAATGGTAAGGGTACCCCCTTCTCATTTTTCCACTTTCAAAATGGCCAAATATTTTTTTTCGAGATATCGATTTTTTACCATCTCCATTGGCTTCAAGTGGCCCATTTCCGGCTCAAAACACATGCAACTTGTATCTTTTTTTTAATTTTTAAAATTGACCATTCTCAACATAGGGAATCCTATGTTAAATTTTGCGAAACGGCACTTTTTTTCAAAAAATTTCGAGATATCGAATTAAAACCTCCGCCATTGTTTTCAAGTGGCATATTTACCAACCGATTTCATTAACGAAAAAATTCTAAAAAATTTTTTTGTAAAAATACCACTTTTGTCGAAAAATTGTAAGGGTACCCCCTTCTCATTTTTCCACTTTCAAAATGGCCAAATATTTTTTTTCGAGATATGGATTTTTTACCATCTCCATTGGCTTCAAGTGGCCCATTTCCGGCTCAAAACACATGCGACTTGTATTTTTTTTTTAATTTTTAAAATTGACCATTCCCGGCATAGGGAATCCTATGTTAAATTTTGCGAAACGGCACTTTTTTTCAAAAAATTTCGAGATATCGAATTAAAACCTTCGCCATTGTTTTCAAGTGGCATATTTACCAACCGATTTCATTAACGAAAAAATTCTAAAAAATTTTTTTTCAAAAATACCATTTTTGTCGAAAAATGGTAAGGGTACCCCCTTCTCATCTTTCCACTTTCAAAATGGCCAAATATTTTTTTTCGAGATATCGATTTTTTACCATCTCCATTGGCTTCAAGTGGCCCATTTCCGGCTCAAAACACATGCGACTTGTATTTTTTTTTTAATTTTTAAAATTGACCATTCCCGGCATAGGGAATCCTATGTTAAATTTTGCGAAACGGCACTTTTTTTCAAAAAATTTCGAGATATCGAATTAAAACCTTCGCCATTGTTTTCAAGTGGCATATTTACCAACCGATTTCATTAACGAAAAAATTCTAAAAAATTTTTTTGTAAAAATACCATTTTTGTCGAAAAATGGTAAGGGTACCCCCTTCTCATCTTTCCACTTTCAAAATGGCCAAATATTTTTTTTCGAGATATCGATTTTTTACCATCTCCATTGGCTTCAAGTGGCCCATTTCCGGCTCAAAACACATGCGACTTGTATTTTTTTTTTAATTTTTAAAATTGACCATTCCCGGCATAGGGAATCCTATGTTAAATTTTGCGAAACGGCACTTTTTTTCAAAAAATTTCGAGATATCGAATTAAAACCTTCGCCATTGTTTTCAAGTGGCATATTTACCAACCGATTTCATTAACGAAAAAATTCTAAAAAATTTTTTTTCAAAAATACCATTTTTGTCGAAAAATGGTAAACCTATGGTACCCCTACAATTTTTCGACAAAAATGGTATTTTTGAAAAAAAATTTTTTAGAATTTTTTCGTTAATGAAATCGGTTGGTAAATATGCCACTTGAAAACAATGGCGGAGGTTTTAATTCGATATCTCGAAATTTTTCGAAAAAAAGTGCCTTTTCGCAAAATTAAACATAGGATTCCCTATGCTGAGAATGGTCAATTTTAAAAATTAAAAAAAAAATACAAGTCGCGTGTGTTTTGAGCCGGAAATGGGCCACTTGAAGCCAATGGAGATGGTAAAAAATCCATATCTCGAAAAAAAATATTTTGCCATTTCAAAAGTCGAAAAATGGTAAGGGGGTACCCTTACCATTTTTCGACAAAAATGGTATTTTTACAAAAAAATTTTTTAGAATTTTTTCGTTAATGAAATCGGTTGGTAAATATGCCACTTGAAAACAATGGCGAAGGTTTTAATTCGATATCTCGAAATTTTTTGAAAAAAAGTGCCGTTTCGCAAAATTTAACATAGGATTCCCTATGCTGAGAATGGTCAATTTTAAAAATTAAAAAAAAAATACAAGTCGCGTGTGTTTTGAGCCGGAAATGGGCCACTTGAAGCCAATGGAGATGGTAAAAAATCCATATCTCGAAAAAAAATATTTTGCCATTTCAAAAGTCGAAAAATGGTAAGGGGGTACCCTTACCATTTTTCAACAAAAATGGTATTTTTGAAAAAAAATTTTTTAGAATTTTTTCGTTAATGAAATCGGTTGGTAAATATGCCACTTGAAAACAATGGCGAAGGTTTTAATTCGATATCTCGAAATTTTTTGAAAAAAAGTGCCGTTTCGCAAAATTTAACATAGGATTCCCTATGCTGAGAATGGTCAATTTTAAAAATTAAAAAAAAAATACAAGTCGCGTGTGTTTTGAGCCGGAAATGGGCCACTTGAAGCCAATGGAGATGGTAAAAAATCCATATCTCGAAAAAAAATATTTTGCCATTTCAAAAGTCGAAAAATGGTAAGGGGGTACCCTTACCATTTTTCGACAAAAATGTTATTTTTACAAAAAAATTTTTTAGAATTTTTTCGTTAATGAAATCGGTTGGTAAATATGCCACTTGAAAACAATGGCGGAGGTTTTAATTCGATATCTCGAAATTTTTTGAAAAAAAGTGCCGTTTCGCAAAATTTAACATAGGATTCCCTATGCTGAGAATGGTCAATTTTAAAAATTAAAAAAAAATACAAGTCGCGTGTGTTTTGAGCCGGAAATGGGCCACTTGAAGCCAATGGAGATGGTAAAAAATCGATATCTCGAAAAAAAATATTTGGCCATTTTGAAAGTGGAAAAATGAGAAGGGGGTACCCTTACCATTTTTCGACAAAAATGGTATTTTTACAAAAAAATTTTTTAGAATTTTTTCGTTAATGAAATCGGTTGGTAAATATGCCACTTGAAAACAATGGCGAAGGTTTTAATTCGATATCTCGAAATTTGTTGAAAAAAAGTGCCGTTTCGCAAAATTTAACATAGGATTCCCTATGCTGAGAATGGTCAATTTTAAAAATTAAAAAAAAAATACAAGTCGCGTGTGTTTTGAGCCGGAAATGGGCCACTTGAAGCCAATGGAGATGGTAAAAAATCGATATCTCGAAAAAAAATATTTGGCCATTTTGAAAGTGGAAAAATGAGAAGGGGGTACCCTTACCATTTTTCGACTTTTGAAATGGCAAAATATTTTTTTTCGAGATATGGATTTTTTACCATCTCCATTGGCTTCAAGTGGCCCATTTCCGGCTCAAAACACATGCGACTTGTATTTTTTTTTTAATTTTTAAAATTGACCATTCTCAGCATAGGGAATCCTATGTTAAATTTTGCGAAACGGCACTTTTTTTCAAAAAATTTCGAGATATCGAATTAAAACCTTCGCCATTGTTTTCAAGTGGCATATTTACCAACCGATTTCATTAACGAAAAAATTCTAAAAAATTTTTTTGTAAAAATACCATTTTTGTTGAAAAATGGTAAGGGTACCCCCTTCTCATTTTTCCACTTTCAAAATGGCCAAATATTTTTTTTCGAGATATCGATTTTTTACCATCTCCATTGGCTTCAAGTGGCCCATTTCCGGCTCAAAACACATGCGACTTGTATTTTTTTTTTAATTTTTAAAATTGACCATTCCCGGCATAGGGAATCCTATGTTAAATTTTGCGAAACGGCACTTTTTTTCAAAAAATTTCGAGATATCGAATTAAAACCTTCGCCATTGTTTTCAAGTGGCATATTTACCAACCGATTTCATTAACGAAAAAATTCTAAAAAATTTTTTTGTAAAAATACCATTTTTGTCGAAAAATGGTAAGGGTACCCCCTTCTCATCTTTCCACTTTCAAAATGGCCAAATATTTTTTTTCGAGATATCGATTTTTTACCATCTCCATTGGCTTCAAGTGGCCCATTTCCGGCTCAAAACACATGCGACTTGTATTTTTTTTTTAATTTTTAAAATTGACCATTCCCGGCATAGGGAATCCTATGTTAAATTTTGCGAAACGGCACTTTTTTTCAAAAAATTTCGAGATATCGAATTAAAACCTTCGCCATTGTTTTCAAGTGGCATATTTACCAACCGATTTCATTAACGAAAAAATTCTAAAAAATTTTTTTGTAAAAATACCATTTTTGTCGAAAAATGGTAAGGGTACCCCCTTCTCATCTTTCCACTTTCAAAATGGCCAAATATTTTTTTTCGAGATATCGATTTTTTACCATCTCCATTGGCTTCAAGTGGCCCATTTCCGGCTCAAAACACACGCGACTTGTATTTTTTTTTTTATTTTTAAAATTGACCATTCCCGGCATAGGGAATCCTATGTTAAATTTTGCGAAACGGCACTTTTTTTCAAAAAATTTCGAGATATCGAATTAAAACCTTCGCCATTGTTTTCAAGTGGCATATTTACCAACCGATTTCATTAACGAAAAAATTCTAAAAAATTTTTTTTCAAAAATGCCATTTTTGTCGAAAAATGGTAAACCTATGGTACCCCTACAATTTTTCGACAAAAATGGTATTTTTGAAAAAAAATTTTTTAGAATTTTTTCGTTAATGAAATCGGTTGGTAAATATGCCACTTGAAAACAATGGCGGAGGTTTTAATTCGATATCTCGAAATTTTTCGAAAAAAAGTGCCGTTTCGCAAAATTAAACATAGGATTCCCTATGCTGAGAATGGTCAATTTTAAAAATTAAAAAAAAAATACAAGTCGCGTGTGTTTTGAGCCGGAAATGGGCCACTTGAAGCCAATGGAGATGGTAAAAAATCCATATCTCGAAAAAAAATATTTTGCCATTTCAAAAGTCGAAAAATGGTAAGGGGGTACCCTTACCATTTTTCGACAAAAATGGTATTTTTACAAAAAAATTTTTTAGAATTTTTTCGTTAATGAAATCGGTTGGTAAATATGCCACTTGAAAACAATGGCGAAGGTTTTAATTCGATATCTCGAAATTTTTTGAAAAAAAGTGCCGTTTCGCAAAATTTAACATAGGATTCCCTATGCTGAGAATGGTCAATTTTAAAAATTAAAAAAAAAATACAAGTCGCGTGTGTTTTGAGCCGGAAATGGGCCACTTGAAGCCAATGGAGATGGTAAAAAATCGATATCTCGAAAAAAAATATTTGGCCATTTTGAAAGTGGAAAAATGAGAAGGGGGTACCCTTACCATTTTTCGACAAAAATGGTATTTTTACAAAAAAATTTTTTAGAATTTTTTCGTTAATGAAATCGGTTGGTAAATATGCCACTTGAAAACAATGGCGAAGGTTTTAATTCGATATCTCGAAATTTTTTGAAAAAAAGTGCCGTTTCGCAAAATTTAACATAGGATTCCCTATGCTGAGAATGGTCAATTTTAAAAATTAAAAAAAAAATACAAGTCGCGTGTGTTTTGAGCCGGAAATGGGCCACTTGAAGCCAATGGAGATGGTAAAAAATCCATATCTCGAAAAAAAATATTTTGCCATTTCAAAAGTCGAAAAATGGTAAGGGGGTACCCTTACCATTTTTCAACAAAAATGGTATTTTTGAAAAAAAATTTTTTAGAATTTTTTCGTTAATGAAATCGGTTGGTAAATATGCCACTTGAAAACAATGGCGAAGGTTTTAATTCGATATCTCGAAATTTTTTGAAAAAAAGTGCCGTTTCGCAAAATTTAACATAGGATTCCCTATGCTGAGAATGGTCAATTTTAAAAATTAAAAAAAAAATACAAGTCGCGTGTGTTTTGAGCCGGAAATGGGCCACTTGAAGCCAATGGAGATGGTAAAAAATCCATATCTCGAAAAAAAATATTTTGCCATTTCAAAAGTCGAAAAATGGTAAAGGGGTACCCTTACCATTTTTCGACAAAAATGTTATTTTTACAAAAAAATTTTTTAGAATTTTTTCGTTAATGAAATCGGTTGGTAAATATGCCACTTGAAAACAATGGCGGAGGTTTTAATTCGATATCTCGAAATTTTTTGAAAAAAAGTGCCGTTTCGCAAAATTTAACATAGGATTCCCTATGCTGAGAATGGTCAATTTTAAAAATTAAAAAAAAAATACAAGTCGCGTGTGTTTTGAGCCGGAAATGGGCCACTTGAAGCCAATGGAGATGGTAAAAAATCGATATCTCGAAAAAAAATATTTGGCCATTTTGAAAGTGGAAAAATGAGAAGGGGGTACCCTTACCATTTTTCGACAAAAATGGTATTTTTACAAAAAAATTTTTTAGAATTTTTTCGTTAATGAAATCGGTTGGTAAATATGCCACTTGAAAACAATGGCGAAGGTTTTAATTCGATATCTCGAAATTTGTTGAAAAAAAGTGCCGTTTCGCAAAATTTAACATAGGATTCCCTATGCTGAGAATGGTCAATTTTAAAAATTAAAAAAAAAATACAAGTCGCGTGTGTTTTGAGCCGGAAATGGGCCACTTGAAGCCAATGGAGATGGTAAAAAATCGATATCTCGAAAAAAAATATTTGGCCATTTTGAAAGTGGAAAAATGAGAAGGGGGTACCCTTACCATTTTTCGACTTTTGAAATGGCAAAATATTTTTTTTCGAGATATGGATTTTTTACCATCTCCATTGGCTTCAAGTGGCCCATTTCCGGCTCAAAACACATGCGACTTGTATTTTTTTTTTAATTTTTAAAATTGACCATTCTCAGCATAGGGAATCCTATGTTAAATTTTGCGAAACGGCACTTTTTTTCAAAAAATTTCGAGATATCGAATTAAAACCTTCGCCATTGTTTTCAAGTGGCATATTTACCAACCGATTTCATTAACGAAAAAATTCTAAAAAATTTTTTTGTAAAAATACCATTTTTGTTGAAAAATGGTAAGGGTACCCCCTTCTCATTTTTCCACTTTCAAAATGGCCAAATATTTTTTTTCGAGATATCGATTTTTTACCATCTCCATTGGCTTCAAGTGGCCCATTTCCGGCTCAAAACACATGCGACTTGTATTTTTTTTTTAATTTTTAAAATTGACCATTCCCGGCATAGGGAATCCTATGTTAAATTTTGCGAAACGGCACTTTTTTTCAAAAAATTTCGAGATATCGAATTAAAACCTTCGCCATTGTTTTCAAGTGGCATATTTACCAACCGATTTCATTAACGAAAAAATTCTAAAAAATTTTTTTGTAAAAATACCATTTTTGTCGAAAAATGGTAAGGGTACCCCCTTCTCATCTTTCCACTTTCAAAATGGCCAAATATTTTTTTTCGAGATATCGATTTTTTACCATCTCCATTGGCTTCAAGTGGCCCATTTCCGGCTCAAAACACATGCGACTTGTATTTTTTTTTTAATTTTTAAAATTGACCATTCCCGGCATAGGGAATCCTACGTTAAATTTTGCGAAACGGCACTTTTTTTCAAAAAATTTCGAGATATCGAATTAAAACCTTCGCCATTGTTTTCAAGTGGCATATTTACCAACCGATTTCATTAACGAAAAAATTCTAAAAAATTTTTTTTCAAAAATACCATTTTTGTCGAAAAATGGTAAGGGTACCCCCTTCTCATTTTTCCACTTTCAAAATGGCCAAATATTTTTTTTCGAGATATCGATTTTTTACCATCTCCATTGGCTTCAAGTGGCCCATTTCCGGCTCAAAACACACGCGACTTGTATTTTTTTTTTTATTTTTAAAATTGACCATTCCCGGCATAGGGAATCCTATGTTAAATTTTGCGAAACGGCACTTTTTTTCAAAAAATTTCGAGATATCGAATTAAAACCTTCGCCATTGTTTTCAAGTGGCATATTTACCAACCGATTTCATTAACGAAAAAATTCTAAAAAATTTTTTTTCAAAAATACCATTTTTGTCGAAAAATGGTAAACCTATGGTACCCCTACAATTTTTCGACAAAAATGGTATTTTTGAAAAAAAATTTTTTAGAATTTTTTCGTTAATGAAATCGGTTGGTAAATATGCCACTTGAAAACAATGGCGGAGGTTTTAATTCGATATCTCGAAATTTTTCGAAAAAAAGTGCCGTTTCGCAAAATTAAACATAGGATTCCCTATGCTGAGAATGGTCAATTTTAAAAATTAAAAAAAAAATACAAGTCGCGTGTGTTTTGAGCCGGAAATGGGCCACTTGAAGCCAATGGAGATGGTAAAAAATCGATATCTCGAAAAAAAATATTTGGCCATTTTGAAAGTGGAAAAATGAGAAGGGGGTACCCTTACAATTTTTCGACAAAAGTGGTATTTTTACAAAAAAATTTTTTAGAATTTTTTCGTTAATGAAATCGGTTGGTAAATATGCCACTTGAAAACAATGGCGGAGGTTTTAATTCGATATCTCGAAATTTTTTGAAAAAAAGTGCCGTTTCGCAAAATTTAACATAGGATTCCCTATGCTGAGAATGGTCAATTTTAAAAATTAAAAAAAAAATACAAGTCGCGTGTGTTTTGAGCCGGAAATGGGCCACTTGAAGCCAATGGAGATGGTAAAAAATCCATATCTCGAAAAAAAATATTTTGCCATTTCAAAAGTCGAAAAATGGTAAGGGGGTACCCTTACCATTTTTCGACAAAAATGGTATTTTTACAAAAAAATTTTTTAGAATTTTTTCGTTAATGAAATCGGTTGGTAAATATGCCACTTGAAAACAATGGCGGAGGTTTTAATTCGATATCTCGAAATTTTTTGAAAAAAAGTGCCGTTTCGCAAAATTTAACATAGGATTCCCTATGCTGAGAATGGTCAATTTTAAAAATTAAAAAAAAGATACAAGTTGCATGTTATAAAAATTAAAAAAAAGATACAAGTTGCATGTGTTTTGAGCCGGAAATGGGCCACTTGAAGCCAATGGAGATGGTAAAAAATCGATATCTCGAAAAAAAATATTTGGCCATTTTGAAAGTGGAAAAATGAGAAGGGGGTACCCTTACCATTTTTCGACAAAAATGGTATTTTTACAAAAAAATTTTTTAGAATTTTTTCGTTAATGAAATCGGTTGGTAAATATGCCACTTGAAAACAATGGCGGAGGTTTTAATTCGATATCTCGAAATTTTTTGAAAAAAAGTGCCGTTTCGCAAAATTTAACATAGGATTCCCTATGCTGAGAATGGTCAATTTTAAAAATTAAAAAAAAGATACAAGTTGCATGTGTTTTGAGCCGGAAATGGGCCACTTGAAGCCAATGGAGATGGTAAAAAATCGATATCTCGAAAAAAAATATTTGGCCATTTTGAAAGTGGAAAAATGAGAAGGGGGTACCCTTACCATTTTTCGACTTTTGAAATGGCAAAATATTTTTTTTCGAGATATGGATTTTTTACCATCTCCATTGGCTTCAAGTGGCCCATTTCCTGCTCAAAACACACGCGACTTGTATTTTTTTTTTAATTTTTAAAATTGACCATTCTCAGCATAGGGAATCCTATGTTAAATTTTGCGAAACGGCACTTTTTTTCAAAAAATTTCGAGATATCGAATTAAAACCTCCGCCATTGTTTTCAAGTGGCATATTTACCAACCGATTTCATTAACGAAAAAATTCTAAAAAATTTTTTTGTAAAAATACCATTTTTGTCGAAAAATGGTAAACCTATGGTACCCCTACAATTTTTCGACAAAAATGGTATTTTTGAAAAAAAAAATTTTTAGAATTTTTTCGTTAATGAAATCGGTTGGTAAATATGCCACTTGAAAACAATGGCGAAGGTTTTAATTCGATATCTCGAAATTTTTTGAAAAAAAGTGCCGTTTCGCAAAATTAAACATAGGATTCCCTATGCCGGGAATGGTCAATTTTAAAAATTAAAAAAAAGATACAAGTTGCATGTGTTTTGAGCCGGAAATGGGCCACTTGAAGCCAATGGAGATGGTAAAAAATCGATATCTCGAAAAAAAATATTTGGCCATTTTGAAAGTGGAAAAATGAGAAGGGGGTACCCTTACAATTTTTCGACAAAAGTGGTATTTTTACAAAAAAATTTTTTAGAATTTTTTCGTTAATGAAATCGGTTGGTAAATATGCCACTTGAAAACAATGGCGGAGGTTTTAATTCGATATCTCGAAATTTTTTGAAAAAAAGTGCCGTTTCGCAAAATTTAACATAGGATTCCCTATGCTGAGAATGGTCAATTTTAAAAATTAAAAAAAAGATACAAGTTGCATGTGTTTTGAGCCGGAAATGGGCCACTTGAAGCCAATGGAGATGGTAAAAAATCGATATCTCGAAAAAAAATATTTGGCCATTTTGAAAGTGGAAAAATGAGAAGGGGGTACCCTTACCATTTTTCGACTTTTGAAATGGCAAAATATTTTTTTTCGAGATATGGATTTTTTACCATCTCCATTGGCTTCAAGTGGCCCATTTCCGGCTCAAAACACACGCGACTTGTATTTTTTTTTTAATTTTTAAAATTGACCATTCTCAGCATAGGGAATCCTATGTTAAATTTTGCGAAACGGCACTTTTTTTCAAAAAATTTCGAGATATCGAATTAAAACCTCCGCCATTGTTTTCAAGTGGCATATTTACCAACCGATTTCATTAACGAAAAAATTCTAAAAAATTTTTTTTCAAAAATACCATTTTTGTCGAAAAATGGTAAGGGTACCCCCTTCTCATTTTTCCACTTTCAAAATGGCCAAATATTTTTTTTCGAGATATCGATTTTTTACCATCTCCATTGGCTTCAAGTGGCCCATTTCCGGCTCAAAACACACGCGACTTGTATTTTTTTTTTAATTTTTAAAATTGACCATTCTCAGCATAGGGAATCCTATGTTAAATTTTGCGAAACGGCACTTTTTTTCAAAAAATTTCGAGATATCGAATTAAAACCTTCGCCATTGTTTTCAAGTGGCATATTTACCAACCGATTTCATTAACGAAAAAATTCTAAAAAATTTTTTTGTAAAAATCCCATTTTTGTCGAAAAATGGTAAACCTATGGTACCCCTACAATTTTTCGACAAAAATGGTATTTTTGAAAAAAAAATTTTTAGAATTTTTTCGTTAATGAAATCGGTTGGTAAATATGCCACTTGAAAACAATGGCGAAGGTTTTAATTCGATATCTCGAAATTTTTTGAAAAAAAGTGCCGTTTCGCAAAATTAAACATAGGATTCCCTATGCCGGGAATGGTCAATTTTAAAAATTAAAAAAAAAATACAAGTCGCATGTGTTTTGAGCCGGAAATGGGCCACTTGAAGCCAATGGAGATGGTAAAAAATCGATATCTCGAAAAAAAATATTTGGCCATTTTGAAAGTGGAAAAATGAGAAGGGGGTACCCTTACAATTTTTCGACAAAAGTGGTATTTTTACAAAAAAATTTTTTAGAATTTTTTCGTTAATGAAATCGGTTGGTAAATATGCCACTTGAAAACAATGGCGGAGGTTTTAATTCGATATCTCGAAATTTTTTGAAAAAAAGTGCCGTTTCGCAAAATTTAACATAGGATTCCCTATGCTGAGAATGGTCAATTTTAAAAATTAAAAAAAAAATACAAGTCGCGTGTGTTTTGAGCCGGAAATGGGCCACTTGAAGCCAATGGAGATGGTAAAAAATCGATATCTCGAAAAAAAATATTTGGCCATTTTGAAAGTGGAAAAATGAGAAGGGGGTACCCTTACCATTTTTCGACTTTTGAAATGGCAAAATATTTTTTTTCGAGATATGGATTTTTTACCATCTCCATTGGCTTCAAGTGGCCCATTTCCGGCTCAAAACACATGCGACTTGTATTTTTTTTTTAATTTTTAAAATTGACCATTCTCAGCATAGGGAATCCTATGTTAAATTTTGCGAAACGGCACTTTTTTTCAAAAAATTTCGAGATATCGAATTAAAACCTTCGCCATTGTTTTCAAGTGGCATATTTACCAACCGATTTCATTAACGAAAAAATTCTAAAAAATTTTTTTGTAAAAATACCATTTTTGTTGAAAAATGGTAAGGGTACCCCCTTCTCATTTTTCCACTTTCAAAATGGCCAAATATTTTTTTTCGAGATATCGATTTTTTACCATCTCCATTGGCTTCAAGTGGCCCATTTCCGGCTCAAAACACATGCGACTTGTATTTTTTTTTTAATTTTTAAAATTGACCATTCCCGGCATAGGGAATCCTATGTTAAATTTTGCGAAACGGCACTTTTTTTCAAAAAATTTCGAGATATCGAATTAAAACCTTCGCCATTGTTTTCAAGTGGCATATTTACCAACCGATTTCATTAACGAAAAAATTCTAAAAAATTTTTTTGTAAAAATACCATTTTTGTCGAAAAATGGTAAGGGTACCCCCTTCTCATCTTTCCACTTTCAAAATGGCCAAATATTTTTTTTCGAGATATCGATTTTTTACCATCTCCATTGGCTTCAAGTGGCCCATTTCCGGCTCAAAACACATGCGACTTGTATTTTTTTTTTAATTTTTAAAATTGACCATTCCCGGCATAGGGAATCCTATGTTAAATTTTGCGAAACGGCACTTTTTTTCAAAAAATTTCGAGATATCGAATTAAAACCTTCGCCATTGTTTTCAAGTGGCATATTTACCAACCGATTTCATTAACGAAAAAATTCTAAAAAATTTTTTTTCAAAAATACCATTTTTGTCGAAAAATGGTAAGGGTACCCCCTTCTCATTTTTCCACTTTCAAAATGGCCAAATATTTTTTTTCGAGATATCGATTTTTTACCATCTCCATTGGCTTCAAGTGGCCCATTTCCGGCTCAAAACACACGCGACTTGTATTTTTTTTTTTATTTTTAAAATTGACCATTCCCGGCATAGGGAATCCTATGTTAAATTTTGCGAAACGGCACTTTTTTTCAAAAAATTTCGAGATATCGAATTAAAACCTCCGCCATTGTTTTCAAGTGGCATATTTACCAACCGATTTCATTAACGAAAAAATTCTAAAAAATTTTTTTGTAAAAATACCATTTTTGTCGAAAAATGGTAAGGGTACCCCCTTACCATTTTTCGACTTTTGAAATGGCAAAATATTTTTTTTCGAGATATGGATTTTTTACCATCTCCATTGGCTTCAAGTGGCCCATTTCCGGCTCAAAACACATGCGACTTGTATTTTTTTTTTAATTTTTAAAATTGACCATTCTCAGCATAGGGAATCCTATGTTAAATTTTGCGAAACGGCACTTTTTTTCAAAAAATTTCGAGATATCGAATTAAAACCTTCGCCATTGTTTTCAAGTGGCATATTTACCAACCGATTTCATTAACGAAAAAATTCTAAAAAATTTTTTTGTGAAAATACCATTTTTGTCGAAAAATGGTAAACCTATGGTACCCCTACAATTTTTCGACAAAAATGGTATTTTTGAAAAAAAATTTTTTAGAATTTTTTCGTTAATGAAATCGGTTGGTAAATATGCCACTTGAAAACAATGGCGAAGGTTTTAATTCGATATCTCGAAATTTTTTGAAAAAAAGTGCCGTTTCGCAAAATTAAACATAGGATTCCCTATGCCGGGAATGGTCAATTTTAAAAATTAAAAAAAAAATACAAGTCGCATGTGTTTTGAGCCGGAAATGGGCCACTTGAAGCCAATGGAGATGGTAAAAAATCGATATCTCGAAAAAAAATATTTGGCCATTTTGAAAGTGGAAAAATGAGAAGGGGGTACCCTTACAATTTTTCGACAAAAGTGGTATTTTTACAAAAAAATTTTTTAGAATTTTTTCGTTAATGAAATCGGTTGGTAAATATGCCACTTGAAAACAATGGCGGAGGTTTTAATTCGATATCTCGAAATTTTTTGAAAAAAAGTGCCGTTTCGCAAAATTTAACATAGGATTCCCTATGCTGAGAATGGTCAATTTTAAAAATTAAAAAAAAAATACAAGTCGCGTGTGTTTTGAGCCGGAAATGGGCCACTTGAAGCCAATGGAGATGGTAAAAAATCCATATCTCGAAAAAAAATATTTTGCCATTTCAAAAGTCGAAAAATGGTAAGGGGGTACCCTTACCATTTTTCGACAAAAATGGTATTTTTACAAAAAAATTTTTTAGAATTTTTTCGTTAATGAAATCGGTTGGTAAATATGCCACTTGAAAACAATGGCGGAGGTTTTAATTCGATATCTCGAAATTTTTTGAAAAAAAGTGCCGTTTCGCAAAATTTAACATAGGATTCCCTATGCTGAGAATGGTCAATTTTAAAAATTAAAAAAAAGATACAAGTTGCATGTGTTTTGAGCCGGAAATGGGCCACTTGAAGCCAATGGAGATGGTAAAAAATCGATATCTCGAAAAAAAATATTTGGCCATTTTGAAAGTGGAAAAATGAGAAGGGGGTACCCTTACCATTTTTCGACTTTTGAAATGGCAAAATATTTTTTTTCGAGATATGGATTTTTTACCATCTCCATTGGCTTCAAGTGGCCCATTTCCGGCTCAAAACACATGCGACTTGTATTTTTTTTTTAATTTTTAAAATTGACCATTCTCAGCATAGGGAATCCTATGTTAAATTTTGCGAAACGGCACTTTTTTTCAAAAAATTTCGAGATATCGAATTAAAACCTTCGCCATTGTTTTCAAGTGGCATATTTACCAACCGATTTCATTAACGAAAAAATTCTAAAAAATTTTTTTGTAAAAATACCATTTTTGTTGAAAAATGGTAAGGGTACCCCCTTCTCATTTTTCCACTTTCAAAATGGCCAAATATTTTTTTTCGAGATATCGATTTTTTACCATCTCCATTGGCTTCAAGTGGCCCATTTCCGGCTCAAAACACATGCGACTTGTATTTTTTTTTTAATTTTTAAAATTGACCATTCCCGGCATAGGGAATCCTATGTTAAATTTTGCGAAACGGCACTTTTTTTCAAAAAATTTCGAGATATCGAATTAAAACCTTCGCCATTGTTTTCAAGTGGCATATTTACCAACCGATTTCATTAACGAAAAAATTCTAAAAAATTTTTTTGTAAAAATACCATTTTTGTCGAAAAATGGTAAGGGTACCCCCTTCTCATCTTTCCACTTTCAAAATGGCCAAATATTTTTTTTCGAGATATCGATTTTTTACCATCTCCATTGGCTTCAAGTGGCCCATTTCCGGCTCAAAACACATGCGACTTGTATTTTTTTTTTAATTTTTAAAATTGCCCATTCCCGGCATAGGGAATCCTATGTTAAATTTTGCGAAACGGCACTTTTTTTCAAAAAATTTCGAGATATCGAATTAAAACCTTCGCCATTGTTTTCAAGTGGCATATTTACCAACCGATTTCATTAACGAAAAAATTCTAAAAAATTTTTTTTCAAAAATACCATTTTTGTCGAAAAATGGTAAGGGTACCCCCTTCTCATTTTTCCACTTTCAAAATGGCCAAATATTTTTTTTCGAGATATCGATTTTTTACCATCTCCATTGGCTTCAAGTGGCCCATTTCCGGCTCAAAACACATGCGACTTGTATTTTTTTTTTAATTTTTAAAATTGACCATTCCCGGCATAGGGAATCCTATGTTAAATTTTGCGAAACGGCACTTTTTTTCAAAAAATTTCGAGATATCGAATTAAAACCTTCGCCATTGTTTTCAAGTGGCATATTTACCAACCGATTTCATTAACGAAAAAATTCTAAAAAATTTTTTTGTAAAAATACCATTTTTGTCGAAAAATGGTAAGGGTACCCCCTTCTCATCTTTCCACTTTCAAAATGGCCAAATATTTTTTTTCGAGATATCGATTTTTTACCATCTCCATTGGCTTCAAGTGGCCCATTTCCGGCTCAAAACACACGCGACTTGTATTTTTTTTTTAATTTTTAAAATTGACCATTCTCAGCATAGGGAATCCTATGTTAAATTTTGCGAAACGGCACTTTTTTTCAAAAAATTTCGAGATATCGAATTAAAACCTTCGCCATTGTTTTCAAGTGGCATATTTACCAACCGATTTCATTAACGAAAAAATTCTAAAAAATTTTTTTGTAAAAATACCATTTTTGTCGAAAAATGGTAAGGGTACCCCCTTCTCATTTTTCCACTTTCAAAATGGTCAAATATTTTTTTTCGAGATATCGATTTTTTACCATCTCCATTGGCTTCAAGTGGCCCATTTCCGGCTCAAAACACATGCGACTTGTATTTTTTTTTTAATTTTTAAAATTGACCATTCCCGGCATAGGGAATCCTATGTTAAATTTTGCGAAACGGCACTTTTTTCAAAAAATTTCGAGATATCGAATTAAAACCTTCGCCATTGTTTTCAAGTGGCATATTTACCAACCGATTTCATTAACGAAAAAATTCTAAAAAATTTTTTTGTAAAAATACCATTTTTGTCGAAAAATGGTAAACCTATGGTACCCCTACAATTTTTCGACAAAAATGGTATTTTTGAAAAAAAATTTTTTAGAATTTTTTCGTTAATGAAATCGGTTGGTAAATATGCCACTTGAAAACAATGGCGAAGGTTTTAATTCGATATCTCGAAATTTTTTGAAAAAAAGTGCCGTTTCGCAAAATTAAACATAGGATTCCCTATGCCGGGAATGGTCAATTTTAAAAATTAAAAAAAAGATACAAGTTGCAAAAAGATACAAGTCGCAAAATTTAACATAGGATTCCCTATGCTGAGAATGGTCAATTTTAAAAATTAAAAAAAAGATACAAGTTGCATGTGTTTTGAGCCGGAAATGGGCCACTTGAAGCCAATGGAGATGGTAAAAAATCGATATCTCGAAAAAAAAAATTTGGCCATTTTGAAAGTGGAAAAATGAGAAGGGGGTACCCTTCTCATTTTTCGACTTTTGAAATGGCAAAATATTTTTTTTCGAGATATGGATTTTTTACCATCTCCATTGGCTTCAAGTGGCCCATTTCCGGCTCAAAACACACGCGACTTGTATTTTTTTTTTAATTTTTAAAATTGACCATTCTCAGCATAGGGAATCCTATGTTAAATTTTGCGAAACGGCACTTTTTTTCAAAAAATTTCGAGATATCGAATTAAAACCTCCGCCATTGTTTTCAAGTGGCATATTTACCAACCGATTTCATTAACGAAAAAATTCTAAAAAATTTTTTTGTAAAAATACCATTTTTGTCGAAAAATGGTAAACCTATGGTACCCCTACAATTTTTCGACAAAAATGGTATTTTTGAAAAAAAAATTTTTAGAATTTTTTCGTTAATGAAATCGGTTGGTAAATATGCCACTTGAAAACAATGGCGAAGGTTTTAATTCGATATCTCGAAATTTTTTGAAAAAAAGTGCCGTTTCGCAAAATTAAACATAGGATTCCCTATGCCGGGAATGGTCAATTTTAAAAATTAAAAAAAAGATACAAGTTGCATGTGTTTTGAGCCGGAAATGGGCCACTTGAAGCCAATGGAGATGGTAAAAAATCGATATCTCGAAAAAAAATATTTGGCCATTTTGAAAGTGGAAAAATGAGAAGGGGGTACCCTTACAATTTTTCGACAAAAGTGGTATTTTTACAAAAAAATTTTTTAGAATTTTTTCGTTAATGAAATCGGTTGGTAAATATGCCACTTGAAAACAATGGCGGAGGTTTTAATTCGATATCTCGAAATTTTTTGAAAAAAAGTGCCGTTTCGCAAAATTTAACATAGGATTCCCTATGCTGAGAATGGTCAATTTTAAAAATTAAAAAAAAGATACAAGTTGCATGTGTTTTGAGCCGGAAATGGGCCACTTGAAGCCAATGGAGATGGTAAAAAATCGATATCTCGAAAAAAAATATTTGGCCATTTTGAAAGTGGAAAAATGAGAAGGGGGTACCCTTACCATTTTTCGACTTTTGAAATGGCAAAATATTTTTTTTCGAGATATGGATTTTTTACCATCTCCATTGGCTTCAAGTGGCCCATTTCCGGCTCAAAACACACGCGACTTGTATTTTTTTTTTAATTTTTAAAATTGACCATTCTCAGCATAGGGAATCCTATGTTAAATTTTGCGAAACGGCACTTTTTTTCAAAAAATTTCGAGATATCGAATTAAAACCTCCGCCATTGTTTTCAAGTGGCATATTTACCAACCGATTTCATTAACGAAAAAATTCTAAAAAATTTTTTTTCAAAAATACCATTTTTGTCGAAAAATGGTAAGGGTACCCCCTTCTCATTTTTCCACTTTCAAAATGGCCAAATATTTTTTTTCGAGATATCGATTTTTTACCATCTCCATTGGCTTCAAGTGGCCCATTTCCGGCTCAAAACACACGCGACTTGTATTTTTTTTTTAATTTTTAAAATTGACCATTCTCAGCATAGGGAATCCTATGTTAAATTTTGCGAAACGGCACTTTTTTTCAAAAAATTTCGAGATATCGAATTAAAACCTTCGCCATTGTTTTCAAGTGGCATATTTACCAACCGATTTCATTAACGAAAAAATTCTAAAAAATTTTTTTGTAAAAATCCCATTTTTGTCGAAAAATGGTAAACCTATGGTACCCCTACAATTTTTCGACAAAAATGGTATTTTTGAAAAAAAAATTTTTAGAATTTTTTCGTTAATGAAATCGGTTGGTAAATATGCCACTTGAAAACAATGGCGAAGGTTTTAATTCGATATCTCGAAATTTTTTGAAAAAAAGTGCCGTTTCGCAAAATTAAACATAGGATTCCCTATGCCGGGAATGGTCAATTTTAAAAATTAAAAAAAAAATACAAGTCGCATGTGTTTTGAGCCGGAAATGGGCCACTTGAAGCCAATGGAGATGGTAAAAAATCGATATCTCGAAAAAAAATATTTGGCCATTTTGAAAGTGGAAAAATGAGAAGGGGGTACCCTTACAATTTTTCGACAAAAGTGGTATTTTTACAAAAAAATTTTTTAGAATTTTTTCGTTAATGAAATCGGTTGGTAAATATGCCACTTGAAAACAATGGCGGAGGTTTTAATTCGATATCTCGAAATTTTTTGAAAAAAAGTGCCGTTTCGCAAAATTTAACATAGGATTCCCTATGCTGAGAATGGTCAATTTTAAAAATTAAAAAAAAAATACAAGTCGCGTGTGTTTTGAGCCGGAAATGGGCCACTTGAAGCCAATGGAGATGGTAAAAAATCCATATCTCGAAAAAAAATATTTTGCCATTTCAAAAGTCGAAAAATGGTAAGGGTACCCCCTTCTCATTTTCCACTTTCAAGAATCGTAGTTATTCCACTGTATAATGAAATCCAATCAAAGTCGGAAGAATAACGGATGAAACGAGTGAATATGTGCCGAGACGGTTTTTTTCGTTCTTCAGCCACGAATCTTCGATGGTCGGTAATAGTATTATAGGGTACCGTGGCTCTTCGACGCCCCCGCACGCCGGGCTATTCGTTTTCAACCCGGTATAAAGGGAATGAAAAATTCATTTATCCTCCCGTAAATTGCGTGTCCGATCGGCCACAAGCTTTGAGGCTATCTACAACATCGTGCGGCTGTAGGGTAGTAGCCGTTAATCGCCTTCCGCCCAACCCATGGCTGCTGTGTATGTGCGAGGAAAAGAGGGGCAAAGGATAGGATGGAGAAACAGGGCTGGATTTCATCACGTTCCTTTATTGGCATCCCATCGTTCGCTAATATTGGATCGTTTCGTTCCGAGAGACTTCCGTTTATCGTGTAAGAGAGGAAGAAGAAAAAAATTCGCAGCACACGTCGCGTCATTCTCGGATCTCATCAATTTTGCCTTCGCCGTTTATAATCGCATTGTTATGTTTAACGACTACGCCGCGTGGCGGTACTCGAAGAACGAGAACCGCGAGAGACTCTGCAGCTGTCGGAATAAATGTAGACATTTTTCATCGCTCTTATCTTTTATGTACCTGGATATTTATCTACTCGCTGTCCTTGGCTGGGAATGCTCGTCTGACTGCGAGATATATTTTAATTTAATTGCGGCTGCGACACCCTCCCACGGAAAGGTCTGGAGGGATAACGATGGGCGACACGGGAATTCCAAGAAGAGCTCTACGGTCGCTCGATTGTCTAAGATTTAAGGTAGCCTGACGTACTAGACACCCGTAGATCCGGATCGATGAGTTCCCACTTAATATGCAAAGAAAAGTATGGGAAAGAATATGCAGAAAAAATAACGTTATGCCAATAAAACCACAGTTTACCCAGTCTGTTTTACCGTAATGACTGCTTTAACACAGTTCTCGAGATAATAAGCTACGGTTTGCGGAGCTTTTTACGTTACCCGAGAAACACTAATTCCCGACTGGCTACAGAGGATATTTACCAGGAAGAGTAAGGAGAGTTCTACGCTCGCTCAGTTGTCTGAGACTTCAGGTGATTCCTCTCGTACTAGATACTGGTACACTGAGAGAAGGATCTTGGAAAAACTACCAAGTCATATGGTAAATTTCGATCAATCAGCATGGTACGCCAGCGCCATCACTAGCGATATGTGAAATTTTCGCAGGGACCATAGAATTTTTTTTCTCGAAGTCGGGTCGGCAAAACTTTGCGTATCTGGATAATAATTTTGTCGATAAAACAAAAAATTTTGTGGAGGAAATTAAAACTGAGAATTCCGTGGATAAAAATTTAAAATTTCGTCGATACATTTTTTTATGTATGAATAAAGACGTAAAACTGATACATTTTCTAGTAAAAAGTACTTATGTGGCAAAATTACGGGATGTTCGGGTAATATCTGCGATAGCGAAAAATTCCACATTTTCTCGCAGAATGTGTTAAGTTTTATACGACTGTTTGCCAGGATGTCGCGCTAATTCCCATATACCTGAAAGTTCTGTCGGTTCTTACCAGATTTATGGTAATTTCTATCAAATCCTTCTCTCAGTGTAGATGCGGATCAATGAGTTCCCACTTAATGTAGAAAGAAATGTATGCCAACGAATTAGCAAAAACATAAAAGTTGTGCCAATAAATCCACAGTTTACGCAGTTTGTTTCACCGTAATGACCTAACACAGTTCTCGAGATAAAAAAAAACAGCGGTTTGTGGTGCTTTTTACGTTATCCGAGAAACACTAATTCCCGACCGGGTAGCGAGGATATTTACCATCCGCCGCTGTTACTCACTGTCTCCCCTTTTCGCTAACTTCCGACTGAAGCTGCGTTCCCCCGAGCCCGGTTCGGGCGATGCAATTACCAATTCCATCCGTGTAGAATTGGCAGCTTTAATCCCGTAATTGTGTTCGGCATGAGAGACGAATGCTCGATATCAATTCGGACCGTGTAAACTGAATCAATTTAGGTCGAATTGCGAGGTTAACCGTCGAGATACACCCGGGATAAATATCGTTCTCCCTGTCCCGTCCCGATGAGAGAAAGATGCGCTCAACTCCAAACACGGACATGTTTTTCTTGGGACTACGCAGAATGACCCTTGCAAAAGTGAACTCCTCTACATCGAGAAGCAGGCATTGCACTCGAAAACTCAGAGACCCGTTCGACACGAGTGTCTCGTTGTGTCATCATTTCGCGGACAAGTGTATCGCGCAATAATATTTTGTCTGGAAATAAACGACGACGAGGCATCCACCAAAGATAACAACTCACCCGGAAGGCATCTCGAAGTTCTTGTTCCTCCTGCTCCTCCTGACTGAGATCCGTAGGTGCGGCGGCGCTCGCGCTTCCGATATTGCTCACGATCTTGACAAATTCGACCAGGCTCACGTTTCCGTCGCCTGCAATTCAGAACGCAGCGTGAAACATCAGAAAAACATTGTAACGAAATTATGTAAATTTGTATTTCGAGGATAGATGTTATAGTTGTGACACACCAATCAACTAATTACGAAATTTGCGTATGTCTGGAAGAATTTTGCGGATAATATACAAGAGTAATTCCCTGACTCTTTTCCTTCGGGGATGTCGGGAGATGCGCAGTGTCTCTATCGTGACGATTGGGGAAGAAAGGGAACAGCGAGAAAAGCCTCGTGTCGGACGCCTTCGACTGTGCGTGGCCGGCCAATCTATACTGCAATTTATCGTCTCTTTCACGGATATTCCGCGAGTCCCGGAGGCCAAGAAAGAGCCACATGGGAAGCTTTTTATTTCATAAGTTGAGTACACATTTGAACTATATTTTTGGGAATTTTATTTGTCGATACACCCCGGGGGTCCGAACGTTTGAGATATTCGGAGGTTCATGGACAGTTATCTATCTCAATTACGATATCGGAGCGACGACCGGTCGATTATGCGTTGCACGGAGAAATGACTAAAATGTTTAAACTGTGAGATTTATTGAGTAAAAATACTAGTGAAAGAGAGCGTACGTGACAACGGTTCGGGACGTCGAGATGAACTGAAGAAAGGGCCTGACGGGAGCACAATAAGACGACCGCCGTCCGCACGTAATGGGTGCAGCGGCTGGACCGTTGCCGTGAGAAAGCGGACGGCCGCACCGAAAGTGCTGACGGTATCGCGATTAAGAATAAATATTACATGCTTGTGGATGTAAGACCGGATGCTGGCGTGAAAAATAATGAATGACAAATCTACGAGTTATGGGACCGTTACAATTGAGAAGTAACTAATTAGGAAAAATTCTGTAGGAAATTAATTTCTATGATTTAATCTCTATTATTTAAATTATTTGGCATAAGGCTTCATATTTTTTGGGTGATCAATTTATCGGCCATTTGAGAGTCATAAAGAAAGGTTAATATTTGTTAAAATTACACACATGCATTCATATGTGATACCACCGGGTACACGATTACAAATAGATTGAAATTCCGATACCGAATTTCAATCTATTTGTAATCGTCTGTTTATGTCTAATTTATTCGAATGAATTGATTTTATGGCGTCTGTTTCTCGTCAGCCATGTTCAAAAGTCAAATACTTTATTGTACATATTTACTATTTTACATCATATGCGACAGGATTATCAAATGGTTCGACAGGCCGTTCGTTAGTTCGATTATTCCGGCGCATCGGACGACGGTATACGCATAATCCGAAGTGTGCACGCGGCTTTTATATGCAAATCCACAAACGGAGTTACAAGTTCCGCATTATATTTCCTTTATTTTTGTCGGTAACGTTGAAAGTGAATATAGGCCGAATAGACCAGCGCAGGTCGCGGGTTTGGTAAACGGAACATGTATTTTGTTGAATACGCAAAACAGTGGCTACAGTGAACTGGATTATTGGATTTTCTCCGAAATCTCCATATGGCAGCGGATAGCTATGCAGAACCGAATCGGAGAGAGGGAGAGAGATGGAAATTCGTGAAAAGTTCGATATCATCGTAGGCGGGATAAAGTCATTTTGGCCCGGCCGCGAGATACATTTTCATGAAGCTCCTCTCGCTGTCCTGGCTGGAACACAAGTTCCCGAGCTAGTGTTAATATTTCGTCTCGATCTGGCTAATGCGGCATGAAAATTCCGTTCGCATTGCCGACATCACACCGGAAGGCGGAGGGGGGCGAGGATGCTCGCGAAGTATTTATGAAGAGCTGTGAATATAAAGTACAATGTCGCTGTCGGGAATTAAGCTGAACAAACCGGTCGGCGTGTGTAAAGTGAACGAAGTCGTAAACTCTTGCTACGGAGCTTTCGAGACACGTAGTTTGTTCCGTTCTTTGCCACAAAACCACGGAAACTCGATGAGAATTTGGGAACTTGTGTGTTGCTAAGGATTTCTGCGACAGAGCGATCCTACGCATCGCTCCACGTGGTCACTTTCGGACATCGGAAAGGTGTTCTCCGTGGTATTCAACCCTATGAACCGCGAGTTTATGGTCAATAATCGAGGTTCTGCAGAACCAGTGTTGTCCGTGAGAAATTTATAAGTTGACGTTACTAGGCCCATAGGGGAGACCGGGGACAAAAGTAACACGGGTCAATTTTAACAAGCGGCCGCATCGGATATGAAGTGAGCAACATTATAGACATCACCTTATGGCCATGCAATCACCTCGTAGCTGAGTTTTCAAAAAATACCAATTCGCTGAAACCAAATGTGATTCGCGAGTGCAGAAGTGATTTTTCGGCTGTGCGGAGCGCATCAGCTAGGCAACACAATACAAAATATTAGTGCAAACAAGCAGAAGGAGTTGAAAGGTACATTTTTGCGGAACATTTTGATCGCTGAGACGATCCGTTTCAGATTGTTATTAACCGATGCCACAGCAACTTTGCTAATAATCATGTGTGGGGTCGATTGTAACAGTCGATCCGAGTCAATTGTACCAGCAATAATAAATTTCTGCCAATACCAATATATTTTATTTATTTTATTCTCACATTCTAAGCAATCAGCGATAATTTCTACACTTATAATTTATAACCAACCAATTGTAGACTATAACATTTACAGTAGGGCTGTATAGTTAGGCCGTCTGAAATGGCCTAGCCGGCTAAAACCGCTTAGCCGGCAAATAATTTTTCAAATTTTTTAAATTAAAATTTTTCTGTGATAATGCACCCCCGTTCTATTTGTTAATAGCGATCAGCGAAGGACTTCGTTGATGCAGGAGGATGTTACAAATGACCCTACTACCCGTTACAACTGACCCCACCGCGGCCCAAATTCTTACCCAACTTCGTCTGTGTTTAATGGGACGGTGTTCGCAATTCCGTGCATATTTCTGCTTAAAATTTTTTTTACTAAATACCTAAGAGTAGGTTAATGGTACACCATTGGATGCCGAAGCGTTAGACTCTCGGGTTTGTTGGTAAAAGAATTAAAAAGGATTTTTGTTACTTTTGTCCCCGGTCTCCCCTACCTATTTTACCACCGACACTCATCCACTCATCTCCGGTAGAAAACTGATGGCTGTCGCGGACTTTATACACGATGACTTTCACAGATAGTGTTCTCCAATGTTCTCAATGCTTGCCAGACGTTGGAAACGTTGGAGGGGTTTTGGGGTGGCCAAGCTAGGCGTAATGTCCGATAAGTGTACATGCTCACGTCGTGGACTTTGCTGAAGGCACGAGGAGAAGATGGGCCATCGCGCACGGGCACGGCATTATCGTGTTCTAAATCCCGTTTACAATCCCGCTCATCTCCAGCGTGGGTTAAATCCGCTTAGGCCCCATCGTGGATCCGGGGGTGACGGCCGGATCACCGCCGTCCGCGGACGGTCCGGTGGCTGTAATCTTGTCCAATTTTCGTTCACTCGTTGGAGCGAAGTTAGCAACAAAATGTTACATACTGCGAACAATAATTGGTTGGCTCCCGACCAACTGGGAAGTTTCAATACGCTCCAGGGGATTAATCTCATCAGGCCGGAAAATCAATTGGTTGCGTCAACAAATTAGTTTGTCGCCAAGCCCAATTTTTTTCGGAACAATCAAATAATTTGGTTAAGCGTATTTGACCAACTGATTACTTGTACTTGGGACGTAGATGGGATTTTACAGAGACAAGACATGTGGGACATGGAGACATGAAGGGTTTTACAAGGGGCGGAATATGAACCGAACGGTGGTTCCGCTTTAAGGAGGAAGATCAGTAAAGGGGAGGCATGAGCGAGCGGCGCCTCAACACGTCGGCCTCGAGGGCTCACCGATCTATATTTCCGCTTGTTATGTGGATCGACGGAGGAGGAGCGCTTTCGCTAGTTTTCTTAAACGTATCTTCATCTTCTCTTTCGTCGTTTATATCTTCTTCGTCTTCACCGTTTTCAACGTTATCCCCGTGCGGTGATTTTATCCACACAATCACACGCATAGCGATACCATTATACGATTAACTTACACACAGTCTGGACAATGTTCAATTTTTTTTGCCTCACATTTTCTCCCTCGGCGATATCCTGCTCATGGTATTCGGCGGATGACCATCGACTATCCGCAGCCACCACGAGACCTTCGGGATGCCGCTTTCCTGTCAATGACATTCGAAACGACGGGAATACCGTCCGACGATCGGCGTACCGAACGTACGAACGAATCTCTACCCGAGAGTTATAGGAACAACAAGATAAGGACGTATTGTACGAGATTGGCACACCGTAAGGCTATATCTTCCGCTTTCCGCCGCCACCATCTATGTATAGCACGAACGGGAAACCCCATCCCCGTATCCGATTCAATGGACGCAATTTTTCTATAAAAATGTCCTCTCCTCCCGTTACGGTAGGAGACCGAGCCCATCGAATGAAGTGCTTCGGTAATTTCCTTCCTTCCGTCCTCCCTCGGCCTTCCTCTTCGGTCCTCGTAAATGGGAGGGGAGCAAAAAAAGAAGAATGAAAAAAAGAACGACGAGAAAATAATATTCCCATCCCCGTTGAAGTGACTCACGTCTCATTGGCATTGACGAGATGGACCAACATCAGGTGACGACAAATATCTATTCCTCGCGATAGGGGGTATAGCGAAGAGAGCTGATTTCTTCAGCTCAGCGATGAGCGAGGGCGAGACGTTTCGATAAGCAGAATCGTTAAGGAGTGTCGGTTCGTCGCGGGGATCATTAAGGTGCTAATGACCGGCTTTTCAGAGATCGAGCAAACGGGTCAAGGGTGAGACTTATTTTCCGAGGCAGAAAATCGTGAGAGAATTTTTATCCAGCCGAGCAGGTCCTAGGTCGTCGCCCACTCTCGTAAAGGCCAACCTATAACCCTGGTGGAGATCTTACAGCGTCGCATCAGGCCCTGCATAAAGTCTGATAATAGCCTGAAAAGACCTTGTGAGGGCCTTACGAGGCGCTGATGTAACCTTTTCAAATTTATTCTAGGGATATGATACAGCGACGAAGGGGGAACTCTCGATCCGCCGAACGTTGTTCGGACGCTAAGAATCTTTAACGGTGTGATTAGCATGCCGTTTGTAACTTCGCGCGGAAAGACACGACAGCAAGTGTAACGTTTCAAAGTTTCTGCTAGGGGTATCTTATGGCGATGAAGAGAAAAGTCAATGCGTGAAACTTTGTTGGGAAGTCATCGGAATATTTCACTGTGTGATTAGCATGACATTTGTAACTTTGCGCGGAACGACACGACAGCAAGTGCTTTCCGTAGAATCCTGTCCCCCTCGTGTCATTTTCGTTATCGGGTGAGGGATGATATAGTTTCGTCAAAGTTTCCGGCGCCCTATTAACTCGTTAGGGGCGTTTACGCGCGTCAGGGAAGACAGGGGTCGTCGAGATAGCGTTATGACAATTAACTCTGGCGAATCATTAAAATAATTTGCAACTCGCGGGGAGGTTTCCCCGATAATTGGGGCGGCACCGTGACGAGCGACTGAGGAAGAAGAGGACCAAATAGCGGCAACATCAGCCATGTGACTTCTTCCTCTTCCTTTTTTTTTTTTTTTTTCTTTGGATTTACACCGCCAAGCCAAGTTTCGTGGGTAGGGTGACTTATTATCGGAGTCGGTAGATTCGTACTAAACTTTAACATGCCCTTCACGGAAATTGGATTTTCGCGGAGAGATGAAGATTTACCGTTGCAACGGTAGCCAAAGTCCCTCTGAATCTTAAAGCGGTTAGCTCACAATCAGTTTGGCTCACGTGCTCCACTATCACGACGGGCGTATTTCTCAAAAGTTCCAGAATCTCTATTCTTAGGCGTGGGTCGATTATTCAGCGGTCTCGCGAGAAGCGAGGGCGTATCGGAAGTAATGCAAACGGTCTCGGACGACCCTACATTTCGGCTTATAGCTCGGTCATGCATGCATGTGCGTGCACACGAAGCCTCGCGAAGTACGACTCTACTCGCTTACAATTCTCAGGTTACCACCTGCGGTACCTGAGAAGCGGAAGAGGAAGAGTCAGTGCCGAAGTATTATAGCGAAGATAAATTCACGGATAGTGAGTAATCTGGAGTTTACACAATTGCGGTTTCTCCCGACCATGAGGCATGGTCGGTCTGGCTGGCTGCTGCAGTTTCTGGCCAATGCTGCTCTACTCGCCTCCAATTCTCAGGTTACCACCTGTACGTGAGAAACGGACGAGCAAAAGCCAGTGCCGATCTATTACAGCGAAGATAAATTAACGGATAATGAGTAATCTCGAGTTCACATAATCGTGAACCTCCCCAACCAATCGTCTACCACTGAACTCTCCCAACCATAGGGCAGAGTCGGTCTGGCTGGCTGGAGAATGCTGGAACGCAACTGAGGGCCGGGCCAACTCTGCCTGGGGCACTTTGTGTACGTTATTCACATTCTCGGAAAATGCGTTAATAATCCTCAAGACTGATAATCCCGGTGGTGCACATAAGCAAATATGATCAAACCTCTCCGCACGGCAAATACACACGTGTCCCTTCCAGACGAGGGCCGCTTTCGGAAGCTCAAAGAGTTTCTCCCTTTATGCTCCGTACGTAGGCATATCCAATACAGGGACTGCATCAGCGCTGTTCACCGCGACTATTGAATAGTGAGCCTGAGTGGTATGTCGAATCGAAATAGCGAGCAAGAGGAAATGCTTGGTAGACCATATTCCGCCCGTTCGAGCGTGGTCCCATCTAAAACGCCGAACAGAACCAGGTATTGTACACAGACCGGGGCCATTAGCGAAACGGGCTTTAACGAAACGAGAATGTTTTCTGCGAATCTCTATCGCCTTCCCGAACACAGCTCTTCGGTTTTACTTCTCGTTAAGGGATCTTCAAAGCGGCATTCGAGACATCGTGTTTTCTCTGGAGGAACATTGACAGCTGGAGTTCTTCACGGTACAACTTGTACCAAAGACGCCGTTCTTTTATTTCGTCTCGCCCGCTCACCGTAGAATCCATGAATGGTGTTGGGAAAATCGATTCGAAGCGATGTGTTTATGCAATTAAGGTAGTACTAGACAGTACTTGCGGTGGATTCGAGTCAATGGGATACTAAGATTCGAAAAATTGTTTGTACACGTTTGAGGATAAACTAGTGCGAACTAAGTTGGATCTGTTTTAAAGAATTCTTGCTTAGTGCTGAGACTGATTTTTCGACTGTCTATTCCGACAAAATATCCTACCTGGTGCTGCCTGGGTCAACGGCTGCCAGGGCTGTGATTGACAATTTTAAGTATTACAGATTTATTTTGGGTGCCAGCTAGTTTCGGATAACTAACAAACCTTCCACAATTAAATTCCGGCTAGCGTTTGCTATTAACAGAGACAATCACAGGGCGGGTAGGATTGGAGGACCCGATAAATAATCATTGCGAAACCATAGTAGAGAGAGAATTTAAGCAAGAAATACGAATTTATTATATTTAAACTAACGTCGATTAATCCAATTATATTCGACAAAACAGATTCCCTGTGTTAGCGCTCGAGGGGTTAAAACGAGCGCATTGACGTCAAGGAACGTTTCATCTAATATTTCCAGTCACAGTGCAGTAAACATTTTTTAAATTGCTCAATGTAGGATGTGATTTTTCCACGTTAAAGTAGGCCTTGCGGTATGGTCAAGAAAGCATTTATAAATGAGCTATTATACACCGATAAAAAGATTTGGTAATATCAACTAAGCTGCGGTTGCGGGTGGCGAAGGGAATGTTTGGTCGATTGAACAAAATAATGTTTTTCGCAATCAATAACAGAACAGTCAATTCAACTAAATATTCGGTCACACGACTAAATATTCGTTCAATCAAATAAATATTTCTTTCAATCGATCCAAATATTTCCTTTGCCACCCGCAATCGCAGCTTAGTTGATATTACCAAACCTTTTTATCGGTGTACCAGAGACGGGAAATTCATTTTTGATCGGATAAAAGCGATTACTTGGGCGATTCAAAAATATGCACGGAAACTTGTCCAAGTCCCTTCCGACCGACTGATCGATCGTCAACGAAATGACGTATCGCGATTAAATGGGAGGGAGAGGCAGCAGTGATTATCGAAACTTCAACGAAGTAAATTTCTATCGGCTCGTTCAGGCGTGGATTAAACGGGCTGCATTTCGCGCGGGTCGATAGGGATGCAAATTTTGATCCGAGTGTCACACAGGCCCGTAATAAGAAAGTTTGGGTTGCCGGGGTTGCGTACGCGTTGGCGAGGCAATCAATTATTTTCAGGAACTCCGGCGTGCCGCCTCGGTTAATCGACGGAGTGCGCGGTTAAATCTCACGTCGGATGATCGATTATCGTGTTATTATTCCGGAGAAATATTGAAGCACGTAACGCCCGGCGTCCTCGGAGGGTTCAACGCCAGATTATTTCGCAAACACATTTAGCTGATACACCGATTCGTCGCAGTCACGAACACATTTATCGACGTTAAATTTTTTCGTTTTTTTTTTTTTCTTTTCCTGTTATCCTCGCGCCGTTCGTAAATTATATTTTGCCAACCTGGCAACCTAACGAGGCGGGTACGGAAAAAAACTTCCCGACGGAGCTGTTCGGGCATCAGTAACCAGGCCACGTCGAACGAACACACTCGAAAGCTACGACGACGCGACATCGATTCTGATTAGACGTTAGAGTGTGAAGAACGGGGCATGCTGGCAGAGGGTAATTTTCCAATAGAGACTCCTGAACTGGAACGACCTGCGAGGGAAGAGCGGAATAAAAGTGCCGGGACGAAGTGGAACCGATAGTCCTTTTATAAAGAGCACGATCTCTTTAAGATGATCAGTGGTGCTTACGTACTGTAATGTAGCTCGTATCTTACGACTCAATTGTTACAAATACTTTTCCACGGTGCCGTGTGAGTGACTATCTTCAGTGGCGTGAACCGTTCGCTTCCGTTTCTTTTGCTTCACTTTGGCGGTGGTGCACACGGGCGAAGGAAATACCCAAAGCCTCCGGACTATTCGAAAGCCTAAGGGCCCGTGCAGTCTGCAGATGCTTCCGGAGAAATTCTGTTTTTACAGATATGGAGCAATTGGATAAAGGCACCAATATTGACGGAAAATCTTCCTCATTTTTATAATCGCCCATCGTTTCCGCTTCCACTGAAGTTTTCCCAAACATCGCTGCCTTCTCGGGCTTCATCCCACACGGTGGAACCCTCCGAGTATTCGCCAGTTACGGTGTATTGTCGCTTGAGACTCGGACGAACAACCCTATCCCTTCGGACCATCTCCGACAAAGCCCCACAACTGTGACAAGGGAACCTTCTTTCTCGTCTATATTGTTTTCGGCGTCTGTTATCAAATCGGCAGCAGGGTGGATAGGATTTGTCCCGGTGAGATATAACGTGCAACAAGTTCGGAGCAGTGGCCGCTTGATTACGCTTATCAAGTCTGCGCGATGTTACAGTGGATCTCTATACACTCAGATAAGGATCTAGTGAATATGACTATATCGCTTAGGGCATTAGCATAAGGATTTGGTCCAAAAAAACACGTCAATTTTCAATATTTTTTTTTAAAGGGGTATTAGAAGGACAAGGGGTTTTACACATAGTTGGTGCTAATAATACACATAGTTAGTACTATGGCCATATCACCTGCTGGAACCGGGTGTTATGGCCGATCGCAGATATTTATTTATAGAGCGGCGATTAAATGACGCATCGAAAATATCGAAAGTTCTGAATGAATTGTTTCTGTTCGATGTTTCTAGAGTTGGTTACGATAAAAAATTAAAAGTTTTTTTTACGTCAAACCTCAAATTTTCATTGTTTAAAAAACCATGGCCATATCACCCCGACTTACGCTATATCCTTCTTTCAGTGTAGTTGTGTGAGCTGCCCGTAAAATTTCGCTTCTCTATACATCGAAGTTGTAGTGCCTCTTTCTCTCTTCACCGGCAATGTGATAGCTTCGCGGGAGATCGCTATACTGTTGCAATCACATTGACCGGCAGGCTTTGGCTGAGAAGGATCAAAAGTCGATTTACCAAAGAATTCACCGAGAACGGGTCAGTGGTATTTGAACATTATTTTCGTCTCGCAGACTCTGCTGATCGTGGTCTCGATTTTTCATTTTTGTCACTAGCGACGAAGGATATCCTCGGGAATGCAGGTGGCACGAGGGCGATAGGCAATTCTATTGCACTCTCTTGCCTGCTTACCCTCCTTCCGGGGATTTCCAAGTTAACCGGATCGGTTAGGTTCGCTCATTGGTGGGTGCTGACACTACCGAGTGGAAAGCTGCACTTTCGCGGCAAGTTCTTAATTTTTGGATCGCAAACGTTCAGTTCGTGCAACGAAGCGCGGAAGCGAAAGATATCAGTCGGCTGAGGCACTTGTGCCGCGGGAAATAGAAAATCGACTGGGCATTTGAGAGCGCGCATTGAAATCTCGACGGATAATTCGCTACTTTGCCTGGAGTTTGGAACGTTCGAATTTCTTATCTATCACTCTCCAGAGGCCTCGTTTTCGATCGCCTACAGCGCCTTTCGATCCCACCATACAGTCGTACTTCAGTCTAGCCTGTTCGTTTATATGTAGGCGAGCGATGGGTGTTCATTGTACACAAGCGATAGGACAGAGAGAGAGAGAGGGCGTAGTTGCCACTTCGCTCTCATGGAGATGCAGCAAAGCGACGAGACACGAGACGACGGCCCGAGTGCAGTCCAGGAACCGTGCGCTCGAGTCTTGGCCCACCGACCTACTTTGATATAAACTACGATCAGGCTCGTTGAACAATGGCACGTCGATTATACCGAGACGAGTTGACTGCCGGTGAGCGATTGCTCTCCGATACTCCCCCCCCCCCCCCCCCCCCCCCGCAATACACAGCTCCTTCAGTCTACACGTTCGCTTGCGTATCACTCGGAACGGTCTAGCCCGATTGACGCCAGTGGCGAAAACAACCTATCGCCGAAGTTTTACTTGACGAATACTGATAACAGTGTATAAAAACATAATACGCAATACATCCGATCACTCACCGTCAGTGTCGATCTCTTCCAGCATCGTCCGAAGCTCCTCGGTCCTTGCGAATTGTCCCAAGCCACGCATCACCCTGCCGAGTTCCTCCTTCGTTATACTCCCGTCACGGTCCTTGTCAAATAGGTTGAACGCTTCTTCGAATTCTGCACACCAAAAAGAAACGACATAGTTTTGGGATATTTTCCGTAGGTGGTGCACGCATATGGTGCGGCGACTGGAATCCAAACTACGTGAGACAAACCTTTCATCTGAGCCTTTGTGATCGCCGGCATCTTAGACGCCGAGTTGGCAGCCGAGGAGCCGCAAGACTCCGGGAGTTCGAAGAGAATACTGGCGGTGAGTCTCGTTTCTCCGGCGGGGGTCGAGGGACCGGAAGTCGAAGGGAATATGGCGGTATTGGCGGTGGTCGTCGTCATCGAGGAAGCGGGACCACAGGTTGCGGCAGCCTCGACAACTTGGGCGAGACAGCCGTCCATCTTTCGGCGGAAACGTTGCCGGGTCTCACCAGAGCCAGCCGCCGCCTCGACGCCACCCTCCGAGCGGTTGCACTCTTCGTTCCTCTCGTTCTTTCTTTCGTCGGCTCGTCCACCGCCATCTCCGCCGTCGCCGATGACAAGGAGCTGTCGCCCCGGGGTCAACTTCGGCTCCTCGGCCACCGGTCCCGTACCTTTTCTCGGTTCCCGATCCCGCCATAGACCCTCGTTCGACGACGGCGACGCCGGCGGTCTCGAGGAACACCCTCCGCTGCTGTCCTGATCGCCCACGGCGCTGTTCCCACGCACCTCCGAGTCCCTGCGTGTCTGTCGATCAATGTCAAATGAAAAATGATTATGAAACAGAGCTTGGGCAGTACTTGGAGTAACGGGCAGTTTTATTACTTCAAGGACTTTTTTACAATATCAAGTACCAAGCACAAGTACTTTTTGAGTATAGGCTCGCGCTCCGGATACTCGATGAGTAGCACGACATCCCACTTCTATTAATATATGATTATCTGTGTCAACTTTTCCATAAGTATCATTTTAACGGGAATTTATATTTTATTAATTCCATTAAAGATATCGAGAAAGGTTCCCCTTTGCGATTTGAAAAATATTTTTCAATTAAAAAATATATCTTGTTAGCAGATAAAATATTTAAAAATATCGCGCGTCGGTAGATAGATATATCAAGTCAGCCGTTTCAACGAATGATAATCCACAGTACAATTATTAATTACACAGTGGGGTAACGACGGATCGGCGCACACAGCCTCGTCGTTCTTTTTCCAATAGTTACGCGACATCTCGAAGGGAATTCCCCAGTCTGCATAATGTATCTTGAGGCACTTTTAAAGTTTACGCTTGCACCTAAAACCATTTCGCTGTCCACCCAGCAATCTCACCAGCTGAATTGTAGGCAAAAGAATATTCGGTTCGTCCCGCGCTTCGGTATCCGATTCGGTTCGATACCGAATCTTCCATTCATCTCCCAACAGGGTAATGGCTTATTAGCGGCGGCGAAGCTCACCTGCCGATGAAATAAAGGTTGCAAGCTGATTATCCACGGAAATCCCCGATAGCCGGAGGCAACCTCGTGAACAGGTGCCAATTTGGAAACAGGGCTGAAGAATCCACGGTGCGGTATTCGCAATTTTTACGGAAAAATATTTCTATGGTACTTTAGAAGTAGGGATTTCGCATAAATGGTTCATCCAAATACATGCGAGGTCTGCGGCAATATCCTGGCTGCACAATGGGATTATGATCCCATTCTGTAGGGGAGAGCGGAGCAAAATGGCACAGCGGGGCGAAACGGAATAATGAGACATGACGCAATTTTCCAATAACTTTTGGATGGTGGCGATGGTGGTCCGTTGGGCGAAACGGGGTTGAAAATCCGGATGTATCGTTGGGACAAAATGGGGCAGCCAAAAATTATTGGAAAATTGAGTTTTGCCCTCACTGTCCCGTTTTGCCCCACTGTCCCATTTTGCCCCGCTCTCCCCCTACAATACCATGGCAGCGATCATGCCGATGCTCTCTGTACACTCAGTTTTGAATGCTACATGACGTCTACCCGCCGTCATGCCTTTTCGCAATTACATCTGCATGCGAATCCTTTGTATAACTTCATTCATGGGATAACCATAATAGCTTCCCAAAAGTAGAAAAGTTTGTGCCATCGTCAGAGCATCCCATGCAATTTCATAAACTCGACATTAATTAGTTCACAAGAGAGCAAATGTACATCATCAAATCCATCTTCCATCGAACAACAGCTGCGCAATCAGAGCATCCGAAATAATTGGTGTGTTATTATCGGCCACAGGGAAAACACTCGTGCCGAGGCAAAAGCAGCCACATAGCGGTTCGCGGTTTCCCGGTAGCGTCGTGTCGTAATTGCCATGTGATTCATATTGGATCAATTCGGTAATGTTGCAACGTAATTCTCTCGCGACGCATTTATTCCACCGGTGAATTGTGTCATGATTGTAGGCATCGGCACTCGATCCCTCTGTGCGAAACTCTGTCCGCGACGTCTCGATGACTAGCAGCAGGTGGTGACTTTGAGACGCGGTCCCCCTTCAACTGCGGGCAAAACGCTTGATCTTGACGAGAGAATCGACAGGTCTAATTCATTGATCAGCTAAGATCAAATGGCCCGTCGACCCCGACTGCTTGAAGCGCTCACACACAAGAAGGGAGAGATGCTCACGTGTGAAAATAAGTTATGTTGCAAAGACCGGACTCATTACCATAGCGGTGAGCAAGAAATAGCATCTCTGAGGTAGGTAGACGAGAGAAGCGCTGCCGTTGGTTCGCTAATTTTGCCTTCGTGCGAGCCGAGTTTTGAGAAGAGCCGAGGAATATGAGCAAGTTTGCCGTATAGGTGTTGTGTAATTCCCGGCTCGACGAGAAGACGCGTAGACCATGCACGTAGACCCATGTTCCAAATTTGCACATAGAATGTAAATCCACTGTGGGGAATTAAGGTGGTCCCTTTGCAACTGCCGCTGCTGCAACTCATTTTCATGCAAAGCAAGGCAAACTCAGTGGCAAGGTAAACGTGGCAAATGATTACCCCCTAATTAGCTCCGAAAGTTTGTTAACGGTTATAACGCGAAATTATTGTTTATCAAACGAAATCGAATCGACGTGGCGAGCAATTTTTAATCACCATCAATCCATCTGGCACGAAATTCACAAGTGTCCGTATAACGATGGGCATGAATTCTGCGGATTCTCAACACGCGAGTCATCAGGGACACGTCCTTCGGGGCAGCTTTATTAAATTCCGTTGCCGACTTTTCTGCACTTCCGCGGGACAGACGAACGGACGGAAGAGGAATCGAAAAGGATCGATTGGCGAATTACGAAGTACGAGGACGCGAGGTGAAACGAGAAAGAGAAAAAACAAGGAAGTCGAGCGACAGCGGTGCACCAGTCTGAATGGAGAAAACTCGAAGACTCACTCCCGCGACTTTCCGTGCGGGCTATGAAACTAAAGCTGCCTTCACGGGAAAACTCGGAATCTAATAATAATCGGCGCTAACGAAGGTGGGTCTTCCATGGGACCACCAGGGGAGAGTTCCCGGCGCACGCGACGTGTTTTCCGTTCTACGTCGCGGTTTCGATGCTTCGGACAATCGAATTAACTTTAATTCCGGTCACGGGTTGTCCATCGATATCGACTTTCCGTCTTCGTACAGTACAAGCACTCTGTCCGTAGAATCTCGACCTTCTCCCGCCAATTTCGTCCCGTGAAGAGTCCTCGACCATCCACTCCGCGGAACCGAGTGTAGTACCAACTATCTTTCCCCTTCGGTATGTAGAGGGTGGCCTACTCTGTAAACCCACTCTGGCAGTTCTCCGCGGCGCGAATTCCGTCATTCGTCGGGTCGGTCCAAGATAATTTACATCCGTCGGAATTCGCGCTGGATTGAAACAATCAAATCACTGTTTACCAATCCAGTCACGACTGTGCAGAGCACGTTGCTACCGCAAATGGACTTTTCGAGTTACCGGGAGAGCCTTCGGCTTAGAGAGCACTAAACCGGAACATGGTTAATTGCGCCAGGTATGCGTTAGCCACTTGCCACGGACAACCCGCCAGACCCGATGAATAAACTCATTTTTGTCGTCCGCTTTTCGCCGAGCGCTCGTCGGAGTCTCCCAAATTTCGCAAGATCACGTAGGGAAGGCCAAAATGGGGTCGCTGTGAACTGCAGACCCGGGGCACAATTGAGTACCGAAAAATGTTCAGGAAAAATTCATTGGGACACTCGCAGAGACTGGGGTAGAATGGGGACTGGGGATATAACGTTCTGCCTAAATCGGAGCGAATAAAAACGGCTATTGTTTTTTAGCTACCACGTTCAACCACGGTCGTTCCACTTAGGCGTCTCACCCGCACGCGTCACCCGGTAAACCCTGTCTTCAATCCACACAACTCTCTGCTATACGAAATAACCGTGATTATACAAATTACAATGCATTGAACCAATGCGAAAACCTACAATGCATCGAATGAATGTGCATCCAACGACCACCATACATCATTTCCAAGTACAAATACCCTACGCCATACGTTACATGAAACCCGCCAAGGAATGTACAACGATAACCAAACCTAAACATTCGCACAATACTGCCCACATCCATCCAGAAGCTCGCATTCACATCTTTCCACATGAATCATAACCAAATAAATAAACCAAAGAAATTCTCAAGCTGAAGGACCAGGGTCGATTCCAATCTAAAATTATGTATATTTATAAACCCAGTTTTATGAAATTTAGTGTGAGTCCGAGATATTCGTTAATATGAAGCTCCCCGACGACTTCGAACGATATTTCAGAGAAATCGTCTTTATGCAGTTATTTACAATCGAAGTAAATTTACAGTTTTATGCAGTATAATATGCAGAATAATGACGTTATGATAAATACAACTACGTACAGTATTCAAATTATTCCCGCTTGAATATCAATAGAGTTTCAATGCAGCCATTAAAACGAATAGCTGACAATAGCTTTTTCCATCAATTTATCATCGAAGACTGATCTTTTAGTGTTTCTTCTTTTCACAGTAAAACACTTTGAGTTTTTTCAGAAGAATCGACAAATAATCATTGCATTGGAGGCATTTTTTCATTCACGACGATATGTTTCCTTCGCTGTTTCACAATCGACTTAGAAGTATCATTTCCCTCTGGATTGAAAAGGCTCGCTAGCAATTATTGTTACCACACCTATATGAAACACTATGGCGTCTGTTACGTACCCGAAAGGACTATCGAGTCTACCGACAACCAATGTGACACATTGTTAATAAATACGCGTTACTGCTACTACTACCATGAATCTTTCAATCTCTACAATCTTAAACGATTCGTCCGAACAATGCATTCGATCCTCCAATCGAGATTTCGGTCGAACAATCCACTGATATATTCTCAGCGGCTCCAGTTGCACGCATCGCGGGTTCTCGAGTGTCGAACGGCGTAATTTAATCCGATTTTCCCCCATTGTTTCGACAAGTGGATCCCAGCTCAATCTTCGCCTTTCGGTAGCACCACTCGGGCGACCGCGGCTATCCGCGAAGGAATCCCCGACTGAAGGATTCCGAGGATGACCGGTCAAAGTGGTCGGCTCACAGGCGATACTCGCGTCCCTCTACCTTGGTGACGATCGATTCCTCTATCGCGCCTATTTGGCAACCGATTTCCAATGTTCGCCCACCCGTCGCCTCACACCAGTCTTCTTTCTCCGGCCTCCACCGTTTTCGGTGGATGTTCCAAGAATGCGGCTTTCTTTTACGAGCCTCGGGAGAGTTAAATTATTCCATATGGTTACCCTCATCCCCTTGTTCAATTTTTCATTGTCATTCGAAATCTTAATCAACGAATTCGCTCAGATTTCTCCTCTTTTAGGCGTTCCACGCAGCTTTTTGTTCGAACCACTCGAAAGAATTCTTATTATTTTTTTGACTCTTCATTATTCGCTCTCTTGTCTCGTGCTTCAAATTCGGATTTGTGTTTCTTCAGCTACCTTCGGAACGAGACTTGATCGGGTTTTTTTCACGTTCCATAAAACAACAGCTCAAAGCAACCGGATGGTCGTGGGGTGGCAAAATAGATATAGCTATCCTTCGTCATTTTATTCGATTCATGATTCATAAGATCGTAGATAAGAAAAAAGAACATCGAGAGATTCACTGCGAGCACGAGACTCGCGCGTATCGAGTACGAAAGTGAGTGATCTCAAACGAATGCTTTCCGTATATTTTTATAGCGATTCCTCTTTTCCGCAGCTGATAGTCGGGTGAGACGGAGAGTGGAGGGTGCGGAGCGGCATCGGGAACTCGTTGAGATAACCGAACTGGCTCGGTGGCAGTATTTCATCCCCCCGGTCTCGCTTTCTCTTGCTCTCCAGCCGTCTGTCTTCCATGAGCGAAAGGATCGCGCCTGCGGATCTCCGAGAGGGTAGATTTTCGGAGTAACAGGTGCCTTCCCGATATCTCTGTTGTAATGATGGCGCCGCAGGAATTCGCGACGCTCAATGGAATCCACTTGAGCTTTTGATACTTGGGTTACAAATTGGGTCTATGATGTATTGTCCCAGATAAATCTAAGGGGGGAAGACGATTCCAACTTTAGTTTTCTGACTTATTTTGCAAAAAGCCAGGATTTTTTGTATTTTTTGTATTTTTTTTTTTTTCTGCTTTCCGACGGCCATACGTGAAATCCCACTTGTTCGCCGTGTTACACGAAGGAAAAATGCTCCAGACCGGGCAATCAGCGGAGTGTCACGATCGATTTTTCCAGTCGTCGTAGGGCAATGAAAAAGCATCAAAAAGGTACGCTAAAGAAGTTGCATTTTTTTGCATAAAAATTGAAGGTCCTAAAAAAAGTGCACGAAACTATATAGATCCATGTATCCTTTCACTCTGATCACGAATCCGATAACAGTTTTACGTCGTGCCGGAAATGACAAAAAAAAAAGACTTTCTTTTATTCCGATTCCGGCGTAAGTTCCTCGTGAACTTGAAAGCCACTTTATATGTTAAATGATGAGAGTTGCGCCCTTCTGTTATTCAATGGTTGATATGATACGCGGTATATACAACAGTTGTACGGCGAGAAAACGTATCGGGGCGTCGAGTCCACTACCAGCCAGTTCTATACGGAACGGTGGTTGACCTGTGCTACTCGTCCACGAGGGTCCAGAGGCGCTTTGATTTGCGATTCAATCTCAATCGGATACATGCAGGACCATAAGCTCGATACACAACGAATGTGTATGGAAATCATCACTCGACGAGCTGCTGCCGCTGCCGCTTCTGCTCGATTCCTCAGATAGCTAACCGACTTAACGACGATCGGCGTTCACTAAATCGCAAGAATGAGAAGAGACTTAATACCGAGTTCGAACGAGTCGGTTGGCGCTGACTGGCGTCAGTCAAACGAAAACCTGATACAGAAAATGAGAGGAATCGATGGGGCGGGGGCAGTTCGCGCAAGAACGAATGAGAAAAGCCGACCGAAGAGGTGAAACTCTTTTCATCGGATTGCTTCCAGTTTCCTTGAACGATCCAAGGTACTCGAGGGAAAAACAGTGTACCACGGAGATGGGGGCGATCGATTTTTGAGACGCATACCTCGGGAAACTATGTGCGGGGCTTTGAACTAGAACGAGTGTAAACGAAAATCCTTTTGAAGCTCGGGGAACTCGGGGTAGGCGCAACACAAGTTTGTGGGGGAGGAACAAACAAAAAGATGAGTGCGGGCGAACATTGAGTCCTACAAGAAATATTCGTAAAATATACCAGAGCGATTCAAAACAACTGGGTGAGTGATGCTGCTGGGGTACAGAGGGGACTGAGCACAAAAAATGTGTATAGAGTGTTCGGTGAACCGCCTATGACCTAGTTCGACCTCAACGCCGTTTACCGATGTGCTCGATTACTTTCCGAAAAAGACGGGAATATACCTTTGCGTGGAGAGACCTGCCCAGCGGTGGAAGCCGCACGATGCCACAGGCTGCAGACCGACACGCATGAGAGGCGTATTTTGCGGACCATTTGCTGTTCGGATACGATTTATCCGGTACAGAATGAGTCGCATGCGGTTCGAGTGTCACAGTTCCACGGCTCTGCGTGGTTCCTGATGGCAGGAGAGATCCGGCTGGCTTGTGACACTCGAAACAATGCGACTGTCAAGTGTGCACTCTGTTGCAGAAAAATTTAGAATTTTTTATTCAACTTCGGTACATTGTTTTACTGGCAAAATATTAATGGTATAAATATTAATTGCGGAACATATTAACAACCAGTCGTCATTAATTGCAACTCGAAGAAAGTCGATCATTCTATGCTCGCGATGTTATTGGACGTTAGACCCAGACGCGCGTCAGAATAAATTATGGAAAAGGTATCGCAAAGTAGAAAATTAACGGGGCGGAAACAAAGAGTTGCAAGAGCAGCACTTCCTTTTGGTAGCCATAAATTCCTATCTCGGATGCCTTTTCTGACACCTTACGGGGCATAAATTTCGTTAACCGACATATTCACGAATTTTTCCCCATTTAGAGCACAAAATGTAAAAGGGTATAGTTGTAGAACAATAATGCACGACAGAATACCGTACGCTTCTGGAGTGCTGAGGATTATGATCGCTGGCCGGGTATGTGAATACGGGAGGGCAGGCCGAGGGATATCCAATGAGGCTGGATCGACGAATGAGGGCGAGGATATGTATCAACGAAATCCGAGCGACAGGGAAACATGAGTGATAATAGTGTAGTCCCGAGGTGACGTTCGCAAAGCGTCCATGGTAGTAACGAGCAACGAATGCAGTAATGGATTCAGCTTGAGTTCCCACAAACGTTGCCGGCGGCGAGGCTCGCAGACCGGACTACTGGCCGCGCGTCTGTCTGACCTGTCCGACGATGCGCGGACATATTCACTGGCCCAGTGGAAACGTCCATCCGCAAGTCGACGTTTAAGTTCGGATTTTCCCGAAAATTAAATTTCTCGCAATTTTCTCGTTCCGATGTCATCTCCAGTTAAATTAATTCCGAGAATGAATTTTTTTTAGTGACAAAGAATAATGAGTAGAATAAGGCTGACTGTAGGAATCGCAAGTGTGACGCAGCAGGGAAGGCGTGCCAAGGTAAACACCCGGTGGGGAATGTTGAAGTGGCGAGGACGATGGTTCGTAGGTGGGTGCGAGCGTAAATTGCGAGTTGGCCAGCATGGGTGCGTGAGTTACTATAGTATTTGCACAGTTTCGGGAATGGCACGGGAGTAAGTAAATTACGTGTTGTGTATACGTGGAACAATGGAAAGTGAAGGAACATAGGGGAGGGAAGGAGCGAGCTTCACGGCTTGCTCACTCTCCGTCCCATCCTCCCGAGTCAAATACTCGGGCTACTTTTCCATCCTCGCTCGAGCCGGCTACTACGGAATTCCAATAATCTGATGGGTATTTTGCTCACACGCTCGCAACAACCGACAAACTTCGCTTCGGCTCTTTGTAATCGACTTCTCGACTTCTCGCATGAATTTACAAAATTCCTGTGTAAATCACAAAGAAAAAAAATCAATCACATCACGAAAATGTGCGCTTACGGGCGGCGAAACAAACGTTTGGTTGATCGAAAGGAATACCTTGTTGATCAAATTAACAGACCGTCGAATTGAATGTTTGTTCATTTATTAAGACAATTATTTCGTTAGATCATCCACAAAATTTTAAGCGCACACTTTGTTGACTCGGCCGATTTTTTTTTTCTCTGTAAAACTGTTGAAGAGTATCGCATGAGTCCATGTTTTTAATCCTTCACGTACCGGCGTCTCGCTCAGCGAGAACCTAAAATTTGCCAAGACAGAACCTTCGAAAAAATGCACAGACGTACCTTGAAGTGTTGTTTTTTTATAACGCAGAAGAAAATTCATTATTAATATCCGTATCGTTTTTGTGCTCAAAAGAAAGCATGGTCGTTTGCGATTGGCAAAAAGGTACCTGAAGGGTTAACTCCTGACTGCCTGCTAGGGTAAAAAGATGGAAGTTATGCGTTTCACTGCGACCACGAGACTTTGCGAGTTTCCTTGGTATCCATTGTTTTCCGAATCGACAAAAAATCTCTTGACAAAATTTTTCAAGCAGTTTCTTTGAATAAAGACCTGTGTCTTTTTCAGATTTTGTTATGATCCGACGCGAATTCATACACACTGTAAAAAAAATCTCATGAAATGTAATGTACAATTGTGATGAAAAATGCATGCTTTTTCATTGAAATTCAAATAATTTATAAAAATTAAAGTAAATTATTAAAAATAAAGTATTTCCAATGTTTTTAATACATTGAATGTTAATTTATCATCCCAATTGTACATGAAATTTAATATATCATTTTTTGTATAAAAACTTCAAGTCCAGTACATTAAATTTAATACGAATTTTATTTACAGTGTAATTTCATAGTGGCTCAATGCGCGATCCCCCGAGCATTTGGCGTTTCACTCCGAGTCAGCTGTCAACATATATACCTACTGTGATTTATTTTATTAAGTTATTAACGAGTCCTGTGACTTGTGTTCATAAAAAAAAATTGATGCCGGGTAGGGTAGAAGGTGTGATATGCCGACGCAGTTTGCCTCACTTCGTAGGATTGGAGGGTTAAAAAAGCGGACCCTTCCCAGTGCCGCACTATCTATGCCTGCGGGACCGAGGGTAGAGTGAAATGAGACCCCAGGCGCAGGCTCTACCCAGCTACGATAGGGTAGCGCTCGATCAAGCTGTCTTGCATTCTAATAGAACCTGGAAGAAAAGGAGCGAAACCATGATGAGAAATGAGGAAGAAACGTCCCACGCGTCGTCGAGGCTGCACCACGTGCCATCTACATAAATTAGAGCTTGAGCCTCCTCTCGCAAGAAGAGCGTTTCCTGCGCAGCTCAACCATCAGTAGTCAACCACTCGATCTTATTATATCGTGGCGGAACTATATGTAGACGAGAACGAGGACCGAAGTGAGAGTGAGATAATGCACAGACTCGGCGAACTGTGCTGTGAGGCAGCATTTAATCGAATAATAATAAGTAAGATGAGAGTTGGACCCCCATCAGTATGGAGGATATCCTTACACACCTATGTAAAAAAAAGTGGTCTACAATTGACTTGCGGTAGATCTATAGGTTGAGCCTCCTCTTGCAAGAGGAGCGTTTCCTGCGCAGCTCAACCATCAGTAGTCAACCACTCGATCTTATTATATCGTGGTGGAACTATATGTCGACAAGAACGAGGACCGGAGTGAGGGTGCGATAATGCGGAGACTCAACGCTGTGAGGCGACATTTAATCTAATAATAGTACACTGTAAAAAAATGTTGTTTGAAAATTAATGGACAGTATTGGAAGCTTTTTTACATAAACCGTTTCTGAAATTTGAAACACATGTGCGTTGCAATTTTACAGTAAAATTTGTATTTTTCATTAACATTTTTGTCAATTTCAAGCAAAAGATTTGTAATTTTAATATCTGGTATTTTTATTTTACAAGCAAAGTACACTAATGTTTAATTAATATGAGTAATGTTAGCAAATTTCAAGTGCCAGTACTATAAATTTACCATTTTTTTTTTACATTGTAAGTAATATAAGAGTTAGACCCCCATCAGAATGAAGGATATTCTTACATACCTATGTAAGAAAAACGTGGTCTACCTTTAACTATATAGAACTGTAGAAATAATGTAGCCTACCTTTGATTTGCGCTAAGTCTATAGATGCACGTAATGGATCTACCATGAGTCTATCTCAGAACAGATATTTTTTTACACGGACAGATGAGAACCGGTGCGCGGCTAAAGCAAAAAGCTATTTAGCCGTCGCCACATCCCGCAAGACTATACTCGGGCGGTTCATGAAAGCGATACAATCGGCAGATGTTCAGATAAGTCACATCGCAGCTTGTAAGCCGCGGTATATTTAGTGAAGGCTATCGTGGCGTGTGAACTTTCAATACGACGCTTTAACATGCCAATCGAGATCCATGAACGCATCCGCGATCAACGATAGTAAAGGCATGCTTGAGGTCAGAGCTAACGGGGATTTAGGTAGACCGTCAGATTGTCATACACACCTAAACACGTGGTCGGAGTGACCGCGACGTATTGGAGACAATGCAATGTCCGACGAGTTGCTTTGTGTTAAAGTTAAACGACGGAAAAGTTGCTTGGATGAGGCGGAGACACGTCCGATAGAGTTGTTACCGACGGTCTGAGTCTGTTCCGGTAAGTTAAACATATTCGCGCTCTGCAATACTACTGTATTCGGTTAGTCGGGTGACGATGAGTAATGGTATAGGTGTGAGAGCGGTGGCCTGCCACCGACCGACCTCTCTCAAACGGGACATTTGAGCCGTTCCGTTCGGCCCTGATATCCTCTCTGCCTTCAGCGAACCTCTTGTTCGTCAAACTTGTTGTATTATACGCGCTACGCTCGAACGCTGGATTCGTGGTCCGCCGGGAATGCAGAGTTCTCGATCCTCCCTGTCGAGACTGAGCCGACGCGAGACCGCGAGATCCGTATCACTCGCGCCGTGCATTACTGGCACTCCCATGCCCTGTGCTCCCTCGATGTGCAGGTGTACACGTGGAATGTTTCATCGAATTTGAATTATATGTTGGCAGCTGAACTTTTGCCGGTAGCAATTTTTCACCGTTGTATCGGCGCCATGTCGGGTCTTTTTTTCCTGACCTTGCCGGTGGCTGATGTAACGCTCAAAAATTTCTGCCGGACTGCATTTTCCCAGGGATATCGCGACGCCGATTGTTCGCCGTATCATCGATGACGCGACAATTATTTTCTAATATTCTTGTTTTACAACGATTGCCATTTGAGGATAGATCCCGGCATCGCATGGGATAGAACCAATTGTCGCGACAACGATTTACCTTCATCACTGCTTTCAATTTGGGTTTTAATTGGATTGCTGCGGGTAAGCTTTCCTATAAATTCTCGTCAAGCCCGCGATACGCGGGAGTGATCAATTTGGAAACAATTTGGTCCGGTGGTGGTTGATGGATACATATGGGTATTGCGTATGAGTGATATCGCGGAGAGCGGTCGAGTATTTCGGATTGGGTGTACAATCGAGAACACTGGGGAAAGAGAAATTTCGTAGAATGCGAAGAAAGAGAGTCTATTTCCTGCGGTGTATTCTTCAAGGAGACACGGACATGTTTAAAAATGAAAGGGGCAAAACGAACCAGTATCCTCTATTTAAAATGGTACGTTTCTATGTCCCGCCGAATGTTGGTAACAATGGTCCCTTTTGCCCCGTGGTACGTACAACGTAAGAGACAGTTGAGTGATGCCGAGTAATAACTCTTTCTTTTGGGAGAATATATCAAGAGATGCGGTAGCGTCTCGACAGCAAGTTATAAAAACAAAGTTTTTATTAAGCGAGACGCCACCACGGTGTTATAGGCCAATATGCCGGAAGTAAATTCTTTGCACTGCATTATATCAGAAACGAAGCATCGAATTTTTAATTTCGACGATACTTTCACAATGTAATTCGAGCCCATGCTTTCCATCGCACCTACGTCTGACCATATCGGTAGATCTCGAGATATGGCCATTGTGTCCCTCACGAAATATAAAATGTCCTGTGAGTCCCCTCGTCTACTGCGTATGTGTTTGCTTCGATGTGCCAGCTTGCTTGTCTTTCGTCTGCTGAAGTTAATCAGTCAGGAAATATTTTGTTATTTCGGGAAACGACAATAATGTCGGTAAGACATTGTTACTAAATATAGTTTAAACAGTGTTTAAACAATGAATTGTGAAATATGAATCGATTGACACCAAACTTGATCAATATTGTTATTTAGGTTAAGAAATCTTAAAAAAAAACGATTTTTTTTAGCAAGCCGATGTCACATTTACAGAATTTTAAAAATAGGCGAAATCAAAACCAAGATACTTTTTTCCAAAAAAATTAAATCGTCGCAGCCAAGTAATGGTATACATATTATATGTATGTATATTATATATAAAAAATAAGAAAAAACAAAGTTGTTAATCATATTTATAAATCTATAGTACATTGAGATGGCGTACAAAAGCTTGACGTACCAGTTTTTTTATAATACCTGTCGTACATGGTTCATTCAAATAATCAAGGGAGAGGAGAGGCAGCTGGGCCTTTAGGCTTTCATTCGCAACTTATGCAACTGCCTCATGTTGCTACTTGATTCATGTTCTAGGTAGAATCACATGTATCCTATATTTATGTGTATGTCGAGACGTTGAAAAAATAATTGTATTAGTCGGCTGAAGCAGAACCTCATTCGTCTGAGATAATACGGAGATGGCGTTCCGCGGATACGTGAAAACTCGGATAATACGGAAAACACATACAATCATACGCCATACCGGAAGTCTATCGTTTACGGTTTGAAAATCTAGTTTTCTGAGCAGAAATGACGTCATACCGGAAATGTGTCACTTCCGATTTGAAAATCCAATTTTTCGACTGAAAGGAACGTAATACCGGAAATACGTCACATCCGATCCAGAAAAAATACACCCAGGCGAAAGGTGGGCTATATCGACACGAAACGGTCGCGACCGGAAGTGTTTCCCAGCGAGTCAATTCTGCGCGATAGAGACCAAGAAACCTGTGGAGGAGACTCCGGTCTAATTTACATAAAGCACGGAGGCAGCTTGTGCAGGAAGTCAAGAGGGCATGTTAATTTCAAAAATTAATATTTGTAGAGGATGATAACGATTATCAAGAGGAAAGTCGAAGCTTTTAACCTTCGGTATGTCGACATGAATTCTCGACCGCGAACCGGCATGAATTATTTAATCGGCAGCTTTCGGTCGTTCATTAAAAAAAGTGCTTGCTAAAACCACTTGTGGCTCGCGGTAAGCGACGGCGAACATTTAAAATATTCTCTGCCCGGCATTTCCCTTCAGCTATTAGCTAAAAGCTCCTTCAAAAGGGCAATATAAAACTCGATAAGTTTATTCGCGTAGTCGCGTCCACAGTTGGTATTTTCTATTGGCGTCTTAGCCAGGCAGAAGCCCCGTCTTGAAAAGTGTATTTAATGAAAGAAAAAGGTCGTAAGCGATGGTTCGTTAATCACGATGGTTCGTTCTTTCACGATATATAGCTATTCCATTCGGCCATCCGGCCAAGTTCCACTTAAAATGAAAAAATGCTAAAGTGTACAAAAAAAAGAAAAAATATGAATTTTCCTCAAAATGGGTCCTCGAGGAAACTTTCATCGCTCCGTGTTTTTAAATCAGCCCAATAAGTGTCTAGAATATCGTTTTCCGTTCATCCCGATAACGTTGATGGTTACAGCAAAAAAAAAAACCGATAACCGGCATTCCTCGTGGTCCATAGTGATAAAGCGGGGGTGAGAGCGATAAATGTTTCATTTTTAAATTCTTGCACGCATTCCTAACGATAAATTGTAGCGGGCATGGAATTCCAATACATGGAAAAGGCCTTGGGGGATGCGCGGGTTGAAAACCGCACCTGTTACTCTGTCGTGATGAAAAAAGAATGGACAAACTCGATGCAGGAATGTTGACAGATTTTAAAAAATTGGGTATCGAAATATAGTGGGCTAATCGAACGAGTGAGTAATTAACCGAAACGGTGAGTCGATGAAAATTTTATTATCATTCTGATCGACACGCTCATTTGAATGGAAAGCGGTCCATTATGCTGGACTCGTCGGATTCCAACACGTGACTGCCGCCGAGTTATAACTGGTAATATATATGTCTATATATATATATATAAATATATATAAAGAGTGTAAGCGCGAGAGGGATTCCAATATAGTGGGAGGGAATGCTCAGTTGGAAAAATAATAGAGGGCCGAGGACTCGTCGATGCTCACAATGAGTATCTACACTGATGCCGGCACGAGGGGATATTTTCTCGGCAGGGCGAAACGCGAGGGCGCGTGGCAAACACCACAAGAAAGTAAATCCGATCGGTTCAATATCGAGCAATCTTATAGATAGAGCCAGGGCGAAGAGGAAACGAGTAAAATAAGTTTGATGAAAGAAAAAAAGAAGTTATCGAGTAGAATCCGGTGTACTCACTAAAATTTCATGTGAAAACCTCTTCGGTATTTTCAGCGGAACCCTCTTTCAGATCTCAATTATTCCGAGTCCCCCGAAGCGACCCTACCGCATTTTGGGGACATTCATTGCTTAGAACTCCCGCCAAAGGTGGTTTCACATTTTTTTTTTAATTATCAATTAGGTCAATTGGCAAAAGAACGGAGGTCAAGTTTTCCGTACGATTGATCGCTCGTACCAGCGTACAAAGTTGAGCCAGCGTGTTTGCCGAACCTACCGCTGAGGCACCAGCAATAATATAGGAGCTCGTCATAATATACCCACGTTAGCTTCATGCATCAAAGATGTAATAGCTGGCCGCGGAGCGCACATAGAATCAGCACGGCGCAGATTCTATGTAGAGCCCATGTGTCTTCGCTTAATTATACCCGCCGGTCGTATTGCCCAATTTAATACCCCGAAAATTACGGGCCACCGAGCTACGGTATTCCAGAAGATATACACGCGTGTGCTCTCTCCCCTCTGGTACCGGTAATCCTGTACGATTGCCTGGATTGTGTGTCTCAACGGGGATCCGGCGCAACTTATTAATAATCGTTATGTGGAGCACGTAATTTATCGGAATCAATAGAGCACCAGTGGCGAAGGGTAGGGGCGGTGTGTAATTCCCCAGGGTCTCAGCTCGGACTGCAGAGATGAGGAGCCGGATGGAAAGGATGCTTGCCTGACGTAACTGATTCTGGGAGGGGCAGGTTGTGTTTTACCCTTAATGCAGGGGGGGGGGGGGGTTGTGTTTTACCCTTACCGGTCCCTACCGACCTCCCTCAAACAATCACCGAGAGCATCCCTAATGTTTGCACGTGCCGCAGGAGAAATAGTGAAAACGGAGAGTGAGTGGAAGAAATGATGAAAAGATGAAGAAAAGGATCACGCGTCAATTCACACGGTTCTTTCGATTTTTGCACTATCCGGAAAGAGCCCGACTGAGCACGGACTACATTTGTACACGACAAAAGGGAAGGAGGACTCTGTCTCTCTCTCAGCCTCCGAGAGCTCCATGGAACCCGTAGGGTTTAAAGTACGCACGAGTGGAGTATGCGCTAGCAGAACTGACGGAACCCTTGTAAGAGGGAAGAGACCAGTAGAAATAGCAGCAGTCAACCCTGAGAGCCGTCAAGTACACGCATACTCGTTGTAATAACAGTGAACTATATGCTATATGTGTGTGTGGGTGGGGGGCCAGCGTGGATGACGATAACGCATTTTTCGAAAACGAAACGACGTTTCTCTCGATCCGCACATGTGTCACTTGCGTCGATTCAACAACAGCTGCTCAAACGCGACTCCCTCAAAGCCTTCGAGATATTGAGAAACACTAGCGCCCTGAACAATACAGTGCCCTTGTTATAGAAAATTTATCGATCGGCCAGGGCTCTCCACCTACTCCACGGTATCATCGAGCTTAAGTTATAGGCTGAAGAGTCGATGATGGGAAGCACCGTGAAACACGTACGGCAGGGGCAAGTGGGCGAATGACGGGCGGTGGATAACATCGGCGAGGCTAATTTTAAAGAGTCGAGCCGACGTGTCATGATGAAACTTTGCTTATAAACTTAACGATGGAGACTATAATTGCAGAGTTTTATAGGTGGGATAATTTTTTTTCTCCGAGCACGCTAAAAAGGCCCTATCTCATGCCTGCAAGGGGTGGAAAGTCATGGAAAGCCGGCCACGTTCTATCCCCGTTGCAGACATAGAAATATGGACAATTTTTAGTCGGAAAAAAATATCGTGTGCCACACGGGAGGAGCGGATTTTCACATCGTGTGAATGCTGCTCACACTTCGCTCGGGCAACAAACCTCACACTCGGTGAGAATCACCGTGTACTCTCGTTAGTTTTTTTGTACAAGAATTTCAACGTTTTTAAGTGACTTTTCTTACACTGAAAAAAAAAAATTCGCAGTAAAAAAATAATTTTGTAAAAGCGGAATACGAAGTTTCATAAAAATAATTTTCTTAAACGAGTGACAAAATTCGTTTGTTCACGCTTGTACATACGAACCTGTCCTTTTATTTTCTGTATCATTAACAATTTTAGTTTGTACTTGTCTTTGTAAAACTAGGGCCGGATGGTGCGATAGGAAAATTGGCAAGTAAAAATCGATGGGGCAAAATGGGACATCCGAAAGTTATTGGAAAATCGCAATTTGCCCCACTCTCCCATTTTTCCCGCTCTCCCCTACACTTCTTTCATCTGTTTTTCTTCGATCACACATAGCGCTCCCCGGCAAAGGAGGCGCATGAAGCTCTACTCACTTCCGATCCGAAGGAGCTTACGTAGGAGAGCAGAAGAGAAGCCAGCCAGCTAGCCAGCATATTCGTTTTCAAGGTGCGTACAGTCCTACTTTTTTACCTTCCCACCGAGACGGTAGTCCGCAGCACGAGAAACATCCAGCCACGGTGCGAAGGTGTATACATACGTAGTCTGCGGAAGGTACGGAAAGCACTTTGCGCCTCTCGCATCGCGAACGAACGAGGCTTTACAACCAGTGGTAGGCCGGCCAGCTGGCAAACTATTGGCATAATGTACATGCCGATTCTCCGCGTAGATGCGAGAGAGAGAGAGAGAGAGAGAGAGGGTCGATTCGGCATCCTTCTACCATACTGTCGGGGATTCATAAAGCAGCGCAGGCATCCTCAATAATTCCTGAAGCGAGAGCCGAGCCATCCCTGGGGTTCGGCATCCCCGCTCTCGGCTCTGACGGGAGCTCTCTTCCCTAAGCCAGCGTCGAGAAATCGGAATCGTTGTATTCGACTGGCGTACTTTGGGGTGCGAGTTCGCGATCTGTTATGGTTAGTGCAAGGGGAGTTCCTGATGTGAGGAGGAGATATCCCAATAATGGTATTCCGGAAAGAGAGAAGGAGCGAGGCGCCGACCAAGGCGATACAACTCTCCGTGATGGGGAAAAAGCTGGACACAGCGGGAAAGCACAAGAAGCGGCGTAGTAAAAACACCTGCATGTAAAAGACTGGTGCTGGATCGTAAACTTTTGTTTTTCATCTCTCGAAAGATTGGATGCGGAGGGAAACGCAGCGAAAACCAACTTTACCTTAACAATGCTCTTCCCCGACAATCGGGTTAGCTTCCCAAGCTACGGGGAATTATATCGTCGGGAGAAATCGGCGGAATGGTGAACACCGGATTACAAATGCGTTCAATAAGAGGGTACAAGCGGCTTTGCACGCGCCGACCGGGGGGTGGGAGGGAAATTTCCCGGTGTATTCTTATCGTCCGGACGTATCGGGAAATATGCTTCCATCGGATGCGAATCTTGCAAATGGGCGTTCGGGAGTCCGAGACAAATGCGGTTCCGTTTTACAGTCCCGGTTGCGAAGCTTTCGGGATTTAGTGTGGCGGATGAAATCTCGCGAATCGGCTGGGAACCAGCGACGAAGCAGAAATCCACAGGAACTGCACCTTCACCGTCCCTTGGATCTACGTGTGACGAGCTCTCGGGATTCTTAAGCCCTGGTCCGGAGCGTATGTTCGACTGGTGGAAGTAGCGGCGGCGAGCCGCGACGAGGTAAACCGCTTTACGGAGCTTCCGGAAGGGATTCTTTTTTTTACGAGCAAGCGTGAAGTCGAAGGCCCTAAGAGGCGCTATGCAGACGAAGATTTCGCGAAGAATCTCCGGTGTGGAAGAAAGTCGCATTCACGAAAGTCCTTGTCGCGGCGACAGACATAAATAATAAAATACTGTTTCAACTTTACAATATCTCCCGCCCCCAAGAGCACTAATTAAATCCGAACATGGAGACCTAGTTGGAATGGCCGGATGTATCGACACGTGTTTTCCGCGGTTTTATAGGCAACGCGGTAAACTCCCCAAGTAGAAATTTTCATGCGTTACATCGGGCACTGAGAAGGCCTGACAAGGGTCTGATAAGGCCTTATCAGGACCCTGTCAGGGCCCGATGTAACGTTCGAAAATTTCTACTCGGGTCCGTTTTGAAGCTACATATTATTTTTTATTACCGTATTTTTTTGCCTGAAAACAAAGTTTCCTCAAGCTTTGTTTTCATGGAAAAAAAATGTTCAGAATGTTCCCCAACATCGGAAAATCATATTTAGAAAAAATGTCTGGATGTGTGTGTCTCAGATCCGACAAATTGAAACTCGTATAACTTTAGAACGACTTGCTATCGAGCAGAAATTTCTAAGGTAGGTAAAGGGGTTAATCCTCAATATTTGGTTACATTTTTAGCAAAATGCTTTCAGTCGTAAAAATTTTACGCGGTTTTGAACTTTGCTAAAAAAAACTCTGTGCGCACGCTATCTCTTACAATTTTTGACATATTGGGCTAAAAAGTTGTACACAAAGGGACTATTATCGACCGACGATGCCTATTCAATGTGGCGCAGATCGGCCGAACCGTTTAAATTTTATGAGAATTTTGAATTTTACGAAAAAGTAGTATTTCTTTTCTGACGCGAGTTTCCGTATCAAATATTGAGTTAAGAGTAAAATAATTGGCAGATTTGTGATCAGTGGGGAAAAAATATATCAGACGTGCCTCCGAAACGACGAACAACTACACTGAAAAAAAAAAATCGATTGCGTCAACAAAATGAGTGCTTACGGGTGGTGAAATAAATTTTTGGTTGATCGTACGATATAATTGTCGTTGTAAGTAAAGAAATATTTGATTCGACGGCCTGTTAGTTCGATCAACGAGGTATTCCTTTCGATCGAACAAACATTTGTTTCGCCACCCGTGAGCACACCCTTTGCTAACACAATTGATTTTTTTTCTCTGTGTACAATTTTTATACGGCCTCTTTGTAGAGAACATTGGCAAAATAACTGGTTTTTCGTACTTTCCAACAGATATTTTTCAAACGCGATTATTTTCTTTTACCGACAAAGCTTCCTCTATGAGGAAGCCGAATAATCACGGATGATTTTTCATAGAAGCTTTATACACAAAAGTAGATTAGATGAGGAAGCTTTGTGAAAATCACGCTTTTCTTTGAATAATAACCCCCCCCTCCCCTCCGTCCACTATCGCGAAGGGTTTTGTCCTATTTTTAGAAAACCCATCAGCGCGACGCAGATGTATATTGGTGGGGTGGACAAAATTTTAACGAAAGACCTGTGGTGCGCGGGTTCAGCTTTGTGGCGGATTCATGCGTGACGGGGACAGAGAAGCGGGAATTGCGGTCGCCGGGCGGAAACAGAATGGGCAACAGAGATTTTTGGATAGTGGCGCGAAGCTGGTGGACCACCCCCCGGTCACAGTAGAGCACGGAGATTTCCAGTACAGCTTCAGCTTCTTCTCCCTCGCGCGGGGTTTACTCATCCCATGTACCACTCTGAAGTACTTCTCCTTGTTCCCCTATTATTCTCCCATCGCACACGTAATTGCACAGTCACCGCTGTAAACCGCTCAAGTCCGACTTAAATAACACCGAGCGCTCGGCTAGAGCTCACCCTCGCACAAGCTACACGGGATAATCTGCCGTACCTGATGCGCCATCGGCGCGAAGTGGCGGACCCGTGATAATTTATACATCATCGCCCTCGCGCCACCGAAAAGAGGATTTATTGTGTGGATGGAGGATCCATTATACTCATGCTCTGCTCTCCATTAAAAGGTACTTGACTGATGAGGCGAGCTGTGTGAAGATCGCAGGGACGAACGTATCCGAAACGAATTGATACTATAATCTATCCGATGAACGAGATACGCGAAAAAAGAATCATTTTATCTTTTGACGAATCGTGATATGGCAAAAGATCAATTAAGAACCCCCGACGATTTCAGAGCTACGCAGTAAAAAAAGAAGACTTTTACATCTACGCTTTTTTCATTTTTTAATCTAACATTAATTTTTTTTATCAAGGAACCGAAAACTACGGAAAATTATAAAATTAATGGGAAAAGAATTGTGAAATTTACAAGCCAAAAAAGGTGAAAATTGAAATTTTCACATCGATGAACAGAAATTTTGTTATTTAACTGTGGCTACGAGCAACCTGTTCGCACATTTGTAAGGTGGAGAATAATGTGCGTACTCCTACATGCTGGCGATCTTACTGTCCCTCTTCAGAAATGTATTCAATCCTTTGTTATTTGACAAAGGAAATATTAAATGAATATTTAATACGAACACTTGCGTCGAATGTGAGGTTTGAATTTTTCATGAAATTCAACAAATTCAAAATGACGTAAAATTTACAATTTTCGATCGTTTCTCCCCAAACTTCCATATGTGTACACGTTTTTAGCCAGATAGCTAAAAAATTCTCATAGCTGGAACGCAAACTTATCTTACTTATCTTACTGCACGGGAATGGTATCGTACTGCCAATCGGCCTCCAATCGACGGCGAAGAGTCAAAAGGGCGTAACCGATTACGCTTCAAATACGGGAGTTGCACCCGTTCGATTCTTAGCCGCCGATATTATTATGCTCGAGGCGGTGTAAGATTGATTCGAGTATTGCTCCCCCCCCCCCCCCAACGAACTTCTTTATTTTGTTATGCGACCCTCGGGATATTTCTCTTCATATAATCACATGAGAGTACCGTAATACCGCCAAGATTCCCAGACGTACCTCTCGCGACTCTTGTTATACGAACTCGATTTTGTCAAACATTCGCGATAAAAAGAATCTCGTCACGTTCCTACCGCGGTTAAATTTTAACTTTAGCCACACACCGAGGAAACTGGCTCGAATCCGGTACCTCGACCCCCCACCCCTCGCTCGTTTTAACGCGAATTGCTTGAAACTTTTGGAGCAAAGTCACTCTTACCTCGACGTAAGTACGCGACGGGAATTCGAAAAAAAAAAAATAATAGAGGAAAAAGCCGTGCAACTCCGTCGTCCTCCACTCGTGCACCGGATGCAGTGATTCGCGGGGGTGCTATCACATCGGAGTTTCGCGATTCCGTAAATAGCTCTTTTTATCATCGCTCGGGGTCCCACCAGCCTCTGCCCCTTTGCGACCACGTTTTCGACCACTCGCTTGTGTCTATCTCTGCGCGAGATTACCCGTTACAAATATATGAGGGCATGCGGGTTGGCGGTTTCGCGCACCTTATCCTTAACAGTTTATCGCGGAGCGGTACAACTGTACATAAAAAAAACACAAAAAAAAAAAAAACAAGCAAGAAAGTAGCAAATCAGCATTGTGCGCCTCGAGATTTCCGAGCACCCCTCGTAGGTTGGACAACAGCGGAGCACTCGATGAATTTATGTGACTCGGTTGATCCGAGGACAAATTGGGTGCCAGAGCGGCGTCTCGTGGAATAACAAGAGGAGATCACGAGGAAAACTGGAAAGTACGAGGTATTTCGTACCGAACGGGGACCTTTCTCACTGATTCCTCGTTCACCTCGCTTTCTCCACTCCAATTCTCCGAAAAACATTGGGCGAAGGGCTGTCTCTCCGGAAAGGCTTGCAATCCGCGACGAAACTAGCCCGGATCCCAGCACATTCCCGTACCGCAAATTATCCTTCGTTACGTTTATCACCGAATACGCTCTCCCGAGAGGGATACGCGTGCTCCGGCTTTGTGGATACCTCAACGAGTCGAGCTACGCCCGCGGATGCTATACGCGTCGGCCACTGCCTACCGAATGGCTGGCTCTCCACGGATATTCGACTCGCCTCGTACAAAAGCTTTCCCGCCGCTCTCGCATTTATTTACTCTGCTATACGTACATTCGCAAGTAGCGAGGTAAAGGAAAATAAAGAAAAAGTGACTAAAGAGGGCCTGCTTCGGCTTTGTGACTGCGTACGCCTATCCGGATTTTCGGCGTAGCGAAAAGGGAAACAGTGTACGTGATTGAACAACCCAACGGAACGTAATCATCTGACCTGCCGACGGGATGTTGTAAAACGTTACACATAGAAAAACGTGTATTCTCTGTAATTCATCAATAGAATATACCGTCCATAGGAGAGTTTCGGGTGATATGGTCGTGATGATAATTAAGGTACACCCAGAAAAAAGATTTATTCAAATCAATAAAATTTCGATCTTCAAATGACGTTTATTAAGATAAAAGAAATGTTTCGTTGCCTTAACAAAATCTTTATTAGATTCAAATAACGGCTTTTCTTTACTTTCAGTAAAAAAATTTATTCGAAGTGACTATCTATTGATTTGTACTTACGGGATTATATTTTACGGCAGAAAAATGACTACGGTCACTCTAACTATGTATTTTCTTTCTCAGTGCATATTGGATAAAAATTGTGAATATGGCCCGATCCATATATCATTGATTTACGTGATAATCGAGATGGGCCATGTTCTCCAATTAAAATCCAGTTAAAAACCCTTTCAAACTAATCGTATCTTATTTCACATTTTTTTTTTTTACCCTTCACTTTATGTATCCGGTCCTTTCCGCCTGCTCCAGAGTACAGGACTCAGCCTCGTGTTTCCCGCGCTGTACCAAGCACCAAACGAAGAGTATGTTGCGAACCGATGCAAATTTTCGAGTGTTTCCGTCACTTCCGAACAATCGTATCGGGTACTACATTTTCAGGAAATTCCGAGCGATCTCGACCCACCAATTGTGACTGGAGGGGGGGGGGGGGCATTCTCGGTGATTTACACAGTCGGATCTATACGGGACATAGATAACCGCAGAACAATCGCAAGGCAGGGACACGCAAGGGGCACGGCTGCAGCCAGTACCGGGTCCCAAGAACGATATCGCACGGAATACCTGTATCGACGGTCGAACTTACAGTACCGCATCTCCGTTCCCTCTCTCGCGAGCACGTACATCGCGAGCCCGGAGCAATAGATAGATGAAAAGAGGGTGAGGGCAGGGAAAGCGGAAACGAGCGAGGCAGAGAGGCCTACTTGCAGTAGGACGTTTCGCTTCCGCAGTTCGGAACACTTGTTAGCGATAAAGGCTAACGGCGAAGTGGCGCGAGCTGACGATGTACGGGCAAACAACTGGAGTACGACGGCATGAGATCTGAAACCGCGGAGTAGAATATCCCGGGAGACACAATGAGCTCCCGCGGTACGGAACAAGCGAGGGTGTACCGTGAGAGTCGTGTCTATAGTCGGAACGGCGGGAATGACGATGCGGACGAGCGGCGCGAGCCGAGATGGGATATGGATCCACCCGATTCCGCGCTCTCTCTCCCTGCCAGCACCGCAACACCGTACCGATACGATAGCCGAGGCTCGTAAGCTCTGATACATTCGATGTATCGATGCACAAAGGCATCGGGGGAAACAGGCGCAGGTACAGCGCGAAAAAATACATGGACGAAATATACCAACGTCCGAGATCTTACGTCGAGGTTTGACTTTTGGTCAAAATTGACGTCGGATCTGTGCTCGGGGCGAAAAAAGACGTGGAATTATGCGCTACGGACTTTTTCCTTTGAAACTTGATGTTCACTCAAAAAATCCAAATTATAACGTTTTATCTAGTTTTTTCACGTCATATCCATCAACTTGTATATTTCGTGCCGTAGAACATGATAGACACCTGGATTTTTTCGCAATGCCATCAAGCAGCAACGATATCTGCGTTTGCGATGCGATTGCAGCGGTCGATGAACAGAAATGTTGTTGTTTAACTGTGGCTACGAGCAACCTGTTCGCACATTTGTAAGGTGGAGAATAATGTGCGTGCTCCTACATGCTGGCGATCTTACTGTCCCTCTTCAGAAATTTATTCGATCCTTTGTTATTTGTTACTAAGAGCCTGTTGTGCGTTCTTTTGTTTTTTCGTGTCGTGCGTCGATGCGGACGAGCGGCGCGAGCCGAGATGGGATATGGATCCACCCGATTCCGCGCTCTCTCTCCCTGCCAGCACCGCAACACCGTACCGATACGATAGCCGAGGCTCGTAAGCTCCGATACATTCGATGTATCGATGCACAAAAGCATCGGGGGAAACACCGGTGGTGGACAGTGTATGAAACGCGATTATGGATAGGGCGGGTGATAACGATAGGCGTGCAATTTTATACGCCTAGCGGATCACGCCCTCCACGAGCTCAAAATTAACCGCGGGTCGGTATCACAAAACATAATGTAACAGCGGGTGCTCGATTGGCTGCGGTTTAGTCCATTCAACATACGCTGACGAGCTGCCGATGCAACCGCGGGCGAGTCATTTTTCGTTTTTGAATTTTTTTTTTGTCTTCTTTTTTCTCGATACTATTGAACTTTTCGGGACATTGAATTCATCAGGCATTCCGACAATTCGGGGTATGTTACATCCGCTTTTGTCTCGCACACAAACAGTACAGTACAGAACCGTACGGAAGCAAATCAATCCCGGAGGGAAATTTATTTTATCTCTGTGTTTACAGTGAAGAAGGAACAAGAGGCTTGGTCGACATGAGCGGGCGTCCCAGCTGGGCGGATCATCAGCTAGTTCTGTTGTTTCTTTTGTTCGAGAGCTATATGTATATATAGGGTAAACCAGCCAATGAATGGACAGGGAAAATGAATGGACACTTTCCATAATAGTACGTGCATAAAAAACGTCTATTCGTTGGCTTTTTCGTCTGCTTAACTGTCTATCCATTGGGCGGTTTACCCTATATATGTGTGCATCAATCGTATCAACTATACTGTGCGAGAAAAAGTTATTCGACGACTAAAGAAATCTTTCGTAGGTGACGGTGAAAAGTCGGGTCGCAGTTATGTTTGGAGTGAAAGTGGTGAATATGAGACACGCCACTTAGCGCGCAAATAAATTATATTTGGACCGGACCGTGTTCACCGCTTTTAGCCGATCAGATAAAAAATTGTACTCTCGAAAAGTTGACGAAAATGGATGAATCGACGGTTTGTGGCTTTGGTAAGGATATATGGAAAGCATTAAAGGTGTATCGCGTATGAAAGGATTTGCGGAGGCAACGGGCGCAGAACCGCAACTTCATGTAACACACCTCTTGGAATCGCATCGGCTATATCTTCTCCACTGCCGCCGGTAAACCATAGAATTACCAATCCAGAAGCCGCTCGCTCGCACAATGGTATAACTATTACAACGGGCAGGCAAGGGACGTTCGCGATATATGCCCGGAAAATGGATGAGAGGCGAATAGAACGTCCGGCAGTAACATTAAGAATTATTATTGACTGCATTTTTTTATGTGAAAAATGTTTATCCAGACTTATAAATTAAAGGTGTCCTGGAAAAGCGTCACGGTCATAGTGACCCTGGGCAAGGTATTCAGTAAGGTAATCAACAAGGTAATCAGCGAGGTATTCAGCGAGGTATTCACGGAGGTATTCAACGAGGTATTCAGCGAGGTATTCGGCGAGGTATTTAGCGAGGTATTCAGGGAGGTATTCATCAGGGTATTCAGCGAGGTATTCAGCTCTATAATGATGATGCTCAACGCTTTGTAATCCCTTGCGTGCGTCGGCAATGTTATGCATAGTAACTGTGGCAGAGAAAGATAGGCAGTATGTGAAATGTTTTTATGGAACGAGCTGGCGAGGTACGATTCCGCGCCGCGAGACTTTCGAGGATTATCGATAAAGCTATCAGTCAGTAAAGGTTATCAGAGGGGAAAGGGGGCTAAAGGGCCTTTTCGCGAAAGCATGGTATTTAAAGGATGAACATCACCGAGTCCGTAATCTCGTATTGGCAGGTCTCGCAGACTAGACTGAAAACTGCGGGGATTTTCGTGCTCATCCCTTATCGAGTCGGTAACTTTTCGATGGCGTACTACAGCCAGAGCGATGACAAGTTTATCTCTCATTCTGCTGCAAGTGTACATTACTATTTTTTCAGGACCTGCTCACTTATTATTTTTATATACCACATCTTGCGATACTGGCGGCTCTCATGTCAGACTTTACTGAAAATAAGGGAGACCATTGCAAACAGGAATAACGGGGCAAAGCGGAGTCGCAGTTTGAGATGAGACTTTCTTTTCCAAGTTCCTCGAAAAATTGGTGAAATTAATCCCTTTTTTCCCCGGGATGCCGTTTTACCCCCCTCTATTTGGACCGCACCGGTATTGCATTTAAGACATAGTTGTTATGTTGCGTTCTGGTAGCCAGTACTCACCATGAGAAGCTTAACCTTGTTAACCAAAGGGGATGTTGTCAGAAACTTGTTGACGACCGTCAAGATTTTCCCTTCCAACGTGACAGCGCTTCCGGCGTCTGGTTCTTGCGAGCATCCGGGCCCGATCTCGTTCCCGGTTTTTCTCCACAAACCCCGGCAATCTCGCGATTCTCTTCTCGCTGCTGCTCTCTCCTCGAGGCCTTTAGGTGCTTCCGGATGTTCGTTAAACGAAACTTTGCCAAGATTTGGGCTGTCGGTTCTGACAGCCGCGACCCGCGAACCCAGCAAAGCTTCCTCTTCCGGTTCCGTTCCTCGTGCTTGCAGCGAATCCTTCTCACACTGGACTTACGTCCCTCGCATCTGTATAATCTTTTTATCTCTTCACTCTTCGGTCTCGCAGTTCTTCACTCTCGCTCCCTCTCCGGCTCCCTCAAGCTTCTCCCTATTCTTCCTGACTTCTACCTTCAAACGAGCTGCCTACGCTGAAAACTTCTCTTCCACTTTGGTGGAAATTTTTCTTCTTTTTTTCGTTAATACTTTTGTCTCTAAGAATCTCTGTTTTAGTATCTGTTCGTATCTCGGTAGGCTCTCTTCACTAAAATCCTCAAGAGCTTCTTCCTTCGTTCTATTTTTTTTTCCTCTTCTTTCTCTTCCTTTCTTCCACTCGCCACTGGTCGTAAAGTGGCCGAGGTCCGAACGATATTCACAGCCGCTCTACTGCTGGCTTCCTCCTCCGACAGATGAGTTCACGAGGCGCTACCCGCCTTGCCACTACCGACTTCGAGGAAACCTCACGAGGTCCTGCGCGAAATAAAAGAAAACCTTTTTGTTGCTGGTTATTGCTGTCTTTTTTTTTACTACTGTTTCTTTTTCTACTCCTGTGTTACAGCCTGTTTGTATGTGCGTCCAGTTCGCGTCCCGAGTCGGTCGACCTCATTCCTGTACCGCACGACGGAGTTATACGATCATCGGCGACGATTAAAAATGAAAGAAATCCCGGTATGCAGCATTTACGACGTAAATAAGCGTCATCCCGATGTTTTCACCTCGTCCAGGAATTTTTTCATTTCTTTCCCCGCCTCCGATTCCTGGCTATCTCGACAGGACGAGAGTGTCGGATCAAACGAGGGGAAAACGTCGGGCGTCAGTATCGCGAACGCGAGACCTTCGAGATGCTCTCGTCGCACTTTGCCTCCCGATCAAATTAAGCGAATTAATAAAATTAAGGAAAGTGCTCGGGGGGAGGGGGGGGGGGGGAGGGGGAGCTGACGAAGTCTTCCGGCATAAGGCAATTCGCTCGCGGTACAGACTCTCATTTCTACTCTCAATAGTTCTCCCTATAGCTGGCGATAATGCCATTAATCCGCATGCCGATGAAATTCACAAAAGTACGAATAATCAAGTGGTTGTAAAGTTTTTTTTTTTTTTTTTCTTTTTTTACCTCAACATTTTTTTACCTGCAGCTCGAAACTCTGCTGCAGGTAAACGGACTTATTTATTAACAATTGGAGACCCCGGGCAAGCTGCTGCGAAATGCGAAAAAGGAAATTGCACGCCGCGCGTGGGAATTTAAAAAAAATGTATACACCGGCTCTCTCCGGTGGTCCTCGAAATCTCGCTCTCTTTTGTGAAGTAAAACAAAAGGGGACCTATGGGGGTCCGACTATTCGCTTCCGGCTCCAGCTTGTCAGCGGAATCTTCAATGTTTAGTTTGACTTGAATTAACAGAGGTACAGAGGAACCGAGCGTATCGCAGAATGCACGGCGCAGCCGGACTGGATAATGCAGGCCAATTTAGACGCATCTGCTAGCGCGGATGACTCCCGAGGTTCGCGCTGTTTTTGTTAATTAGCAAACAGTGAGATGCTTCCGCGCGGGACTTAAATTAAGAAGGATCCGGGGATCGCGAGCAATAGAGGAGATCCGGTTATCATGCGACATTTTTCTTCCAACCCGTTAATTTCCTATTTTGCGAACAGAAAATGTCCACAATTTATCGTAATGCATGTCTCCGTGCAATATCCAGCAATGTAACGAGAATATAATAATTTACCAAAAATGTTATTTAATTGATGAAGAAAATCGATTATGAGGTAATGAAATTTTCAGTGTAGTAAAGTTATTATTATTATATTTCAGTTTACAGAAAATAAGTTGACAACTTATGCAGATTTTGCATCTAGATAAATAAATGTGCACTTTGCCTTCAAGTGCATCCAAGATGTTTCCAATCAGATTTCTCGAAAGCCCACGAAAAAAAAAATCAGCAAGTTTTCCGCGAATACAGTGAATTCGCGAATTTAACGAAAAAAAACCTTTTTTTAAATACTTGGCATCGAGACGCTACCGCGTTTCGACGCCTTGATAGATTCAGCGTGAAGCTCCGGTATTCGAGAATGCTATAACAATACAATCACGCGTACGGGAACGTTGGGGAAGAGACTCTTGAGCGAGGATACCATTGTGGGTAAGCACGTATACCCAAAATTCCGTCGCGAGGAATGTTAAACGTCCCCTTTACCCTAAACCCCATTCAAAGCTCAAAAGATAGCGACTCTATTACGCGCCGCAGATACGCACGAGAACAAATATGTCCGCGGTATGCGAACACGCCAGGAGTGGCTGAAACGAAGCTTTTTCAACACCGAGCGAAACAAATTGGCGAAAGAGAAAAGCCAGCCGACCACTCGTCAGTTATACAGGACCACTGGGACTCACTGGACAGCTCTTCGCCGCAACGATTTTACGAACAATCGTAAATTGCCGTCTCGGCAAGAGTTTTCACTTTTGCCGTCGGGCAGCCGTCTTTCCTCTTCGGATTCGACGATCCCGAGGGGACCACTGGAGAAAGTTACGGAAACAGATGGAACACGATTTTGGAGCGTGCGAAATAAAAAATCTTGTCTTGCGGAAAAATAAATAAGATGAAAATAAAAACGAATTATAGAACTGGCGCAGTGGGATACTTGTAACGATTATACTTCGAACGAAAGTTGTACCGTGACGTTCGGCCCTGCACGTCGGGGAACGAAAGTTTGAAACCGCGCGAGAACGGGCGAAGACGAGTGAAATGCGACGGACCGAGGTGCGAATCTATCGGAGACCATTGCCGGTAGGCAGTTGCAGTTTCCAGCTACTTTCGAGAACTTCGTGCGCTATCGCGAAATTATTGTTATCATTGTTGAAGTTACTACCCCGGTGGCCTATTGTCGCGGCCCGGAGAATATAGGGATGGTCTCTGATAAACGAATCGATATTCAGTTACACGCATACATCGGCGAGTGAATTTTCGTTACTTGCATAAGACCCGATCGAAGAATGTATCTGCGCCTCGCTCGTGTCCACTTTCGACGATATTTACCCGTCCGACAGAGTCTCGGCAGTTTTGTCAATACGGATGTTTTGATAGCCCGCCGACACGTTGGATGAGACTGACGGACGGAATGGAAATCTCTTGACCGATCTTTACGAAAATTGCTCGATACTTTGCCACTAAGCAAATAAATAATTGAGCGATATTTTTTTTTTGATTCTTTCATATATACGAATATTATTATATTATCCCTTCTGTGGATCTGCTCCATATTTTACAGAAAGAACGGAGGCCTTGGGAACCCTAATGACCGACTCTCACGACGGGACTGAAAAAAAATTCACTTGGTGGCTTCCGAAGAAAATTTTTCTGTTTCAATTTTACTTTCAACTCTTACCATTCCATGTTATATTGAGACAACGACGGCAAGACTGTCAAAGTGCCATGTTGTCGTTTCAATCTCGTATGGAATTGTAAGAATTGAAATTAGAATTGAAATAATAATTCTCCTCTTTGGCAGTCCGCAAGTGAATTTTACTTGAGTCATTGACTTTTTTCTTCAGTGTGTAAAATCAGCCAAAGTGGCTGTTTGCTCCCCATTTTCATGCAACAGAAATTTAATATCTCCGGCGCGATACCGACGATAAGATCGACTGATGTCCAATAAGGTTGTCGGGACGCGGACCGTGTCAGTGTCAGAGCGAGTGTTTGCATGGAAGTGTGTTTTACGTTAATGTTCATACTTTACTGAAAATGACGAGTGCTCGCGCGACGTTGATCGTAACGAATTAATCGACGTAGTGTAACGTGCTACAAGATATTGTCTAAGCGGTCGAAAATTGTTTTCTTTTATTTTATTCTTTTTTCTTCTCTCGCTGCCAGAGATCGTTGCAGATCGCGAAGGACACGAAGGGACTTTCAGAGGACGAGTGATATCGGGTTCGAGGCCCGACGTTGTCGCGGTCTGAACGGCGACTGAACTCCGGAGCCCGCGCGGATGCTGCGAATGTACGGTACGCGCGCGGCCGACATCGACGCCGTAGCAGCTGCACATTTCTGGGAACGAGCACGCGGGCGTCGGGCTACCCTGTATCCCCCCTCGGCGAAGAGGATAAGCGGCAGGAAAATAATGTAAGGGCCAGGAGAATGGAGACCGAGAAACAGAGTCTTTGCTTCATCGAATGCCACCCTTATTCGAACAGTAGCACGAGCACTTATCGACATAAAGTTACAAAGAGAAGGAATAGAACATTTGTATACGTCATACTACAAAAGCAAATATAGCGGAATTTCTTTTGTGAATATATTGTAAATAAATAGAATAAATTGATGTATGAAATGCCTTTAATGTGTGAACCAGATATTATATTATATTATATGCATGAGGTGTAACTCCATCGCCCTGCAATATTTGTACCGAAGATTTATGAAGTATAAAAAAACATATGTGTGATAACCGAGCGAACGAGCCTAAAAGCTTCTGCGGACGAAACGAATGTGTGTAAATGTTTGTGTACTTAGTCAATTAATGAATGAAAAATGTTGCGATTTCACATAATAATAAGTCCAAAATGTTATTAACAACTCAGATAAAAAGTTAATTGTTTAACAAATTACCCGGCAAACTAATTTTTTTATTACGAAAATGATTCGTTCATTTTTCTAAATACATATGCATTTTTTCAGATTAAAAAATTTGCTTTGTATTTTGTGTTTGTATTGTATTTGTATTTGCTTTGTATTTTGTGTTTTTCCCATATGAAAAAAAAAATTCAAAGCAATTTTAAAAATCTGAAAAAATTCATACGTATTTAGAAAAATGAACGAATCATTTTCATTTAAAAAAATGGATTCCAGAATCTTCGTGAATTACTCAGTTCACAGTGCAATCGAATCCGCGGCAAACTTTATTCATTTTAATGGTGGTACACAAAAATAATACATTTTTTTTTAAACGAACCGATATGAGTTATGATCTACATAACTCATCCGGCTTTGAATGTAGGGTGCGCCAGCTCTCTAGCCGCGTAAAAGCTCCCGTCGATAACCCGCGCTTCGTCGGGTCACCATACAAGACTTTTCGTCAACTTCAGACCCTCTCAGCAGATACATTTTTATTAATTTTTTTCTTGCCTCTAATGCCGAGCGGTAACTGACTTTTAATACCAACGCTTGCGGACGTAAATTACCATGAAGTAATTCGAATAAACGTTAAACGTATGTCGTTATTAAATGAAAACGCGGTATTTGAATTATTCAGTTTTTAGAGTGGTTTAAGCAGTAAAGATGAAGCATTGTATTTTGCACGAATAAACTTGCTTCACTCCGTCTCGCAAATCCCGCTATATTTTTACCGGTCGTTTATTAATTTTTATTACACGTCACCGACGGGTGTATGTCACGTTGTTTGCGGGACAGCGGCCGCGTGCCACTCGCACAGACGTACCGTGAAACGTATGCCCGAAAAGGACATGGGGGATTAACGATGGAGGTTTCTCGTTCGAAAGTCGTTGCTTGGGCTCTGCCCGTAAAACAATGTAGATTGCGCATTTGCATATCCAGCGGTTTTCATAATTTTCACTTCCGCGCTATTCGTTTTCCGCAGTTCGGAGCACGAAATTTGAAATATGCAGGGGAGCCCCGCGTCCTATGTTGGACCGGCGCCTGAGTCGAAACGGAGCGATGCTTCGGAGATAAAAATTCAAGAACGGCCGCTCGCTGTTTGCCAAACAACTCTGCCTCGAGTCTCGTTGGAGCAGAGAAAGAGCGAGCGGCCCCGATATTCGATTTTTATCGTCGAAACATTGCACCTTTCCGAGTTACGCTGAATAAAAAAGTGATTGCTTGAATAAATCGACCGAACAAATGGTGACAGCGGAATTTTTTGTGATTGCGGTTTTATTTATAACTATTGCAATACCATGGGGAATTGAAGCAGAACCAAATTATTCGCGACGTTTCATGCTATTGCTTCGAAAAATTGTAAGAATTTGTAGGAAATGGAAATTTAGTTATTTATATCTTTATTTGAATTAATACGGGCAAAGGCCAATTAGAGGTGCAACGGGGCAAACTGACGTCCAGAGTACATACTATATGAAATATGAAAAGTCGCCATAGATTTATCGTTGGTAAATGATAGTAAGAGAAATCCGTGATATACATAAATCACAAATCAGGCGAATTTAGGGGTCAGGGGGGACTCCAATACCGAAATAAAGTTGAAATAAAATACACCCTTGACACCCATCGGATTTATTGAGCAAATAAATTTTTTTTCGAGGCAACGATCCAATGTGCGTTGGACAGATCTCCCCTAATACGTTTCAATCGGACGTATGTAGTGTATGATTTAAAATTACAACTCACCGCAGAGATGTCAAACTCTTCTGTGTCATTTGAAGAAGACCATCATTGACATCGGAAGGCGATTTTGGCAGTGTTTCTCACACGAATCTCGCGATAGCGTCCATTAGATTGTTTATCGTTGAAACATCGTTCCGCTCCAACTTCAACTGAAAAAAGTGATCGATTAAATAAATCGACCGGGCGAATGATGACAACGGAATTTTTTGTGATTTCGACTTTGTTCTAACTAACTCTCTCTCTCTGTCTTTGTAACTAATGCGATAACATAGGAGATTCAAGCAGGGCCAAATAATTTGCAACGTTTCGTGATCTTGCTTCAAAAACTTGTATGAATTCGTACGAATTGGAAATAAAGATGAAATAAAATACACCGTTGATACCCAGCTGTTTTACTGAATAAATCAATATTGTTAGGCAACGATTCAGCGTGCGTTGGACCGGTCTACCCTAATATGTTTCCATCGGACGTAGATAGTACGAGTTTCTTTAAAATAGCATAAAAATATTTCCCTTCCGATTTTTTTTTCATTTAAAATTTTTTCAAGATCATGAAAAATGCTATTTTTGCGTATAACAAGAGACGCTACTACGTCTCTTGATATACAGTCTACCTTACTATCTTTTTTTTAACTTGGCGTCGAGACACTACCGTGACTATTGATATAATTTAAAATTACCGCAGAGATGTTAACTACATCTGCGTCAGCTGAGGAAGACCATTATAGGCTCAGAAGGCTATTTTGGCAGTATTTGTCACGAGAATCACGCGATTGCATGCCCCAGCTCGAAGTTCCACAACGAAGTTCCCAGCTCGAAGTTCCACGAGCTTGCCATTCGAATTTCTTGCGACTCGGATCATTCCAGCCGATAGGTCGTATCCTTCCTGAAAGATAGAATTCAATGTACATCAACAAATAAAAATGTTTCTCGTTCCGCTTTGCAACATCGATAAACTTTATTCATATCTCGGCTGCAGATCCGAAGTCACACCTCGGGGCGACGAAGGCGTCGGCGGAGGAGGAAAAGCCGGGACGCAGCCGACGCTTTATACTTCGGATTATTTTTAGATTCCTCTTGTATCCAATACCTTACAAACGCTATTATATTCTTAATGCTTACAAGCGTTTTATATCGAGTTCCGCGATATTCGGATAATCGTGTTTATCCGCAAATCTGGTGTTTGAGCCATACCAGTGGATTTATTAACATGATACGAAATTAACTGCCTTTAACACGGCAAATTTTATTACTAGCAAATTTTCGCCAGTTCGATTTTTCATAAACGTTGATTGTTTTTTTTTTTTTTTTTTTGCTTCCTCACAGATGAAACGTTGTTTTCATGAAAAAAAAAAATCAAGATTTTAATGAAAACGCGTTCAACATTTTCGACAACATAGGAAAATTATATTTAAAAAAATCTCTGGATGTGTGGGTGTGTCTCAGACCTGAAGAATTGAAACTCTTATAACTTGAGAACGGCTTGAGCTATCGAGCTGAAATTTCTAAGGTAGGTAGAGGGGTCTATCCTCAACATTTGGTTAAATTTTTAGCAAAATGCTTTGGGTCATAAAAATTGTACGCTTTGTTGATATTTGCTGAAAAAATCTGTACTAGCCCTTACAATTTTTTAGCTATCGGGCAAAAAAGTTCTGCGCAAGGGGACTATTATCGACCAATGATCCCTGTTCAATTTGGCGACGATCAATCGAACCGTTCAATTTTCATGAGATTTTCAATTTTTTCAATTTCACAACAAAAATGTATTTTCTTTCTGACGCGAGTTTCCGTATCAAATATTCAGTTGAAAGTAAAATAAGTGGCAGATTCGTGATCAGTGTGAAAAAATACATCGGACGTGACTCCGTCACGACGAATAACTACGATATTTATAGGGAATCTTTGTAGTGAATATTACAAAAAATTAATGATTTTCTTTTTTTTTTTTACATCTTTCCAATCTACGCAGGTGAATTGTATCGAAATCGTACAGATCGACGAGGGTATCTCGGAACTCGGAAATGAAAATTGGAGACGATACGATAATGGGATCTTGATTCGAGTGTAAGGGCACCAAAGTCCCGCTCGTAATCGGCATTCGATATCAGGCAAGCGACTCAGGAAAAGGAGAGAGGGCGAAGCCGTAGAGGCCTCGGAAGAGAGAATGGGATAGAGAACAAGCGAGGGAGAGAAAGATGAAGATATAGCGTTGGGGTCGACGCGGTTTTCGGTTTCGTACTAATTTTAGTGCGAGTGCCGTGGCTCGCCTTAAAACGTTCCAGCCAATCAAGTCGTCCTGCGGCACGGCCTGCCGCTCGTCATCGCCGCGAGGAGGAGGTCGAGGTAGAAGTTTTCCCGACGCAATAGTCAGCCACTGAGGAACCGTTCGACCAGCGGCAGCCCTCTTATTCCTTACATATTTCAAGTAAGTCAGTCCCGAGCCGTTTAATCGTTATTCAATAATCGACGCTGTGCACTATCGGGTAATTATCGATAAATCGGAAAGTTAAGTTCTATCGAAAGTGTGCGATTGCAAATGAACCGGTGATTGGAGCGCGTATAAAAAGTTTTGTTGTTTTCTTGGTTTTTTGTTTTTTTTTGTTAAGTAGTCAGCATCGCTGCTACCCGTGCGTATATTCGACCGTATCAGCGACACGAGCGTTATAAATTACAGTTGATCTTATTAAAAATAAGTTTATCGTTATCCGATTTTTTTTGTCTACTGAAGAATATATCTTCTTCTAGCTAGCGGTACCCTCGCACCACCGATCACCAAAATGGCCCTCGACGACGATGTTAGGTGAGTGTTGAATGATCGATACAGACACACGATTGCCTGTGGCGACGCAGAGTCGATCGGATGGCTGTAATCGGCGAATCAAACTATTGTCTTCCGAGATCCAATGTACATATTTTTTTAATACGTCTTTTGTTCTATTTTTATCCGCTCCGGTATGGAAACCCGATATCACGCTGACTCCATTCCATCTGTCTTCGAAAAACAAAACTATCGGATCGCCTGGAACACAAATACACTTCTCACCAAACAGTATCGTTATAATAATTTTTTTTATCGGCGTTACTCGCCGTGCATGTGTGCTTTCTTTCGCTTTTGTTCGAATGAATAATGGGGTGCAAAACGTTGAACGAAAATGTTTCATTCGCCGCAGCCCCGGCGAGGCGTACGACGGATTTAGATTGTCGCCCACGCACGATTTGAAGCATCGCGCGCCGTCTGACCGTCTTTGGGACCCGTGGCTCACCTTCGAGCCACGGGATCCGCCTACTTCTTTTTTTTTTTTTTTTTTTTTCTTAGCCTCGTCCACAAAGTTATTGTAAGCTGCGAAAGTGCGGCTTACGAAATACCGTCGGGAGCGCGCGGAGGTTCGTCGGGGTGTTGGCTATAACGGTATCAAGACCGTTTTGTTTTCGGTAAAAGGCGCAACGGCGTTAAATTTGTGCTTAGCTTGAAATATTGCCAACTATAACGCCGAGGGTTACATTATTACGAGTACTCGCCGACGGTTTATATTCTGCTGTCGCTTTGGCGTGAGGCGACGAAAAGTTGCAACAATGTTGCAATCGCACATCTCTGATTTTCTTTTTCACACATGAACAATATACACCACACATGCGGACTATGGACGTCTCGATTAATCGTACACATTTTCTTTTCTCACTTTACAGAGAAAACGCATCGAGGATGTACGTAAGAATGTGTACACCGTACAGAAACCACAAAGTCTTTATTTAACAGAGATCATACACTCGTTTTGCATGCTTTTTCCTTTCTTTGATGACACAGTAGATGTTGTTGACGTAGATTTGGAAACGGATCTTCAATCCTATAAGATCTTTTTTTTTCGGCTTACGCAGACAAAGTTTGCGGAATTAATTGTTGAGGTTTTCTGGGTACGACGAAAAATTTAGGAAAAGAAGAGGAAGCAGGCGGAGACCGACAGGAAGAGGGCCGAGGTTCGTGCCCGCCTCGAGGAGGCCTCCAAGGCCAAGAAGGCAAAGAAGGGTTTCATGACCCCCGAGAGGAAGAAGAAGCTGAGGGTAAGCGATCGATGACGGGCTTCTTGTTTGTGTGTGAAGATGCTTACCAATTGCAAATTCGTCGTACTTCAGTTGTTGCTGCGTAAGAAAGCCGCCGAGGAACTGAAGAAGGAACAGGAGAGAAAAGCCGCCGAGAGGAGACGCATTATCGAGCAGCGTTGCGGAAAGTCCAGGCCCATCGATGACGCCAACGAGGGTAATTTATCTTTTAACCCAACCCGGCACTCTAATAAATCTCCGCGACTCGCGCGTATTCCCCCGCAACGAATTCGGCGTTCAAAATAAATTCCACCGACTGCGTCACACCGAAAATCGTCTCTAAACACACGAATTTGTTTTTCGATAAACACGCAGAGACGATCAAGCGTGTGCTGCGCGAATACCACACTAGGATCATTGCGTTGGAGGATCAGAAATTCGACATCGAATATATCGTTAAGAAGAAGGACTACGAGGTACATTTTGTCCACGACAGAGGAACAAAAATTTTGAAAATAAAAAAAATATTTTGTGAATCGCGAAAGATAGATCGCTCGCTTCTAAGCCGCCGGTCTGCCAGCCTGCAACTAAACTACGCTCGCCATAATCAAGAGCTTTGCATCTTTTTTTATTTTTTATTTTTTACTTTACACCTAAATTACACCACATTACACCAAAAAGAGCTTTGCATCTTAAAAAAAAATTGTGTTTTTTTTTTACTTTACACCAAAATGATCGAAACAAATGGACTTTTTTTTGGCGATTACATCGATATCTACACTGTTGACTCTTTCTGCCTTTCTATCTTTCTCACACTCTCTATTTTCCACTGCACTGATAAAAAAGTACAGTTGAATCACCTAAGATTCGGGCAGGGACGTTCAAATAAATGTTTAGTTGGTCGAACAAAATATTTTAATGACTCAAAAATATTTTGGTGAAATCACCCAACAAATTGTTGAACTAACCAATTTTTTAGCTGCAACCAACAAAATATTTAGTTGAACGTCCCGGCCCGAATCTTAGTTGATTGAACCGTATTTTTTTATCAGTGTGGTAATTGGTGTTGCGTATCTCGAGAGACTCTCGGCACCGCTCTTTGCCGGAATCGACAAAAGCTTCCGTCGTCATGGATTTCGACTGCCTGATCTGATTGGAATCCCGAACACTTGCAGTCGTGGAAAAATATAAAAAAATACGTCGTTGAGCTGCTCTCGAGATCCGATCGTCCAATTCTTAATCAGTAACGTGTTCTTTCAGCATCAGGAGTTGTGACCGCTAACTTTCTTCGCTGGAAGGTTTATTTTCATTAAATTTTAAGTTTTGAAAAAACTACTGTTATAACAGCTTCTGCAGCGCGAAATATCTGCGTATATATGTTTTAAAGTATCGCTTACTTGGGGATGATATGAACTAATTATTCGATGGCCAGGTATTCTTTTGAACGATTTTACCTTTATCGGTTATTCATTTGTGTGCCTTTATGTTCGATCAGATTTCGGACCTGAATGGACAAGTAAACGACCTCAGAGGTAAATTGTAAGTAATCCATCGATATTATTATTATTGTCGTGACCTATCGTGTCTCGAATAAGAATTGTACTGATCGGCTTGTGCCACTCCAGCATGAAGCCGACGCTGAAGAAGGTCTCCAAGTACGAGAGCAAGTTCGCCAAGCTTCAGAAGAAGGCTGCGGAATTCAACTTCCGTAACCAACTGAAGCAGGTCAAGAAGAAGGAATTCACCCTCGAGGAGGAGGACAAGGAGGTGAGCACCGCGTACAATAGAAAATGTACGATTATAACAGAAAAAATATATACAACGACAAGCTCATCGGGCAATTTTTGCGTATAGCCGAAGAAGTCCGAGAAGGCGGAGTGGCAGACGAAGAAGTAATATCCCCTGACAACGAATTAGCCCGACGATACCCAAATATAAGATTACAAACGTTAATGTGTCGAAGTTCTTGCGCGCGCTCATCGATTATCATTACCCCGTCGCGATAAAATTGCAGGGTACGAGGGGAATTAGCCGATTCGAACCAGCGAAAAACCGACGATTCACGAATAGATTTTTTTTTTCAATTGTTTTACTTGTATCCTCAGGAATGCAATTATTGCACCCCCTTAGCGATATCTAAACTAAGCGATTTTGTCACACTACGATTCTGAACTTGTCGCTACTGTACATATTCTTCGTCTATGTAACGCATCTACGTTTCTTCCGTTAAACCTTTCATAGTCTAACGTTTCTGTATCACATCTCTTCATGTATTCCTTCGATCTTTCGAGACGATATCTGTGTTTTTTTTTTTTTTTAATTCCTTCGAGTAATCCAAAAATCAACGAAGCTGAATGATTAAGAAAACTCCTAAGCTATATAACGTTATCGCGGGCCAAGTTGTCGAAGGAGGTAAGAATCACTTCTCTCCGCTAACAAGAGACTTGAAACATTATCTGTGAGCTTTACTAACGCATCTCTTTCGGTGTCTTTCTTTTTTCCATTTTTTGTTCAGATACCGGCAAGTAGAATAGACCGCCAGAAACATCCCCGTAATCGTTGTTTTACCCTCTTCTATGAAATACGAACTTGTGTATCGAATATCGCATCGCTAATCGACACTCCAATTCGCAGAAGAAACCTGACTGGTCCCTGAAGGGTGATGAGAAGAGGCTAGCCCACGAAGAGGTGGAGGCTTGAAGAAACAAAATCAACATCGCATCGTAAAAATTTTCATCACATTCATTTCATCCGTCTAATCGATGGCTATGGGATCCTCAGATGATTCGGCAATATTTCGCTTCACTCGCAATCGCACCATCAACGTATAAACTTTGACTTCGATCATGAAATGTAATGAAGAAAAGAAGAAAAAAAAAGAAAGTACATGTACGAAGATGGAACGTTTTGATTCTACAATAAATTTGCTCGAAACGGATTAACTGTGTGTACGCATTACCAATGATTGTCCCATTAGTTCTATAATTTATCACCTTCTCGAATTACACAGCGATGTCTCAATCCCCACGTGCCTAAACTTCGGATCGATACTTATAGAATATCATAAAAATACCGTTCCCTCGCTCAGCTCTGATTGGCGCTCGCCGTCGGCGAATCACCGAGAGGCGTGCACTGGACGCCGTATCCACGTGCACTCGTATAACCTCCTGAAATCGGAGTATCAATAGACACGGCAGTAGTGAGAAAAAAACATAACGTGTCAATAACAATCCCAGCGAGATTGGATATAATGAACGAGAATGGACAGTGCGTGCAGGCGGGACATTACGTTGTCGTGCAGAAGCAGAGTTACAGAAAATTATGCAGAGTAACGGAGAACGGAACTTTCACGTTGGGAAAGGAGCAAATCGAAATGAAGTCTCTCATAGGGAAACCTTACTGGACAACATTTCAGATGATACAGTCGAACAAGAACAAGAAGACATTCACACTGGAAGTCGCTGCGAAAGCTGAGACTGCGGAGGAGTTGAGAAAAACATTGTCCAGCGGTGTGGACAACAGATCGATAACCGATGACGGTACGTCCCAGAAGCTATCGAAAGAGGAGATAGAGGATCTGCGAGAGTCCGGAAAATCCAGCAACGAAATCGTCGGACGTCTCATAGAGAATAGTACGTCGTTCGCAGCCAAGACAGAATACTCGCAGGAGAAGTATATAAAGAAGAAGGAACGCAAGTACTTCAGGTATCTTACGATTCGCAAGCCGACCATCGATCTCGTACAGGAGATATATTTCAAGCAGGACTATGCAAGGATAAGCTGCCTGCGGATGGACACACTGGCGCAGTTGCTGTCCTACTGTGACGTGAAAGCCGACGGCACTTACATGCTTTACGACAGTGGTTCGATGGGTCTGCCCGCGGCAGCTATGTTGAATAGAATCGGATCCAGCACTAGCGGAGTCATCATCCACCTACATCCGGGCAATCAAGCCCAGACGACTCTTGTGCAGGCTATGAATTATCCTGGCGAACAATTGGAGCGTCTTCTCGCTGTAAATCTGTACAGTTTTTTGAGACTGAATCATCAGGGCGAAGCTGCGATAATGGAAGAGATCGCTTGGAAAAGTTCACAATCCATATCGAACAGTCAAGCGAACGGCAATTCGGTCCCTCCGCCGAAGGTTGAGGTTGAGAATTGTGACAATGCCACGCCGCAGGATTCGAAACTCACGGACAACTCCAATTCTCTGAAAAGGAAACAAACGGACGAAGCTGTTATTGCGGTCGAAGCAAAGAGGCCGAAGTGGCTGCTGGAGACGAGAAAAGCCGTGGATCATTGCAAGGAAACGAAAGTCGAGGGTCTGGCGATAATAGCGAAGGAGCATCCTCTGAATATAGTGAAGGCGCTGCTTCCATTTTTGGGTTCTTCGAGGCCTTTCGTCATCTATCATTGTTACAGGGAACCGCTTCAAGAAACTTACGTGGCATTGAAGCAGCGACGGGACATTCTGAATCTCAGACTATTTTCCAACTTCCTGCGCTCTTATCAAGTGTTGCCGAACAGAACACATCCTGATATATTGACGAGTGACCTAGGTGGTTACCTATTGACAGGATATTTAGTAGACTAATTGGATTTTAAGCAAAACTCTGTATACAAATGATTATTCATAATGATTATTAAAATGATTTTTACACACCATACAATGCGTTGAATAACCCAAGATATCACTTTTCAGTCTCTGCATTGCCGGTGGTGCATAAACATGTTTTTAAATTTTCCTACGTTCTTATCGAGGATGAACGACGAATAATTTAGGTGGCTACGTATCATCCAGCTATTCGATCGTCTGATGGCAATTTATGCAGGGTAATGTAATATTTATATTAATTATTAAAATTATTTTTACACACCACACCAATGTGTTGAAAATCCAAGATATCACATTTGAGTCTCTGCATTGCCGGCAGCGAATAAAGATATACCTTCTATCGGGCATGAATAACGAGTAATTTAGGTGCCTACGTACCAACCAGTTATTCGGTCGACTGATTGCAATTTATGGAAGGCAATGTAATATTAATATCAATTATTAAAATTATTTTTACTTACCCATCGCATTAGAGATCCAAGCCATCTTCGTCGCGGTCCCGGCGTTAACGTCGGCGAATAAAGGTCGTCGACTGTTCGGCACACGGTACATTTCGGACTCCGTTGAATTGGTTGACCGAACGACCGCGTTCCTTCATCCTGTCGTGACATTGACGGGAGGAGCTCCGAGTCGCGGCGGGGATGATACAGGGTATCTGCGGCGACATAAACACACTTGTTTTTTTTTAAATCATCGACTACATGGCAATATCGAAGATAATACCGGATGTAACGTCGAAAAGTATCGTAAGTGTCGTCGACTATCACGCCACGTACTTCATTTATTAATTTTGTTTTCTTTGAAACATAAACACTCATGCTCTCCGTATCATTTACGCGTTTCGCTTGTAACCCCAACAGACTGACAAAGAATGGACGTGGCTATAGATCAAGTCTGGAGTCTCAAGGAAGAGCCGAGCAGGGGGAACAATTGGAAGAACGAAGAAGTTTCGGCGCTCCTCAATGCAATCAAGGCGCATAATTTGATGAAGGGAAGTCCATCCATAACACAGCTCGGACATCTTCTGGAGCCTTTGATGGGATACAACAGAACGGCTTTTCAGATTACAGGAAAATTAAAGAACCTGCGAAAGAGTTACCTGACTTGCGAGAAGAAGGGCTGCACGCCTGTTGCTCTTAGGGAATGTCCTTACTATGATATGCTAGCTGTCGTATACGGCCACGAAGCATGCCACGATTCAGATACGAACAATAAGACGACCGAACCGGAAGACATCAAAGTAAGCTCCGAGCAGGGAATCGAGAAAATGCTCACTGTTATAAAGGATCTGAACCTGGCGAGGGATCTCACGCTTCAGTCATTTTCCGGAAGTGCGATACGTCTCATAAGCAAAATGCTCATAGCTCGTGGTGTCTGTGCTTCAATCGAACAAGTAAAGAATACCCTTGTAGAGTTGCGAAAAGCTTACATAGAATACAGACAGAGTCCAAATTTTGGCAAAAATTGTGCGGGCTACTCGTACTTTGATTATCTACATACACTCTGGGGTTCCACGCCAATTCCTGATTTTTTAAACGACGGTGCTTCAACGAATTCCAAGCAAAAGACTGACTCGATGCATAGAGAACGAGGCGATCAATGGACCGAGGAAGAAACCATTGTGCTCCTCACTTCGATAAAAGCTCTGGATCTTACAGACGAGGCATCGAAGAACACCGAAGATGCAGCAAAGAAGCTCAAGGATGCTCTGAAGGACAGTGGCTATGTCAGATCAAAATATCACATTCAAAGAAGACTGGACAATCTGCATAACAGTTACCTACAGGCGCAACTAGCCAAAACGGCGGAGGAAGCCGTACGAAAATTCCCTTTCTATCACCTGTACGAGGGTATCTTTGGCCTGTACTCGCCCGACGATATCTCCAATTCCGGTACTGCGGACGCGATGGACGACATAATTGCCGGCGAGCCGCATATACAACTTCACGAGGAAGAGTCGATAGCCTTCGGTGAGAAAGCCAAACACTCGAGAAGTCGCTCGTGGTCGGACGAAGAGACGATACTGATGCTCTCCCTGCTGAAGGAGCTCAATCTTGTGCGTCTCATAGCTCATCGGTTGTCGTTCGAGATTGCCTGCAAGCTCGTCGAACCACTGCGCGAGCACGGCTACACGAGATCGGCAATGCAGATTCAAATAAAACTAAGAAATCTTCGAAAAGGTTATTACCGATGCATAAGAGCTGGCAACACGGAAAAAGCGATCGCCGAGTGTCCGTTTTATCACAAACTCAACGCTATCTTCAGAAAACCAAGAGATAGAAAATTACGAACGTTCAGAAAGCTCAAACAGCTGGAGACGAACTACGTAAACGTTCCGGAATCATTCACCGATCACAGTTACTTCAATGCCGTGAGTCAGGATAAAGCGGGTAAGGTGCCAAAGATCGAGAGGGACAGCGAAGAGGATCAGGACAGCAGCGAGGTTTGGCTACCGGTGGAAACTATTTGCGGTAAGTTACATAAGCTCGCGAACAAAAAATTAGTACACATAAAAGACCTTCAGTCTCCCGCCATATTACACAGTGATACAACACTTGTGTGATGTTAGCCACGGGAAACATTTTTTTTTTAATGTGAAACTTCTTTATGCACGTTAGTGCGAGTTCAATGCTTGGAGATAGGAATGAAACGAAAAAGTGAAAGGCCGCAGAGACGCGACACCGGTAGAGTAAGGACGTTAGGTTTCACTATTTCGTTTCATTACTGCATCACCGGTGATTGGATTCAAACTCCTGTTAAGGACGTTTACGTTGGCGTAGTCGTTGTTAGGACGGTTTTGTCAGGATAAATCAGCACAGAGAAGACGTTGCGGAATGGAAAGGAACTTACACGCGTTTCATTTTTTTTAATTTTGTTTCACGGATTTGTTCTTTTACTACCAGATTACAATAGATCCTGATTTAGAGCGCAGAATAATAAATTTTATACATTCTAATAGATAATAAATTTTATTGTATTAAGGTGAAGTTAAACAAACCGCCCGGATTTATTGTTTTGATTGTCGATTGATGGAAATATTGGTTCCCATGTTCCTATCTATTTTATGAATTATCTGATTGTCCATTTTAATTTATTGTTACCAAATTGAGTTCTATTTATTGTCATTAATTTAATTTTGTATATTCTCCAAAGCCAAAAGAAGATAATGCGACTATACGCTAGTTAGATAAAAATTGAATCGTACTATTTTGTTTGTATCTGTAAAAGGGACAATCCATTACTAAATTATCAATAACAATGTCAAAGTCACGAATTAATCGCACCTAATTCTTGTGTCGCAGATGACGATTCAAGGACCGTTCATGGAGAGGGGCACACATCTGCGTTCGACGAAGTCGACGACGCAGACATCTATGGAAGCAACGAGGACGACGATGTTGCCGACGAGCTAGAGGACCCTCTGGAGGACGACACAGCGCAAGCTGGCAACGATACGGGGCAACGCGACGATACGCACGATAGCCCAAACAACGGTCACCCAAGAAATATAAGCGATATATTGGAGACAACTTGCATAGTCGGAAAACCCGGACCATCGAGCGCGTCCTCCGTCCAAGACGGCTCCTCTTCCTCACGCGTCCCGTTCACTCGTAAAACAAGGAGAAACGCGACTAATCCGTATTCCCCGAAGACAACCAAGGACACGCCGACCCCGAAGTCGATGAGAATGGTCATGGCCGAAGTGTTGAGACACGAAAAGTTACTGCAGCGTCAGCATCACATATGGATGGAGCAACAATTCGAGATTCAGAGAAAGCACGATCGCGAACAGAGAAAATTGCTTATTGACAAACTCGAAGAATTTCGCAAAGCCGTGACTTCGGCAATGCCGATAAAGCAGGCACCTGCCGACAGCGAACTGTAAGATGAAACGAATCTCAGAGAATTGTTTTACCTCAAACCGACGACCAGATAAAAAACCGATTTTATACTATTTATTGTAATGTATATAAAGAAATGGACTGTTGAGCTTGGGCATTATGCGTGTTGTAAAGTAGTGTAAAGTACGAGCGGAGTCGACAATCTGACTACTGGAATGAGTGTTAATAAAAAAAAATGCGCAAGCACGTTAATCGAAACTAGAAAGCGTGAGCAAATTTCAGGTATGAATATTTTTTTGTTCTGTGAATCAGAGAACAGGCTTCTCGCGTGCTCCCTTGACTCGGCTGTCTCTCGACTCGAAATGAGTCGAATGAAATGAGCAGGGGCCTTAATCGAAACTGGAATACATGAGCAAAGTTCGGGTATACATTTTTTTTTTTTTGTGAATCAGAGAACAGGCATCTCAAGTACTCCCTCGACTCGGCTGACTTTCGAGTCGAAATGAGTGAATCGTGGAAATACCATGCGGAGTCTCATTCGTCTAATGGGAGTGCAGCTTTGGGAATTGGTAGGTACGTCGTAGTTGCAGTCAACGGTGAGACACGTGAGAATAAACACACGTCATAGAAGCGTGGTACGTGCAGCTAGATCATTTTGTTAGCGATAGAGCGCAAGGTACGCGGGCTGGTTGCACGGGCGATGCGAATTTTGAAATTCGACGAAGCCGCAACTGTTACGCAAATGGTTAATTGACGACGTCGATTGTGCTCCGGGCCGGTTCATGCGCCCGTTACGAGAGTTGTTGGTAATCATTTTTTTTTTTTTTTTTTTTCGCAAGCTTGTACATAGAGACCGCCGAACGAACTCTCTCATACTCGGAACATTCGAATCGGTGCTACAGACTCGAGCAAACAGATACGAAACACGTTGCCCGATAAAAAACACTTTATGAGCGCTAGTCAAGACCGACTCGAAAGATTCCGTGGCCTATAAAGGCAAGCAAGATTGTTAGCGAACTATTGTACAGAGTACGACGTATTCATGAAACTACGATGGGGAGCCCGTTGCGTATTAGTTGAGCTAATATTCATCGAATTTTCCAGCGCGTCCTACCCGGTCCGTTCTCTCGTTCTTCTACTCTCGGAGGAGTGCGAGTAGCAAACAATAGAGCAAATAAACGGAGTGTCCCTCGATATAGGAGTTCGAGCTTTCGTTTACCGAGAAGCCCGCGCAAGCTCACCCGTGTGCACGAATCGGGATCTTCGAATCTATATCCATACACTTTCTGACCCCTCTCTCTATTTCTCTGACGACCAACGTGCTGAGCTTAAAACACTACCAGCACAAGCTGCAGGATTTTCCGATGCGTCGTCTTCGGATACCCCCCAGTGTATCGTAATAGATTCGTAGAGAGCGTTCTCGCAACGCCAAGTGCGTATTATGCCCCGCACGGAAGACTACCAGAATGGAGAAGGAAAATACCGTACGGAACAAAATGGTAAAAATTATGAGAAATATCAGATCATTGGAAGTGGAACAGAATAATTGTCTCCGAAACCCAAGTGTACAGTAGAACGTCGATTATCCGAACTTCGATCATCCGAACCATGATTCTGTTTATCCGATCGTTCGGTTACCCGAACGAAACATTATACATTGTTGCTCGCCGCGGCAAGGGCCGCACCCGTATTCAAGTGTGGTGAAGTGCGCTTTTCCTCTTTCAGCGTCAATACGCTTTCCCAAGCTGGTCCACCCACCCGAGCAGAGTCGAACAGCGCGCATGAAAGACTAATTTCTATTGACATTCGAACGATTTGGTATTCAAAACTCGAACGATTTGGTATGTCAAATTCAAACGATTTGGTATTCCAAATCGTTCGAATCGCCTTACATACATAGCTCACACTAAAACGGCTTCGAGATTCCGCTGCTAAAAAAGGCTAGCGTTCGCCAATTAAAAATTGCCGACTGTATTTCGCAGAAGACTTGAAATAAGACTTCGGTATTGGAAATAAGTCTTGAAGTTTATTATAGACTGTTATTTGATTTATATATGTCTTATTTACACGTGCTATAATGCCGTAAAAAAAATTTGCCTTTTGACTATCCGAGTTTTTGATTGTCCTAACTAGAAGCGGTTCCAACGGGCTTGGATAAACGAGGTTCTACTGTATCGTAATAAATTCATAGATAGCGTTCTCGCAACACCAAGTGGGTATTATGCCCTGCAGGGAAGACTGGGCCGAAATGGAGAAGAAAAATACGGTGCGGCACGAAATGGTAAAAAATTATGCAAAATATCGAATCATTGAAGCAGCATTGAAAATGGGGCATAAAAAATGTCTTCGAAACCAATTTTTTTTCTCAAATCCTTGGGATAATTATTAGCAATTAATTTTTTTTTTTTGGGTTCGAATTTATTCCATAACATCTCAAAAAAAAAATGTAATCGTTCTTAGCTATCCCGTATTGCCCCAATTTCCCCTACGAACTCATGCCAAATGGCCATGGTGTCCGTAGACCGGATGGCTATTTGATTTCAGTATTTCATGGGTCTTCCTACCTTCCGGTCTCCCCCAATTCCCACGGGTTGCGACCTAAATTGGCACGAAAGCTTATTCTTCCGGTTCTCTGGTTACGTGGGAAACGAACTCTTCTCGATGATTTTCATCCGCGGTGCACTGTAACGAAAATATAAAATGAAAAAAAAACACAATAAGTTAAAAAGCGATGACGAAAATAATGAGATAGCTGCGAATAACAAGACAACATGGTTAGCGTAATGCGCTGAATCGATCGATTTGTCACATTCGACCCGCGATAATGTAGGTCGTGCTTCTCCGCCACATTCGCGAGGTTCGGTACTCTAGCGAATAAATAATGTAGTAAAACAAGGAGAAAAGAGAGGATCAACAAATGCCACTATGCTGATAGGAGTTTTGTTCGTTGGCTCGACCCCGTCGAGTGAGCAGCGTTTAACCGGCGCAAGGCACATGAAAATTTATAGTCGTCGGCGTCGCGGCCGCAATTTTTATTACCCGTTCGATCTGCGATGCGGGAAAATTTAGCGAACGTGAACCAGCCGACCGGTATAGGCTTTGCCGCCGTATCTCCGAGACGTTCTCCCGTAAAAAGCTTCTCGCGCCGCTGATAGCAAACACTCGTGGCAAACACCTCCACCGTTCGGCCTCCTTTCCAACGCGTAATAATTTTCCGCGCTCGTCACGTGTCTCTGTGTTCACTGTCTCTGGGGGACGTGGGAGCTCTCGGAGATATCGCGTGCATCCGAGGTACACACATCGAGCGTCGTTCCGTTAATCAATCGCGGAAACACGTGAGGCGGCGGCTCGGCGTAAGCGGGCTCCGAACGCGTGAAAAAAAAAAATCACGAGATGGAAATTCTTCCGCTTACTAGTGGCGAAGGTACCTTCACTGAAAAAATATGTACGTCGCTTAAACACGCTTGTCGGTAGTAACTTTTAACATGTGTTGAAACAACACGCTTATCGCGTGATATGACACTCGGATACGTTGCAACAACACGCCTGCGTGTGTTAAAACAGTACACAAACAGTGGATCAAAATGGACCAGGGCGGTTCGGGATGTTTCATCGATTTTCAAATCATATTTTTACTTTTTTTTTTTTCTACAAGATATACAATTAATTTGCCACACTCATTTGGCGAGTCTTGGCAAAGAAGAAAAATAATATATTGGGGAAAATGGACTTTCCCGTATTTTTAGTGAAAAATTAATAAATTTGAGTAACGAAAGCTTCACGACTGTATGTACAGGCTGTATTTTAATTATTACTTTTTAAACATGAAAAATTGTACGTGACAAAATGGACTGTTTCAGCATTACAGTAGAACCTCGATTATCCGAATCAGTTGGGGTCGAAGCTAGTTCGGATTAACGATTATACGTGCAATGGAAATTCGAAGACGAAAAATAATATACTTACGTAAAACATGGAAAAGGAAGTGGACCATGTGTCCGTCTCACTTCGAAAAAATTTCGAATTTTTTTTTTGTGTACCGTAAGAACATTATACTTCCGCATAGAGGACGAAATATTTTTCCTCGAAGCCACAACGCACTCGACTACAAAACTATTATTCAATCACAAATAATTTTAACAAAAATTTAATCACAAACAATTTTTAAAAATTTAATAAAAAATCCGAGTGCTTTTGTGAGTTAGTTCAGTCACACAAAAAATCGCAGACTCGATCGCAAGATGCGAAGGGTTAGACCGAGGTCGAAATGGTAGGGAATGCCCCATACATATTTCGCAACGAGTCCGTTTTGCCCCACTCCCCCGTATTGACACACGACGAGAGTAATGTTTCGAGGCGTGTTAACTACTATGGATAAAGATGTTGAAACAAAAAACTTGTTTATACAGTGCTATTGTTTTGATGCCTTATCGACGAAGGTCTAAGCCTCATTCGGGCCAATTAATTTTATCGTCGGGTCGGTAAATATTTTTCTGAATTACCGACGATCGCTGATGCGTGCCGTCGTTCTGAGTCACGATTGAATTTTCGTCGTTCGACCTCGATTGTTTGTCTGCGGTATTGACCACGGATAAAAGGCCTCGAAGCGCTCGTGAAATCGTAAAAAAAAAATCGACTCAGCCGCAGGCGTTTTAAAAGAGGAAAAATAAAACCTAAATGTCTGTCTCCGTCGTAAGCATGTTTTGACGAGCATGCTAATGTCCCGTATAATTTATTCGCTCCATAATCATAATGACGTTCCGTTGTCCGGATCAGTGACACGAGAGAGCTTTACGACCGACAGTATTCCCTTCCACCTGACTAGTTTCCCCGACGTGGGAAAATTTTCTTCGTCCCCAAAGCCTTTGTCTAGCGTCGAAGCGAAGTGGCGATCGAGTATCGTTGACAAAACAACATTTTTTTTTTTATTAAAATTTATCGCCCACCTTTGACCATGCTTCTTTCTCAAGGTCGCTTCAAATGCACAATCAGACATTATCAAAGCGTACCGAGAGAGATAAATAAAAAGCGAGCCGAGCAATCCGAAACGCCACGAAGTAAACACGATTAATCCGCTACCAATAATGTAGGCTGCTTTACGCCGCGTTTATCCGCAGGAATTTGACTTATCGCTCTCTATTGAGATAACACGATTTTTCACCAATGCCTTTGACGCAGTTTCGACGAGCATTGTTTTTCTTCTCTGTACACCAAGGACTATTTGAGCTACGATCATCGCCAGCCCCGCCGATTCGTGACTCAGACCGATCGACGATTACAAGTTTAAGAAAAATACAAAGCGTGGTACTCGTTTCTCGCGCATAAATTTACTGCAATGTGCTCGATGCTCCGCAGTAATGGTACACGATGATGGCACACTTGTCGCGTGATACATGTACGGGAAAAAAAAATGAGAAAAGAAAAAATACGAGTTTAACGTTCTCCTGTTACGTCGTATGAAGGGAATTAACACAGCGGCCCCTGCTAAATTAGTAAAACGACAATTTTTTTTTGTCTCCTCTGCGAGCGAAGTAGGATAAATATGTTATCTTTTTTTTAACATTGTATACGAGCTCGAGTTCTCGGCTTACACACGGTGCTACGTGACCGCGTATATTCCGTCTCCTGTTACAAGTTTCGACCTCTCCCGATAAGCAATTGTGCGAGCTGCGTTCCACGCTGGCGAGCGATGTCAAAGAGTTCCGTAATCCCAGAGTGTGCACATATTTCAAATTGCATGGATGCGTCAATTAAGTTGCGCTCATCGCTATAATAAATAACAATAAGTAACTCGATATCGAGGAAAGATTCTCAAGGTTTGTTGGAAAGGTTTTTCTCCCTGATGCACCGATAAATGTGGGCGACGTTCGTCGACAAAAAAATATACATATATAGCTACATGCGCGACGTCGTGTCACCTTCCAAGTTCAGCAACGATGCTCCAACAACATCGCGCGAAGTCGCGAGCAAAGTTTTTCCGGTCATTGTGTTCGACTCGCGGTGGTGTCTGCTCTTGTTTTTATTTCACGCTCGGCTCCGAGAAACAATTGACCCAATTTTACCTTCCAGCGACAAGCTAAAAGCGTCGATTCACACACGGGAACCGGTGTAGACTCTTTCGCTGTGCGCTCTTTTGGATCGTGCCGAGTCACTATGCGCGTGACTTCCGCAGAGCTTCCGGCTGAGCAGGTATCGCCGTGTACATGCATTCTATCAGCGCCGCCTACCGGCCGGCTCAGTCCCTTTGGGCACACTCCCAGCTCTTTGCTTGTACCAGATCTTTGCATGTACCAGCTCTTTGCTTGTACCAGATCTTTGCGAGTACCAGCTCTTTGCGAGTACCAGCTCTTTGCGAGTACCAGCTCTTTGCATGTACCAGCTCTTTGCTTGTACCAGATCTTTGCATGTACCAGCTCTTTGCGAGTACCAGCTCTTTGCGAGTACCAGCTCTTTGCGAGTACCAGCTCTTTGCATGTACCAGCTCTTTGCTTGTACCAGCTCTTTGCATGTACCAGCTCTTTGCATGTACCAGCTCTTTGCATGTACCAGCTCTTTGCATGTACCAGCTCTTTGCATGTACCAGCTCTTTGCATGTACCAGCTCTTTGCATGTACCAGCTCTTTGCATGTACCAGCTCTTTGCATGTACCAGCTCTTTGCATGTACCAGCTCTTTGCATGTACCAGCTCTTTGCATGTACAGCAGAACCTCGATTATCCGAATCTCGATGAACCGAATTCTCAATTATCCGGGCCATGACTCCGTTTATCCGAACGTTATCGCGAAACATTATACATTGTTGCTCGCTGCGGTAAGAGCCGCGCCCGTGGTCAAGTGTCGTGAGCTGCGCTTTTTCTCTTCCAGCGTCAACCCGCTCGCGCACTGGCTTTCCCGAGCAATTTCACCCACCCCAGCAGTCGGACAGCACGCATCAGAAACTAGTTTCAATACGAAACCGTTTGAATCGCCTTACATAAGTAATTCACATTGAAACAGCTCCGAGATTTCGCTGCTCAAAAGCGGGTAGCTAGCGGTCGGCAATTAAGAATGGATGACTTTATTTCACAGAACCCTTGAAATAAGACTTCGGTGTTGGAAATATATACTGTTACACTTATACATGTCTTATTCATACCGCACCATATACGTAACATAATGCGGTTCGGTTCGATTATCCGAATTTTTTATTATCCGAACCAGACCCGATCTCGACGGGTTCGGATAATCAAGGTTCTACTCCATACGCAATACACGCTCATCCGGTGAGCTTGTGTAGGTCGTTCGCGTAGCGAATACGTATACAGGCGTTCGAACAACAACAATGCGTTTCCCAGAGAATTTATGTGAAAATAAAATATAAATCGCCCGATGGGGCAACGTTTCTCTGAAAACACACAAACAGGTGGAAAGAAGCAACAGATCGTTATCGAGGAAGAAACATTGTGCCAAATGGACGGGTCGATCGTTTCTGGGTAAAGACACACGGTCGATGCTGCGGCGTCTTCCCAACACGTGCCAGTCGGCACGTTTCCCGCGGGATTTACAGCTGGCACGTTGCACAACACTGACGACATTGGCCCTGGTGCGCATATCACGTTCGCCCATGAGACACCGAGGACTCGCGTCGTGCGTAACGAAGGGCTGCTTACGAATTTGCACTCGTAATCAACAATTCGTAACCGATTGTCTGCGGAAGTGCGTCATCTACGAGAGTTTGTATAATCGCACTGTTACGAGCGGATATCGATAACTCGAGACGAACTTGATAGTGGAAACAGGATGGCCTTTTGCCAACGATAAGAAGAAGACACCGTGACGATAAATACGCCAAAGTTGCTTCGCATTCAGAAAACTCATTAGACCTACCGGCAACGAGCCAGAATATTTTACATTTTTCACGAGAATAAGAATGACACGCCTTCGGTGCTCGTACGTCTCCTCGACGGAGTCTACGATGTTCTGTAATATCCGACCATTCGATTTAACGTTTTACAACGCATACGATCGTGTATTAGCTATTGTGGTAGTTTGTCGAAACGACTGCCGCTACTGCATCGCACTGTTGGCCGCTCCAACGAAAATTATGCGTCTGAGATGTGTCTTAAAAAAATAGTTTAATATAATAACTTAAACTTTACTATTGTTATCGACCGTAATTCGCTCGAAAAAAAAAAACATTAAATTAATTTCACTTCGATAAATGCTCTATCCTCAAATCAAAGAAACATAATAGGGCGACGTGGAAAAAATGTTTAATTAATTTTCGAATTCTGGTCCGTGCACGCGAATGAGAATATATATGCGGAAAATATGTACCGACAATAAGAAGAAGAGACTGTTATGATAGATTCGCCAAAGTAGCTCCGCATTCGGAAAACTCATTAGACTTATTGGCAAGGAGCCAGAATATTTTTCTTCGCGAGAATAAGAATGACGCGACTCCGGTGCTCGTTCGTCTCCTCAACGGAACTTCCGATTATTTGTAGCGTCCGACTGTTCGATGTATCGCTCGTCAAATGTATACGATCGTGTTAATACTTTATTAGTTATTGTGATAACTAATAAAGCCTGCGACTGTCGATTGCCGTTACTGCATTGCACTGTTGGTCATTCCAACGAAGATTATGCGCCGGAAATTCAAAAAAACCAACAAAAAGGATGTAATAAAAGCAATTGAATATTATTTCCAATGGCCACCATGATAAACTTGAAAATTTTTATCGACCGTAATTCGCTCGAAAAAAAACAATAAATTTGATTTCGATAAATTCTGTATCATCAAACGCAGGAAGCATAATACGTCGACCTTGGAAAAAATGTTTAATTCATTTTAGTATTCTTTGTCCGTGCACGCGAATGAGAATATATGGGGGCGAGTGATCAGCCAGCAACTGTGCAATAGAAAAATTGCTACCGGAAGTGTAATAAAAGCAATTCAATATTATTTCCGATAGCGGCCATGATAAACTTTAACATTTCAATCGAAAGTAATGCGTTCGAAAAAAAAAAAAAATCATTTCCATATCGATAAATTCTGTATCCTCAAACCAATAAAACATAATACGGCGACCGTGAATTTTTCTAAAACGAATGAATGAATGAATGACTAAGATGAATTTAAAATGAATTTAAAATTCATTTTAGTATTTTAGTCCGTGCACGCGAATGACAACATAAGCGAGCGAGTGTTCAGCCAGCAATGAAGAATAACAATAGTAGTACAATGAAAAAATGGCTACCGGAGTCTCTTGATAATCCACTGCGATTGACATTCAGCGCTCGTTCAATTTGCAAGAGCGTAAGACGAGTTATTAGAATTATCTGCAGAAGTTGGTATAGTCTAGCCTGGGAGGGGGGCCGCTCGCCTATAAACGACAGCCAGTTGAAACTAGACCAGCGAGACATTCCCGGATCAAACTAAACTATCTGGTCCACAACGCTCTCGTGTTTGATCGTCGACAGGGTACTCGATAAACCGGTTGCACGTCACCCATTCCGACTCCGCGTGATCCCATGTTTGGACGAGACAAAGTAAATCGGCCCAAATGTATCGTAACGTTTGCTCGTGGCTTTCTTCTTCGATATACTCAATCGTAATTTTCAGAGACTAACCTCACCCTCGCATTGTGTTTGCCCGTTGTTTGTCGTCGCCCGCTGTACGGGCGTCACGTCTCTCAGCAAGTAAACGTAAATATGGGCGACGACGATCTCGGGAAACGTAGCGTGCGATAGCCGGGAGAAAATATTTTTACTAATTTGTTTTTCGATATTTATCGCTAGTGCTGCATCATTGTCCGTCGCATCCATTTTTCCCCGCAAACGGCAATGATAATATACGCAAACGGCAATGATAATATACATAACCAGCACCATTGTCCATCGCATTTACTTTCTTCCGCGCATGGCAATAATAATCTGAGGCAAAGCTACCAATGCATCCCCAGATTCCAGCAGGTATTAATTGGTCAACAGCACATTTTTTGTGAAAATAACTGAAAGCTATGTCCAGTTTCCAAGAGACGTCTTTTAATTACAAAAAATAAATATTTTTCAATTGTGGAAGAAAATAATAAAGAGAGTCCAAATGTACCAGCCTAAGGACGCGACTTTTCGGCCCTATATTCGGACACTGAATGTCCCAATGTTTCGGACATAGATTTCCGATTAGCTAAAAAAAAATCATCGCTATAGTATTAACCAAATCATTGCAAAAATTATATTTACGCGAAACAATGGTGAACATAAGCTACGTAGAAAGCTGTCTAGCCTAACTTGCTCGGACCGTCCGATTATTAGGTCGCATATGTAGTAATGCTTGTACTAATTTCCGGACACTTTATCGTCTGTCTTAACAAAAATACAACATGAAAAATAATTTAGGCTTGAAACTTGTATAACTTTTTTGCCGAAGATCTCCGGAAACATAGCTGCGACAGTGAGGAGAGAATATTTTGACTAATATGTTTTTCGACGTTTATCGCGTGCCGCTACTGCATCATTGTCCGTCGCATTAATTTTCCTCCGCGAACGGAAATAATAATATACACAACCTATATGCATCATTGTCCGTCGCAGTCGTTTTCCTCCGCGAACGGCGATAATAATATGTTTAGCCTATATATGCCGATTACAATACCTACCACGCGATAATTACATGCCGCGTTGTGTGCCGCGATGAGTTTGGCAAACTCGGCGGTCTGTGAGCTCTCTTTCTCGAACGGCGTGACGTTTGCCGCGACGTTCTGTCTGTGCGAGCGTGTTCGTTCCGTACAATTCCGCCAGTGTGCAACGGAAAATACTACGCACCACCACCACACCGACAAGCCACGAGCGGAGTCGACCGCTGTGCGACGAGAGATCAGCCGGCTCGTTCTCGCTCGGCGGTGTGCGCATGCGCGTCCGTACCACGGTATAAATTCAGATCCCACCAGGCTGCCCCGTACCGTCAGTCGACAGAGCGCGAGGCAGCAACACGTTGCACTTAAAACCGCGTGAACAAAAAAAAAACTTCTTGCCTCTCACCGACTGCTACATAAAAAAAAAAATACTTCGCAAAATTGACGCGACTCTAACTCGTTGCAGAGTGAAAATAAATAAAAGAAATTTTATTATCAGTGGAAGAGACAGTAACCCATTTTAACGTGAAATATCTACTGTGTGTTCTATACGGTAAAGATAATAAAAAAATATATTTAAAAAACACAAAAATCAAGAGTAATCCTCTGTGTTGATTTTTAAATCGTGAAAAAAATTAAGTCGAAAGTTCACTATTAAAGATGCCGGCCGACGTAGCGACGCACACGAGCTTTCTTCAACTGAATCACTCGAGTCTGAAGGAGTCCAACGTCGATTCTTGCTGGAACACCGAGAACATGAGCGGCTACATGAATCTCATAGGACCGAACGGTCACAGTCAGGGTGTCCAGGTGAAGGTTTATCGCACGAGCGTCGAGCACTTCGCCGTGATATATCCCCAGAAGAAGGTATGTCGGCCTCTCGGTGTGTTGAATCTAAGAAGCACGACGATCGAGCGGTTGGGGGACGAGGGTTTCATCGTGAGGCAGAAGGGCTTCGACGCGACGGTGTCGGTAACCTTTCTCGTCGAAAACAAGAAGGAGCAGGACTACTGGATCCTGGCGTTCACCGCGAGATCGAGTCCCCTCGTTCACCAGAGCAGCCTGCCGATCGTCGAGGAGGAACTTGAGATCTAAGGATCGAGAGCAAAATCATCCACGAGGCGGCTCCTCCGCGACGATGGCCGAAAGCCACGAGCCTGTTACAAACGGATTCACCGAACGACCCCCCGTCCGGCACGACCGCCATCCCCGTTGCCAGTTTTCCCGATGGCGGGGGGTCACACACACGTCCCTCACGGAACTTCGAACCAACCCGATATATTCATGTATATGGAGAATCTGAATCTGCTGGAAGAAGAGATATCTTCCGAGGAGGAAAAAAAATAACGTTGGCGGTCGACGAATTGCGGATCTCCACTTGACCTTCAAGTCGTCTTACCGCGAGCGGAGGTATTCCATCATGCAATCGTAAACAACTTTTTTTCATCCGAATCATACCCAAGCATCTGTATCTATATATATTGAACGAGAAAATGGCAATGGGAATCTGGAAAAAGTCGCTGTACTGCAGGGGCTCAAACTCCGCGATTGACGATTCGTTAAAGGGCAAGAGAAACTCGCCAGCTGAGAGACGTTCGAGTTCTGCATTGAAAGAGGGACTCTAACCGTGCACTCGGCAACAGCCGTCGAGCGCTTCGCCGTAGATCGCTCGGTCGGTGCCTGCGCGCCGGAGACTTTTCGCCTTTCCCGGGACCAGAGCGGAAAGGGACGCGTGCGGTGTGTTGCTAGCCCGCTGGTGGTCGTACTCTCGTCAGGCCATTGAGCCCTAGAAATCTACACACGCAGAGATAGAAAAAAAGAAGAAAAAAAAAGAACATTCACCGGGCGGCGTTGAAGCTGGAACTCGGCGGCACGAGGGACACATCGGACACGGCAGCGACTGCATGCGAAACCAGCCGGCGGAGGCATCATCGATCCCGGCCAGCTGTGTCCAATAGGAGCGTCGGCCGCATCCCTCCTCTACTCGTGCATCTCATCCGACACCTTTGTGTCAGGGCGAATTGCGAATTTAGAGAAATGCTGGAGAAAGTATACTGCGATCGAGAGGAAAATACTTTTATAAAAAATCAAATAAAACATAGAAGAATGGCCGACGTTGACGAAGACGATCTGAAGATTACGTGGAAGCGGAACAGAAAATAAACATCGACGATCGGCGAGAGAACAACAAAAAGGACGCGATTTGTCCATCAAGAGAATCGGACGTTGAGGAAGAGGCGGCGCAAAGTGGAGCAGCACGCAGGTGAGAGAATAACGAAGCACGTAGAGGAACGAGTCCAAGGGGGAAGCTATATAAGACGAAGGAAGACGACCGGATGAGCACCCGACGGGTTTCTTGTGAATCAGCCGGTAGAGACTCTTTCGTGCCTCTCGCTCGCGCCGAGGCACCGTTAACTCTAGCCTGGCAACCGACGAAGGAACTCCGCGCGCGCGGCTAACGATAAATGAAAGGACGTTAAATACGATTCCGCCGAGCGCAGTCGGAGAGTCGCTGCTGCGCTACGATGCATTTTCATGCAGCCCGAGATAATGAATATTCAACCGGGGAGACTGGGGAGTTTTAAATCGCGATAGCACTCGGCTGTGACACGGTAACGCGGACGGGCGATGAAATAACAAAAATGGAACGCCTCGGCTTCGTGCGCTCGGAATTGCAAATATTAACAGGCACGTTAGATTCAGAGTTCGAGTCTCGCGCGGGCCCGAAACTGTCGAGACGATGTCGCCCGATTTGACATGCTTTGCTTTCTCTTATCGCGATAAGCTTCGCTATCGCAAATTTATCGGTCTCTTATCTTAAAAAAACAAAAAACAAAATTATCAGCTACCAGACCGTAGACCGAGGAGAGTTCGATTTTCCAAAGATGTACACGTTTCGACATCATGAGTCGGCTGTAGCACGCCGACACCGAACGTCGTTCATTGTAAAATGTACTCGATCTATTCGAGTCTAATATTAAGATTGTCTGTGATATTAATTAACGAAACGTGACGAAGAAAAAAAAAAAGAACGGGCTTGCATCTGAAGTATATGATTAAAAGACCATGATACGGGATAATCGCTGTGTATTCCGATTGTCGCGAAACCACTATAGCGAGGAAGAATAGTCGTACAGTTGTATTTAGTCTCCGCGTCCGTTTAACGTAAAAACATGCACCATTCGTCTGTAATTTGTATAACGCGACGCTGTTCGACCGTTTCCAAGGCGATTTATAAGCTAGCGTACGATTGTGGTCGAAAGAAGAGACGGTAGTTTCGTTTCTGGAATTTCTTACGAATAGCCGATTATATAGTAATATAATGTTTGCTAACTTATAACGAGTAGTGCCCTTTTTATACATGTTCAAGAGCATGACTGTAATTAGATAGTAAAATTACGTTAAGAGACTTTCATGTTGTGATCATTGTCTCCGCGCGAATTATTAATTATTATTATTATTATTGTTATTATCATTATTTTTTTTTCTTAAAAAACACACTATTCACCTTTTCGCGCGGAAAAGGGGAGATCGTGTCGTTCTGTACATACACACGATTATGACGATGCGATCACCGCTTTGTCGCATTTATCAATAAAAGTCAATTAGTTTAAAACTAAACCGGCAATTTGTCTTTTGCTCTGTAACCGAAAGACCCCGATCACGTAATCCCGAACGCCCATCCCACGTGTCCCAAGCCTTAAGTCCCCCAATAGCTCTCGAGCGTTATGCAATCATTGGCGGTTGTGCAGTTGCCTTGCGGGGTTTCTCTCCCGCCTATCTCGACTTCGGTCTTTCATCGTACGCTTCGCTATTGTGTACTCCGCCTCTACGAGCGTTTCTGTACGCCGCCGCGCGTTCCAGAGAAGAATCTCCACAAAGGAAACCCACGTACCGAGACGCCAGACATATCGTCACAATAATATTAATTTCGTTTTGTTTTTGCGTTGGTATTTCTTCGAGATAATTCACGAGAATCTATGTGATGTACTAACAAATTGTAAACGGAAAAATCAATCGAGCTAACGTGGGATTACTTCGACTCTTCAGCAATTGGCACAGCGATGGGCACGAGTGACTTTTTTTTTGCTAGCGTCACGTCAGCCCACGACGCACCAGTCTCTCTTTTTGTCGCCGATCGAAACCATTCAATTCGAAAGGTAAACGGCAGCGGTGATGTAATTGATATTGGAATTATAACTCGTCGAGGTTGATCGAGTACGAACTGCATTTTTTATTATTATTACTTTTTTATTTTGTATTTTTTACCTATGATTATGTAGCCGATTACGGAGCCTCTGTGCGATTATGCGCTGGTCTTTGATTCTCGAGACGCTCGTTTTTATTCGGGGCAACGAAACGGTTCTGCAACGGTTTTCGAGCATCTGCACCTTGCCGGCTAGAACCTACCCGGAGAATTCACCTTTGTGCCCTCGCAGGCCTGCTCGGAGATCCCTCGCGGTTTTGCGTCCCATTGTCAACGAGTTTCTTCCAAACTGAATCATCTGAAGGGCACGGAGAAACTTACCGAGGTATCTTGAGGTCGCCCTCCTTTTTTCTGGATCGTTCCAACGTGAGTTCGATCCTCAATGGAGCATGGTGAAAAAAAATGTTCACATTCGACAAACATTTATTTACTACAAACGTCCACAATTTTTATTACGTATCGATTTTACCTTTCCTTTTAGGTAAAAATATAGTTTCTTGATTGAAAGATTTTTTTTTTTAAGTAGGAAAATTAACGAGAGAAAACATTGTGGGTCTTTGCAGACAAGAAATGTGTCTTGAATCTACGATCCGATTTTTTAACGTAAAAGTACAGTATCTCGATAAAAATATATTTTTTTAAAGTAGTAAAATTAATGAGAAAAAAATGGTGGGCCTTTGCGGACAAGAAATGCGTTTTGAATGTACGATTCAGTTTTTTTTTTACTGTCGGTCCTATTGTACTTGCAAAGATGGCAACGTTAGAGTTTTATGGTCGAAAAAATTCGCGAGTAAAATTTCCTCGGGGTGAGCATATAATGTACACGTCCGGTGTAAAACGAACGGGTTTGACGGAAACACAAGAGTCTTAAAGTGTTCGTAAACGAGAGAACAGCCGCGAGTGACTATTAGTTACCGCGGGGATCTCAGTGGGCGAGACGAAAGGGTAAAACGATACGCGAGTGCGGCGAACATACACGGAGTAGCTTGGAAAGTGACCCGGTTCACCGTTCTGCCTCGCGAAACCTCTCCCGCAGCTGAAGATCTTTCGCACACAGGAGACCAAACAAGGCGACATTTAACCCCTGCTCATCACACCTACATTTTGCCTACGCATCGTCTACACTGGAGTCCTGGAGACCCCACTCAGATTATGCTTAAAACTTATGCTAAAATAGACATTTCGGGTATCATTTACGCCAAATTCAATCCAGCCAAAATTTTTTCCGATTCAAAGTAACTAAACTGATAAAAAATGCGGTTGAATCAACTAAAGATTCGGGCATGAACGTTCAGACCAATATTTTATTTGCATAGCTAAAAAATTGGTTAGTGCAACGATTTTTTTTATTATTTCACCAAAATATTTTTGCTGCATTACAATATTTTGTTCGACGAACTGAGTATATGTTTAAGCGTCCCTGTCCGAAACTTTAGTTGATTCAACCGCATTTTTTATCAGACTAGGTTGGAGAAACGCCGTGAATACGCATATGTCTTGAAATCCGGTTTCGAAATCACAGTTTTCGAACGAAAGTGACGTCATACGGGAAAAGATTACTTCCGGTTTGGAAAATTACTAATTTTTCGACCGGTAGGACAACGAGAAAAAAATTTGTTGGATTAACCAAAAATCGCAGTGGGATACGTTCAAAGCTGTTATTTGTTTGGTATCAATAAAGCATTGTCTTGTTAAACGATTATTTGCTTCAGTCGGTTCAAAATTTCTACCAACCAAATAACCAAATAAAGCACCTTGGTCAATCCAATAATTTCTTTTTATCGGTGTAACGCCATCGCCTTTTTATCGATGTAACGCCAAAATGAAAATACGTAAGATTACGAAGTCAACGAGGTAGAAAAATTCATTTGAAATTAACGTAGACTGCTTAAAGGTTTGCCAAATTTGTGAAAAAAATACATTTTCTGGAATAAGAAAGACGGTCAATTGACGGCCACGGCGAATCTCTAATTATAATGGACGCAGAAAAGGCAAAGCAGCTGTATACGGCACAAACTTCAATAGGTCGATAATTTCCAATCAACTCGGCAATGCCTCCAACAGCAATGCGAGAGAGAGGCTGGGGGTACAGCAGTGAAGATTCTCGAATCGTCTGCGTCACGGACACAATTTCGTAACTTCTTCTGCAGCCGCGAGGAGAATACACCGTCCCCTCACCGCGGACAAGGCGGCGCGCGTTCGCAATTGGGTTGCGTGTACGAGGCTTAATGCCAGCTGCGAGAAATAATTCTCGCTTCGATACCGAACGGATAACAAATAAATAAACATAATTCAAAGCAGTCCTGACATGCTGATTAAATGAGCATTATAAATAGATCAGAGCGTAAAGTCGAGTCTCGGTGCGTGTGATAAGTTTCCGCGAAAGTACCGTAATTATATTAACACAACAGCGCGCATGCGCCGGGAAGACCTGGTGTCTTGATCGTTGAAAAACGTCGTCAAAAAATTAATATTTTTAAGTTCAATCGTAACGAAATCAAAAGTAGACGCCATATCGATATAGTCAATATTACGGAAGTGTTGTTTAAGTACACCCAGATAAATAATTTATTTGACGGCCACCGTTTATTTGGTTTAAGTCAAATATTTATTTGATTTAAATAAATATTCATTTCATTTAAATAAATGTTTATTTAAATCAAATAAATATTTTACTTAAACCAAGTAAACAATGGCCGTCAAAAAAAAAAAAAATTCCAGGTGTACCTTAATCGAGTAATTTTTTGTCATGTAAAATTTTCTTTAAATAGCTCGTGTATGGTTTTTAAGTTCAATCGTAGCAAAATAAAAAATAGGCGCCATATCGATATAGTTAATATTACGGAAGTCACGGAACTATTTTTTTTGAGTCCCCAAAACGAGTAATTTTTTTTTAATAAAAAAATGTTCTTTACACATCTCGTGCGTGGTATTCCGGGGTTAACGCGAGGTGGTCGATGAAAATAATGGTGTGCAGCGTGTACGTGCGTCTGAACTCCCGTAGCACCCACCACCGGAGCGTGGAGTTTCGCGCGTCAGAGATCGTCGGATAATCGCGCAGAAAGGTGTTTTTTTTTTCTTCGCCAGGCGCAGAGCCAAAGAGAGCAAAGAAGTTCAGAGGTCCCTCGAACGTTCGATCCCAGAAGGGGCTCGTATGCGGGAGTACAGAAAAAAACAATTTCCCAAAGACGAATAGCAATAAGAAGAGTCAAGAGGCGCGGTCCTCATCCCCGATCCCGCGAGTCGATCAATCATCGAGGTCCGCATCGTACAGCGAACGAAGAAGCGTTCTCCCTCCGCTACCGCAGGTAGGTCTACTGTGTTTCACATATCGTGAAAAACACGCGTACAACATAAATAACTTTTCCTTCAAAATATATTTTTCGCTCTTACGCAGTACACTCGAGATTCCAAATAATCACTAAAACCGCAGGGTTTACTCGATGCGTAAAAAAAAAGGTTTCGGAATTGCGTGCATAATGTTTGACTTATCCGCGACGCAATATTGTGTTCGGAATACAAGTTGAGGCGTAATAAGCCAAGGCTAGTGATTAACATTACGCGGTCATTGGCCGCGGTGCTCGCCGCCCCACAACGATAAGAGAGGAGCTCGCCGGATCTTTCATACGCCCGTCTAAACTTAGAAACGGAGTGTTACTTTCAACAATCCGAGGCTTTGTGGCTCAACGGACCGACGAGCCTTCCGGGTGAGGATGCTTTGTTTAATTTTCTGCCTCTCGATTCGCGTGCCGATATCTTCGTGGATAAAACAATAATACACATTCGGAGTGTAAATCGAACGAAGACGGTAGAGACCGGTGTCGCGCATTAATGTTATGCGTGGCTGTGACGAGGGTTACCGGTTAGTGATAGGAGGCCAGCAGTCTCGTCTGGTAAGAGCCAAGGCTTCCCAGTTGGGAGGAGGGGACGATAACTAACCTCGGTCAGAAGTCCGATTCGGCCGGTTATTATTTGTGTTTTTATTTTTTGCGTTGAGCTATTTAAAATTGCGATCGTCGAGGGTCTTTTCGCTTTCGTTCTCAAGACGCTCCGTTCAGACATTTTTAAAATAACAAAGCGGACTAATAGTAAAGCAGACTATAGAGTCTGCTTTACGTTAGAGGAATAATGATGGGAGACCGTATTTTATTATGCAAAAAAAATTAAGTGCCCGTGGAACAATGCGAAGCCCGACGATTGTGCTTGCATTGTTTTCGCTAATTGATGACAATTTTTTAAGGACCGCATTAAGGGTGAGCTACGCACGGAGGTGCACGATGTAACTGTCGAGGGCGTGCAATTGCTCGTTGCTCGCGCACGATGGTCCTGACCTTGCTGCGAGCATGTTTCGTTGGAAGAGACGTTTTTTTCTCACGTAACACGAACGAGGAAATCGCGCTGTTTAGTTGCCGCGATTAATTAAGGGTATTAATGGAATACGAGCGGGGAACTAGGTGCCGGTAGAGAAAGCTCCGGGAGAGTTTTACCCACAGATGTTAATAGGCGACTGCTTGATGTTATAACGTTGATAATTTTCTGAATGACTGTAAGTGCCATTGTTTTGTGCGTAATAGTGCGTCGGAGTCAAACGGCGCTAGATGTAATGAGAGATCAGATGCAATTACCAATAATCGTATCCCTGGTGAACGATCATTATCGTAGGGGGAGAGTGGGGCAAAATAGACCGGCTAAGTGATTCCGGGAGTTTTATTTGAAAGAAAAATGTTATTCAAAAGACAATAAATTGGGCTTGCTAGACTTTCCTTCAATTGTGGTGAAAATCAATAAATTTTGAATACCGAAAAATAAACGACTTACTAACTTTTTTTTTTCTAACTTATATACATAAAATATTAATTCTTGAATTATGAAAAATCGACCATTATAGATGGGGCATTGTGGACGGATGGATAAATTGCAACAAAGTAGACTGCTTCGTTATGTTTCGGAATGTGGCCATTTTATTCAAATCTCCCATAGGTAAAATAATCAACGGAGATATCTATCCCTCCGGATCGCACAGTACAATGGAGGCTGTTGACGAATTGAGCACCATAAATTTCCCGGTCGTATAGGCAGGTCGGTAGCAGATATTCCGTGCTCCGGAATCAAACAGCGATAGATGTAGTGAAAGATCGAATTGCCAATAATCGGGAGAGTGGGGCAAAATGGGCCCGCATGTTGGAGGTCACGATGGACTTTCCTGCAATTGTAGTGAAAATCAATAAGTTTTTAATACCGAAAAATTCACGACTTACAGGTTGATTTTTTATTATCTTCTACATAAAATTAGGTATTGTCGATGGATGGATGAATTGCAACGAAGTGGATTGAACTCGCGACTGGCGTTTGAGAATGTTCGTTATGTTTCGGAATGAGGCCATTTTGCCCCGATCTCCCATAGGTTAAATAATCGACGGAGATATTTATCCCTCCGCATCGTACAGTACAATGGAGGCTGTTGGCCAATTGAACACCGTAAATCGCCCGGCCGTATGGGCAGGTCGGTAGTAGATATTATGCTTTCGTCTAGACTGCCTTTTCGAGATAGATCTCAGACGCATTATTCGACGCTAACTCTCGGCTCGGGACAATGGGACAACCCACCTACGTGCGTAGGTAACGCGACGCGTTTTACTTACAAGTTTAAAAACGAAAATGGAAACTTTGTGTTGTCTGCGCTGCTTCGCGTGAGACCTACGTTCAATCTCCTTTTTTTCATCTGGCAACCTCCAGGCTCTGACGCGAACGGATAATGCCACGTGTGCGTCTCTCGAACGCGATATCGATCGTTTCTCGCGGCGAACCTCGTCAGCGCTCCCCGCGTCCATCCTCGCGGACGTAAGAACGCCTTTTTAGCGATTATTTTGTGCTCGGCGATTTTTATCGGCGTACACTCGAATAATACACGAATCAACTGTTGGAATCGTTTCTGGATTTCTCGTCAATGCTTACAGAGGATATCTCGTTATCGCGTCGAGCACACTTCACGGTGCGATTAAGCAGGCATTGCGTAATAACGAAAATTCCCATCGGCCTGAAGATTGGCTCGATAAAATACATCTCGCCGTGGAGATAAGAAAAGGTCGCTCGTCGCTGTTCGCTCAACATCGACACTGGCAGCATCAGCGCCAGCTTCTCAAATTCCGGAATTCTTTCATTGAATGGTAAAAATAAAATATGAAAATATTATTTTCGTTACTGGCGCGGGTCCGAACGGCAAACATTGAGCGAACGATAAAGTTAGTGACTACATCGCGTTTTAGCTTTAAAATGCCGAATAAGAGAAATGTTTTCCAGGACGTATTTTGGAAGGAGCAATTTTTGGATTTTTTTTTTTTTTCAATTCCAATTTTTTTTTTTCGGCCAAATTGGAAGGTTTCAAAAAGAAATGTTCTGGATCACACAAATCTTCTTTTTTTTTTGCATTGAATGAAAATGTTAGGGATAGCTTCCGGGTTTCAGCCTCGTGCAACGTCCAATCACCGGACGAAAATGAATCGACACATTTTACGGCATCGATTTTTTTCTTGATTTATTCCACCCATTCGGACGGATAGTTAAAAAATAAATAAAAATATCGTTACAGACGAGATCGAATAATTATCCGGTCCAGACGCGCTTACACGGATCTCTTTCTCTCCTTTCGTTTTTCGGGGTCAATGGGCGACCTTGAGGACGGCATTCGCTAGCAGCAGGATGATTCACCAGAGATCCCGAGAAACAGTGCACGCAGGACTCTTCGGCCGGCTCGGGAGAGTTACCTGAGTCGAACAAGAAGGTTCTCGCGTTCCGGAGCTATAATCTCCCCCGACGTTCCGTGTGCTCCTTCAACCGAAATTACTGTAGGGAAGATCCGGCTATCTTGTGACACGGGAGACCATGTGACGGTCGAGTCTGCGGCGACTTTTTTTTCAGAACTCAAGTTCTAACTTCCGAAAGTGAAACCGAAAGTGAAAGCTTCTGAAGGAAAAGACCGGAAAACAAAAATCGACATCACCACGGAACTTGTTTCCACCGAGAGAAGCAAGTTGTTTATCTCGCGTGCTCAAGATACGCGTACATAGATGAAGAACCCACTTATAAGAAAAAATTCATTATTCATCTCAGGACCTAAGTTGTAAGTTCCGAAAGTGAGAACGAGAGTGAATAGCTCGGAAGAAATAACCCGAAAACTAACAATCGAAAAATCGAAAACTAAAAGTTTTGTTTTGCCCCAGATGTTTTTTTTTAAATATCTTTTCAAAACCAGTGCCAATACAATTTTGGTGTGTAAAACAATGGATGTATGCTTTCGGTATCGTTGTAGCAGGTTTTATTGCTTAGCAGCGTCCCCGTCTACCCTACATTAAATTTAATGCAGAATTGTCATGAAAAATGAATGGACTTTTATTAATTAATTTATTCATTAATCAACGGGTAATGCTCTTTTAGACATATAAATAGTTTTTAGGATATAATATAAAATTCAATAGAAATACATATTAAAATTAAAACCAACACACCGATGTAAAGTTTGACTGATTTGGAAGTTCCCAAGTTTTAGGGTAAAATTAATAGTACTTTGCGATACTAGTACGAAAAAGCGGTCTTTCGACGAAGGTTGTGAAGTTGGCTGCACGAGCCGGATCGAGAGCTACAACGGCACGAGGCGAAGCCGAGTGACGTTTGTAGCTCGAGAGGAGGCGAGTGCTGCCTACGTCCCAACCGTCGCCGGGAGACCGCTTTTTCGTACAACTATCGCATACTACTTTTTGTGACAAGTGCACGAAAATTCCCGCTTTCTGTGCCTGTAAAGTGCGTTCGGAAAAATAACTACAGTGACAGATAAGTCAGCGCGAAAAGTAACTAGAGTGTTAAAAAAGTGTGCGCAAAAGTAGCTAGAGTGTGAAAAAAGTGTGCGCAAAAGTAGCTAGAGTGTGAAAAAAGTGTGCGCAAAAGTAGCTAGAGTGTGAAAAAAGTCTGCGGAAAACAAACTAGCGTGTAAAAATAGTATCTACAGCATTTTTCGCGCATCCTCGGCTAGAAAGTGTCACTTTCGACACACTGTACAGGCACGAAAAGCGGGACTTTTCGTGCACGTGTTACAAAAAGTAAATTATTGGAATTTATGTACTTCAGTAGTAAAATTGAAGTAAACGATTAAATGTAAAGTATTTCTAAAGTTTGAGATATGGTTCACGTTGATTGTTCATCACAATTGTACGTGAAATTCAATATACCAGTTTACGTATAAAAACCTCCTGTACCAGTACATTAAATTTCATACGATTTTTTTTTACGCTAAAGCAAGTTCTTTATCGCGCGAGCTCAAGCTACGCGCACATAGATGAAAAACCCACCGACAAAAAAAGTGATTATTCGTTTTTTCGTTATCAGTTAATTCATCGCGGTCGAAGCGATAAGCGATACACATCCGCGAGGTGTGTAAAAAGATAGTGCGCCGGACGTCGGGATTTTCCCCTCGGTATCTGCGTTATTTATTTTTCTTCCACCTTAATCCCGAGTGGTTGATTGATCGGAAGGGAATACCTTACGTCGACGATCGGAAGTGTTTCGAAGATATATCATCGTAGTCGATAATGCAGCACTCTTTTTTTTATAGGCTTTCTCATACATAGACGAGGCTCACAATTGTTTGCCCGACCTCGATAGTCCGCACCCAATTGCAGAGCTACTCACTTCCCCCTTGCCCCTCGGCCCTCGGCCCTTCGCTAATTCTCATCTCCACTTGAAAGAGAGTTCCGCTGCCGTCGAGATTCCCGAGACGTGCTCGAGAGCTCGTCGGTATACCGTTTGTTCCCAACGAGGCCCGGGTTCGGTTCGTCGGGCTTCGAGGACGCGCCGAGGGCTCGGAAAATATCGATCGCTCCGGTGACTCACGGAATTTTCCTTATTCTGAAATCACTCCGTGTACGACGCATCGAGTGAATTTCGAAATGACCCGGTGACTCGTTCTTCTTTCCTCTTGCGGGAATTGAGAAATAATCGAGGAAGACGCTGACCGCTGGAAGAGGATTAATTTATTTGACTCGAAGACCCCCCGGCGTTCGAGGGGGAACGAGAGTCGTCCGCGCAGACGCGCGCGCGAGCTTCGGCTCTGGATCTCCCTCGGTCTATCTCGCCCGGATCCAATGGAACCGATTAAAGAACGCGCTCAAGAGGAATCTCGTGAGGTCGCGTACACTCAATCGCGATCGTCGGAGCGAGAGGCTAAGATAAAGAGCTGGGAGTCGCGACGAGTTTCAATCGGGAACGAGCGAACCGCGTCACGGCGTCTGTCCACGAGCCTCGCACGCATCCAACGGCTGGCTCGCGAGTTTCCTAGGCCGTCTACAGTGTGTCGGAGCGCACCTGCAACCAAGTACCGATAACTCCGACAGCGGCATCGACGCTCGATGACTTCATAGTTGGCGTTACTTATCGGTGGAATAAATGATAAGAAACAATTAATTTTATTTTTCTATTTTTTTTACGAATCCACAAGATTGTTTCGCGGAAATCGGTCTCCTCGCTCGCGATGTCGGTTTAACGAGAATAAAGAAAAAGAATTTAGTTGACTTAACCGATGCTGTGTCATCGGATCTATTGTCGGTCATTATCGACATTGATGTCGGGTTGAGGCAGGTTGCTGATCATAGCGATATTATTGTTCTATTTCAGCTAGTGCACTATTTATTTATTGTTCTCACTGCTACCTAGAATATTACTGTACTCATATTATCGTCATTTTACCATTACTGCAAATGCTATTAGTTCTAGTATTACTATTAATATTTTTATAACCTCTGTATTATAATTAATTACTACTCCACGCCTGAGTCGCTACCATACGTTTGCTAGTATTAACCCAGCCCTGCTTGTATCTGCTTGCATCACACCGGTCGTTAGGGGATTTATCCCTGGATCCAATAAAAACCTATCTATCTATTATCTAAAATGAAACTATTAATTCCTTTTTTTTTTGCGGATCTGCAAGATTGTTACGCGGAAACCGGTTTCCTCGCTCGCAATGTCGAAGTAACGAGAAGTTAAAGAAAAAACATTTAATTGATTTAACCGATGCGATGTATCATCGGGTCTATTGTCGGTAATTATTAAGTTCCGCGCCGGTCGCTGCACAACGACTGCGCGCGTGAGTGCCTCCTCCTCGAGTTTGATGCATACGCGTTAAAACGGACGCGTACACACGCACGCGGGTGTGTTGGATACGCGAGGCCTGGTATCGAACCCCGGGATCTCGTTTTCTTCCAAGGTCAGACACGCGAGGTTCTGCCAGTGCGTTTGCGCGCTATCGCAAAAGTTTGAGAGCAAAATGAGAGGAACACTGGATTAGAGTGTCTTTTTAACGTCGGGGGCTTTCTTCCGATGGTTTATTGATCCGACCGTGCGCGGCCCGTATGGCCGGGATGGAAAACAAGTAGATCGTACCGAAGGTAAGTGTTCGGTGTCCGCTGGACGAACCCGATATGCAATGGCACTGAATATGCATTACGAAAGTTTCCTGATCCGCGGGTCGCGCGAAACCCGTAGAACCTGTTGCAGAATGGCCGCACCGATCCCCACCTCTCGGCTCACCCTGTACCCTGTGGGGTATTTTTTGTTTTTATTTGCCGCACTGCATTTGCATTTCTTCTTTTTTTTTTTGCCTTCACCCGACGAATAATACATGGAAGGTATCCTGCGACTCTACGCCGCAGCTCAGGCGGCGGAGACACGAAATACATTTCGATGCAAGACTTGTGGAATAATCATTTTGGGGCAAAATCGACTCGGTTGAAAATGTAGTGAAAATTGATTAATTAATTATTCTCTAGATAAAATGATTTGTGTATTTCTATACTCATTTATTTATTTAATAACAGGCTGGGTCCAATTACAAGGTCGATAGCAAACCCATCGCCCAATGAACGATGTAAGAGAGATATTGAATTGCCTTTCAGTGAGTTTACGATTATTCCGGAATCGTATTAAACCGGCGAGACTTTTTTTACGATCTTTACGGGAGTGAAAGATTTTTTAAATTGTTTCTCAACAAGTCCATTTTGCTCAGCGTATTAATTTTTCCCCACTCTCCACTATAGACGCCTGATTGAGGTCATAACGCGTCATAAAAGAGAGTACGCCAACCGTGTCTATGTGCATGCACAGCGCCTATAATATATACGGAATCATAGATCGATCGAAAGTAAACACGGCTTTGCTGCTGCTACGACGATAATTCGCCAACACCGAATAACACCGCGTATAAGTTTCCGAGCTAAAAAGTATATCCTGACTCGAGAGACTATGTCGCGACGAACCGCAGCGTGACGATGGTAAGGATTTCTTGCCGATACGTAACAGTGTCTTTATGAAAGCTCGGTCACGAGCGTTCCAAAGTGAATTAACGTTCACGTAACGCTAAATCACTGCGGCTACAAAGTGTAAAGAGGCTGCTGCTGCTGCTGCTGCTGCTGCAGATACAATACATATTGACACTTATTGTCAGATGACCCATTAGGTATAGGATTGTTTGCCTCAATCGAGTGCGAAAATTCGCAAGTTTCAGGAAACGTAATGGCTCGCCAATGACCTGTATATATAGTGGGGCAAAACGGACCCGTTCCGAAATACAGCAAAACTTTTCTACACGGGTACTTATCGATCGATTTCAGAGAAATCGGAAAACATTCCAATTTTGAGAGAAATGTTGAAAAATTCATTCCGTGTCCTAAAAAGACTCTCCGATCTCAAGAGATTCGGACAGTTTCCTCAATGTACATCCACTTAATTCACATCCACCCACGGGCCGGTCCATTTTGCCCCACTCAGGCATGATTAACGGAGGAATTATTAACTGTCGTCGAGCTGGCAAGTGATATCGAGCGAGTGTGATCTACAGACGATTACATCTCGCAGGATTGAGTGCAGCATCCGATGGACCACTAGCTGGACCATCGGAAAGATGCGGTATTGCAGAGGACGAGAATACGATGAGTCCCTCAACGACGTTCGCGATGACTCGCGCTCGTTAGCTCGTTCGCTCGGTCACAGTCAACAGAATGGTTAACGCTTTATCGAGATATCCCCTCATTCTCGGTTTCAACTCGCGGCACATGAAATTCGGTGATATCTCGTGACTTCATACGGCAATTTCATTGCACCTGCGTATCCGAGAATGTAGATTAAAAAAAATTATTTTATTATTATTATTTTTTTTATTATTTGATTAAAACACTATTCTATTCTATTCTACCTATGAAACTCTGTGAAATTAAGTGAACGAGGGGTGGTGAGTCATGTTTCGGGGCTCTTCGTAGTACATCGCACATCATGTACTTAGGCACGCACATACGGTCGATGAATTACCAGGGGGGTAAAAACAGCGCGTATGCGTTACTGATTTAACGTAAGGAGTGAATCATTCTTTTCCCACTCGGAGTCACCCTCCTCGGTTTGTCCCAAATATCATCAATATTCACCGGAAGACTCTGACGTCACGGAGAGAAGATGAGCCGGCTGGGATATTCGGCAATGTCTCGGGGCTCTTCATAGTAACATCGCACAGCATGCACTTACGAACACACATACGATCGATGAACTTCGGGGGGAGGAGAGGGGGATAAAAAGAGCGCGTACATGCGTCGGTAGATTTAACGATCGTAAGGAGTGAATCATTTTCTCGCACTCGGGTCACCCTCCTCGGTTTGTCCCGAATATCAGCAATATTAAGGGGGCTTTTGACGTCACTGAGAAAAAAATGAGCCGGCAGGGATATTTGGCAAAGGAGAGCGCCGAAAGGGGGTCACGATAGAGACGCGCTAAAAAGCACGTAGCCGAAGAGTGGAACAACATAGTAGAGGAGACCTCGTGCGAAGGGGAGTCCTTGCGAAGTTTACATTTCGCGGATACTATCAATAAATAATTCACACGGGCATCGTCGGACTCATTGGTATGCGAGAGAACGAGTCTCTTGCAACATATGCTTCGGAGCATATCGCCAATTGGGCCGACCGTTTATGTAACGCTTATAAATATAACACGGCAAGATAAGTTACGATGTGCCTGGAGAGTACCGGTTCTGTCCGGGTTTAATGTTCGAGCGTTCAAACAATTAATTAATTCCGCGAACGTGCGGGCACTCGAAATTGTTATCATCACACAGATTGGAATTCGAGATCGAGATACCGGATACGCGACTCCGGCCGGGGGACCAATGTATCATGGATTCGCTCCTGGGAGAGGGATAGATTTATTGTACAATAGGTCCAAAAGTCACATTCTACCATAAATTGTACATTGTATTATTATTATTATTTGTTTAGAATTTAAGTGTTTAGATAATTATTAATGATTAATTATCTATTATTATTATTAATTTATTGTCCATTTAGCATTTATTTATTTTATGTCACTATTAAAAAATATTAATTGCAATTAAACAATATTGTAAGTATTATTGTGAGAGGGAGAAATTTATTGTACAATAACGGTAAAAAATAATTTTGTTATAAAGTGACAAACCGATTTGTCACTTTAACTCCGGTTTAAATATACGAGCCTGTCCTTTTATTTCCCGCGTCATTAATAATTATAGTTTGTACTTTTGTTTGTAAAACTACGAACGGATAGTGCGATCGAAAAATTAGCAAACAAAACATTGCGGACGTTTGTGGATAATAACTTGTTGTAAAAAGTACAAACTTTTTCAACTGTCCAGGACGAAAGGTCCCCTTGTACGATAAATTTTACAATGTATTATTATTATTTGTTTAGAATTTAATTAATAATTAATGATCAATTATCAAGTGTTATTAATATTACGAATTTATTGTCCATTCAGCGTTGATTTTATTTAATAAAAAAAAAATTGTTTTTATATAAATCGTAATTAAATAATCATAACTATTATTGTGTCGCGCGGGAGACGAGAGAGGAAAGTATCCGGTAAGGGAGGGCCAAGTAAACTCCGCGACGTTAATTCAGCGTGAGGCTTGATTATCTCGTCGGGATCGAGGAGTTGCAACAACAGCACAGCCGGCGAACAATCGCCGGCCAATTATGCTCGACTTCCGGCAAAAGAAGACCGCGGCCAGGAGGTGGATCATGAACGTCCTTCGGACACGCGAACTCGCGCTCACGACAAGGTCAGCGAAAACGTGCGCTCGCAGGTTCGTCTTTGTCGGATGTATTATCGTTCACCTGGTGGTATCGTCCGATTAATGCGCCCAGTGGTACGGCACCTGTGTTACACACGGAGCTACGCGCGAGGCAGAAGCGCAGTATCAGATATATGACTGGCAGAAATTTTCAATGGTAAAAGAAAAGATAAAAAGAACTAGCCTATTGTACGCAGCATGAAACTGGCTGCAACAGCTGCGTGCGCCGTTTCTCGTCGAGTTTATACACGCGCTCCGTAACGGTTATACGAATTGCAGTCGCAAAACCCGAGAGCGATGATAATTCGCCTTGGCGCGCGAGTGACTCTCTCGTTCGAGACGCCGGAGCTCCGGTGAACAAACGATTCCGAGCAAAGTTCCTCGATACTTTCACTTGGCAACTGGCGGATGACCCGAGATTGCGCGGAGACCCGATTACCCGCTCGGTTGTGGCTCGCTGCTAAATACATCCTTTTTCTTGCGATCCCGAGCGTGGCTCGCTCGTGCATCGCAGACTGCGTGGTGGCTGCGCATACACGTTTACCGCAAAAAGTCCAAAGTCATCTCTTGTTCTCTGACGCCGATGTTGTGCGCGTAAAACACATGGCATCGACTTTCAGCCGATCTGCTTCCATCCGTTTTACTTCGCATCGTGGAAAAATAAGACTCGTCAAAGTGAGGCGTAAAACTGAGCACGATTTTTCAAATGCACTTCACGGTGTGTTACTTTAGCGTTTTTATTGACAGTAAAGGAAGTTGTTCCATGACGATACATTTTCGTTGCGTTTGGTCAAAGAAGTATCGTTATTTTTCATCCAATCATCATTTAAACGGTACCGATTGCACAGATCCACGCGGATGTACCGTTATTATTTCAACGATAGTCTCCGGCTGTATCGGCGGGTATTACATGCATTCTAGTTTTAGCTCGTGCGTCACAGTTTTCGTGCTGAGCGGAGGCAATTAATGTGATAGTAGGTGTGACGAGCGAGCGAGCAAAAAAAGGCGCAGGGACCAAACTAGTTAACGAACAGTCGGTTTAAGGTAGCTGCTGCACGGAACACTAGTCAAACGAGTGCTAAATTTTCACAATTGTTTATGCAAAGTGTTCTGTATTTATTAACAGTAATGGAAGTCGATTTGTATTACTGCGTGGGTCCTTAATCAAGGAAACTATTGACAACGATGTTTTTGTAAATACACAAACTGATAAAGGCAAATTTCCATGATGATGTATATTCATTGAGGTTTTTTTCAAAGACGAATCCTTGTTTTTCAACCAATTTTAATCTACTGAGGATCATTGTGTTCCTCAAACGTTGTTCTACGAATTCACCGAGAAGATTAAAAAAAATAGTTTTGGCCGTTTAAAAATGACAGCAGTTTGTTAATGGGAATCACCGGTTAAACAATAAACACCACCGGATAAAAACGATCAACCTACAAATAATCTACTTGGTGAATTCGTACGGCAAAGTTTACAGTGGTACATTAAAATCGGTAAAAAAATACAAATTTTACTTGAAAAAAAAAAATCCAACAAAAACGTACTATAATGGAAATTTGCATTTATCAGTTGTCGTTCTTGCAAGACCATCGTGATTGATATTTCCCTTGGTCGAGGACACATGCAATAATACAAGTCAACCTCAATTACTAACAATAAGTACATACAATTTTGGATAATCAATTGTAAAAATGTAGCACTCCTTTGACTAGAGTGTTTTACGCAATAGCTACCTTAATATGTACTCGCCCTTTTCCGTGACGCAAAAGCCTTCCCGATATGAAAACTCACGAAGAATATTCTGAACCCGATTTACTTCCACCCGCTTTACTTCGCATGATGTAAAAATATCGCTCGTCAAAATAACAGGTAAAACCGAGCACAATTTTTCAAATACACTTCACGGTATGTTACTTTACCATTATATTATCTTTTTCACGGTACCGATTGTACAGATAGATCTGGATGTGCCGTCATTATTTCAACGATAGCGTGTATTACACGTACTCCAGTTTTAGCTCGTACTTCACAGTTTTCGTGCTCAACGAATACAGCTAATGTGATTGTGGGTGTGACGAACCAGCGAGGAAAAAAAAGTGGGCGGGAAACGAACCATGTATTGAAGCGTCAGTTTAATATTTACACAAGGGGCAATCGTCACCGATGCCCACCTAACCCCCCCTTTTCCGTGATGTAGAACCCTTCCCGATGCTAAAACTCACGGAAAATATGATGACCCCGATTTACTTCCATCCATTTTACTTCGGATCGTGTAAAAATAACACGTAACGTAAACGTCCCGATGACCGGACACGTCTTAGTGTCCTTACAAAGCGTGCGTGCAAGATAGATGGAAATACGATATTTCATGCATCTCCAGGGACTGGAACTGCTCCCTTAGATGTCCGGCCATTGGTTCTTTTAACCAAGCACAGATTTTCAAATGCTTTTCACGATGTGTTACTTTGACGTTATCTTATATTTTCGACGGTACCGATTGCACATATCGATCTCGATGTACCGATATTATCTCAACGATAGTTTCGGACTATATCGGCTTGTATTATTATATGTACTCCAGTTTTAGCTCGTGCGTCACAGTTTTCGCGCTCAGCGGAGATAATTAATGTGATTGTACGTGTGACGAGCGAGCAAGCACAAAAAACGTGGGCAGAGAACGAACCAGTTAACGATGAGTTGGTTTAGTATCTACAGAAGAGGCGATCGTCACCGAGGCCCACGCAACCGCCCTTTTCCGTGACGTAAAAACCCTTCCCGATGCGAAAACTCACGGTGAATTATTCTGTTTGTGAGCTATACGGCGGAGGCGGACCCGGGTGAGGTGTATCGACTTGTCGTACGATATTGGGTGGCGCAAGTTCTTCGTCGACAATCACGATAGTTCGTGCGCTTTCTAATCCCCGTGATCCATTTAACTATTTAGACGCCGAGAGCGCCTCGCGGTCTCTCCGCACGTCTATTCCGAAATCGTAGCTGAAATAGCCCTCGTTCGTAGACCGCGGCATTGCCAACGAACGGTAACGACGACGGAGGCGTCGAGCACAAACGGCGTGAGAAAAGGGCGACGCCGACTTGGTTCCACGCACGAACGACTCTGTAAAGAAAGTCATTTTTCTCGTTAGTCAAGAAACGGTCGAGGTGTTTTCGGTCATTCCAGTGAAAGTGTGACACCGTTCACCGTTATTGTGTCTCATTCGGAGGGAAAACAAGTTTTTAACGTGATTCACTTGTTATGACCAGATAATGTAAAGAAGGAAAAAAAATTAAGTGAGAAGCGCATACGAATGAGACGAGCGATACTGGCTTATGTTAGCATATGAAAATTGACAATTAATTGAAGAGTAGATCACAAATAGGTAGTCGAATAATGTAAAAAAAAAAATTGTATCCAAATAATCCAATACACTAGCCATGGTTACTGGGCTGGCATACTGGCGTTGGCATTTGGATGTTTGATGTAAGTCCTGTTAGACACTCGCGCGCTATGCGATAATCACGCGCAAGTAACACAAGGACTATTCTGGGAAGGAAAAAGCAAGTTTTATGAACATTGAAGAGAGGGCCCCCGAGCGTCGTTTTTGTCCGGAGGCGGGAATCGAACCCGCGTCGCCCGGTTTCTAAGCCGACACGATACCCACTTACCCGGCACGCTGTACCTGTTTTGTAGAAGCGTTTTCGTTATTTAATTCCCTCGCGACGCTTTTTTATTTCAGTTTTTATTATTGTTTCTGAACCGTGGTTCACGGACGGGACAATACCCGGAGGAATCGAGATCGTATCGCGGAACGATTATTCGCCGAGTGTCCGCTCTTGCGCAAGCCGTAGAGCGCAGTAGGTGCGAACAAGATATGTTCGAGAGTCCGCATAGCCTCAATCGTGACGCGTTACCGAGTCTCCGCTGGAGTTACGTGGACTCCGGCATGTTTTTTTAATTAAAAAATTTAAAAATTTAAAAATAAAAAATTTACAATTTTAAAAATTAAAAAACTCAACAATTAAAAAATTTAAAAATTCAACAATTAAAAAATTTAAAAATTCAACAATTAAAAAATTTTAAAATCAAAAAATTCAACAATTAAAAAATTTAAAAATTCAACAATTAAAAAATTTTAAAATCAAAAAATTCAACAATTTAAAAATTTAAAAATTTAAACCTGTTTGCGCACTGTCCGTATTCCTCGATCGTTCATGGAAAGGCATTGAACAATCGCCGTTCAGTTTATTGATCGAGCGAAAAGCCTGGATCTTACATGGAAGGATTAACAGTATGTTCGAAAAAAAAAAATTCTAGGAGTTTATCGTTCCATGGACAAAAAGATTGCTGCACCGTGGCTGGATGGCTCTTTACCTCAAGTCCGTCTCCCGTAACAACTTCCACGTTAACATCGAAAGAAAGTCGACTAATATGTGGGTAATAAATACAGCTGTGACCCGCGGATTTCCGCCTGTCTGCCCGACACGCACCGGAAGTTGCACAAAGCTGGGTCTCGATAGAAGGAGCACGCGATAATTTACGTAGCGGGACGGCCGAAGAGTTTGGTTATCAGAACGACGAAATTTGTCTATGGTCATAGAGAGCGATGATTCGATCGGGTCGAGGAAGCACCGCGCCTCGTGAAGCGAGGCGCGGCGACTATTGCAATTATTTAAGGAACATTGTCCAAGCACGACTTTAATGATTTAGTGACGTTGAATGAAATTACCGAGCACGTTTGTTGTCGCTCGAATTCGTAATTGGAAAGGAAGATCTTTGGATTGTTAAGGAGAAACATAGAGTGGCAGAGATACGTAGATGGAAATAAGCATTAACTACGCTAGTTAACGCTTCGAGCCCGTAGGCTCGAAGTCTCGTTGGAAGCTAAAAACGGCACGGAAGCCTACAGTCAGGAGAAAACCGTTTCTTCCAGCTTTCCGAGCCGAAGCTTATTCATAAACCCGTTCCCTAGAAGCGCCGGTGACCAAAGAGCTACGTGAGTCACACTGGGAGGGGGAAAGACTTTTGAGAAAATCTTGGGGACAGAATTACCCGCAAACTTTGTGAAATTAGACATTGCGAACGAAGCTCCAGCTTCAACGGTGCACTATTCGATGCAATGATAAAATTCATCGAATCGATTTTTTTTATGTGGCGTTAGGCAGAATAAGCACAAACAAGGGAATCTCTAGGAACACTTAACCTATAAATTGGACATGTACATATTACTTGCTTTAGATTAAAAATTGAGGGATTTATCCCAGTACCAATAAATCTTCTATCTATCTCCCTATCAATCTTTTTTTTACATTCTTTACTTATTCTCTTCGATTATTATTGTGTTTAGTTGTTCTATTATCATTATTTCTATTTTACTTAGTAGTAGTAGTGAGTTTATTAACAATACACTCACTACTACTACTACTACTACTTTTCTTTTTACATCTATATTGTATATTGCCAATCGGACATTTTAGTGTGCTTTTTATAAGTAATTTTAGGTAGTTTTAAGATATTATTAAGGCTTTGTTTTTTGCCTGTTTATTTTATGGTTCGCTATCTTCATTTTGTATTTTCATGTGAATGTCAGCACGTTGTTCTTAGGGAGTTTACTCAAGAGCACGGAACCAACATTACTTTCTCTATCTATATGTCATATATATGACGACGACGAATCTTTGGAGACTTTAGAGAAAATCATGGGGACAGAATTGCCCGCAAAGTTTGTGAAATTAGACATTGCGAACGAAGTTCAGGCTTCAACGGTGCATTATTCAACAGAATGAGATCATTAGTCGAATCGATTGTTTTTTGTGAACGCAGCGTTAGGAAGAATAAGTCCAAACAGGGGAACTCTAGGGACATTCAACCTATTAATCGGACACGTGACCTTAGAATTTGGTAGCGAACGATTTAATCCTCGTGACGGAAACCAAAGCTGGGCACGTGTTCAGCACACGCTGGAAGGTTAAGGCCAGTCCCGATTGGTGTCTGGATTAATTATTCGAGACCCACGAGGCTCGATTATTATTTGCCTGGTATATATCATACATACGACTGCGAGTCACTTCTCTTTGCATTATTTATTCGATTACTCACAGTCTTCGCGCATCGCTGATCGTGAATAGCCCACGCTCGATAAAGTATAAATAATTATTTATAGAATTGTGCGCGGTCGAATAATTAACCAATCTAAGGCGATGCAGAACTTCCTCCGGACCCAGGCGGTAACAACATTTTTTTTCCGAGGTCAATGATTTTCGTTCCGCCCAGATATCAAATGTCCAAAAGTAATGAATTACAGATTTTTTTACTGACCGAGTCCGTTTATCGTCGGCTCGGCGTCATATCTCGATAGGGTTGTTGCTTGAAATGGCAATCACTTGTTGCTCCAATCGTCCGATTAAGCATCGGATCCGACACCGATAACCGAAAAATATTTTCGAATCTAATCGGTAAAAAGTTCCATCTCCTTGACTTAAGGAGTCTCTCGTTAATGTTTTTTTTTTTCGCTGTCCCGCTTCGTGTGGGTATCTCAAAGAACCATCGATGACTTCGAGGCCCGGCGTCCTCTCACTTTTTACATTTAAGGCAGACCGAAGGCTGGTGCGCGTCTCCATAAATCGATCGCGTTCAATATGTATAGCAGAGACGTGCATCGACGGGAGGGGAGAACGAGGAACGTTCAGTAAAAAAAAAAGAATAAAATTCAGAGTCGTAGGTCTATAGCGCGCGCCGCTGTAGCGGCGTTTCATTCGACCGGAAGCACAGCTACGGCCGAGCGGAAATTTCATCACTCCTCGATAATCAACGTCACGCCACGTGACTATCCTCGACAATTAGTCACACGCCGTAATAACGAGGCCCTAAGTTTCCTACCTATTCTAACAACGAAATCTAGTCTAAAAAAAAAATTGAATTTCGATTACGAGTTTTTTTTTTTTATAAATTGTTAACCCTGGAAAATACACATGTTGAAACAATATTTTTTAAATCTTGACCTATTATTTTTGGCGTTTGACTTCTACGCTTTGTGATTTTCACGCAAATGGAACCGAAAATTGTTGACTCCCGTCGAAGTAGCGCAACGACGAAGAGGTCGTCTCCACCAGACCCATGTGTGGTGTTTTAGGGTTAATGGGACGGTCCGCAATACAATGGTCGGTCGCCGAGGTCGACGCTCCGGCGATCGCCCGTTTTATTGTTCCAGTCTGCTCTACCGATCGCTCGCTTCCAGTTTCCATGAGAATCAACAGCGAGTTATCATTATACAAACGAAAACCGGCTAGATAAGCCCGTCACCGCGGGAGTGTTTAATATGCGGCCATACGGTAGCATCGGTGACGCTTTTATTCCATTCGTGACTATAAATAGAATTGTCAGGCGACATGCTCACATCAGGTGAGTCATGCTGGGATAAACATCGATGCAATATCGGTCGCTGCATGTATTTGCGAAAAAAAAAAAAAGTATAACGAAGGGGTGAATGAGTCGACTGCTTTACCCGTCGCAAAATACCACGTTTTTATCGCTTTGCTCAGTGATAAAGCGACGGCATTTAACATTGTCGAGCTTCCGGGTGAGAGATTTATTAATATATGTATCGCCGTTCGGAGAAGGTTGATTTTATGGAAAGTCATTAAGGTAAGCGATCAATGCGCGGACGGTAAAGAGATTCCAGCAATCATTAATCGGCGATTAATTGGACATACCGAGATTCCAGCAATTATTAATTGATGATTAATTGGACATCCCGAGATTCCAGCAATCATTAATTGGTCAAGAACAAAATTTTTGTGAAAATAACTGAAATCAATGTCAAGCTGATAGTTTCTAGTTTCCAAACACAGCGATTCATTACAAAATACCTATTTGTATGACAAGGGCGCAGAAATGGAGTTTTTGACGAGTGTGACTCCCTTTTCTACGCCCATGCCATTCACATATTTGTTCCTACAAATTAACGAAAATGACGCTTTTCCTTTTTGGGAATTGTGCTCGGAAGGGCACGTTTTCGGACTAGTGCGGGAAAAAATAACATATTGCATTTGTATGCATGCGCAGTATTTTTCCCGTACGCGATGCGAAAAAGTGCTTTTCTGCGCAAACTTCACAGGAATGCAGGAAAAGCAGGATTTTACGTGCATGCGTTAGGAAAAGATAAATATTTGTTTAAATAACGGAAGTAAGTAACAAGAGAATAGCAATGTGCCAGTATACGGAGCCGGTTTTTCGCCACGTCCCTATATTCGGACACTGTATGAGAGAATTCTGACGTACGAACTCAACTAGTTCATATTAATTAAAAGAATTTCTTTGCCATTTATTAATTAAATCAATGAAAACATTATATTTAACTAACACGCAGAAAGCTGACAAACCTAACTTCTTACAGCAAACCTAACTTCCTACAAGTGTATGTAGTACCCTTGTACCAATTTCCGGACATTGTATTATCGTCTGTCTTTTACCAAAATGCAACGATAGAAAATAATTTAGGCCTAAACCTTGTATACCTTTTGTCTGTGCATCAAACAATGTTTGTAGATACGATTAAAAGTGTCGAATTGGATTTGTAATTCTTAAATTCGGAATAAATAAAATCTGCATAGGAGCGTCCGACGACTGGGACGTGTCCGAGTATTGGTACTATTACGTTAGTTGCATCGAGACACTGGAGGATGCTGACGGGGGGCGATCGTTGTTTACGAAAAAAAAATCGGACGACGAGTCCGCTGTGCGTCGGAGATCCGGTTGGATAACCCTACGTTTCACCCGCGCGTTCAGATTCTTCTCGTGTGTTTTCGACAAACAACGCTTTCTGTTTGTCGATCGGCCGATAACATTTTTTTTTCTGAGAATTACTGCAAAAAAAATCGTACGAGGATTTGATAAAAGTGAATTGGGAGGAGCTTAGATCGTATCGATGTGATAAATGGGAGAGAGCTTTTCGCTGATGGGGAAAGTCAGCTGATTCGCGATGATAGACAAACCAGCGATGAGTATTCTCTGTGTATATGCCCGTAGCGAATTATGAAAGAGAATCGTACGTCTGGAACGTTGAAAGTTCGGTGAAAAACTCGATTACTCATGTATTTTTATATTCGCACGGGTGCTTTATCTCCATCGTCGTAGGGTTGAATTGAGACGCAATGGCTCGATTGTTAACTAGAAAGGTTTAAGGCGAGATGAAAGAGACGCAGTCGGTAACAAACACTGTAATGAATGGCATTCGGAGATGGTAGACATTTCGCGAAAAAGCAAAGTATTGCTGATGTAGAATTCAATACCGTGTCCGATGATACTTCGCTTTTACCCCAAATGTCAAGCATTTTTATGTGGCATTGATTCAAAGAATGCAAGTATCTCTCCTGCGCTCGTATGTCACGTGGTACATGTTTCAACTCACCTCAAAGCATCCGCGAACATTTCGGATCTATACCACGTTATTCACTTTGATCGGTTCGAATTTTAAGGCTTTTAGCGCTCACGTCACCACGAAGGAGTACGAAGTATAATACGACGCGAGAGAGCCAAAAATTTCACCGTTTCGAGATATACGAGAGCATCGGCTGCGAATAACTTTCTCGATAACAAAGCACTGGTCGTTGGTATCGCCATTTTGAATACTACGCGAGTTCTTCCATGGTACGAACTCTCGGCGTCGAACGCTTATCGACAGATCGTACGTTCGATAAAAACAATCACCGCGTCCTAGACAGGTTAAAGGCGTGTGCGAATATTCCGGAACTAAACAACATTATTCACTGTGATTTGTTCGAATAGTAAGGTATTTACCACACAGTTAGCACGAAATGATTTAATACGCCGCGACGAGTCAAAAATTCCGCCGGTTCGAGATGTGCGAAAAACTTTCTGGATAACAAAACACTAATCGTTGGTACAGCCATTTTTAATACAAAACGTGAATTCTCCCGTAGCACGAACTTTCGCCGTCGAACGATCACAGACGGTCGGTATAATCTTCGATAAAAGCGATCGCTGCAACGGCGTCAAAGCGTGGACGTAGTTTCGCTGTATCCGCGGTCCGGGGCAGAGGGAGCGAATATCGCATCCCGAACGGTTATTCGGCCGCGTCAGACATCGCCACTTTGTTATTTACACCGTTTCTCGACCAGTTCCGTTTGCTGGCATTAATTTTTTCGTTAAATATATATAATATTCTTCGAAGTAGTGTAAAAAAAAATAAACATTTCCTGTATTTCAGTGGTTAGCTTAGCTTTTCAGAGTGCCGAGGGCGTGCAAGGATGGCTGAGGAGAAGACTGATTTCGTAAGTTTTTTTTTATATACAACTGCACCGTACCAGTTAGGTCCAGCTTTATATAAAATGGCTTCGGCACTCTAACCTAAAATTCGCATTTGGCGGCGTATACCGCGTCACGGTATAGTTGCGGATACGGGGAAAAATATCGAATCTACGTATCATTCGTACGTTCGATAGTTGTCGTCCGGCCGAGTAGAATATCTCGTCGACAGAATTTTTTTCTTCATGCACAAATACCGACGAAACACCCGTTCGAATGTCCGCAGGATTGGGGCAACGAGAAGTTACAGCGCGCGCAAAAGACCATCAACGACTCTCCGTACGACCTCGAAGCATGGAGCGTACTTATCAGAGAAGCGCAGAACAGGCCGATAATCGAAGTGCGCCCCGTGTTCGAGAGGCTCGTCACGGTATTCCCGTCCGCGGGTCGCTACTGGAAGATATACATCGAACAAGAGGTAAACGCGAGCGGCTTCGACGCAACGAGCAACCGATCGCGGACGCCGAACCGAGCTTCGTATAAAATAAATTGTATTTTTCAATTTTGTTACAGATGAAAATGCGCAACTTTGAGAAGGTGGAAAAGGTATGTTAAAAAAAAAACAAACAAATGAATTGTTTTAGATTGCCAATTTGAATCAAAACGATTCGCTCGTTGGTAAATTACACGTTGCGTATTTTTCTCAGGGTTGTTCAATTAGAATGACGAAATATTGTCCTGCGTTATTGTTCGAGTACAGCTTTGAAAACGGGTGAAAGAATGTTCGGTCTCGGAGGATCGTGACACTATTTTAACTGAACAACGTACTGTTGAGGGATGCGAAACTTGGATGTCGTTAGCTTTATGTAAAAAAAAAAAAGAAAAAAGAATTGGTACAATGCTACCTAATAACCGATAACGATATGGTATTACCATACTTATGTGACTTTGGCCACTTTGCATATTATGTGAGGTGAATAAAAACATTTTTACTTCACCACCGAGCCACTTATTTAATTAATTGTTTACCGTTATCTTAACGCATTCGGGAGGTTGCTTTCCGCGGGCCATCTCGGACGAGGCTCTATCCGGTCTCTCAAATTGACAATTTCGTATTCGGAAAAACATCGCAGAAGGCAACTTTCTGAATGGCATCAGCCTTGTATTCCTTCCTGCAGCACTGCGGTTTGTTGCATTTCGTCGAAATCGCTGTGGAAAAACTTCTATTAATCAGGCTGTACTATTTTTATTTGCAACATTGTTTGCAATTCTTTTTTGTTTCATCGAGTTTTCTGCACTTCGAGTTATTGGTTATTGCTGAGTAGATTCGTTTTCTCATCTATCGCGCCTCATAATAAATAATACGGAAACGATGGACGACAACCTTTCCCCCCCCCCCCCACCTTGTGTATATTTGAGGAAACGCTATGGGACGATCCTCCAGTATTCGCAATCGATATCAAGGGGTAGCATAAAGTGACCGAATATATCACGATAAATCTAGAACACTCCTCAATCGTTAAATCGATCGACGTTAATTAATTTGCCGCGCGTGCTGTTATCGATTTCGAACACAGCTATATCGTCGATCGGCTCCAAAACTCGTCACATCATGCTGCCTCGTATTGTCTTAATTTTTTCAATCGTTTTTGGGATCAATTATTTCCAGATCCCACACAGGCTCATTAATTGTGTCACGGCCACTATACCCCACTTGTAGCGAAATAAATAAATCTCTTGAACCGTGGGGTTTCACACTATGTTAATTGACTATCTTCATCATATATAATTTTTTTTTTTCGTTTTCTCTGAAAAATGAACATAATATATATGAGTGCAGGAGTAATCTGTGTTTTTTTTTTTGCCACAAAATAAATAATTCGTAAATGAATGCATTGGCGCATTATTATTTATCCCGAGTATATTTATGAACTACCATGAATGAAAAAACGATGCCTTAGAAACTTTAATGTATCTGAATAGCCGAAAAAATGAAAAGAAAAAAAACGAAAATAAGAGAAATTGTCGGTAAAATTTTTCTCCAGGTGTCCGAATATAAACTTGCCTTTGTGGGTAAGTAAGGCAGTAGCTTGACTATTCCCGGTTTGAAAAAAAAATCCAACATCTCTCGTAGACACTTAATAACAACAGACACACGACAGAGACCGAAATTTATGCAATCCTACAACTTTCTTTCTCCGACAGCTTTTCCAAAGGTGCCTCATGAAAATCTTGAATATTGAATTATGGAAACTGTACCTTTCTTACGTCAAAGAAACGAAGGCCAGCCTCGCGACGTACAAGTAAGTAGACGAATCGAAATCGAAGAAAAAAATCATTGATGAAACGCGTCATCCTCTCGAATACGTGCAACAATCTATGGGAAATGAATTTTTATTTCGAAAATTCAGAGAGAAAATGGCTCAGGCGTATGATTTCGCATTGGACAAGATCGGAATGGATATTCATTCGTACAGTATTTGGAACGACTACGTTATGTTTCTCAAGAGTGTCGAAGCTGTAGGTTCTTACGCAGAGAATCAAAAAATTAGCGCCGTGCGAAAGGTAAGATTACGAAAAGAAAGACCAGCCTCGGGATTTTCGCAGAAGATGCAGATTATTGTATATTACAGGTCTATCAACGGGGAGTTATAAATCCAATGATAAACATGGAGCAGCTGTGGAAGGATTATATGGCTTTCGAGCAGAATATAAATCCGATAATCGCTGAGAAAATGGCAATTGAGAGATCGAGAGACTACATGAACGCGAGACGAGTAGCGAAGGAATTGGAAGCGGTCACACGAGGACTCAACAGAAGCGCCCCGAGCGTTCCACCCACTGGACATCCGGAAGAGGTCAAACAGGTATAACATTTCATAGGATTCGCATAAATATTTGATGTCTGTGACTTTTCGTAAATAGTCGTTTTCCTTGCGATGCGATACAAAAAATTGCATCCCTGCAGCTGAGGAAAAAAGATCTTGGATAAAACGGGAGTGTCCGGGAGATTAAGAATAATTTTCTCCGCACAGGTTGAGTTATGGAAGAAGTACATAGCGTGGGAGCGAAGCAATCCCTTGAGGACAGAAGACACGTCCCTAGTAGCGCGTCGTGTAATGTTCGCGATCGAGCAATGCCTTCTCTGCCTGGGACATCATCCCGCTGTCTGGCATCAAGCTGCACATTTTCTCGAGCTGAGCTCGAAGATTCTCACGGAAAAGGGCGACGTCAACGCGTCGAAGAATCTCAGCGACGAGGCGGCCACGATGTTCGAGAGAGCGACGAGTACTCTGCTGTCGAAAAACATGCTGCTGTACTTTGCGCACGCCGACTTCGAGGAGGGCCGCGTTAAGTACGAGAAGGTTCATCAGATATATCAAAAGTTTCTTGATATTGCCGATATCGATCCGACACTGGTTTGTAAACTAATTTAACGACTCGGGAAAAACTTGTACGGTAGAGCCTCGATTATCCAAAACCTCTATTATCCGAACCATGGCGCAAAATTTCGATGTCATATTATCGTTGAGCGCTTCTTTATTGCAAGCGAGATCAAGCCGGTATCGCGCGTCTGTATATTACACCGCTTGCACGTCGATGTTTCGCACAGTGTTCATTCTTGGCAACGCGCAGTTTCATATCCGTGCATTAAAACAATTATTTTTAATTTAATAATAGTTTTGTAGTTGAGCGTGTTGTGGCTTCGACGAATAATACTTCCACCTGTAAGCGGAGGCATGATATTCTCTCGGTGAAAAAAAATTATTGGTTTTTTTTCGAAGCGAGGTCGGCACATCGTTACCTCCCTTTTTTATGTTCTGCTAAAGGCAGTTTAGAAAAAGGAAAATTCATAGATACTATTCAATATTTCAACACCGGTATTTTTTCCACTTCTTTATTGATACTTGCAGGTACTCTGCAAATTTGTTCGGGTACGATAAAAATAAATTAAGAGCATGTGAAACACCTTTCCGAGTGTGTCTCTCTCGCTCCGCCGAGAGCATCACTGATGCTATCTCGCACTACATAGTGTTTCACATGCTCTTAAGGTTGAAAAAGGTCCCTGCGACTGGGATCATGATTTCAGACGTTCTACTTATCTGAAACAAAAAACCAAACAGATTATTGATCGATATAAGTGTGGCTATCGCAGGAACCCCTACATATTCGAAGAAAAAAAAAATTCACAGAATGGCGACCTGAGTAATATGTACAGGTTTTCGAAAATCCATACACATTATGTAGACGGACGCCACTTTGTGCTTTTTGGAATTTATAGAGGTTCATGCGATAGCTACACTTGTACTGGTCAATAACATTTTCGGTTTTTTTGTTTCTTCGTTATTTTTGTTTTTTTGATGAGTAGAACGTCTGAAATTATGTTCCTAGTCGCACGAACTTTTTTTTCAGTGCTCGAAAATAAATCCGCGTAGCACTCTTAATTTGTTTTCATTATACTCCAAAAAATGTGCAGAGTACCTGCAAGTATCACTAAATAAGTGGAAAAAATACCGATGTTCAGATATTTAATAGTACCTATGTATTTTTTTTAAATCCCGCAAAAAAATCCTCGTTTAGACTAGAAGACTGCCTTCAGTATGTTATTTTTCGTTTTCAAGTTACCATAATTCGAACAATCGTTGCTCCGAAAGAGACGCGACCTCGATTGATTCGGATAATCGAGGTTCTACTGTACGAAGCATGTCGGACTTGTACAAAAAATAAATAAAAAATGTATTCAACAGGCATACGTACAATACATGAAATTCGCCAGACGCGCGGAGGGAATAAAATCCGCCAGGACCGTTTTCAAGAGAGCGCGGGAGGATCAGCGTTGTCGTCACCACGTCTACGTCGCCGCCGCTCTGATGGAATATTATTGCACCAAAGACAAAAATATCGCTTTTCGCATATTCGAATTGGGCCTGAAGAAATTCGCCGACAATCCCGAATATATATTATGTTACATCGATTACCTGTCGCACTTGAACGGTATGCATGTTGGTATTGATAGAAATGAAAAAAAAAATGCCTCGCCACTTAAACTTTCGTGTATCGTCCTCTTCTGTACGCAAATCTGAAATAATTTCCAGAGGACAACAACACGAGAGTATTATTCGAGCGTGTCCTGTCGTCGGGGAGTCTGGAACACGAGAAATCTGTGTAAGTCACCGTTTATTTTTAATCCTCCTGCAATCGTAGAATTACAATTTGCGTTCAACAACGTTGTTTTTCTCCTTTGCAGCGACATATGGAATCGTTTCTTAGAATTCGAATCGAACATCGGCGACTTGGCGAGTATAGTGAAAGTCGAGAAGAGACGAAGCGCCGTGCTGGAGAAGATAAAGGAGTTCGAGGGCAAGGAGACCGCTCAGCTCGTGGACAGATACAAATTTTTGGATCTATATCCGTGCACCGGTGTCGAGTTGCGATCGATCGGATACGTGGAGGTGTCGAGTGTCGTCAGAAATCCCACCGGGAATTTGCCCCGGACTCCAGATACTGTTGAAGCCAGAGCCGCTCTGCCCAGACCGGATCTGTCACAGATGATTCCGTACAAGCCCAAAGTCAACGCTCTGCCCGGAGAACATCCTGTGCCAGGTTTGTGGCTCGATCGCTCGCTGCGATTAAGGATGTATCACAGATACCTTCCCAACCAAAAGTTATTTCGATCAAAATTTCAGTACTCAGCGATTTGTTAAATATCTAAAAACAACAGCCGTGTTAATGATGCTTTGTTTTTGCATAATAATAATGCCAAAAAGTTATTGAGAAATTAATTGTTTAAAAAAAAATCAGCTATTCTTGTATTTTCTCATTTTAAATGAGAATGTAGAGGCATGCATTTTTTTATACGTTTCCGTATCACGATTCTACAGTACACACAAAAAATTTCGAGGCGATTCGCACCAAAAGTTCCGTAGTTATGGCCTTAAATAAAAAATTTCAAAAACCAAAAATTTAAAAATGTAAGAAAATTCTGAAAAAATGTATGTGGCTTCTAGATCATCAATGAATTCATTTGAAAAGAGAAAAAAAAGGTTTACTAATTATTTGTTGAACATTTTTTAGAAACTTGTTAATGACTTTTTGACATTATTATTCTGCAAGATTAATATTGCTGGCACCTTTAATACAGGTGATTTTTTATACCACTAGGAAGGTTCACATTCTCACTAAATCTCACTTTTGGCTGGAAATGTACGTGTGAAGCATCCTTACAGGATTTTATAATTTTACAAATATATATGTATATATTGTTTTTTTCAGGCGGTTCTTTTCCTCTACCGCCGGCGGCCGCGCAACTGTGCACCCTCCTACCGCCGCCCGGTTGTTTCAGAGGGCCGTTCGTATCCGTCGATTTACTGATGGACGTGTTCAGCAGAATTCAATTGCCAGAGCATGGTAGGATTTATCGCAAGAGTCATTGTATGTCGAAACTTAGGGATTCAGGCCTCTAGTGAACAAGTCGGATGTAAAGTTTCCGATATGCACAACGGACACGCATGTTACTCGGGCGTTTATTCGTTCCAGCTCCGGTGCCGATCGCCGACAACGGTTGCGACACGAAGTTGTTCGATCTCGCGAAGTCCGTCCACTGGATAGTCGACGAGAGCAACGACGGACCGAGCATGGGATCGAAGCGACGAAGGGGCCGCCTGGGTGGCGAGGACAGCGAGGACGAGGATCTTCCGCCACCACCGGCAAACGACATATATCGCCAGAGACAACAGAAACGCGTCAAGTGAAGGGACTAAACTGCCTACGTCAGAATTACAAGTTGTATAACTTTCCAAGAGCCGATGGGAGTTTTCTCGCGTGCCGGCGAGTAGCGAAAAAACATCGACCTCGTCGCTGTGCGGATTACAAGAGACGGACGGTTTCCCGTGCGAAAAAAAATAAATAAATTCCCGATCACCCAGTGGCTTCGGGTGTTTGCGTGACAAGTGCCGAGGCGCTAAGACGGTTCGGGGTGCAACGGCCGCTGTACGGATTTTGATTATCCAAACGGCTCGTCGTACCGAGAGAGTACCGAGCTAGGTATTGACGATAAACATTTGTAAATATTCCTCCATGGCCAAATAGTACGCGTGTGTATAATATATATATGTGCGTCTCTCTGTGCGACACGATGATTGTAACTTCCTGTCCGAGATTCTGTCATACCGATATACAATATACATTTATAATAGTTATCGAAACGGTAATAAAATGAAATTGGAGGGGGACTCGGTGTATCGAATTTTGTGCGATCGCGGAGAGGCGAAACGCTCGGGACGCTTCAAGGAGGGTTGGCGTGCGCGAGGAGTATTTTCTTTCGAGATAATGGGGCGTTTACTTCGGGATCGTGCACAATACTACCGAGTGTCGGTGGTAACGTACCTTCGGTGATTTCACTCTCCCGCCGATGGCGAACCGGAGTTTGTTGGCAGTTATAACCGCTCGGATAAGGGTGCAATTAAACTTTGATCACTATTACTGGGTTCGGTAATAGCCCTTCCCTCTATTACCCCCCACCCTCCGGGTAAACGGTCAATTGAGCCGGCATCCTCGGGAAAACAGTTTCGAGCATCGTAACTTGAGGGGGGTGAAAATTGACGAGTCGACGGAAGTTTTGCGAACGCGCGAGTCTGACCGTAGGAGTTCAACGAGCACGTACCTCGCGTTAGACAGTGCGGCTGATAAGCCATTCGGTCGCGGGTTTCAGGATTCGGCCATCTCCCCCCCCTTCCCCCGGAGTAGTAGATTACGTTTCCTCTCGCGGCCGTTGGACTGAACGTAAATCCGGAGTAAATTCGGCGCGTGACTGCGTTTATCGGACACGCGTGTACCCATCGATTCAAGATGCTCCGGAGGCTTGAATGAAACCGACCAAGCTCAGACTGATCGGTGGGCTTCACCGACCTGTAATAGTTACATCACAGGTTGGGGAAAAATAACACGTACAATTCAGCGAGGTCGCATAACGTTTACGTAACGAACAAGTATCACCTTACAGAACGGTGGTGACTCTTTTGAACGAGAAACAATTTTTCACTGTTCATTTATTTTTTATTTATTTAATTGCAGTCACATTATTTTGCCGAAATTTCAACCGGCCGAATCGTCACATGTCCGAAAATCATATGGGTCCGAACGCACTTCTTCAGTATCGTCAAACTTACGAAACTTTATTTTTCTGAATCGTCAAATTTCCAAAACTTTATTATTCCGAATCTTCAACCTGCTGAATCTTTATTTTTCCGAATCGTCATTTAACCGAACGTCATTTTTCCTAATAATAATTTCACCGAACTTCATTTTTTTCGAATAATAATTTCACCGAACTTCGTTTTTTCGAATAATAATTTCACCGAACTTCATTTTTCCGAATAATAATTTCACCGCATTTTGACGATTCGAAAAAATAAAGTTCCAGTAGTTTGATGATTCGGTAGAGGTTTGTTCGGACCCATCATTTTCGTCCATACGTCGATGGGGTCGATTGAAGTTCCGGCCAAATAATGTGGTTTCACCTATTTAATAACGGACCGGCTCCAATAACAAAGATTATTGGAATTGCATCGCTCAATTAACGACGTGAAACTCATCCATCACTTTAACACAGATGAGGGATAGCAACTAAATTTATTCAAGGGTTATCTATCATAACTATAATTTATGTGACTTTGGCCTAACCCGTTATTTCGTGGGATGTAAATTTTGCGTTACTGTTACATGATTGTGCCATGTGGGAAGTCGTGCCTACGCCGTCAGGCATAATAGACGGGTCGTTCCGGGCTCGTCGTTAAAATTTTATCGAAGATACGGATGCGTTTCAAAAGAATTTTAGTAGATGGGAGTTCGCGGGACCGCGCACGTCGTCGCATCGGCTTTCGAGAGGAAAGGATCTCGTCGCGGCTATGAAACCGCTGGACGGAAGGCAATTGAAACTTTGCTGGCTTGCGAAGAGCAACTGAGCTTCGCACACCGTCTATCAATGTCGGCGTGTTAGGGGACCGGTAACGCTTTACTGTACTACATACGAGAGAGCATAATCGTATACTGGGATATTAATTTCGTAGTTTCTCAAGTGACTGCGTATGTAGTTGCACGTTGATATTTGCATAACGTCTGGACACGAGTCTAGACCACTCGGCATTTTATAATTGTGTATTCGTCATTGCGGAGAGTCCGTCCGTCTCCAGCAATTGTGTGGTTTTCCATCGATCCCGCAACACCACACGTGGGGTCTGGTGGACTGAAGACTTCAAATTTACTATATCGTCGCGGCGTCGCAGCAAAGATATTGCCAACATCCTAGAGTGTCCATTTCACCACAAATAAATTAAAAATATTTATTTTGTCGCAAGTAGCGCAGCTACAAAATAGTATATTATGCCACAAGGGAGGAAAGTGTTTCTTCTCACCAAGTGTGAAGTATGATGCCCGAGCGAAGCGAGTGCAGAAATTTACACGAGGTGAAAATGCACTTCCTCCCTTGTGGCATACGATATTTTCCTCCCGACTATACTAAAATTGAGCATATTTTTTATGCCTGCAACGGCTCACCGATTTGTCAGCTACTTTTCTTCCCTAGGGAGGAAAACTACTGCATTTCCTCCCTCTCGCCGGTCAAAAATCGGTACCTTTCCACCCGCGTTGCAGGCATGAAATATGGCCATTTTAACGTAGTCGGGAAAAAACGTTGGGTTTACCATGGCCATGTGTAAAAAAATGTGGTGTTGCAGAGTCAAGCGATTATGAAATTTATGAATTTCCATTGGCCTACCGATTCGTCGGGTATGAGATGGAGGTTGTCGATAGGGCTTGATGTCAGGAGGTCCATAGCGTTCGTCGACGGTGCTGTAATGCAAGAAAAAAAAAAGAATAAACACGGATGAGCAACGTCGGTGAGAAATTTTCGAATCTGTCGGGAAGTCATTAATTAAACAATGAGAATATTTAGGAGAGAATGCCAGTGTGAATGCGGGACGGTGGAACTCGGCGGAGAGGTCTTTGAAACTTTGGTACTATCTTGGAGAAAGACAAATGATAAAGTCGCGGGACGCGGAGCCGCGTGAAACGGCGCGGGAGCCGGGACCGGAGGAGAGAGAGAGAGCTGAGCTGGGTGCGAGACCGCGACTCTTCGGGTTAGTTGGCCTTTCATGGAAAGCAAATGCATAACTCACCAGTGCCACCAGGAAGCGCGGGTGGCACTATCGCAGGAAGCCCCAACGTTAATTTCCCAAGCAGCCCCGTCACACCGATATTCACCGTGAAAACAAGCGTGCCGGTGCGATACCCCGGGTGCACCGTCCTTGCGAGTGAGAATAGGGAAAACCGTGGTCCTCAGCGAAACGCACGGCTGGTCCCTTCCATCTCTCACCCTCGACAGATCGAGTTCTAATTGCCCGCGGACTATACACCGAGGAAGAAATATATCGGTCCAGGTAGCGTCCCGAAGTTCGAATTACGCTCGGGGAGTCGCCGGTTCGAATTTACATAAGAAGCTTCATCGAAGCTGCGGCATAGACTGTGGAATATGTACGGCAACTTTGCCGGGTGAGGGACGACCTTTCGGGACCACTTGACGTAGAGGCAACGTTACTTAAGGGAATACGTCACACAACGACTTTTCTACTTTTCGAACTAAAAATCACAAGTGTTCTAAACCAACGAATAATGTTTTTTAAAAGAATTTCTAATAATTTTTTCCCCACATGGATTCCGAGATACATGAACTTGAAATTGTGTCAATTAGCATGAGCTGCATATGGAGCCGCGTGAAGAGCAACATTTTTTTTTTTTAAATATATGTTTCCAGACTACTGTATTAGAATTTTTTCGAAAATAACATTACAACATTATTGCGGACGCGTTAAAAAAATTAAATCGAGGTGTGCCCATATATTTTTGAAGATATTACGAGTTGAAGGAGCTTCGAACCTGTATATGAATAGACACCTGGGCCTCAACCATTGCTAGCAAAATGCCCCCCATCACCCCCCACCATTAAGAAACGGCGATCTGTGACGTATTCCCTTAAGTCATTATCGCTGTCCACCGTGGATGCTGTCACGACGTTCAGCGGACGGTACGAAAAATCATAGGGGAGACCGGGGCAAAATTGGTTCGCTGGCAAGATGGACCACCGTTTTCTCCATTTGGGATGAGACTTTTCATTTTTTTCATGTCTCGCGAAAGATTGTCAAAAAATGGTCCGACTTGCCCCGGCGTTCCGATTTGCCCCGCCGACCTCCGTGTCAATGTCGGGACGGAATAGAAATTACTATTGACCGTTTGAATTGTCAGGTAATTCGTGCGGTTATACCAAGGTGTCTCACGAGTTGTCGCTAAGCAATAGTGTTAATTGCGCCGACCTTATCTAGTCGTAATTAATCCGACGGGATCCCCCGGGAGAAACGCCACTATGGTATTAATTATCCTGGAAGCCGCAATTATGTCTATGGGTTTGGATTACCGCCGAGTTACCTGAGCACCGGTCGTACGGCGATGAGATACCCTACACATATCTCGTGCTCGGCATATTTATGGTTCCTCATTGTGATCGCGGCGCGACGACGATTAAATTATGGTTCTTAAAGCTCCACCACCAGTTTCTCTTCAATCATCAGCAATTCAACGGCAAAAAATATCAAAGATTTCAAAACATTTTCGGGTATAGTAGAAATTCTCTCTTCTCAATAAGGGCCGGCCGGAGGTTAATACGCAAAAGCAAATTTACGAAATATGAAAAACATTTTGAAACATTTCGAAAATGTTCGAAATATTTCGAAAACGTTTGAAATATTTCGAAAACGTTTGAAATATTTCAAATTAAAAAAAATATTTTGAACACTTTTGAAATATAAAAAAAAAAAAAAATATTTTGAACGCTTTTGAAATATTTTTAAAAAATCTCTGAAAATCATTGCAGTTGAAAGTGCGCATGGGACTTTTTTCAGACGTTTTTTTTTTTGCTCCACAAAATTCAGACACATCGTTTCACCGGGGAGAAAGCAACGGCGTTACTAGTTCCATCGTCTGACGTTTTCCGCCTGTACGAATTTTCTCTCGCGCAGTCACGATCAATTCAGTGTGCGATTAAGCACCGATAGCCGATAGAGGTCGGCTCTCTCTGTGCATGCGATTTTGTGCCGGGCCGTCGTTCATTCAAAGTGGGAATCTATGCGTTTGCCCGATTGTCTCCACTTGACCAAGCACGTTCTGTCGATATATCGAAAACTTCAACCGTTCGCAACCTCCCCCCTCGTGATAGCGCGATAACCATTGATGTATGTATATATGACCGAGCGACCGAGATATCGGATGTTCCACGTGGATCGACGCTCACAATACTATTTCACGCTGTACAGAGCATTGCGTACATCAATTTCGGAAACAGGCCGCCCCTGCGCTTGCTCCACGGTTATATACCCTTTCCATATAGACGGTGGATGCACCCGGTGCAGACTGCTATGGCCCGAGTATATCGATTGTTGTGGGAACACCAGACTCGGCTACCAAGGAATTCCAATTTATACGCGCTGCTTTAATGTGTCGAAATTGAAATTGACGATACAAAGTGGCAAAGGCCGCGTTCGCCGCAGACAACTCGGTGAACGGCGAGGCAACTGTACCGATCTTCGGACACATTCCTGTATTCGGGTTCATTACGAATTTAATTTTTCGAGAAACTAAAATTTACGCGCCTATTCGTATGGACCATTATTGATGTATGCGCAGGGTTAAAAAAAGAAAAAGGTCTCGGATACCCACATGCAAAAAAGTATACGCGGCATATACTTTTTTGCATGTGCTATCTGGGTAAGCGATGTAACGCTTACCCAGATAGAAAAACGTGCCGTCGAACGGGTATCGTACCATTGGTACCGCTACCGTTCCGTCGCCGTGCCGTCATTTTTCTATATGGGCAATTTTGAGGTGCATTGACAATGCATCGTTGACGGAAAAAAGAATGGTACTCGTGAATCACGGAATCCAAGATTCTAAATAAACGACTGCATAAACGTCGTTCGCACGTGTCGTGTTTGTTGCGTGATCGGGTTTTTTTTTCATCAGGTTTCTTCCCAAGCCCCTTCCTCGCCCCGCACTCGCGACATTTTATGCCGGAGTCATAAAAACGGCAGGCGAGAAAACGGCGGGTTGTAAAAAGAAAATGCAATTCCTACGGCAGAGTTGGGTTTTAATGCTGCGGATACATATTCTCTCCCAGGGATTTATTTACTGGCACCCGAGGCGAGACGTGAGGTCGAAGGGCAAAGGTCCAAGTCGATCCTCCGGCGTATATAGGTTTGACATCGTAAAAGAATTCGAATATCATCTTTCCCCTTTCAACGGAATGTTCTGTATCACCCTGTTGAATGCGAGGAAGGCCCTGACGTTTATATCGATCCTTCTCATACATCTTATCAGGTTTTCGTTATCACACTCCGGGTAATAAATGCCTATCACCGGCACCGAAACGAGCTGTTTGTATCGTCGTAATAAATAACCGCGAAGGGTTGTCCCGGTGAAATTAATTTACTCCCAACACTAAACTCGCTTTGGAGTGAAAAATATATTTAAAAAAAACAAACAAAAAAAAACAATAAAAATAAAAATTAAAAACCAACGGGTGAGCTCTATTACGAGGCTGGTACGAGGCGGGAAGAGCCATTTGTTATGGCGTACCACGCTTTTGCGGTTTTTCATGAAAAAAAACTAAATAAATAAAAAAAAATTAAGAAAGCCTCGGGGCAGAAGCATCTACGAGCTCGTTACAGTCAGCAGAATTGATAACACGGGAAACGGTGAAATGATAAATAGACGGTGTACCCTGTCGGGGAGGGAGATAGCCCGTACTATTAATCAACCTCCGAGAGATCTAGCGTTGTTTTCGGGCGAAGAAAGCGAAACGTCGAGCGGACCCAGTGGATTTCCGCGATTCTCGTATAGAGGCGAATGTCGCGGGTTGCGAATATTTGCGTGGTATCGGCGTACAAGCGGCATTGGAATTAAAGGGGACGCGTTTGTCTGGCGAGTTGGCATCGTCACGTTCAGCCGATATCGGTCCACTCGAAAAAAGAAATGGTTGGATCAACCAAAAGTCTCTGTGATATACGATTATTTGCTTCAAACGATTCAAAATTTATCGATTCAAACAAACATTTTTGTTGTATGGACTGAAGGCCCAAGATCGATGGGTGGTTAACAGTAGGGGTGTGCGAATAGCGTTTGAATTGAATTGAATCGAATATTGATATTCAATTCAATATTTGAATTGAATATTCATAAAATTTTATAATTACAGAAATTCGAATTTTGCGAATAATTGTTATGAATTGGATATTCGAATTATGAAATTCCGATTGCAATGAAACTGAGTACATAAATTGTATTCATCGAATGAAGAATTTTGATTACTTCAAAGCTGAAAGACTTACGCTAACTTATTTATAATGACCATTATGGTAAATTATAAAGTCTCAAATTAATATTTCTAATTATTGGAATAATTCGTTTACCTGAGTGGAATATTTGGACTATCAAAATTATTCGAATATTCTGAACATTCAAATACGAATTATTCATATTCAAGTCATGATGAATTATTCAAATTTTTGAATATTCGCACATTCCTAGTTAACAGTTATTGTTACCACACCTACACGTAATCACCAAGACGTTTGTTACACACTTGAAAGATCGATAACCAATGTAACATGTTAATGAATACGCATCACTACTACTTCTTGTTGAACCAACTAAATGACACCTTTTAATGTATGTCGGCGGGTCTGGTCCGAGTAGACATTTTCGAGCGTTACACTGGGGCCTGACAAGGTCCTCAAAAGGCCTTGTCAGGCCTCCTCCGGACCCTATGAAGGCCCGATGTAACGCTCAAGAATGTCCAGTCAGGTGGTTAATCCAACGATGTTTTTTTCTGAGTGTATATTTCAGAACTGTGTGTTTGAGTAGAAAAATGTGGATCCCTGCCATCACAGACAAACCAACGGCTATAAAATGCGATACATTTTTTACCATATAGGACAAGATTTGATTATGTACAGATAGGAGAGCGGGGCAAAACGAACCACCTCCTTTCAGATGACACTTTGTTTCTTTTGTGTCCCGCGAAAAATTGGTTAATATAGTCCGTTTTGACCCCGGGAGTCTATTTTGCCCCGTTCCTGAGCGCGAGTGGTTAACGTTACGAATTTAGGGTAGCTTCCGAATAAAAAATAGTAAAACAAAAATGTCAGGAAAGTGTGATGCCGGTTACAAAGAGTACGCCAGTTATTATAATAATATCCGTACACGATACTCTTTTATGAACTCGTTGACGAGAAAAGCCTGCGGAAGGGTGAGGTGGTGGAGGGGGGGGGGGGGGGGGGGCTGGTGGTGGTGGGAATAGAATTAATTTTCCGTAACGTACAAAAGCTCAAGAGAAGTAGAGTCGCGCTTTCGACCCCTTTGTCCGCACTGACGCGCGAAAATGTTTTAATTACTCAAGGTACAAAAGCGAGAGGGAGACGCGAGGCTCCCTACCCGCGTAATGAAAGCGTCGCAGAGGAAAGAACGACAAAGGTCTGTGCCCCTCTTTCCCCCGTGTAAAACCGGCGAGTGAATGAAAAAAAAGAAACAATCTATCATAGCTTCACTATATAGGTATTAAGAAGTGAAAAAAGAGAATTTTTATGTACCTAACGTAAACTTATCGTTTTAGGCTTTTCCGTCGAAGGGGTATTTCTAATCGTTACATTGCATAATTGACGAAGATTGGGGTGAGGCGCATAATGGACCGGTACCGAGAAATCATCAAATTTCCAAACGAATTTATTAATATTCACCACAATATCAAGTTCATTTCGCTCCACATGTTAAAATTATTTTCCGGGCCCGCCAAATCGATGTAGCAGATTAATTGCGAGCGTTTGAAAAAAATGTAAACGTATGTTGTGTAATTCGTTAAAACTCGCTGAATCGTTTAGCTGGTCTGCGTCGCCCCACTCCCGTCTACAATACCATTGATGGAAAGGTATTGTGCGTATACTCACCGACCGTGGTTTATCAGCCGAACAATATCATACAACCCGTCGTGGCCTCAAGCGAGGGTATTATTGACTCTCGCACAATGTCCGAGCGTTCCAATTAGCCCGCCCGACGGACATTGACGGAAACGCTTCACCGTGAAGGCAGCGAAACTTTTAATTGAATCAGCTCGCGGTGAAACAATTTTTATCGTAACGTACTAGCATATTTAGTTCTACGTCCTAACAAGCCCTCCGGATAATTCACGTACATATTCACGCGCGCGATCAAGTAGTGCCGCCCCGCTATAGTCGGACAGTCGAGCCTAGGTCCGGAGAACGTCACGCCGCTGTTAAGGATGCTCGGGCCAACGCGTTTCTGTTCGATCGTTATAAAACTTTGTTACTTTGCTGCCAAAGACGCACTGAAACGTTTGAAATTTTTTCAGATTTTTTGACCATGTAGTTTTTTTTTTGTAATACGTGTACAAAGTTAGATAAGATACCGTGTTAACGTTTCAGTAATCGGTCGGTATTCTCTTTTTTTTTCGAAAATGTATATATTCGTTCATTTTTTTCAAAGAATAATGCGTAATTTTTGTTCGACCAATGAAATATTTATTCGAACGTCCCAGCCCGAATCTTAGTTGATTCAACTGTACTTTTTTATCAGTGTAGATACAGATTTACAAATGACAGCCTTTTGTTTATCCACGTAAATGCCTTCATAAACAAACAGCTGTAATTTTTCAACCGAAAAATCTATGAAATATCAAGATGGTGAATTCTCAGAGCATCTTTCAAGGAAGAGAATGAGTCGTGATAAATTAAATCGAGCGAAAATGATGAACTTTTATTCTTCGGAAAAACTGAACGAATATGTACCTTTTCGAAAATTAGCACAAACCAGTTAATATTTTTGCAAATCCATTGCAATCAATGTTTCTCTAGGTTAAGAACATCTGCTGCAATACAAACAACCATCCACTATAAACAATAGATGCGTAAAAGTTTGTGTAAACGAACTTCAAACATATCACACTCATTTGACTAGTGTGAAGCCGTCCAACCTTCTTAAATGACCGAATACGATTACTTTTATCGCAGGATTACGCGAATTTCTCGGTCGAGAATGGCCCTCGACGATATTTCTTCCCGACTAATCATCCGGGGGATTTCATCCTCGCCACACGGAAAAATAACTGATCCGGGGAAAAGGGAGGCAGGCGAGCGCTCCCCGGAACTACTTCACCGAGCGACTATCTCCACTTCCGGAAATTCCCACGGTGGATCCTTGATTATGCGCGTCGTAAAGGCGAGCCGGAGTCTGTCGGAGATGGAATCTGAACGAGGGTGTACGTATCAGAGCCCCGAGGAGATTCAAAGTGATTCCAGCGAGCCCGTGGGATTTGTAACCGGAATTAAAATATCGGTAAGGTAGGTCTGGAGCGAATGTTTACGGACGACGAGGGTCCAAGAAAATCTAAGATATCGGGTCGCTACTTCGGCATTCCGAGCCGAATAGGGTTCTTGAAAAACGGAAGTACTCAACCCCGAACGTGATGCTCGACGTCTTTTTTTTGGAGTAGCTGCCTCGCAGCACTTGCTCGTCGTTTATTTTTCCAAGGTTCCGGGTAAAAACCGCAATGGTCTCGTGTTGTCGTTCTCTATACTTGCGCTCTTCTCACAGCCGCGTGAGTGGGGGGGGGGGGGGGGGGGGAGCGGGATTCGCGTCGGGGAAAATAGATCGAGACATCCCTCGTCGATCGCGGTATTTCAATTTCATACGTGAGTGCCCCCGTCATTTTCTCGTATGTAGAAAGTGTCAGAGAGTAATGAAAAATTTACGGGGCGCTCGCTCGGTCGGTACACCTCTCCAGACGACTGACACCTCCACCGTCACCGCCAGGATCGTGGCACCGTGGTAAAGGCTATTCGGGACGTGTTACCGCTGGATGTAGCACCGTCGGGAACGTTGTGCGGTCGCAGACATTTTCTCCCGTCGACCTCGCACCGCTATTGCCCGGTCTGCCTCCCGAACACCGAACGCCGCAAATAGAATTCGGTAAAATTGCATTTACCTCACAGCGCGGTGCGAGATCGCGTAGGCGCAGGGGTAACTCTCGCGTGACAATATGATGATGCGACGTTAAAGCTGATATACCGATATGTCGTCGCTCGACGAGTCCTCGTCCCTCCGATGCTTTGAGCGATGGATATTTTTAATTAGATAAACAAAAATACAGTAGACTCCATTTATCCGAGGTAATGTGGGGCGAGCGTAGAGGAGAGCGGGGCAAAACGGGATAATGAGACAAAACGCAATTTTCCAATAACTTTTGGATGGTGGTATGTAGGGCAAAACGGGTTTGAAAATCCGGATGTATCGTTGGGACAAAAAGCGCATCCAAAAATTATTGGAAAAATTGAGTTTTGCTCTCGCTGTCCCGTTTTGCCCCGCCGTGCCATTTTGCCTCGGTCTCCCCTACGTCGGGTAAGTGAAATCTCGGATAACACGGATAACATACTCAATTTAAATTTGTACTACTATTATATATTTTTAAATATAACACAACACTTCATATAAACATTAACTACGTATAAACATAAAAACTATTGACTCTAAAATCGGAACTGTTGTATTTGCGGCTCGCCATATAACGACGCAGCAAACTCTTACAAGTTGTCCGTTTTATCCGAGTTTTATCCGAGTTTCGTAAAAGTAATTTCTTTAAATAAGTAACAAACTCGTTTGTTCAGGTTTGAATATATAAATCTGTCTCCTTATTTCCCGTATCATTAACAATTTTAGTTTGTACTTTTGTTTGTAAAACTGGTGCCCGATGGTGGGTGCGGAAAAAAAAAAAATGTGGACGTTTATGGATAACAAGTTGTAAAAAGTACAAACTTTTTTAACTGTGTAAATAGATGTTTTTCGCTGTTTTTGCCATATAATTGACCCGGAACGAAAATGACGAAAATGGCACGACAACATTTTTTTCTGGATTAAAAAAGGCGATCAATTGACGGTCATATTCAAGTAATTAGACGCTTCCAAGAAATGACGGTCACGGCACATCTCTACTATCGGCCTCTGGTACTCTAGTACTCCGCATGTGAATCGAACGATGTCCAGTGCGAGTAGACTGATCCACCAGCCCGGCGCTTCGCTCCAGCAGTCAAAAGGCTTCTTCGGCGAAGGAGTCTCCGTCGCGAAGAATCTTTTTTTTATTCGCCGCCAAAGCTTTTCCCGGGTGATATGTCCCTCACTTTCAATGACGAACGCGCGTACACAGGTGTACACAAGCCACCCTCTCCAGATGCGAGTCCCTTTGCGTGGAAGTGACTCGTGAAAATTGAATTCCGGACAAGTACATAAAGCCGGTGGTGGGGTTGCGAATCCAGGAGAGAGTCGCGTATATACCGGCCCGTGTATATAGCACACAGGATATATCTTCGTAACGCTCATAGCAGCACTTTACCACGAATATATCGAAGCCCTGGATGAGCCGATAATATCCACCCCTCGCGATTCTCAGAGATTTCCGCCGGTAGTTTAAGCCCGCCCGAGTCCCGTCGACGGTGAGCGTCTTGGGGAAATCGACGGCGGGAGCCAAACTCATCTCTCTCCGGTAGCCGGTTTCAAGTTTTGTGTAAACGCACCTAGAACCTTACGATCGGGCTCTCCTCTATCATCCCGATGATAGCGATAGTTCGTTGACTCGCGAACGAGTTAATATTCTTAACACTCAATCTAAAGTTGCGAATTGCCGGTTCGATGATTACCGAACCGATGGGATATCGAGGGAGGAATTATCGAAGGGAGAACGCGGGAGATGGAGAGGTTCGTCGAGAGCCTCTCATTGTCTCGTCGGCCGTGGGTATATCTGTCTATCCGTAGATGATGATAGGCGCGCAGAAACGTTTGCTCGGCCAATCGTGCTCCCGGCACGTATACCCCTTTCCCCATACATACCCATCCTCTCTATATACACATACATTCTATATATATATGCGTATATCTATATAGAGCATACAGGCTGACATTTTAATGCGAGCATTCATCACGAAAGCCAACACGCGACTCCCGCGACTCTCCCGGTCACGGTGCACACCAGAAACGAGAATCAGCCCGCGAGCAATGGAATAAATTTGGCGAACTCTGATGCGGCATAAACGGTGCTCCCTCGATGACCGGACGCCCCCGTTTAACTGGCGCATTATTCACACCCCCGAACTCGGCGGGCTCACTCGTATCCTCTCCCTCGCGCCTCGTTCCTCTCTCTCTCTCTCTCCTCGCCGCTCTCCTCCATGTACCCGCTATAGGTGTACACATATCCGACTGGCGAGCTAATTCGGCCGGCCCGAGCTCGTCGGCCGGCTCTTCGATCCGATGCCATTTTTACCGACCCCGTGTGTCCAACACCCGCCCCGCATCTCCGGGTCCCCGCCCTTGCGGGATACCCCTCGACCGTGGGCAACGAATTTACGCGAATTTACACTGCCGTGGACTCGCGGCCCCCACGGGCATATCACACAGCTGTAGGCAACGTTCGCTCCGTTGGATATATACGGCGAGTGTTTTCACGCGCGTTACGTTAACGCTGTACCGGATCGCGAGCACGCGACGCCCGCGTTTAGCGATTCACGGCAAATAATTTTTCGACGAATTCCACCGAGGCGATCATACGGATTCGCTAACGGTCGCCGATAGCCCCGCTCGGATTGTCTATTTGCTTTCGATCATACACGAGTGTGTGCGCACATATGTTTGTACGATTAAATTTCGGTAAACTACGGACCGACCGGGTGGCCGGCGCGAGATTGCGTAAAAGTCTTTACTTTTTCTGTTTTATTTATTTATTTTTATTTTTTATTACCAATAGCCACTGCATCAGCGCGGCAGGAGCGGATCACATTAAAGCCAACGCGCGTTAGCCCGGGCTCCGCGGCGCGGCACACGGTCGAAAGTAATTTCCGGCAGCCGAATGGAGTAGATTGGCTTCCTGTTGCTGATATTTAAATGGACTATCCTCTGGAGCTTCGTACCGCACTCCTCGCCGACCCCCTTCTCGTTCCTTCCTGGCTTCGCGGCTCTCTGTCCCCAGGGCAACGGCGCCGGGGATGCTGCGGGACCAGAGAGAGAGAGAGAGAGACCCGGTTGCAGGGCAGCGCGTGAAGAATTTATAGCGAGCCGCCGAACCCTCCCTCACTCTTTGTCTCTCCGACCTCCTCTCCATCCATCTGGCTATTTCGCAGATCCGAATACGGAAGACACTCAGAATCTTGGATTTTTCTCTCACTCTCATCGAGCGGAGCTGAATCCTGGGATCCTGTACTCTCCGTCTGCGCTTCGGGCGAGCCAATTGGAAGCTATTGGATTTAGAAGCGCGGTACGGTAACGCGAGGCCACTCACGTCCGCCTGAGCTCGTATAAATCGTAATCGAGTTTCTCCCCAACAGTCGATTTGCGATCATAAAATCGATTCCCAGTCCCACCAGCACCGGGTGGGTTCGACCAGATTCGTCGCCTCTTTCGTTATAATACCCACTCAGACAGTCCGATAGATCGGGCGCTTATCTCCTCCGAAGTGACTGTAATGGCTACTTATGTCGGTGCATCTTAGGTGGCGCAAGCGGCGCACGGACACACGTGTGGGGTGGTTACGGGGCCCGGTGACTGAACGCCCGAGAAACGGTTCGTTTGGCTTAACGAACGAGAGCCATTAATCCTCGGCGAGTCCCCTGGATCTTCTACACTAGATCTACGTTACTAATGAGATCGTTTAACTCCGAGACAACGGTACAAGGAGACTCCGAAAAGCACGCGATCCTCCGCACATTCCTCGAGCGCTAAAAGCGCTGAAACCGACGAGTCGAGAAGGATTAACCCTCCTACCTCACTGCGTCCTCTCTGCCCTAACCATTGGATTGTTCGAATTAGCTCCGAGAGGTGTTCCTGGAGCCGGTATGGCTTTTAACAGACCCCCCCCCCCCCACTGTCACGCCGATAAGAATGAGCACGATTCTCGCGACTGCGTGCGAATTCGTTCGACGGGTTTGCGCGAAACAGTTTCTATCCGTGAGTATCGGTAATGATCGATTCAATTGGCGTCGGAGCCTGATTATCGTGGGATTATCTTGCCCCTCTGCCTCTCTCCGATTTGCCATTAACTCACTCTGACGCTTACGGTATTCGGGCCGATGGAAAGCGTGCGCTTCGACGATGCAGGCTGTTGACGCCACCCCTAATTCCGATTAAGCCAATCCGGAGGTACGCCATGAGTGTGCGGATAACGGGAGAACGCGATAGCCGCGAGCTTGCTTTCTCTTTGTTCCGTATTCCATTAAATTATTATCACGGTGCTAATCTCGAGTCTCACGCTCGCGCGGTACGCGGGTTGCGGTATCGGTGGTGCGAGTGAATTCGCGTATCGGCTGGCATGACTGCAGGTGCGCATCATAGAGGTATACGACGTATCGTACATCGTATACGGCACGAGAGTAAGTGAGGAACGTTTCGAGATTTAAATACCCTTCCCTTTACGTTGGGTCGTCGAACGATTGATTGGTCGAGCTCAAAAAATAATTGCTCGTCGACGAATTTGTTGACGACCGGTTTGCTGTTGAACCATTGATGCGTCGGGTCAAAAAATTATTAACTGATTCGATGCCTATCAGCCATTGGACCGAACAATTGTTGGGTGCCAATTAATACATTTTTTTCGCTCGATCGATTAATTTTTTTGTCCTGCCAATTCATCTTTCGTCCAATGGTCCGTATAATTCATAAACATAATGGTCCATTGACCAAGTTATCGCCACCTGGTATGACTTGTCGTCTGCCGCCTATTCGACTACGCAGTTTATTGTGTCAACCAGTCATTTTTCGCCGTGTAGCGTAATGGCATGTAGCACATGATTTACAGGCATAGCGATTAGGCTTTGATACACCCATGTCGCTATCATCGAATCATCGAAAGAGATCTCAGCGTTCCATCGTTGCAACGATGTTCATTACCGACCCGTCATTCGTGTTAAACCATTGATCGAACTGATTCATAGCCAACTAGTCGCTGGACCGAAAAATTGTTGGTTGCCGACCAACACATTGTTTGGCTGAATCGATTAATTTTTTATCCGATTAATTAATCTTTTAATGGTTCATACAATTACATAAACATGTAATGGTTCATTAACCAACTTATTTTACCGCCAACTTGCCTGACTTGTCGTCTGGCGCCTATTCGACAAGGCAGTTTATTGTGAAAACCAGTAATCTCTCTTCGTGTATAGCGTGTAACGGCAGCGTAATAGCAGTTACATACCTACAGAACTTACATATACCCATGCCGCTATCGTCGAATCACCGCAAGAGATCTCAGCGTTCCATCGTTGCTCACTACCGACCCGTGATTCGATTGTGCGAATCGTCGGAGCTCCCGACAAATGACCTCTCACCCCGGGACATAATACAGTGCAACAACAATGATAATAATAGCAGTACCAGTAGCGCAACGTACCGACTGAGGTACATTCGAGGTTTAAGCCTGACAAATCGCATCTCCTTTCGTCTCGTCTACCTCGCTGCAAACGCAACTGCAACTGCAACGCCCGGAGACGAAGCGGGCTCTCTGTGATTGTTGAGATGTTTCACAGCGCTAGCGCACGGAGTCGAATCGTCCAATGGCAGGGCACGCAATGTCCCTACACTGGAGAACACAGGATTCACAGTCGCATTATCGCATAACCAGAAGATAATAACTCATTGTCCGGCATTAGCTTCAGTCCGGTGCATGAAGCTCTACACTGCAGTCAGCTACTGATGATTTCCTTCCGATATACAGCCCGCCCGTCCGCTAGCTTGCCCTACGATTGTACTATGTAGATTTCTGTCCCTATCGCTCCCGGCTTACGATTCCGCGACCACTACCAGCATACGAATGCTTTTGATAGATATTGGCATGGCTTTGCTTGTCATCGTCAGCCTCGCGGGGCTTTCGGTAGCCGTGACGCGGTACGTCGACGACAAGACGAGAATGGTCGTACGTCGTTGTTGCAATTTTAGTTCGATATTGACGAGCGAGAGCTCGTTTTCATTGTCGACGGAGAAACCGTGAATCTACCGCGAAACATTTGTCATGATATTCATTGTTTGCAAGTTGTGGAAACTTTTTTTTTTTTTTACGTGAAAAAGAAAAACAGCGAAGCAAAAGAACGTTTAGTAAACTTCCCGAGTGGACATTTTCACGCGTTACATCGGGCCCTGATAAGGTCCTGAGAAGGCCTGACAAGGGCCTGAGAAGGCCTGACAAGGGCCTGATAAGGCCTTATCAGGACCCTATCAGGGCCCGATGTACCGCTCGAAAATTTCTACTCGGGTTTGTTTCCATCGAGAAGTGAAAAAAATGAAATTATTCCGTGAATGATAAAAACAGAAAATAGGTTGTCACTCAAATTTGAATTCTAAAAACATTATGTAAAAGTATTCGCAAATTTTTCCCATAAACAAACTGCTGTCATTTTTAAATGGTCAAAACTATTTAAAAAAATACCCGGTGAATTCGTAGAGCAACGTTTGGAGAACGAAATGAGCCACAATTAAAATTGGTTGCAAAATACGGATTCTTCTTTGAAAAAACTCAACGAAAATGTATCGTCATCGAAATTTGCAGTTATCAGTTCACGTATTTGCTAAAACGTCGATAGTTATCGATAGATTCCTTGATTGATTGATTGGATAAACAATTGTCAAAGTTTAGCACTCGTGTGACTAATGTTCCGTGCAGTAGCTACCTTAAGCGGGAGCTCCTCGAACGAGTTCTGGCTTGGTCTCTCTTTCAGAGGTGTACGAACAATTTTTGAAATCTTGCAAGCAGATCGACTCCCCTGTACCGCAGGGACTGCATCGACCGTGCATTTCTCGAGGAAACACATTTATACGTGTCGCAGACGGATTTCGATTTGACGCGGGCAGATATAACTCGGAGGAATTCGTCGCGGAGATTGCATATCGTTTGTTGGCAGCGGAACAGTATGTAGCGTATGTAGTAGTTCGAGGGTGATATGTATAAGTACGTTGGTGTTTCCGTGTACGGTGCGCACCATCTGCGAGCGCGAGACTTCACAAGCAAGAGACGTACATTGACTGTACGTAGATTTTCTTCAACGCGTCTGTTCCACGGAGAATTTTTCTTTTATTCGGGGGGCGAGAAAAATCGAAGAGGTTTTCGGGATGGCGGGAGAGAGACGTCCCGAGGAGGATGCAGAACGGGTGCTCATTGACGGGTGAACGCGTGCAATAATCTCTGCTCGACGGGCACGAGAATGGCGAGGCTGTTTGTAGTAGTAAACCGTTCACATCTGTACAGCCGCCGTTCCACGCTATATGGGAGCGGCCCTGCATTGAGCATTCATCATATCTGTCGATTCTACGGGAACATCTATCTATAAGACACCTTCCCTTCCTACGGCTCTAAATTATCACGTCTGGTCGAAGCCCCCTGAGCGAACCAACGAGTTCTCGCCGCCTCTTTGTGCCAGCGCGATCCTCCCACCGACGCAGCACTGTGTATACGGTGCGGCGAAAATATACCCTTACGTTGTTTCACGCGATTTCGCATCGTTGAATTCAACCCCTCGCCGCCCGCGCCACCCCGTCCTGCCACGGGTGAGCGCGAACGCGAAATCCGCGACAGAGGGTGTGCCAGAAATATAGTATAAAGACACGAAAGTTGAGACGGCGGATACATAAAAGAAATAATTTTACGCTCGGTAAAACTTTTAGACGTTCGGCATTCCTTTGATTATTTTGATTCTTTCGAGCGAAGCAAGAGGGGCTTTATTTATCGACTGCCATTTGATTCCGATGGTAATAGGGGACGTGATTTCTTTTATAGGATAAATGTGGCGAATATGGCCCACCCAGATCAAGTAAACGAATTGTATACGCGCTTTAAAAAAAAAATTGTATGAAATTTAATGCGCTGGTAATGGCAGTTTTCATGCATAAACTGGTTTATTAAATTTCATGTACAATCTTCGTGAAAAATGAATTTAAAGTATTCTGACGAATATAGAGGTGAGGTTCGACCGAGATACACGATATTACATAGATGACCGGAATAGCTCGGTATGACAAGTGACATACGTACAGATTGTCTATTCACCAGATGACTGTAGTCTTGATCAGACTTGCAAACATCTGCTCAAAGGGAGCAGATGTTTGACAGTTCGCGCATGAGATATTTATCCGTGATTATACATTAAATTGGACCAGTTTAAAAAAATAACAACTTCGTATTCTCTACATTAAACTGACAATATTTTTTAACAGTGCTCATCGAGCTATAATATTCACCACTTCGACTCTAGCTGGAGTTGTGTTTCCTGGTTGAGTTGCAATCGCTGTGGGGAAAATCAAATATTCGGTCGTGCGGCTGTGCGTGTTCGGCACCGTCGGTGTTTCTTCTCGGCCTTGTGGTAACGATGAAATTGAAATATGCTCGAGATCGTCAACGTCTTATTGCTCAATTAAAGTGTATCGAACCGCAGGATTATATGCGCCCCGGAGGCGTTTCAACTCCGGGCTTTTCACCGTTATGATAACCGGGGTGTTCGTGTATATAGTTAAAAATAGTACAAAAGCGCGCGTACGCGAGTGAGTTGCATGCCACTGTAGGTGCTGATAAAGCGTGGAAATACGAGGGAGCCATTTCACCCCTTGCTGGTCAATTTGTCACTGTTTCTTTTAGATAGGAGATCGCACGGTGCACCGCACAGTGCCGGCGAACAAGTGAGTCTAAACTCGGTGAGGCTCGTGACTCTCACGCGTCCACGATAATTAGTGCCGATCCCCTTGCCGGGTATCACGCGACCGACCGGAAGATTCGAACGAGAGCAAAAGGCATCGGCGTGCATCTCTCGGACAGATTGATTTTTTTTTTTTTTTTAAAGAATCAAGCGGTCTCGTCGAGGTAACTCATGACATGATTTATGATTTATCTCGTTACCTGTGTCAAAACAAAACGATCGAGTATTCATCGATTTCTCTGATCCAGAAAGTTTCTGAAGCGACTCAAAGGTTTTTACCTTTTATATAAGAAATTGTCACATTTTGGGATGATAATTTTTTTGAAAATTTTGTAGACAACTTTTTTGAGGTTCCCTGCGGAAACCGTTTCATACGAAATGTTCCATACAGAAAAAAAATGGTTCGTTTAACAAAAAATCGCGGTGACGTACGTTCAAAGCTATTGTTTCTTTCGTACAAATAAAGCATTGTCTTGGTAAACGATTATTTCCTTCAATCGATTCAAAATTTGTCGATTCAAACAACCATTTCTTTTGTGCCAACTAAATAACAGGAGGTAAAGTACTTTTATAATAATATTAAAGTACACTATTGAAAGTAAAGTATTTATAAAGTTTTAAATATATTATACATTATAAGAAACGTCACACTTTGCGATGTTAATTTTGTTGAAAATGTTGTAGACAACTTTTTTGAGACATTGGGGTTTTCGAGGAAACCGTTTGATAGACTTAGCCCTCAGCCATCAAGTTCAATCTTCCCTATAGCGGTTTTCGTTTATCATATTAAATAAAAATGAATTATTCTCCGCTGCTATACGCACATTTGAGTACGTTCGAGGCGGGGTCGTAGAATCCGGAGAGATTAAAACCGTTAAGCGGAGGAAGCACAGGATTTCGCGAATTCCGAGCGCGCGCTGGGAGTGTTATTAACACAGGAGGAGGAATGAGACGCGGATAAAGGTTATTTATTCATAGCGAGGATTTCTGTCAGAATAATTAACTCATTACTCTCGCTCATCCGATTATTCCTTCAACAGAGGATGATAATTTTTTAGTTTTTATCTTGTCATTTTTTTAATTTATTTTGCACCGCACGTCGCTATGACGATATTTAAGCTCATTAATAAATAAGCTTGTTTACGGCGAGCGTGTACGTGTATTATGTTTCTCCGGTCCGCTCGCAAATATCCCGGTGACGTATGTCGAATGTTTTCAATTAACCGAACAGCGCTGCACATCTCGCCAAAATTTCATTTGTTGCAGGTAGAGAGAGGTACAGAGAAACGGGGTGAGATTCAGCAGAAGCCTCTGGATTATTTGTTTCCCCTCATCAACGCAATATTTAACTCGTGTACACACGAACGACGATTAATTCATGACAATATTTAATGTTTGCATCAGCCTGATAAATGTTGTACATCCTATCGTTTTGCAACATTCCAGTATTCGCTCTGGCAGTCATTAAACGTCATTGCGAAGCGGTTCCAGTAGCGTGCCTACAAACGAGGACACCTTTTTTAAACGCTTTTATTCAATTACGACGCAAGGAGGCCTCACACCAAAAACCGTGGGATTCCCCCCCTATTTTGAATTTTTTAACGTTTTCCTTCTATATTAAAAAATGCCATCCAATCCATAGTACACTCGTTGAATGCGGGCGTTTCTATTCCGATCTAATTCCCATATTATCCTCCTTTCCGTAATCGACGCAAAAAAGTTTAACAGCTCCTTAAGGTTGTTGTGGGGCAACATCAAAATGCTACCATCATCATAAAAATTTACACGACTGTACATAATCGCTTTGTCGAGGGTCTTGTAAAATTTGGAACGAATCCACAGCATAATTTTTGAGAAAAAAAAATCGGAAAGTTATGGGGTTTCGTGCACTGATTGCACTACTCTTATGGAGAATTCCCGACCATCCCGTCGTATATAGTTGATATCTTCTAAGAAAATGCTACGAAGTACGTGGAAAAGTATGTAAAGTTGAACGGATAATCGCTTTAACGTTTGGCACCTTCTGCATGACGATTTACAGCATCGTTAATTGATTGTTGATTAAACAAAACGAGATGCTGGTAGGAAATTTCGGCCATGTGAGCAAAAATGAACGAAAATGGCACTACCTACTGTACCCAACTTGCGACAGCTACCTACGTTATCGATAAAAATATAGATATACAATCCCTGCAGTCATAGTCAATAGTTGGGTTAGTTTGTAAACACGAAGCGGCACTGCTGCCAACTAAATACTGTTGATAAAGTAATATGCCAAAAATGTATAATGTAAAATTTGAAGAACACTCTTTGCGCTGTCCAATCACTCATAAACTTATATTTTATTAAATATCTCTAAGAAAATCACTCAAAAACATCACGTAAATATTGCTACTATTTTGTTTTTGACGAGTGGCAACCGCGAGTCGACCCAATGTATAAGCATTGGGCACTCCGCTTGTACCTCACCGCCCCTGACTCAGCCCTACAACAACCTTAAGGGGAGTCTTAAGGGTAAACTTCCCCTCTCTCTCTCTCGCTGTCACGAATCCCCATGGCGCTGTCTTTCTCACACCCAAGCAAACGTCGTCTGAGTTTAGACTCCTCTCAAGAGCATGTGAAGCACCATGGAGAGCGAGAGAGACAGCATCAGTAGCGCTCTCGGCGGAGCGAGAGAGACCAGGCGAGAACGTGTTTCACATGCACTTAAGGCAGTCCTTGCGAACAGTTGTTCACTTCGCATAAATTTCAGAGAAAGGAGAGGGAATTGTAAACACTTCTCGATGGTATAAAAAAATCAAGCGTATTAAAGATGCTTAAAAGATTAATTTTACATAATAATAATTCCAAAATGTTATGAACAAATTGATGAAAAATAAAATTGTTGAACCAATCTCCCGGAAACATAACTTTCTTAAAAATGAAAATTATTCGTTCGTTTTTCTGAATACGTATGGATTTTTTCAGATTTTTAAATTTTATATTTACCAGTCGTTGTTCTTGCAAGACCATCGTAATGAATATTTCTGTTCGTTGAGGACACATGCGATAACATAAATCAACTTACTTTATCATTAATAAATGCATACGATTTGGGTAAACAATTGTAAAAATTTAGCACTCATTTGACTAGTGCGCCACGCAGTGGCTATCTAAAGAAAAAATCAAAAATGCGGAAAGAAGCCGCTGTTATTAAAAGTTTATTTTAGCGCGTGTCGAGACGAGAAAAGGCCGGATATTGGAAAATCTCACGTGAAAAAGCGATATTCCCAGTGTCGAGGTGAAATAGGTATAAAGAAGTAGGGCGGAGCCCGTCGAATGGCGAAAGATCGCGGGGCAAGAGGAACGAGGGAGGAAGGGGGGGGGGGTGAAGGGGGCTGGTTACACCGGAGGATTCAACAACTGCCGGGGGTAGATGGAGAGTATAAAAGTGGAAGACAGCCGTGGCAATAACCGGGGGTACACGTCATATTAAATCTCTTGTTGGAAGTCGACGTTTTCTTATTGCGGCGGTTTTGATACGCGGGGGTTTATGCACCTCCGGACTGGCTGACACCGAGCTAGTGTATTACTTGGAACGTGGCCCGAAACGTGGACGCGCATTGCCGGGGTGCGAGGGTATACCCCTCCTTCGGCGAGAGAAAAAAGCCGAGATGCGGAGAGGCTGCGCTCGGAGAACACTCGACAAATTGATATTCTCGCATTCGCCGAATCTCGGTGTTGCGAACAAAAAGCGGATTCAAGATTATACATTCCGCGTCGACACTGACGTTTTGAATTTTACAAATTAATTACGAGTTTGTTGAACGGTGAACCGGGTAGGAATAAAACCGTCGGACAATATTAAATCTCATTGAATCCCGTATGTCACGGGGGACGCGGTATTGCGAGCTGCCGGCTGATACTTTATGCGCCGGTGCTGGCATACCCGGCGTGGTAGTACCATTTTCGTATCGCGCGAGAGGGGAGGGAGTGGACCGGGGAAAAGGAAATTTATTCCGGAGAAGAATGGCGTGCCTTTTTTCGCCGTGCAATTTTCTTAGCGGGATAGCCGAGCTTAGGCAGTCTGACGTTTGACGCAAACAAGTCTCGGTGGAAGAGACGGAATGTTGGTGGGTCGGTAGAGCGCGAGAATTGAAGGGTGAGGAGGAGTCCCTTGGTCTTAATAAAATTTACAATCTCTCCGGGAATCGCACCGACCCCGCCCGGCATTTCGTGCATCAAAGGAGAAGCGCTCTCGCGTCCCACGGCCGGTCGTCGTATCAATAAATCATGGGATATTATTGTATTAATATCGAACGGCGAAATGACGGATTAATTCGTTGGAGCAATTCTTGGTTAATGGCGTTTAATGCGAGATGAATCGACGTGCCGACAGGTTCGTTAGGTACAAATCCCCAAGGGATTTGTGACTGTACGGGTGAGAGAGCGAGGACTGGGATACGCATCGCTCATCCCCGTAGCTTCTCCAGCGAGCCGTAGGATAATCGTAATGGGTACGCGAGTTCACCATGTTTCCGTATAGATGCGTGGCATCGGGCGGGAGGTAATTATTCTCAATATTAAACCGCGAACAATGCCCGAACGCGTGAACCGGTGCGTGTTCGGCCATAACGCAACCTCCGCTGATACCTGGTCCCGGAGTGTACGATGATCCGTTCCATTCCTGTATCCTGTCTCGCATGTTCCTCGAACGTAGTGCCGATCGTCGAACGCTCATCCATTTCGCCCCGAGGAAGCATTTAACCATCCACCCAGTTTCCAAATTCCAATCGTGTACCCGATAAGAGCTATCTTAGTCTGCGGTAATATCTTATACCCGGGGACCATAGTCTGCTCTCTGGAAGGCATTACTCGACATTCCAATTAAACATCCTAATGCGATATCGGAGGAGGAGCTCGGTGATAGTGGTTTTCCCTGGCGCGCCGACCTCATTCGGCCGAGGAGCTTTGGATGTTGTGTATCGCAAACGTTATGCGCTTTGCGATACACGAGCTGACGAATCTTCGAGGTATTTGGTGGTGATTGCATGGTTACGAGTAATCAAGAGCGGTGCGAGACGGATCCTTGTCTCTTGAGATTACGCATGGTTCTGCATGTCCTTCAAAGGAGCCTGCATCGCGCTAAATGTTTAACCCCTTCGCTGTCAGGAGCCCCTATACACCGCAAAAAAAGTTTGAACTTTTTACAACAACTTATTGTCCACAAACGTTCACAATTTTTTATCTGTTAATCCTGTAGTTTCACAAACAAAAGTACAAGCTAAAATTGTCAATGACACGGGAAATGAAAGGACAGGTTTGTATTTTCAAATAATTGACAAGCGAGTTTGTCACTTATTTAGCTAAATTATTTGTACAAAATTTCGCATTCCGATTTTACGAAATTATTTTTTCTGTATATAGGAAATACGTTTCTGTGACGGTAAAGGGGTTAACGCTGCTGAATACTGTATTGGGGTAGGTTTTTCTCCTCCAAATAATTTAGAAGTCATCGGCAGTAATAATTTGATAGCCTCAATGGGTGACCACGATAGAGCCGGGAGTGGCAGAAACTTGGTTAAGGGGCTTGGGCTTCTCGACGCGAAAGCGCGAAAGGGCGTCTAATATACCGTGATTCAGTAACATCGGGCTTTTCTCGTGAGCAGTGAGGATGCATCTAGCCCATGTAAAATCAAAGTTAGCTCCATCGTCAACGAGGTGGATGATTTCTCGCGCATCGCCGTGTATTACACCGCCGGAAGGGCGGCTATTCTTGTTTCGAATACCGACGAAACTTTGAGCCTCGGCTAGCTCCTTGTTCTCTGCCAACAAAGTTACGCCCTAGTTGGCTCGCAGTGGGACAAGAAGGCACCTGAGGAGAAATGCAACAACACTCTCTGTTGAATCCCGGCTGGGAAACGGCGGGGAGCATAGTTTTGATCCGCGCGCCTCGGGACTACCAAGAGCAGTCGTCATGATCATCGTTGCAGCATCGTCTTGCCTTGGATCCGAACGAGCGTCCGAGCTCTTTGAACAAAGGATTTCTTTGTGCAGCAGAAGTACGCAACACGATTCGGCAACTGTGAACTAAGCCGGCCACCCAAAACTAGACGGAGAAGGAACGACGCCGGTCCTGGTAAGTTTTCCCTGTGGCTCAGACCTCGCGACAGTTGTAATTAATACAAGCTTTGACCATCAAGCCGCCCGGCAACCATCTTCCGCTTTCGCAAGCCGGAAGACGCCCCCTTTCGCTCCCTCGACCGACCGACAGTCTAGCCATCGTGCTATCCAACCACCTCGCCTCGGCTTGCTCGAGGCAAACTTTTTGCGAAGCTATAAATCCGCACTCTCGCGCTTCTGGCTCTCTGTACGCTCTCCCGATTGAGCGAAATTCGTTCATCTGGACCATCGTTTGACCTCGCTTGAGTCGATCTATCAGAATCGGATCGACGATGATTTCGAGCGTCGAGACTTTAAAAAAATAGTTTCGTCTCCTCGTTATCGAATCGTTCCGTCGATAGAGCATTTGACACGGAAATAAAATTCTCATAGCCCACCGATGGAGCTTTTCTTCATTCCTCATCGAGGCTAAATATCGAGAGGCTGAAAAGGAACACTCTCGATGGAGACCATCGATCAATCGTTGAGCAACTCCTGCCAATCGCGCCGGGCCCACGGGATATATTATGAAAGCACCCCGTCACCGGCAACGTTGCCCGGCTGTGTAGGTGCACCGCAAGCCTTTTATCTTCTCTTTTTTTTTTTTGTTGTATTTTTTTCGTTCCAGCCTCAGCAAGCCTGCACGACCGAGAAAGTGTGTTATATCGAACGGATCCATTCAGTACCTATCTGCTCTAGATGGCCGGTCTATTCGTCTTGTTTTTTGTCAGAGCGGCGCGCAGAGCCACGCCACTGGGAGAGACCGGGTCGCCTCCTGCTCGGTCGCAGCGACTAAAGCCATTACAATGGGGTACTCCTCCGGGAACTCCGGCATCGCCATTGTCACTCCGAGTATCCGATGTCACTGGCAGATCATCGGAATTAATTATCCGGAAGCAATTGCCACGGCCTTTCGTTGTACTTTTTATTTTATTTTTTTTTCTTGCCTCCGGATCGAATTGATACCGTTGATTGAAACGGATACTCATCGACACTTCTGGGATGCCGAGCACAAAATATCTCAATAACTTCAACGCGGATGCAGAACCGTTCGGATTCACGGGCGTGAAATTGCTCGAGAAGACGGACGAAACGGAGGCCACAGATATTCGAACGAGAATCGCCACGAGCGACGTTCCGTTGTTTTCATTATTCGATGCCGACTCCTCCGTCTAGCCGCGTACCCGGAACCCGGAGGATGTATAACGGGGAAAAATTGAAACGGCTCGACTGTCGCGGTTTACGACTCCGTCGTCGTCCGTTCCTGTTTTCTGTCTCCGCGGGCTGTTACATAACTCGGGGAAGTAGGCACCGGAAACTCGATTGAACCGGAGCCGCCTCGTCTTTACGATCGACGATCGAGCTATTTTTCTCGCTCCCTCTCCGTATCCCTTTGTTTAGTTATCGGCTTTCCTGTTCCTTCAGCCAACGCGTCCTCCCTCTCGAGGCCTCCGCCGCTGTACCGTAAACTCCGAGTGGCCAACTCCCGGTGCTCCTCTATCGGGCGAGTAACTGGTAACGTACCGGTTCACTCGAGGGGGCCTTAAGCATGTTTACACACCACGAGGCTGCGAGCCAGACATTCCGGTGCCGGTAAATATTTTTACGACCAAAGAGGAACGAGATCCGTCATCTCATTAGCACTTGCAAAAAAAAAAAAACTTCTTTTTTTTACGAGCGGCGGGTTGTTCGTCTTAAAAAAATACTTGGCTGTGTTTACAGGGTGTATTTAGCGCGAACAAGTTGGCGACATAATAATGGGAACGATCGGGCGATATCTTGTTTCCTTGGCGGGTAACTTTCCAGCACTTGCTCCTCTCTTTATTTACTCCTTTTTTCGCCGCGCGTTTTCTTGCCCCGCCACCTCTCTAGCTGGTTCCTTCAACCCGAAGAGTACCGGCACTCCCACGCGGCCCAACATCAGCTCAGCTTTGTCGAGAAAGAGAGCCCCCCCCCCCCCTCCCGCCCCCCGCCGACCCTTCTTCGTTCGAGAGTTTTTATGAGATTCGAGAAAGTCGCGCCCAACGAACTTCGGACTCTGCCAACGAAAAACAAGCAAGCCGAAGTTTGGGGGGAAAAAGGAATGCCTAAACGCTACTACCGCGGAGGAGTATCGTTGAGCAAGCCGGACGAGGATTTTGCAACGAGAAACAGCGTTTTTTCTTCTCGCTCCCTTCACTTAATCTCTCGAACCTTCTTGCTCCTCCTTCCGGAGATTTGCCCCTCTCTTTTTCATCATCGTCGGTACGGGAAGCGGGAAGCTCTTTGAAACTGATGCGCGAATGGACGAACGAGTTATCGGCTTCACTGGTGAAACGAGAGCCGACGGTGCGTCGAAAAGACGGCATGAAGTAAATTCAAACGGCCAAATCGACGCTATCTTCGCTCAATGATAAATTCAGGCCGAAAAAAGTGCCAAAAAAATCATCTCTAATGGTCTAGTTGGTCGTATGTACGATGACCCGACGTCGATCACTGCACCGTCTTTCTGATCGAAGCGTGAGGAATGCCGAAAAATTATCTGTGGTGTCTAGTTGGTCGTATGTAAAATGTTTCGACGTCAGTCACTGCACCGTCTTTCTGATCGAGGTGTGAGGAATGCCCAAAAAATAATCTGTACTGTTTAGTTGGTCGTATGTAAAATGACAGGACGTCAATCACTGTACCTTCTTTCTGATCGAGGCGTGAGGAGTTAAATCTGATCGAAATGGATCACGATTGCCTCCGACGGTGTCGAATGCGGGGCTGCGGTCTGTACGCCAAGTGGGAGGCTTATCCATCTGCTGGGTCAAGCTTGGGCCAACCATCCGACCGTGAGTACCAGTGTTGGCTCTCCCATTCCTTTCTGCCGCCCATTGGCACCTGAGCCTCGCAAAAAGCCTCGAAAAGATACCCCAAAGATCGTCTGTAGCATCTTGTTGGTCACATGTAAAATGACCTGATGTCAATCACTGTGCCGTCTTTCCGATCGATGCGGGAGAAGTTGCATCTCATCGACCGCGGTCAGCACGCCGAGTGGGAGGTTCAATCCACCTGCTGGGTTAAACTTGGGCCAACCATCCGACCGTGAGTACCAGTGTTGGCTTTCTCATTCCCTCCGGCTGCCCATTGGCACCCGAGCCTCGCATCGTTGCCATCCTCCGACTCAGCGTACTAGCGTACACGAACACGAGCGGTCCGGCTGTTTGATTAATCATTGGCACGGCATAACCGGCACGGCATAACCGGCACGGCATTACACCATTCCTCGCACTTTGCCTCTCCCTGTAATCTGCTCGTGAATGCTTCTCCGTCCCCGAGTAACACTCCCGCGGAGCTATCAAGCTCCTCTAGACTACCCTTGGATCTTACAATCGATTATCGTATTCCGTCGTCATCCACCGCCGAGGACAATGTACTCTTCTCCACCTTTCATCCAGCCACGGGGAAGCCGGGGTTCCCTTGGAATATTCCCATTTGCTTTGTACCCCAATACGTAACTATCGAAGGAGAGGATAGACGGACCATCGATCGATCCCGGTATTCAGAGAACTCAAAGCCGAAGTGCTCGTCGGGTTCCGTACGAAAGAATAGAGTGAATCGCGAGAGGGTCGTTAAATTTAGCCTGGTTACGACTCCACCGTACGATGGTATACCTGATATGCCGGATTCGCATAACTGTACGATGCATTGTGGTCGATATAATTGCGTGACGACTTATATCCAATCGATATGCTGAAGTCGAGGATGAAAATCAATCGGCGCACATTGTCTCGTGTATTTTCGAGGGCCTTCGACGTTCGTCATTTTGGAGTCGCGACATTCGCTCGGGAGCAGTCACTTGCGGCGACCGGGTCGGGTTACTCTAACCGGAAGCAGATTTACGAGCTGGTAATTACAAAAGTGTGCTCGGCCGGAAGCCCCGCGTAATGAAAAAGAACATCCATCCGGGCTCATCTGGTTGGAAGCGGCGGCGCAGTGTGTACGCTCGGGGGACGGCGAGGCGGTAAGTGAGACGTAAAGAAATGCACTCCGGAGGCTGTCGAGCCGCCGGTTTTGCAGCTTGCATGACCGAGCAGCGGAATCGGCGGACGGCAGTCGAGGCACAAATGCGAATGCGCGCTGAGAGATCGCTCGGTGTACGGGGGCCGATAGAGGCAAAATGAACGAGCCGAGAGAGAGAGTGGGGTTAAGAAAGGGGGCGTAAATTTTTCACCGTCCAATACGTAAGACATGCACGTATATGGGAAGCTCCGTAGGAATTGCCAGGGCGAAACGGTATTCCAAGTATATATTCCGCGGCTCGCGTCGGTTCGGAGCTACCTTTCAAAAACGGTTTTTCCCCGACGATTGCTGCATCGAACATGAACAGCAGGGGCGTCTCGTTGCAGCATCCCCGGGAGTTACGAGATCTCGGGAGCCGGGAACTACTCCACCGTGAAAGTTTTACAGTTGAGATCGTCTCGATGAAGCGACTTTGGACGTATTGGATGTGTCCGCATTGTTCGAGCTTTTTCATGGGAAAATATCTTCTGCAGTTTTGGCATTGGGTGAGAATTTTTTCTTTTTTTTTTTCGTTTAATTCAAACAGATACGTTACGGATGGAGAAGATGCGAAGCGCGCGGGTTGTGCCATTAATTAAACGATGTACGAGTCGATCGAGCAAATTTACGTTGAAGCTGGTGTATTTCGATGTAACCAGTGAGTGAAGAAAATTTCACCGTACAGCCAACGCGTAATATCGCTATAAATGACCATATTAGTTCTTGCCGGGAATCCGTTCGCTGAATTAATTAAAAGGCTTTTTCGCCGTCAGTCCTGGAGCGCTGCTGATGCTGTTCGGAACGCCTCACCGAAACTGGGCGCAATCAAGCAACCAGCGGTGCGGCAGCGGCAGCAACATCACTACCGCCGAAAGCACTCCCTAATTGACGTTGTTTTGCCTCGGTGTATCGTGTTACAATGAAAACAAACCCCGTTCGTAACGCATTATTTCACATCGATAATCATTTAACCGGTTCGTTTAATCGGTTTCGTTTTCCGTTCAGCTCGTCGAAGATCAACCAATTTGTTCCTCGATTCTGACGACGTTTCGAAAACAACGAAAATCACAAATTTTCTGACATCGGGCAGGAACAAAAATATTGGTCACTGGTCGTTTCGAGCCTATGTCCGATTACTTATTTTCCCCACTGGTGGCGAACCACTTACCGTAGACGACCGTGTAAGTTGCATGCTCAGGAACCAATCCAATTAGGCACGACCGGATAAGTTGGATTCTCGGCTACCTACTTTGATACCCGCCCATTGTCCGTTTCTGTGCAGAAACTTGGAGCAGGCACGATTTAATAAGCAGGTAACAAAATGAAGAGGCATTTTGTCTCCCCGCCATGCAAGTAGAGGATCTCCCAGAAAAAGACGATCCAACTTAGCCGGTCGTGCCTTGTCCTACCCCGATCGGGAAAACTTTGTAAGATAATAGAATCGAATACATATGCGCGGTATGAAAAGAAATCGAAATGTGACGTGGATTTCGATAAGATCGAATTGGGCAGTACAAAACGCTCGATATACGAAATTTTTGAACGATCCTCAATGTCGCGAAAATATTTTTCTCTTTCTCTCCGGGGACCTCGAGGGCGACAGACGTGTGTAACCAACGTTCTGGAGATTCCGTATAAGGAAGGTGTGCGGACCTAGTGGGTGCGTCGCGTCCGATCTCCGGATCGACCTGGCCGGCCGATAACTCATAAAAATTCACTACATCTGATTTTTCGTCCCTGGAGTTTAAAAAGAAGAGCCAACAAGGAAGCGCTAACGACTTAAGATAAGTAAATAAGTAAATAAATAAATAAATTAAAACAGACTGCTCATTGGTGAACGCGAGAAGTTGTTATAGTTCATGAAACGGACATATCCATACAATTGTGTGACACTTAATTTTCTTGTTATTAATTTTTATTTCTTTGCGTGTATTTGTGTCATTTTTTATTGTATTATTTAATTATTTTCTGAAACGATTGATATTGAAATTAAGGACTACCAAAGTCAAAGTAATTAGCTTCTATATTTAATTACAAATAAACGTCAAAATGGTTCATACTTCGAGAATACATGCGTAGAGCGTTCATGTAGAACGTATAAAAAACAATTGGGACCTTAAGTGAGATTTCGTCTAATATTCGATCCTCCATAAACGTACTTTTCGCCGGATTTATTGTTTCACGCATTTTGTAGTTATTTTTTATTTTATAATAGACTTCACCCCGTGCAAAACTCATAACTCATCTGAATGCAACTTGCGCCGCTGTCCAGTGTATTTCAATGCAGGCTCAAAGTTTAATAAGCGAACTGGCGTCAGAAGTAAAGAAAATATATATTTATATCTTACTCCATTAACAATCCGCGAAGCCCACTTATGCTTCTAAAATCTTGCGGTAAATCATCGCGCTAGGTTGTTGGGGTTATCTTAAGTTGTACTTGGGGGGCCAGAGCGTGGTATCGTGAGATAGTAACCGCTTCCGAGGAGGATCGATAAAGCCATATCGTAAGATATCTACCTCGGGCAAGGGGACCAGAAGACGCGCAAGTACGTATACGTGTCCTATACGTACAGGGGTCCGTGCTATCGGCAGGACAGAAAGACAGGTAAGCGGAAGTCCACCGGGAACGACTCGTGACTCTGTAGCTTTCTCGGCCGAAGAGCAGAGTTTTGCATATCCAATGCCTGCTCGCCCGCGGACTCTCCTAAAACTATATCTCGGCGCTCTCGAAGCTCCAATGGTAATACGACCCGGTTCAGGACGAGTCTCGGCGGTCCTAGCTGACGGTCCAAAGTTCGAGACGAAGGGAGAGTACCAATGGCACGGGAAAAAAGAGAACCGGAGTGGTGCAAGTAAAAAAGAAAGAAGATTCACGAAGAACCGGGATTATATTTGCTTACAACCTCTCGTTTCCTCCGTTAGTTCTCTCGCATCTCCGCCCCTCCATCCTCGAACCTTCGACCTCGCACTTTGGTCACATTATTCGAGCAAAAAATAACTCGCACGAAAGAAAGGGAGTGGTTACAGAGGCGGTCCTCGGGATTATTAATGGGATTCTCGGCGATATCGCTGTTAATTGACTGGGATTTTATTACACCCTGGCAGCCGCAAAGGTCTCCTCGACTCTGTGCCGAAAGAGTTGTCGCGGAGAACCCAAATGATAGAGGAGGACGAAATCCCGGGCGATATAATAAATTGGCATTCCGCGGGACCAGCGGGTGAAGCAGCGGTTCTTTAAGTTCATCGCCCCCCCCCCTCCCCCCCCCCCCCTCCCGTCGACGTTGGAGAAGGGAAAATAAATCTCATGGACGCGATCGGAAAATTTTCAGCCTGCGAGATACATAGAGTCGGGAGGTGGGGGAGAAACGATGGACGTACCTCCATTGAACCGAGCTAACCCGGCATCGCGACCCGTCCCCGTTCGCCACGACGTGTATCGACTTCCGCTCAGCCTCTCGATCCCATGGGAGAAACGTGACGTAAATAAGCGGTGGACCTTGGCTGAACAGATTTTTTTTTTTTTCGCCGACGACGTTTCTGGAGCATCTGCATTGGGTACAGTATAATAATTATCAGAGTTGGGAAATACTTGAAGCACCGAGTACTCGTTTGGTACTTTAAGTACGGACTTGAAGTACATACAATCCGTCTGGACTTTTCAATAAGTATTATTTTAACGAGACCTACTTTCTGAAAATGTATTTTGAAAAAATTCCATCCACGGACGAGAAGGGATCCTTTTCAATTTGTTGAATGAAATTTTGTATGAAATTGTTTCATGGTTTTTTTAGGATTTTTTTGAATCGAATAAAAGTGAAGGATTGATTAAATATAGTTTCAAAACGACGAATTATGAAAATTTCAGTCAGTGATTTTTACAATGGTGAAGCCATGTGTAAATTACTCTGCACCTTTTTTTGAAAATCTAACAAACGCTTAACGCTATGAACCTAAATGCGAGAAGTACTTGTAGAAATACTTTAAGTTTTTAATACTTGATACTTCAAGTACTTGTGATACTTTGTACTTGAAGTGTTTGTTGATACTTTGCCCAACTCTGATAATTATTAATATTCATTCGTCCATTCGGGAGGTGTATGTGAAATTTGATGCATGGGTATGCGAGGGTAAATATATATAGACTGATTGATTGGTGGAAAGTTAAGCTGGCTCTCTATTACGATTCTCGAATAATTATTGAAATAGATCGGAGCGAAGAGGCGAAATGGATTGCGGAAAGGGCGGCCGGAACAAGGACGGTGCAGTGGCGTATGAACCCGCTGAGGGAGCTCCATTGTACGATGTTTGCAGATTAAACGAAGCGCTCACTCCGCTCGATCAATTGTCCGCACGTAATCCGCCAAAATTTCGTCGATCCAACCGCGTCAGTTCGCTCGTGTTGAAAGCGGGGAGTCTCATACAGAAACGATGAATTTCATTATCGGTTGCGCTTGGCAACCATTGTTTATAGGATTTCAAGTAGAAGTGGTAATGACCAACGAAAAATTACATCCTTGTGGTGTGAAGATAAAATCTTACGAAAAAAAATTGTAAAAAGACAAAATGGACCGGTAGAGCGATTCAGGGAGTTTTATCGATGTACACAACATATTAAAATGTTTTGTTTGAAACACAATATGCACGAACCTCATTTGGCGCTTCAGGTTAAAATAAAGAAAAAAAAAGATACGGAGCTAAATAGACTTTCCTGCAATTGTAGTGAAAATTAATGAAGTTGATTAAAAAAGTTAATTCATTCATTGAATGCTGCATTTTAATTATTTCCTAGATGACGTATGAATTATTAAGACATTACATGAAAATCGAAATTCCATTATATTTCGGCACGAGTCCACTTTACCGCATCCTCTACCTTACATAGGCATAAAATGAACAGGCTCGCGACTATAATAATACACGTGTGGGAAAGGTGGGGGAGGGGGGGGGGGAGGAATCCTTTTTCTCATTTTTTCTCGTTATTCAAACTTTGCTGAAAAATGAGAGCGCGACCAGGCTTGCTCATTGTGTCGTACAGCAGTATAGAGGTAGATAAAGCACAGCTTGCATTCAGGTTGTGAATGTATGCCGGTACAGGGAAGCGTGTAACACGCAGAAAAAAAAGCCGTGTACGACGTAAATAAAGTATTATTTCAGCGTGTATCTCATTCCCGCACCCTCCTCAGCCCGGCTATTGTTCCAGAGCAGTTTCCAGTAACTTTTTGCTTCGACGGATACAACAATGCGAGGCGAATCTCGGGGAGTCTCCGAAACCGCGGCGTAATTAAGTATACTTGGTCGGACCCTCTCCGCTCTTCACCGTGTCATTCGCACGGTACACTCACCGATTGAAATACTCGGTCTGCTTTTGACAGTCAATTTACCGTTATGAATGTCCAATAATGGCCCATTAGGAATTCATAGCGAACCCGTCGCCTTCACCGATTATTATCGCTCCCTTCGGCTCGTTTGGCGGGCCTGTTGCAGCTTTCGGAAGCTCGACTGCTCACGTAACGGCTTCCACATCGGGCTTTATACACTCCACCGATATTTTTACCTTTGACGAGGCCGAAACGGCCTCGCTCGCGATATAAAAATTTTCATTAAAAAAGTTTTATCGAATACCCGCAGAGACGGACGGAAGAGAACGAGGCAAGATGACGAAGTGAAAAAAAATTACTTATCGCTAACGGCATCGTTCCACGGGCGACTTTATTAATTTTCGGGCCTGACCGAGATACCGTCCCGTTCCGCTCATTAGTTTTTCACCGGGTATTCCTCACCGACCTTGTGCACCGGAGAGGAAACCTCGAGTTTTCTTCTAGCGGGTTTCGTAATAAAATAACCGTGGCGTGTTGCTTAATACCTAACGCAGCGTGGAAAATCAGAGTTTTTCCAACTTTTCGCGGGGCGAGTTGAGAAAACGAAACGGTGAGTGAGTACCAACGCTTTCGGGAAAAGTTTAAGGGGAGAGGTCGGGGGTTTGCCGTGCAGGCGCGTGCATCTCGAGGGCGGTGAAGATATTTCACTCGTGCAAAGGAGAGTACGAGATCAGTTTGGGGGTTTTACCGCTGCTGTTGACTCTGGGATTGGTGTGTTGAAACTAGAAAATGGTGGCGTAATTTAGTTTCGCAACAAAGCTCTGAAGATATTCATTAACAGTGAGGAGCCCGCTAAGGGTCGCCTCGAGCGTACCTCCGGCTCGTACCTTTTTTTCGCTCGGTTACATGTCGCACGGAGAACACAATTTCCACCGGCAATTTCAATTCGCGCGGAGAAAAGTAGAGACTCGAGCTGCTATTCCATCTCTCGGGGTTCTCGACTGGTATTGCAGCTTCTACCTCGGCTGGCCCCTTCGCGGAAACGAAAAATTAAAGGAAAAAAAACGAAAAGAAAAGAACAAACAAGCGTTCGCAAAGTTTTCGCGAAACATCTCATTTTCGAATTACTCCGAAAGTAGCGAACGGTCACGTTAACTCGCGGTAGTCCTGTTCCCGGGATATATTTTAATCAAGCGCTTTATCGAGTTGAAAACTCGAATATTATTGCGCCCCGTCGCTCGGATATCGTGTTTTCTTCGCTCGCCCGGCAGGCTACGACGACGGCACGGAGGAAAGGACCTCGTCGGGAATTGTCAGCTTTACGTGCTTACCGCGGTCACGGAGACCGCCTCGTTCCCACGAGTAGTTTCGGTATATACAACGCCCGATTCTTTCGACCCTTCTAATTTCTCCTTCACTACCAGCTGGAACGGAATTTTTTTGATGAACTTTTTTTTTATAAGGTATTGTACACTGAGAAAAAAAAGCGTGCAAAGTGATTTGCACAATTACTTCCTCATGTTCTACTGATTTTGGCCAAATTCAATACCAAAGGTATTGAATTTGGTTCATAGTATTGTATTCATATGTATTTTTAGGACGATAGTTCAAAATTTACGAAAGTTCGGGATAACACAGACTTTTGAAAAAAATTTCGAATTCGCCTGAAATCTCGAAACAGGCCTCAATCTTCATGAAAATTATATCGAAGGAAGAGACGTGACCACTCTACTAGTGTACAAAATTTCAACTCGCTATCTCAAGCCGTTTCCGAGTTATAGTCGTTCTAGGCAATTCACGCTGTCACACACAAACACACACATGCATCCGGACGCCAGCTAAAAACATAGCTTCCTCTATGAGGAAGCAAAAAATCACGTTTCTCGACGCTTTCGACCATTTTTTTTTCACGAAAACATAGCTTCCTCTATGGAAGGAGGAAGCAAAATTAGTTGGATTAACTAAAAGTCGCGATGACATACGTTCAAAGCTGTTATTTTTTTGCTACAAATAAACCATTCTTTTGTTAAATGATTATATGCTTCAATTTATTCAAAATTTGTCGAATGAAACAAATATTTTTGTTGTACCAACAAAACACACCTTTGAACGTATGTCACCGCGCATTTGCTTTATCCATCCATTCCTTTTTCTCAGTGTAATTTCAAGAAAATTGGACGCATATTATGGTCTAGAAACATGTTTTACTTGTCCTAGAATGCTGAAGAGGCATTTTCCCATTTTCGTCTGTCCACCTGTCCGTCTCCCCCATCCAAAAATCGCAACAAGTTTCCAACGAGATTTCGGATTTCAGCTAAATGTTTTTAGTGTCTTCCGTATGAGAAATACAATAGTGATATTAAATTTCAGCTTTATTCGCCGATTCGTCGGACGTGAAAAAAATAATGTGCGTCGAGTGAAATACGGAGATTGATTTAATCGGATCTAACCTTGTGAAAAATCCTAAGATTAAATACCAACGAGGAAGACTGCCGGACTCCGTATATTTATCCATCGCTCGAATACGTTATGTGCCGTGGACGCCGCAGGGAAAAACGGCATTATTGCTTCGAGGAATTTTACCCTTACGGAACGGTGGATAAGGTAGCCAAAATCCCAGCCGTTCGCCGCGCGGTCCCCGTCTTGTTTCTTCAGATATCCGAGATATAGATTTTCCGGCGTATAGTCCGGTGATTCGTATACACGAAGGTGGACGCTGTCCGAGAGCAGACGCGGTGGACGAAGTTATACTGTTATATAAAACGACCACGTCCGTTCCCAGTATTTCATAACCCCGTACCGTAACAGTCTGCCAACCCTCATTGATTGAGCGAGATACGCGGGCGGTACTGCCGCGTTAAAGCTGAATAGCACTGTGGAGCGAAATAAACTAGCCAGACTGTACCCTACACTGCTCCATTTTCAACGAAACGGGAAAAAAAAAACGTGCAAGGGTGTACACATATGTACAAACGACTCTTTCCGTCTATGTACACACGTATACTTTATCCGGTCGGTGCAACGCCGTCAGCGGAATTTTAAATCCCTTTAAAACTTTTGACTCCACGGTGGTGGAGTTTCTCTCGTATCGCGCGGCTGAAACACCGAGATTTTCTCGCGGTTTTCTGGAATTCAACTAGCCAGGACGGCCAGTTGCAAGCCGAGGATAAGCCATTTGTTGATGTTCGGCAAGGATCAGCGAATAAAACTCGATTCAATTTCAATCCTATCCCTTCCCCAACTACCCCGATGCGATTGTTATTTGATTGGCAACGCAACGACCGATCGGCGATTGGCGAGGACCAATAAAGCGACTACATATTGTTCGACATCCCGTTGCAACGCATATATGCTATGTAATTATGGCGGCGGAGAGACTGGGGCAAAATGAATCTCCATTTGTAATTTTTTAAACTTTCCGTGAAAAATTTGTAAAAACGGTTCATATTGACCCGGCCTCCCGCTTTGCCCCGTTCCCCTCTGTATGTATCGTCGAGCTCATAATTGCGCAATACCCCGCCAGAAATACCGTACGTATGCCAGCCTTTGCATTTATGCGCACCACGTATTACTCGCGAAAGGGTCGCATATGTTTTTACGCCGAAACTATAATTACGTGAAACTTTTTTCGTATACGGGAGTACCGTTGTCATGCATGCGTGATTCTTGAAATTATTATAATTATTTTCTGTCTCTCGGTTTACCCTCGGTTTTTTGTTAAATCTCTGCTCGTGCTCGAAAGAACGGAAAACGGAATTAAATTCTGTTTTAATCCCCGCGCTCGGCGTGCGCGAATTTCGGCGTCGGCCGAGGATGAGTCTTCTTAGAGGTATTACCACGCGAAAAAGTATTAAATGGCTCGCGGATGAAGAGACCAAGTATATGTTATCCGTACGACCGGCAAAACTTTCTATGTACCTATAAATCTGCGAGAAACGATTTTGAAGACGACGTCGCCCGGGAACGGAACGTGTGACAAAATCGCGACATTTCCTTTTCTGGACCAGCCCCGCGGTTCGCGCGCGTATCTGTCCGTTTTGTCGCCGCGTCAAAGTTGCAGAGTAAACGCGCCACGATAAATAAACAATTTTCTTCTCGATCTATCGGCGAGTCAGAGAGCCCCGACCGGGACATCCACTCGCTCCGAGTTTCACGTACGACTGGTGTAACGAGGAAAGAAATCGATAATCATTTTTCAAAAACGTTGCTTCCGCAGTTCGAAAACGCATTCGGGGGTCCGGAGTGATTTTCCTCGAGTGGCATCGGTGCTCGAATAAATAAAGGAATTTTCAACTGGTCCGAGAGGGGGGGGGGGGGGGGGGGGAAGCGGCGGCGTATTCGAAAACAGTTATTATTGATGGTGAAAGAAGCTGCTTGCTCATACCTACGTTTCTCATTTCCGGTCGGTGAGACATGCACAAATCACCAAGTAATTGTTCAATGTAGCGTAGTCGGGAGCGCTCGGGCTTGGGCTCGCATGCTTTTCCCCCAGTGAAAAGCGAACGAAGAGGGCGGAGAGGAGAGGGCCGAGAGTCAAGAGAAAAGAGTCTCTGCGTGTACGTAACATTGATAAAGGCCACAGTGACGGGGAACGCTTGCATAACTCTCGACAAGGGGGTCGTTCGGAATACATAGGAGCTTTTACCGCGGAAGCGTGTTTGTGGAAAAGAGAGAGGGAGGAAAAAATTATTTATCCACACTGGTAACAGCGATGCTCGAGCTTTTAAGCTCAGCGGAGGGGCAACACCATCACCGATGCAATTTTCGTACAATTCATTTCTGACTGCTTGTATAATTTTTATACAATTAAGGAAATATGCATCCTACCATCAATCCACCGATGAACTAAATCTAGTCGTATTGGAAAATCACATAGATTAGATTAGATAAAATCAATATAATGTTCAAGGGGTAAAGAAACTTCGCTGTGGTGCAAGCTAAACTATTATATATCAATCCAAGAGGAAAAAAAAAACGCAAATTACTAAACGAGTAATCTTGATTTTTTTTCACCTTTAAGGTAGCTACTGCGTGGTGCACTAATCATATGGGTGTCAAATTTTGACAATCCAAAATTAGATGAATTTATTGACCTCAAAGAAGGTTGATTTGTATTATTGCATGTGTCCTTAACCAAGAGAAATATTAATCACGATGGTCTTGCAAGAAGAACAACTGGTAAGTGCAACTTTCCCTGATACTATGTTTTTGTTGGGCTTTTTTCAAAATAAAATCCGTATTTCCTAACCGGTTTAATGTACTACAGCTCATTTCGTATTTTAAACCTTAAACCACTAAGTAGATTTTTTGTAGGTTTGACCATTTGCAGGGAAGACCATTTTTTTCCCATAAACGAGCTACCGTCATTCTTAAACGACCACAACTATTTTTAAATATCTACTTGGTGCTTTCGTAGAGCATCATTTGAGGAACAAAACGAGTCGTGGTACATTAAAATTGGTCTATAAATAAGGGTTCTTCTTTGAAAAAACTCCACGACAATGTATCATCATGGAAATTTGCATTTATCAGTACATGTATTTGCAAAAACGACGTTATAAATAGTTGCCTTGATTGAGGATTCATGTAGTAATACAAATCGACTTCCGTTACTGTCAATAAATGTACACCATTGTGGATAAACAATTGTCAAAATTTAGCACTCATTTGACGAATGCTCCGGGCAGTAGCTACGTTAATGATACTTCGCTCTCATCCGAATTAATATTGCATTGATTGGATTTGCACATGCATAACATATGCAAATCCATATTGAATGACAATGACCCGAACATTATGATGGAATATCTCAGAATCCCCGTGGAGAGAGCATTTTTAAGAATGTTTATTATTATTCACGGGGCGAACCCTTTTTACATTAATTACATTATATGAACGTGCATACATATTAAGTAACACAGTTGTAGAACTTACAATAGAAACTGCAAGCAAATCGAGTGAGTGAATGAGTTTGTAAATATTCGTGCTATACATGCGCTCGCATCCGTCAGAGCCTTGCATGAAGGACGGACTGACGGACTGAGAAATCGTTGATCGGCTCAATTAATTATTTAATATTATCTGATATTTGTAGGTCCAGAAGTGAAAAATGAACGGAGAAATAGTTCCTAAAATCTAATGGTCTAGCAGGAAGTAAATTTCTGCAAAAAAATGCGATTGTTACATGACGAATGTGACGATGGGTATATTCTCTTTAAGAGAGGGCGGTCCGATACCTACTCGAGGTACAAGCGGAGGGTCGTGGCGAAATTCTCACGTCCGCGGCTCTCCTCACACCGGGGCCACTCGTCTCTCCTTTCATCTTCATCGCCCGCGCCAAACATCCGGGTAATTGTTCGAAGCCATACATCTTCGGAAAAAATACGTGACGGCGAATATTAGAGCGAAGGGCGCGGGATGGCCGGCGCGCGGAAGTAAAGTGGGCCGAATAGCCGTGTCGTTCAGACGGTTATTTCGCCAGTGTCGACACCAGGTCAGCCACCTATAACGAACAGTGGTAGCTTCAACGCAATAGGTATAAGAGGATAACAGAGTAAAACACTCTCTCGCCGCGGGCGGCTCGTTGAAACTCACCCGACGGCAAACCCGGGCGGGGAGTTCATATACATCCCGGGTGGCCCGTGCGAATCCCGAACCCCCGAGCTTTTCGGCGAGAGCTTATTCTGGTTTGGGTTCTCCACGACCGAGTCACAGGCTTCTTGCTCTCGCGTCGCGTGTTTCACCGCTCTCCCTCTCGAACGAAATATCGGGGAACGGGGTAATGCGGTTCACCCTGGGAAAGAATTATAATATTTCAGGGAAAAATAAAGTTTCCTCAATGACGGGGACATCAAAGGGAGGAAGTCTCTACCGCGGGATACTTGAAGTTCTTTGAGTAAAGTAAGCAGCTTGTCGTTACATTTTTGCCCATTAAATAAATGTGGCGATGACCATCCGTTGCCCAGGCCTTTTGGGACGACGGAGTTCACCGGAACGACCCACTTAATTCCACCAAGATATATTGAGTTCCATGAAAGTTACCTTGCCGACAAAAAATTTATGAATCTAGTCACGTAAGCCCGGAGTAAATAATTCGCCGAATTTAGATGCCAAGAATCCTGGCATGCAGCTCGTTACTCGGGCATAATCTCCAATTATAACCTACGGAACCCCCAGGTGTCTCGTCTCCTTCCTCGAGGAGCTCTCGAGCCGCGTAATTGTCACAACCTTCCGGATGGTTATACAGGGGGAAAAAATTGAGGGGTTTTTTTTTTTTTTTTTTCCAACTCGCGCACGCCGGGTAATTATTATCATCGACGCACAGGCTTCTAGGGTGGTTATAATTCCCGGCTTCGTTCTCCCTCGTGAGGGGACAACCCGGGGAAAATGAAAGTCGAGAAAAGAAAAAACTTTCAATTAACTGCACCGGGGAGGAATCTCTCCCCCTCTCCCTGATTTAAGAAAAGTTTCACCCCTTCCTTGCCTCGTTCTCCGCCTCCGTTCATCCCGCACTCTTACCCGACGACCTTTGTCCCCTCTTACCGGCAACCTTATGCCGGACCGATAAACTTTGAATATTAATTTAAAGTAACAATCAGACGAATAGAGCCTCGTGCAGCTGTACCGAATGAGGGGATTACGAGGTCACCGTACCATCGGTCGGTACTACAGTGAAACTTCCCACATGTTGCATTCAGGCAGGTCAGGAGTGCTGAGGACAAGTGTTCCAATTGGACCGGTGTCGGGGGATAAAGGCCGCCCCGCGTGTGTGATTGGTCCCTCGCATGGGTCACGTGATCCCGCACTATGTAACATGTGAGAGATATTACTGTACCTGGAGAAACGACTGGGAATCGTCCGACCGCAAGCTCCTCGGAGATGAATTTAACAGACGCGCCAGCGGTCGTGCAGGGACAGAGAGCCGCCGCTTCTAATCCGCACAAGGAGACTGTACATTTTCATCTGATCTCGGCCGGTAACTCGCTCGCGCTGGCATTATTAACCGGTAAATCGTGTTCCGCCCTTCCCCCCGCCGCTCTGCCGACACCGGTGACATTTTTTAAATTTTTTGCAGCAAAGCTTCTAGTCGCACTTCGATCGCGCTGAGCAAGTCTATCCGGTCAGCCCAACGGCACCGCGGACTTGGTGCCCAGGTCGTCACGTTTTACCGTTGCGTCGAGTGAAATCATCAAACTTCGATTACAGCCAAATTAGATCGTGGGACGCAGTTAATATGCACTCAAGAAACTTTGATCGTACACCAGTTCTGAGAATACGGCACGGGAGGGGGGGATATACGAGCCAGTAACTACTTTAATGAACCCTCAATTTGCTTCCCAAAATACGTGTAAGGATCGTACTTGGAAGCTGGCGTAATACACAATAACAACAGTGCGCCGCGATACGGGGAAATGAAATCATATTGCCTTGTTGTATCGTATCCAAAGTGTTCGAACTTGTGTAGCGGGACGCAGGGGAGGAATTTTGCATGACGTGTCGCCCTTAACATTTCATCACCTCGCCGACACCGCCAAGGATGGAGATGAAGAATGGAACGCGGCGACGCGTAATATCGTATATAATGCTTTCAGCGAGATTGCGCGATGAAATTCTATATGCTCCGTTGAGATACGTCATATTGTGGCTTGTTTTTTTTTTTTTTTTTTTTTTATACCGTCGAGAGACAAAAATAAAATTGTGGGTTGGAACGATAACGCAAGCAGGACTGTCGGGCTTGGTGAGACGCGTATGCGAACTAAGTAGTAACTGTCCGCGGGTTAACGAACTCTTTGCGAGCCAAGCCGTAAATTGGATGGGACGATTGCCCGATGGTGAGGATTTTATCGGTATTTGATAAACTATGCGTCTACACGCGATGCATATCGGTCAGGGGGTTTGCGGATAGGCGGAGGGTACGGTGAACTGAGCAATCAAGGTACGAGAGTATGTATCTGTATTGTAGGTGCGCGGCGTAGGTGCGGAGGCATCGGAACACACGGGCGCGGAGAGATAGATGAAGAGAGTCAACGCGCGGCGCACTCATTTTTGCTGAATATAAAAGTTTTACGAGGTCCAACATGGGAGGAACTGATGAGTCGAGCATGTCGTGCATGCCGTTGATCAATCAATAATAACTGCCGCTCGACGTCATCCTGCTGTACCTACCATCGAGGACATACGTACTGCGCGATATCTCCATTATTCATTCTGGAGGGTGGGCCAGTACCGGCCAGTGAGAAATATCGGCCAATGGGTAAATCTGATTGCCTGGTAGAAATCTTTGGGCGTTTAATCGGCGCCTGATGAGGTCCTGAAAAGCTTTGTCAGAGCCTGATGTAACGCCGTACAATTTCAAGCAGGGATGGCGTTCGCAAATTTAGGTAAAATTTTCCAATAGACTGTCTCAAAAAAACTTTTTCTTTACTTCACAACCCATAAAACGGCAGTTTATATCATGCTATTGCAAGTTGTGGAGGGGGAACGTTGTGTGATTTTTTTAAGAGGTGGCGCAATGGATTTTTGTATTTCCCATTTTTGTTTAACACATAAGAAGTCGATGTCTCCAGTTTGCACGGGATTGTCAATTTTCGAACAGAACGGTCGGTCATAAAAATAGTGGCATCGTACAGCTCGTTCAATTTTCTTCAAATCGACGCGTTGCCCAACATGTATTTCTGGTGGAGTTCCAGAGCCATTTCTAGATCAACCCTTTGCATCTATTGAGTAGATAATGTCGTACCATTTTTAAATGTCAACAAAAAAAAAAAAAAAAATTGATGACTCGTTATTACCCAACAGCGATGGTTCGTACCAGCCAGATAAACTTGTCTTGTCAATTGTCAATAACAGCCAAATGCCGATCATGTTATAGCCTAAAACGCCAGTATTTACTGGTCGACGTCAAAGAGTTTGTACCTATTGAACTTTTTCTTTTTTTAAATCGAAACTTCACTTTACAGCTGTAAGGATTTTCCCCGAGGTGGGCGGCACTCGCTCACCCTTCCCAACGAATGTAGGACAAGCGCCTACGGTCTGCAAGGTTCGAATCTATCCGTGTCCGATCGACGTGCATTGTTGAAAGAAAAAAAAAATCCCTCAGTGTCTCCGAACCGAGACAGGAATCGAGGGGTTTTTGGAGCATCGCCTGCACCCGCTTATCCCGTGCGCCTCTTTCCTCGCTATCCTCTTTAAAGTTTCATGTCTCGTGGGAACGTCGTTCGTCGACTCCGGAGGCACGGTTAAGCGGTTCGCATAGCGCATAGATAGAAGGCAAGAGCGGGATGTGCGAGAGGACACTTGCGAGTCGTGTGAATCTTCACTGTTCTCGTCGTCGACGACTCCTCCTACGCCCTCTCACTCCTTTTTGTGCCCTAGCACCCGACACGGCTGCGACCCTCGGCTATACACTCCTTGATGCGACGTCGAGCTTTCCTCCAAAATTAAACTTTAACGCGACACGCGAAATCGAAATTCCAGCACGGATGTGAAGTTTCGACGCTCCGTACCAGCACTCAAGAGTGTCGCGGCTCCGTTTTGAGATAAAGGACCAACGCAATGGAATTACCGAACGGTCCGAGCAGTTTGCAATAGCACGAACCCCACCTGAATTTCGTGCCGACCCGGTCCAGTTTCCGGACGGTAATTCGAGCAGGGTCAGCGCCGGCAGATATCACTAAAGCGGGGATTCCCCGGGTTTCCGCCATCGAGCGACTATCGTATTTTAAAGCCGGGTTTCCATTTTGAATAAACACATTGGACGCGAACGGCATACGCCGTAGGGAAATTGTATTTCTCTCCGGTATCGTGGACGGAGAACAGAGAATACAAAATGCCAGCTGCGACTGGAAGAATATTTAGTTGGCTCACAGTTATTCATTCTCTTGAAAAGAATTCGGATCGGAACTGGCGTTCGTGCGGAAGTTGAATTTTTCTCGACGATCTGGCGCTTTCTCGCTTCCAGGATTTGGTGCGCGGTCCTGCTCGTGCTCACCGTGACGGTCGTGGCCCGGCGATGCTCCGTCCTTCGGCGGGACGTACGTGACGCGGTCGACTCTCGACAGGTAGGCCGCTACCGACACCGCGTCGTGATAGAAAATGAATGGAAAAAATAAAAAATAAAATAGCGAGAGAGAGGAGCGCCGAGGCCGGGAGCGCGGATTAAAAAAAAAACGGTACCGGAGCGTCGAACGTTTGATTTATAGCAGGTTCGAAGCGGTAACGTCGGATCGAGCCTCGGGTATACCTCCGCCCCACCTTCGTTCGATCCACAACCCTCTCACACCTCTTTCTCTTTTACCCTGTCGCGTGTGTCCCCGGAGCTTCGTTCATTACCGTTGAATAAATAATGCGAGTAAAAGGAAAAGCGGTCGACGGGTCGTGACCTATCGTAGACGAAAATGGATCGAGCCGGTAATGGCGTGATTCAATTGAATCGTAACCCCCTCCCTCCCACTCCACTCCCTCTCTTATCACTGGGTAAAACGAGTTTCCAGCTCCGCTAGGCTGGCCTGATTCCGAGGCCACTTGGGCCTGTTTCCATCCTTATAAAAATCTCATCGATTGTGTTTAACGAGCGGGGAAATAATTCGTTTCTTCGATGAGATAGGCGATGATAAGGTCGACTCGGGAAAAATCAACTCTAGAGTACCAAAAATATATGTGACAAATGTCAGGTTGCGAAGAACGGGCTTCAAATTTGACTGGAAATTGAATTTTCCTCAGGCAGCGAAATATCAAAGGGTAATGTCTGCCGCAAGAACCTCGAATATCTTGGAGTGAATGGACCGGTCGGATCTTTTTGGTGTCTGATGTAACCCAACATTCCTACCAAGGTTTACGAGTTTTCAAAACCTCATCGATTGTCAACGAGCGTTGGGGAAATAATTCGTTTCTTTGACGAGATAGCGATGATGAGGTCGATTCGAGAAGAATCAGCAGTAGAGAAGAAGAACGGGCTGAAAATCTGACTGAAAAAGTCAATTTTTCTCGGTAAGCGAAACTTCAGCGAGCAATGCCTACAGCGAAACCCTCCAATATCTTTGGGTAAATGGCCCGGTCGGGTTTTTTCGGGTCTGATATAACGCAACATTCCTACCAGGGTTTACGAGCAGTGCTCTAAGCCGTGCTTCCAACCAGCCTCCTACGATTCCCATACTCATTTTCTTTTTTAACACGGTATCTCTCGATATAAATTGATAAATGTATCGACGCTGAGGCTGGCTCGATCAGGCATGGTGAAGCCGGTAATTTGATTTCCCGCGAATGGAGGACGGGTTTTCCGTATCCGTTGGAATCTGACGCTCGTGCGGATTTGTTGCGCGGTCGGTATATGGCAAGTATTTCAATTTGCAGTAGCATTCTTGCGCCTGATGTTGAAAATCCAGAGGCACCGTACGACGCACAACACCGCCAGCGCAATCGCACGAATACATTTACATTATACTTACTCCGGCCAGCGGGCCGCCCTCTCTCTCTCTCTCTGCAGGGTACTGATATTCGCCCTCCGTTTTCTCGTTACGCTCAGCCAGAATGCGAGCCACGGGATCTTGGGGCACGACGCGAGAGCGAGACCTCCCTGGACGAAAGGGATAGACGGAGCAAAGCTCTGCATTCGCCGGCAACTCTACCTGCAACCTATCAACGAGGAGAGAGAGCTAGTCCGGAACGCACAGGGATGTGTATGTGCTTCAAGCTAAAGCGCCCGGAAACGTAAGATCCGTGGTTTACGCGAGCAGCGTGGCAGCCCGGAATTCACTTGCAAATAAAGCCGCGAGCCCCCCCTCCCCCCTACCCGATAAGAATAATATTACACGGGTACACCGGTAGCGGCTCATACGCGATGGATTTAGCGCATAGTATAATCTTGAATACCCACGCGCCGGAATCTCATCACATTTGAATTTGATCATGTGAAAGGCTTAACGGGAGGTGGGGTTGGCGCTACAGATGCTCGGTGTATACGTTAATAATATGGAATATCTCGTATCTCGGGGCACTTGAGGGCAAAAAAAAACGAGGGCACCGAGGCAATCGAAAGAGCCGACAAACAAGAGAGGAACTCTTGATGATACGATAATCTGGTACGCTTTCAGCCGTGTACGGTGGTTACATAGTCGGAGGAGATAGTAATCCACGGTGGATGCCCCGCTCCGACTTGTACCCCCCGGCACGCGAGGAACAAAGCAATAATCGTTATGCAAAGTTGTACTCACAGAGATATACAACTTGCCGGGGCCACTTGAACGAGCGCTTTGGTCGCCGGGCGTAAGTACACACTTATACGAAGGTTTTTAGCTACCTCTCTTTTCTTCTTGTTGCTGATTTTTTCTGACTCTCCTCCTTCGCGAACTACGTATTCTTATCCCAAAGTAAAACCAAGTCCTTTTTCCTTTTTCACCATTTTATTTTTGCGTTCCGCTCACGAGTGCCCAAATCGCTGTTTAAATTTTTCATGCATGCAATCCGGTGTTAGGGCGGTCCTTGCGCTACAGTCGGGTCAATCGAGTACAAGATTTCGAAAATTGCTTGGAAACGTTTCTAAGGAGATACCAGGGTGGACTGAGGTAGGTTTGATCAAAGACGCAGAAAAACCAAAAGTGTGGCAATGAATTTGCAGATAAGTAAGTCAGCTTACGTCGACAAAACCACGTGCATATTTTAATCGCATCGGCGCGAACTGTTTTATGTTTTTGGACATCCGATGTTACAATTTTTTTTCTTCGTCGAGTGGTAACTCTTTAAACCAGATCCGCCCAAAGTTACCCAAGTTTTTTCGTTGAGACGTGTCCGAGCAACTTTTAGAAATCTCTGATCCCTCGACTCGAGTTTCATAGACTGATAAAAAAGTGCGGTTGAATCAACTAAAGATTCGTGCGGGGACGGTCAAATAAATATTTTGTTGGTACAGCTAAAAACCCGGTTAGTTAAACAATTTTTTAAAAATAATCTCACAAAAATATTTGTGAGGCATCGAAATATCTTGTTCGACCAACTAAATGCTCATTTGAAGGTCTCTCCCCGAATCTTTAGTTGATTCAACCACTTTTTTTATCGGTGATAGACTAACACAATATTGCCAGTGCTTTCCGATGTATGACCTATTTTTTTATACGCAACAGCTACAGTGTCTATATAATCGCTTCCGGTGTCTCCGCCAACAGACTCTCTCATCCATCATTACACGCTATCGGCCGTCAGGGTCCGCGTCGCCGATACGAGAATTGACGAGGGGCCGGTTCATAGAAAAATTTCTTCTTGTACCGTTATTACGTACAAGAGTGAAAAGCTCCCGCACTCCCTCTCGGATAACCCGTGTAAGTTTATATCGGGGAAAAGTAAATGGAGGAAACTTTTCGAGAGACCGCGGGTGCTCGCATGAATTCGCCATTGCAGAGACAGCCCCCCCCCCCCCCCCCCCCCGCCCCCGGCAGCCTTCGGTATACATCCGAGGGCACGTCTGACTACTGGAGGACCTTAACTACTGGCTCGGGCATCCGGAGCTCAGCAAGCTAATGCTCTGGCTGCTCACCCTCGTTTCTCTACCGGCTTCCGTTTCGGATTTAATGCCGACCGCCGAATGTTCCGGGCTGCGGAATTCGCGAGCGAGAGAGAGAGGAGCCGCGCTATACAGAGTTATACGGAAAGTAAACGGGAGAGAGAACGAGCGGGTCGGCCGACTAGAACCAGTTGACCGGTAGGATTTATGTATCAGACAGCACAGGCTACGGAGGCTGGACGCGCCGAAGAGAGGGGGGGGCTTAGAAAGATAAATTAGTCGAGGAGTTGTAAAAAAGTCGACACGCGGATGGTTCCCGGATTACACGAATGTACCGGCGAGAAATCGATGATCCTACCCTCTTGCCGAAAACGAACATTATCACCCACTCCGACAGCCACCGAGACCGTTCCACACCCCATTAGTGGCTCGGCGCGTACTATTTTCCACCTTACGCTTATAACTAACGAAGCGCGCCCCGAGTGATTTGCTCGGAAATTGTCCACGTACCGGGCATCCGAGATTCATACCCATCCTTGTGAGTTTTATACCTAGAAAAATAATTTATTTGACGGGCAACCCGCAAATAATTATTTGTATAGTAGTAGTAAATGCGCTTCATTAGCCTCAGTAATACATGTTTCGGTGGTATTGCGTGTATACACGTATGTTTTTTTCCCTCCTCCGGCTAATGGGCTATTGACCGAGGTCCCTCAGCCCGTATATGTGTATTTATCTATGGAGTACCTCATTCATATAAATGAACACCTTTTTTTGTGGAAAAGACGATACAATCGATCAAAATGTTATAGTAACAGCACAAGCTAGCGGGTTCGTATCTGTTTTATTCTATTCTAGTGCGGAGATTATTTCAAGAATAGTTTGCGTTCGGAATTTAAGTTTGGGGACGTTGTCTGCTGGGAGCTTTCTAAATAGCAGGATGATAGATTGGCAATGTTGCTGTGCAAAGTTCATACTAAGACTTTTAAATCTATCTGTGATTGGCTCTAGTTTCGTGATTTAAGGTTTAAGGAGTTGTGCAGAGGGTTATTTGGGTGCCGTAGTTTTGTGAGATGGCGGAGTGAGATTGTTTGGGCGGTTTTTATGTTATTGAAAGCTTGATTTTTGCAATTGAGATATATTGGGTGCCCATAGAATAGAAGCGGTTGACAGTTGCATTTATAGAATTTTGTGTCATGTTTATTTATTTGATTGAAATAAATATTTATTTCCATCGAATAAATAATTATTTGCGAGGTACCCGTCAAATGAATTATTTTTCGGGGTGTACACAGTGCCGAATGAAATATTGCACTTCAGACTGGCGATTGAAAAATAATGGAGGTCCAATTTACCTCGCCTAACAATAATAATTTAGACCAGCACACCGACTATCACAAATTAATAAAGTGAAGACCATTTATCGGCTACCACATTTATTGATAATTTTTCCTCCGTGCCTCTTGCCACACGATTAGCTTTCCATCTCGTCAATTAGCCGATAAAATCAGACATTAAAAAAATATAACAATAAATTCTTCTCATATCGTCAGGTCACTTAAAATTACAGATAAATTTTAACCACGTTCAAATTAATTCACCGTTTCCTCTTGCATACCATTACACTAAAAATTTGACCTCTCGCCGCATAAATTCTCGAATATCGCAGAATACATCCCTCTCCGTAAACCACGGCGTGATCGGAGCAGGGCATTTTACCAAACGCAAATTAATAATATAGAGATAGTTAAATTTTGCTCATCTTCGATTTTTAACTATGCTTCCTCGGTGGTTCTTTCGTACGTCTCTGGGGCTCGCAGAAACTCAGCGACGGGGGAGATAATCAATTCAGGCGATGTTTCAATAAATTTGATCCTCCGGCCGCACCGATCCAGGACGTCCAACACGAGCCTGTCTCGCTATTTTCCGTCACACCGCAACCTTCCCGCTGAACGTGTTCTTGTCACGACGTGACAAGAACACCAGAGTGAACAAGTCAGAGTTTTCGGGGGTACCGAGGACCACGTCCTTGTCGTGACGTCACTACTCGTTTCTTATTTACGTTATGTAGCGATCTTCGGTCGATATTCGCGGAGTCGTCATACTCCGTTTTTGCAGTCGCGCATTTCAATTTTGGTCTTTCAAATGTTACATCTCATTTTTTTTTCTAGCCGTCGTCGTTTTTGTCGAAAAATTATTATATTCAAGTGAAACCGTGACGATACAGAAATAGAAGCGGGGATTTCATGGTTCACTGTGGGTGAGAGAATCGTAACGGACGAGGATAGAAAGGGATGCGGCAAACCGGCTTCTGGAATACCCGGCATTCTTGTGTCGGCTTTTCACCGCTGGTGGGACAGAAATGAAAAAAATAGGAAAAAAAAAAAAATGAACGTTTGAGGTTTCGCGAAGAGGCCAAACCACAGGAGACGAGATAGGCAGCGAGAGTCGCTGTCGCGTGTTCTCGGTCCCGCGCGACTGCGTTCTTTCTTTTTTTTTCCTTTTTTTTCTTCTCTTAATAACGTCACGCCTTTCTATGTTCTATCCCGGGACCGGCGCTCGCGGCCTCTTCACACTTTTCACCACTGTTACTCTCGCCGCAGCGAGCAGCGGCCTCTCTCCCCCCTTGTTCTTCTCATTCTCCTAGTAACAATGAATGTCCAGCCACACAGAAGAACGTTGAAACTATAGAAATTCGTGAATATACAGTCTGCTAATTTCTCGTGTATTTATTTTTTTTGTCTTCTTCTTTCGTGGCTCGTTTTCTCGCGGAAACGTTGTGTAATAAAACGCATGAGAAAATAGGGACGTGGGTTTTGAAACATTTTTTTCACGGTTTCGTATAGTATCGAGACGAGGAAAGTCTGTTCGCATTATTTAATACAATGGGATATATAGTTACGGAAGCAGCTCGAGCCTGCATCGCTGAGCAGGACATTTTTTTTCGCCCGACAGAGTAAATCCTCCCTCTTTAAGGGGAGATCGGGGTAATGATGGTCATCGGGCAATGGAAGTATTTACAGGTCTTGCGAATTAAATCCTTGTCACATTTAATTCGCAACACCTTCGACTGTCTTTTAGTAAACACAGACTGAGAAAAAGAAATTGTTGAATTATCCAATTCGCGCGGTGACAAAAACAAAAATGTCTGATTAAATGGACAAATTTTTAATCGATCGAAGCAAATAATCATTTAACAAAACAACGCTTTATTTATACCAAACAAATAACAGCTTCGAATCTGTGTCACCGCGACTTTTGGTTAAACCAACAATTTTTTTCTCAGTGCATTCAAGGATAAAAAAGTATTTTTATCCTTGAATGCACTGAATATTATCTCAGTGCATTCAAGAATAAAAAAGTATTTTTCACTGAAAAAAAAAAATTCAAATTCTTCCTTAGCTGACCCCCATTACCCGATTCTCGTCCACCCACCATCACCGCGATGTCTCGAGACAAATGAACGCGAGTGCTTCGCTCGGCAATAACGATCCGTCTGGCCGTCTTCCTTTTATATATTTCGTCCTCCTCCATACACATTCGACGATGAACCACGATGGAGTTTACAATCCTCTGTCCTACCGCGTACGCGATCCCACTGTCGATTATACCTCAACCGGCCCAGCAGCGATTCCCTCACCGGTACAAGACCGAATCATTACCCTGAAAAATTCAGAGAACGCAACTCTTTTTCCTCCAACTGCGCCCAGGAACCACTCTCCATGAACCGATACACGCGAGTGCAGCATCCACTCAAAGCGAACTATTGAAAATCGATTCTAGACTTCATTGTACCCCCCCCCCCCCCCCCAACCCCGCCGCCGAATCCGCGAGTTCAATGGAAACGTCATCGCTTTTCTCTTTCATACGTCCAATTATCGGCTTTCTTCACAGACTCGCGACATTTTATGAATTATGCATTTCACGTCGATGAGAATGATTGAAAGATTTTTATCACTTTTTGCACCCCACCTTCCCAGACCGCGAGACCCAACGAGCTCGTATTAGCGTGTTTCCGTCCGGGTTGTTTTGACCTCACCTATTGCCTATTCGAGGTTCGCGTTCACAACGACAGCGACGGTCGGCATGTGATTCGAGACTGTTCTCGGATATTCCGCGTTCCAGAATTATTTTTCGCTCCGATGATCCAATAAAAAATACGATGTTCGGGTGAAAGAGGGGGAGGGGTTGATCACTGACTCGTCGCGCCATCGGCCCTCGGGTAATTTAACCCGTTAACGAGACTTATGTCCCGATAGAGTCCGTGCTAGCGCTGCCTGCAGCGCCGGATACATCAATCAAAATCGATAGGATCCGAATTGCAAAACATCCACGGTCGAGTTTACTTCGTGCGCCAGAGTTTTTCTTTTTTTTTTTTTTTTTTTCTCATCAGCGACATGCTGAAACAGTCCGCGAGCTAATAACGTGTTTTCATCCGGTTCGTTACATCCCAGCGATAGTGCATACCTCACCTATCAATGGACCTGAGCGTTTGTCGGCGGATCAAAGTTAATCGTAATCAAGCCAATGTTTTTCGTACCGGGAGGCTGAATGAAACGCGCAAATCGTTTCGCCCGGCGATTTGTAAATAGCGAAAAAACATTTAATAAACGGACGGTAATCGGTGGCGAGGGAGGCACAGCGAGCCCGTTAATTTCGCTTTGCGAAGCTCATTTAGTCACCGGGAAGCTGCGTAAGCCGAGGGTCGACCAAAGCCAGCTGGAGCGTTGTTACAGAGGATGGGCGGTAAAGCGGTTTCGTTAACATTAGAGCGCACCTGCACGGTATGCTCTCGTGGACCGTATCCGCCCCGTGGTAGTAACGCGGTCACGAACTCCCAACTAATCTCGTACGAGAATTAGAGACGCGTTTTCTTTGGTGGGTTGCGCAAGAAACTACGGTACGCCACCGACTGTACATGTACACGGGCAGATCGTATTTATCGATTACACCGTCCCTTAAGCCCTTTACGGTAGTCCCCGTACGGTCGGCTCGAATAGATTGATAAAATTTCCAAAAATTTCACACTGTTCGAAGGAGAATCTACCGTGAATCGACCCAGATCCGCTACAAAGTGTTCCGTGACGTTGACAAAAAAAAAAAAACGTTTCATGAAATTACGCCATGGATTTATTGTAAATTGACCTTATTTTTCGGTAAATTCTTTATTGTACATTTTATTTATTTTTATATCAAGTAAGAACTCTTCGATCCGCGTGCACCTCAGTGCATACTAATTTTTCCTTTAAAACGTGCAAGAACGTTTTTTTTATACCAGTACTCTATCGGTTTGACTGTACGGTAAGGACTGCATTAATGAGTTTGCGCTATTTAAGCGAATTCTGTTCCCATTCATATTTTTCCGTGCATATAGCTGTGCCGTGAATCCTATTGAAAAAGTGATTACAGTCCAATGACATAAAGGGGAGACAGGTGTACGTGTGTGTGTTTGGAAGAGAGTGAATCGATCGATGGTGCGGCCGGTCTTTACAATCATGCGTTCCTTCCAGTCGAACGAAGTTAATTTGCCCACCCGATTCTGCGGGAGAGGAGGGAGTGCATACGCTCTTTTCCAAGCATTTCCGCACACACTCCACATATACCAGCTGCAGCCCATATATCGTGCGAGTACATAGATATTGGCTTCATTGCTTTGGATCCGCTTACTCTTCTCATCGCTACCCCTTGATGGTAGGAAATAGATCGGGCACATAATAAATCCGTTAATTAGCCTTCTTCAAAAAAGAAACCGGCTCTTTATATAGCCTCTCATATACGCAAGTATCCTCCACGGCAATTAAGTATATGCAAAGATATATAACTAATACGTATATCATGTAGCGCAGATACACTTTAAAAAAAATTTAATTTAATGTACTGGTACTGGAAGTTTTCATTGAAAAAATGGTATATTAAATTTAATGTACAATTGTGAAGAAAAATGAATCTACTTTTGTATTAAAATGGCAGTAAACTGTTGTCATTATTGTTGTTGTAATTGCAAAATAAAGTATGACGTTTACGCGCCATTTTTCGATAAATGACGCATATATGTTTTCTCCATGTAGGATAAAAAGTTACGACATAAAATCAGTTTAGAAGCTATTATATGATCATTTTTGTATGCATTTAAGCGAACATCCATTACCCGATGTGGTGCTTTGTACTACAGTATGTGATAAATTAAAAAAATGTATTATTTTTAATCGGAACGAGTAATCCGAAATAGTAGCGCTAAATTGCATTCGAGCATTTGATATATCCATGGACTTCGACATTACTTCTCGATTGTTCCACAAATTCCGTTCAATTTTGGACCGAATGGAGCGAAGCACTGATACCGAAATATATATTAAATACAAAATTCATTCCTCCATTAATATGTCAATCTCGTCATTCGAGTTCCATTCGTGTATGTGTCCCGAAAAAGCGACTACTAGGGGGGGCGGAGTGCGCGGGGGCAAAACGGAACAGTGGAGCGAAACGGTTTATTTTTACCAATTTTTGCCTGTACCTGTTAATTACTTGGGATTAAAATTTATCAATTTTCACTGCAATTACCGTCCATTTTGGCCCATTTTTTTCTGCAGAACGAAAACAACGTAACAGATTCATTTTGTGCTTAAAAAAAAAAGTAAAAACATGTCGTGTAAACCGTACCTTTCGGCTTTTTCGGGCTTTTCATTTTTTATTTATTCCTCCTCGAAATTAAAAATTATTGGGTAAACACGTTTATTACTTTACAGCCTGAAACACTGTCGAGCCTTGGAAATTATGAACGAACCCTGATGTCGTCACGAATTTTTTTGGAAATTTCAAAATCGTACACGAGCACCGATGCATGCACCCTCGCACTCGGTTTGACGCGCACATGCACTTCTCATTTGCAATTTCCGGTTGCAAACAGTCGGTAACTTTCTGACGCACCGCGCGACGGTCGCTCCGTATGTATGACTATTTTTTTACTCTCTTCATCGTCCGCAACGCGAAATATCTCTCGTTCTCGTTTTCTCCGTGTGTCTCCTATTCTCTTCGACGACTCTCGCATCCGACAGCTGGCGCGCGATATCACACAATTCCGTAACGAGTTTTACCGAGTTTCATTACTCGCCCAGTTTGTTTTTAACAAAAACGATGTATCACCAAGGTTCACAGGTTTTTCGTTCTTCCGCGCGACGTATTTCGCTATGAAATGTTAAGGATGCATCACATGTACGTTCCCTGCCAAAAGTGAGATTCAGTGAGAATTTGAACACTTCCTGATGGTGTAAAAATCTGAAAAAATCAACTATATTAAAGGTGCCAAGAACATTAATTTTGCATAATAATAATGTCAAAAAGTTATTAACACATTGTTAAAAAGGAAATTTGCTCAAGAAATCGTCAGTAAAGATTTTTTTCTTTTTTTTTTTCAAATGAATTCGATGATTTTCGAGAGGCCACATGAACTTTTTTCAGAATTGTCCATCTTTTAATTTTTTTAACAGCACAACCACGTAACTGTTGGCGCAATTGCCTCGAAGCTTTTTGTGTGTACTGTGGAGTCGTGATACGGAAACATATCCAATATTCGTGACTCTACGAATTTTCAAATATTCGGAAAAAGAAATGCTGAAATATAAGAAAATTCTGAAAAAATTCATATGAATTCGAAAAAATCGAGGAATTCATTTAAAATGGGAAAATAAAAGATTTTCCGATTTTTTTTTAATTAATTTTTTAAATAATTTGTTAATAACTTATCGTCATTATTATTATGCAAAATGAAAGGTCTTAATATGATTGACACGGCTGATTTTTTCATATTTTTGGTGTATCTTCAAGTTCTGAAATTTTCATCGAACCAAACTTTTCGTTGGGAATGTATGTGTTATGCTTAAGCTTGCGAGTAAAAGGACGCAATGCATTTATGATCGGCCGGAAAAATAGACCCCATGTAGGCTTAAAACGACCAGTGAATCGCGATTTGATTTCTTTTTTCAAATGGAGCGCGTCGGAAATCCCTCATGAACGATCAATCACCGGGTGAGTTGAGTGCCAATCTAGAAAAAAAAAAAATCACTCCACGATTAAACTCGCCGACCGTCTCGGTAAAAGCTGATGCGCGCAATCCGGAGATAGCCTGCAGGCGCGCAGAGTGAATTGCCGTTCGTCAGGGGTCTTTCCCTCGCGTCGACGTGGCATCCGCAGTCTCATTTGTACGCTTTCAATTGATACTCAATTATATAGCGCCGATCGATGAGCATACAAAAACTCGATTTAGAGAAAGTGAGATACCACGGTCGGTAATAAAAACAGTAGTTATTTTTTTAAAACCATGCACAGCATTTACGTTCGAACGAAAATTTTCGCGAGAACTCAAGTCTACACGTAGAAAAATAGTTCTGTTTCTCTAACAAAATGTAGATCGTTAATAATTTATTGTTGTGGCAGCAAAAATATTTGTTGCCACAGCAAAATATTTTGTTGTCCCTATGGTAACCAGGTAAATCAGTTATGGTAACAAAATTCTTGTTGTCCCAACAACTTTTTTTTCTCCGTGTAGTAACGTGAAAATTCACGTAAAAATTTGCCTTTAAGGTGAAGAGAAACACGTTCTCTGTCGTTCTCTCTCGCTCCACCGTAAGACCAATGCCGCTATCTCTCTCACACTTCTGGCTCGGTCACGTGACTTTCACTTCACCTTAAGGTGATGTGAAATACCGCCGTCGGTAACAAAAACTGTACTGCATGCCGTTTTAAGGCCGCAGACCGCCGAGGAAAAAGAAAATTGTCTTTCCCTAGGGAATCGGCAGACGCAGGGAAAGACAATTTTCTTTTTCCTCGGCGGTCTGCGGCCTCAAAACGGCATGCAGTACAGTTTTTGTCACCAACTGGGCGCGGGGTAGGTGGGGAGGGTGTCGCACATCACCTTAACCGTAAACGCTCGGCACCGGAGAGAAAAAAAATTATTTACAGATTTCGTTACCGACAGAGTACAAATAAATTCGCTGATTCCTGTGCGAAGGTTAACAAGAGTTAAAAATCGATCTGCGCGAAAGCCTTTTCCTCCGTCGGTTGTGGGAAAAAGCCTCGCTGGATCTTCGCGGGACACGAGTTTCGCGGGTTTCCGGGGGCGAGCCCGGGCAGCGTAAAACGGATGCGACGGGAGTTATCGGGCAACTTTATCTCGCGAAACTCGTTTCCATACACAACCCTCTCCCGTTCTTCGCCCCCCCCCCCCCCCCCCCCGGGCCCGCTGATCGTAGTGGCCTCGTTGCCTCTCCACGGACTCGAAGAAAGGATCTCGAAATCTGCGCCCCCGTAGAGACATTTCAGAGCTTAAGGTGGCGGCAAATGTTAGAGGCTGCGGCGATGTTCCGGGGGGCGAGAAAGGGAGGGCTACGACGGAAGTTCGCGAAAGGGAGCGCAGGAGAGAAAATACAAACAGACGGTCCGGGCCGAACTGCGCTCTGCGTATCTATCTCTCGCTCTTTTTTTATTGGTCCCCCTTCGTCGCAAATTGGAAGTAACAAGATAAATGAAGGCGTTGGGGGGGGGGGGGGGGGGGGGGGGTGCTAATTGCGATTCCCGTGCTGTTTCGCGAGAGCTGCGCGTGGATACCGTTGGATGTTTCCGGTATCGTCCTAGGCGCAATTCCCCACTCGCTGCGACTAGCCCAACGCCATCCCCTCGCCCTCCCTCCTGCACCGCCGAACCCGGGGTTTTTTCTGAAAACATACCCCAGCCTCGAGCATCGTCACCGGGGTGTATCGTTCGTTAACGAATTAATCCAGCGACCCTGGAATTGATGACCTGGTAATTCCGTTCCGACACGATGTTTCCTCGGCGAGCGTTATTTTTTTTTTGTAAAATCTGATTGAAAAACGAGACGGTCGTGCCGGGCGCACCGACGAATCTCCGAGGTACGAGAAGAGCCACTCGTTAGTCTGCTGCGGCGGAGACCGATTTACAGGGTTGTATATAAAATAGACGAGTAAAGCTTCAATTTCAATCAGGGTAATAGAAGTATAAGCATTTGAGCTGTATGAATGCGGCCCTGATTGGGATCCCCGCATAACGCACTAAGTCAACGTATGCTATTATAAAAATGTACGTGTCGACGGCTAAAAATGAAAAGGACTTACACTCTGTATTTTAACATAGACTTGATATCATTGCAATCGTCTAGTTTGATAATACTAATAATAATATCAATCAATCAAAGCTCGCTTGATTGATATTCTTATTGTAAGAATACAGTATAATATAATATCGCACGCCTAGAACAGCAGTCTAATAATTTGTATGGTAAACCCATAAGAGATGTTACACTGTTGTTTTAGCGGTGCGATATATCAACAATAATAGGAATAATATTAATAATAATAATAATAATGATAAGTTTTCTTGGGAAAAAAAATGCTTCTAAAAAAATATTACGGCGTTGCGAGGTAGCCGATATTCTTGATAGTAGGATACAAAGACGAATATCTCTGTGGATGGAAAACGGAACTCCCGAGGTTTTCTCGTTTTAAACGGGCATGCGAACGCGCAAATTGGATTTTCCATTCATCAAGTTAAGATTGCACGAATACGGGGGAGAGGGAGGGGCGGGGGAAATAGTCACCGACGATATACGTCTCTCCCGTCTTCCACCGGGACCCGAAGTAAGTGAGGAGAGGGCGCCCTATTGTGGACCGAATAATGCAACGTCTCGTTTCTTTGCGATGGTCGGGAGTCTCTCTTCGTCTCTGCGCGATTTGCCCGATACGCGCGATCCTCCACCGAAAGCGATTCGTATTCTCGAACGACCGCGACGACGTTGAGACGACGACGTTGGCACAATATCATTCCGTACGTTCAAGTACCGCGCGAATTTTCTCGGCGACGCCTCGAGCTTCCTAAAGTTGCAGTCTCTGTTTGTACAATGCTTTAGGGAATTTCCAGAAACAGCGATTAATAATTTGCACAGCGACGGGGGGTTTTGTATATGCAACGTCTCTTCTAAACAACGCGCTATGTAGGACACACGCCGGAGTGCCGGCCGGTATAGGCGTCCCGAGATCGGTAACGGTGATTAATCGTCGTGACTACCTCGCAACAGTCGTCCCAGTCGTACGTTTTATTACCCATCTCGCGTACAAGAGGTGACGAGAGCAAGCGAGAGAGCTAAATCACTGGCATCTGGCGCGTTCTCACCAGTGCCCTCGTCCTCACTCTCGCGCTGACTCGAAATTCATGATTCAAATTTTATTAATTTTCCATTTAACCCTGCTGACCAATTAAACATTACTGCAGCATGTATATTCGGGGCGACAACAGCCTCGCCACCTCATTGTTATTATTATTATTATTATTATTATTATTATTATTATTATTATTATTATTATTATTATTATTATTATTATTATTATTATTATTATTATTATTATTATTATTATTATTATTATTATTATTATTATTATTATTATTATTATTATTATTATTATTATTATTATTATTATTATTATTATTATTATTATATGAAACAGGATAATCGTAGAAAGATTTATTTCAATGGTATTGTCAGTCACCGACGATGAGCCGAGTCCCGATATGCGTGGCCTACTCTCCGAGGGGAAGAGCAATTTAATCTTCGAACGAGCCGAGAGCAATTCCCGGCGTGCGTCACTTTGAGAAACGGCAATATGCGCTCGGGCGTCTATTCCATCGATGTCAGAGGTTTACGCTGCCGCTGCTGCTGCTGCTGCTGCTGTTCCTAGCTTCTCTTTCCTTCTATCAGCAAAATCGCATTCGTACGAACGAAACGAGCTGTTCGATGCTCCTCTCTCGGTAGAGCGCACAGGCAATAAGCTTGCAACAAACCGACACTCCGCGAAACGATCGACAGCGGTCCCGGACCCCTGTGGAAATGTATACGGTACACTACACGTTAAACAACAATATATTCGCGACTGTACGTTATCTCATCCTCCCCGGCTCGATCCTACTACCCGTACGCTTCATCTCTCGCTCGCCGCACCATATCGGGCACGGATATCTTATCGTGCTCACGATCTTTATCCTCCCCCCCCCCCCCTGCCCAACCCCTCTCTCATTCTTTTCCCGACGACGGGTGCTTTCTCGTTCCCCTTGTATTATCACGAACACACGGCCAGTAAACACATGAACAACGAGTCTCGCGAATAGGGCAATGCTATACGTACGTAGATCCTTTCGCGTTCATTGACGTAAGCGAATGACCGCTGCATTCGTACTTTTTTCACATTTTTTTTTCTCCGTCCGCTTCGTCCATCCACATCCACAGCAGTTTTCGGCACGTACCGACCGCGCATCGCTATAAATGGTCCACCTGCAAATTAGACACACACTTATGGCTGGTCGGCACACAGGACACTGTCGAGGCAACAAGTATTGCAATAAATAAATAAATAAACGAACATCCACGGCGCACCGTGACTCTGCTGTCCAAGAACCTTTAACGGCTTTTCCGTACAAACTCGCGCGTACAGCGCGAGTGATGCTGGACAGGGGGGGAGGGGGGGGGGGGGGGGGGCGAGGATGTCTCCAGTGTGGATCGGCACGCCAACCATCGATTTGTTCTAGAAAGTTCGATGGGTGGCAACGAAAGTCGTCAACACGCCCGACACGAAACGCCTGTACACAACTCTGTTTAAAAAAATCATGAATTTAATGCATCGGTCTGGTCGTTATGATGTAAAAACTAATACGCTAAGGATATTTGGGTCAAAACGCGTTTTTTTTCAAACGCTATGCAACTTTGTAGGCAATGACACGCTGAATCATTTACAATTTTTCTCAGATTTTTTGACCGTGCAGTTTTTTACTAATGCGTGTACAAAGCTACATAAGGTAACGTGTAAACGTTTCGGAAATCGATCGGTCACGACAGAACGTAGCGATTTCTCCGACGATTTCTGTCACATTCGAATAAAAAATGTACCACAGCGGAGAAACCTACCTAACTGCATACCATCAGAAAGATTGTGTCCAAATTTCAAGGAGATACGCGCGGTTTAGTTTCTGAGAGAAATTCAGTAAACGACAAAGACTCTATCTCTGTCTGGCCGCTTGCTTTGTCTCACTTGCACACTGACTAACGCGTTCAGTGGAACCCTTCTCCCGTTCCCCTCCCATGACTTCGGCCGAAGTATCATTAGGTTTAATTTACAATTATGGTGAAAAATGAATCGACTTTTACTGTTAAATTAAAGTAAATGACAGCATTTAAAGTAGTTTGGTAGTCAAATTAAATGAAATCAGGGCTGAAGGACTCAGGTCCTTCACGATGGCCCTTTGCCAAAGTGTATAATAAACATAGGAATAAAACTAATATAAGGAGACACTTGTATAAACATGTTAAGCACTGGCAATAAATCTCTTTTACTACTACTTAAATAAAATCATTAATAGTAAAGTAAGTCGATAGTTTTTAATACACTGTATGTTAATTTTTTCGTCATAATTGTACATGAAATTTAATATACAAGTTTATGCATAAAAACTTCTAATACCAGTACCTCAAATTTGATATGAATTTTTTTCACAGTGAAGTGTCCACGCACGAGTGATAGTACGAAAAACCTAACGTGCATACTGTCGAGCCTCTTGTGTTTCATTCCGTTCGGACGGTCGATCTGTAACGCGTGGCCTTCAATGTTATTAAAACAAACGAAAAAGAAAAACGAACGAAAAAGAAAACACAATGAATAACACGGAGATTCGACGGTTGTTTATCGACGGTGAGTCCCGGGTCTTAAGACGCTCGTATGCGCGTTGTGGATGAGTGACATGTACGCGCGCGTGTATGTGTGTTTTAACGGAAAGATAGAGGCTTCGTGTGCGTGAACCACTCCGAATGAACATCCACACGGACTGCAGCCGAGGGCGAGGAGATCGTAGTACGCGAACGGGCAATAGGTACAGGCAGCGAGTAAGGTACGGCCGCCCACTGCCAGGAGGGAATCGGGCGGTTCGGGAATCCTCGGCTCGGGCCCGATGTCGCACGAAGCCGAACGAAAGTAAAGCGCGCGGCAGACGGTCTTCGCGCGTCGAGCTATCAGGTTGGCTTCCGCGGCTCGAGTCGGTTGTATTACTCTTCGCCTCGACATCGCCCGGCGTTTTTTCCTCACACCCTTTCCGTGTCACGACCCGTAACGCAGTACACACAACAAAATAGTCTTTCGACACACATATAAAAAAAAAAACATCGCAAAGCAGTTCGAAGTTGCAGAAACACATCGTTGCAACTCGTGTTACGAATATATTTGTAACGGTCGTGTGTAAAACGAGCGACAACTTGAGTGCGAGTTCTGTTGAATTTTTTGTTTTTTCAAGTGATATTTTTATTCATCAGTGAATCAGTGCATCTGCGTCGACAAAAAAAAAAAAGATGACGACCGCAACTTCCATCGAACGTTCGACAATGACGACGGTCATCCTCTGGTCCTGCATCGGCCTCATCTTCTCCAACTCCGTACAAGGTGCGTCTCCATTGTTAATTCCAACGGTCATTCATTATTATCATGATTATTATATATTTAAAAAAAAGTCAAACTCCGGAGAGCCAATTCGATTTCCCGAGAGAGCGACGTTTGTATAAAACAATTTACATTTATTTCGCGAAAAACGCTACTCGTAAGTTTCGTCGCCGAGAAAGGAGAGAAGAGACCGGCCACGGGAGTACAAGACGCTCGTCGTGCGGTACAGTACGGTTGAAAAGTTTTATTCTCTTAACAAAAGTTTTTTTTTTTTTGTTCGCGAAACGTAACGAGCGACGGCTAACTACGGGAGTCGAGAGTTTGGCAATTTCGAGTTGCCACGATACGAGCATTCTTGATTCCCTTTCGAGATGCAAACTCCATGCGAGCGGGAGTGAGACGGAGAGCTAGCTTTCTTCTTCTCATTCATGGCGCGGACGTCAGCACAGGTGCGGTGGGGCCACGCTCTGTTTTCATCCATCCTAGCGCGCCTAGAGCACGCCTCTCTTTTTCTTTTTATTTTCGTAACTTTTATTTTTCGCTCGCCGTGTATATACCGAGCGTCCGGAAAGTGCGGAGCTCTCGGCTCGGAACGACGTGTGCTGCGTACTCTGTAACTGTACAGCGTACCGTGCTCGCTAGAACGTGAACACGTTCGACGCGGCACGTACAATACGCGTAACAGCCACGGGCTCTTCTTTCGATTCTCCGTCGATCAAAGCTACTCTCTAGCCCCGGCGGTGCACACGATTCTGTAATCGTAAATAACGAACATTATTCTCTGCCAATCGTTCTCTCTCGACCGGCAGTCACGAAATGAATTTCCTTAAGGTCAATGGGAATTAATATCACGGTGGGTTCGTACGGCTTAGCGTTCCTCGAGGGTCGTTTAATGGGCCACGCATGCCGGAGGAAGGAAACTCGCGGAGAAAATTATCATTATACACACACACATATATATAAATATATATATATATATGTTTTTTTGTGACGGAGTATAGGTACTCTTTCAGCGTCGTATTGCAGCCGCGCCGGGTCGAGGCGTTGGCTGACAGAAAAATTGAGCTTAGGAGTGGAATGTAATGAGGCAGTAAAGCCTTCTCTAGCTATAAAAGTGTTGCGAGCGGTAACGGGGCTGCGGCTGAGAGAGGCGACCCGCTGGTCGATATATATGTAATAAACAAGACCGCCACATGTAGGCAAGGCGCCCTTCCTTCGACCTCTGCCGCGAACGGTTGGAATAATTTTTCTTGGAATAAGATCGTGCGGTATTTTTCTCCGGGGCCAGAGGGAAATGAAAAAATAAAACGAAAATAAAAATACAAGCTGAAATCGCCAATCAACGTGGCAACGATTCGAGGACGCGGCGCGCTAGGAAAACCGGTCTGGTCTTTACGTTCGCGCTTTGTTGAAGTAGTTGAAAAGTATCTTATCGCGGATACGCGAACTCGCAGTGGGAGAGAGAGAGAGTTGCTATCGGGCCACCGGATCGGGATTAAGAAGAGATTGCCAAGTTTCGGGGAGGAGTTGCTAGTCCATACTTATCGGCTGTACGGATAAGAACGAGAAAGTCTATCGACAAGTAGTATAGACGCTTTAAGGTGGGGGGTTAACGTTTTATAGATACGCATAGCGGCGCCGGGGTAAATCTTTGAAATAAAATTTTGTGGAAGAACATTATTCTTTTTTTTTTTTTCTCAATAATTATCGGTGGAAATGTGACGACGTATCCACCGAGCAGTGCTGGAAGAAGAGGTAATTGGAAAAGTTCTGGAACTTGGTTTTCTCGCGCGCTGAGATCGTCGGGACGAAAACAACGAGTCGAGGAAGCCAATCGCTACGATACACAAAGCGCGAACCGGAGAAGAACGGGAAGATACAGAGAGACCGAGTAAATCGCGCTCGTTCGACACCGCTTATGAACAAACAGCCAATGTTTTTTTTTTTTTAGTTTTTGTTTTTTCGTCAATCGTCGCTCACTTTCTCACCCGTTTCTTCGCGTTGAATTATTCATCGGTCATTTCTGTAGAATTGCTTTTACAAAAATCACGTCGTGGTCGGTGGTTATTGTCCCGCGTGCGCTCCCGACAACGGCGGCTCGATGTCACGAGTAAATGGAATCTCCTCCGCCCTTTCTCCTCGCGTGCCATCGAATCGACGCTAATAAACGTTGAACGGAGCGATATTGTGAGGGTCGTGCGCGGAGATGTTCGACGAAGTGACGACGTCCTTAACGCGACATCACGCGCCTCTCATTTTTTTTTCTTCCTCATTCTCATGGTGGTCAGAAAAAAAAACTGGAAATGCTGAAAACGTCGGGGAGTTAAATAAAGTGGTCTGGGATTTTTTTCAACTTCGTCAGGGGAAATGAGTCGCGATGCATAATAAAATGAATGAAGCTGTTCCCGTGTAGACGCGAAATTCGAAGAACAATTTTATTACATTTTTGTCGTAGATACAGTAAAAAATATATGTACGTGGAACAAAAATTTTTCGCCCACAAAGGTCCATTACTATTTTGTTGTTAATTGTATAGAAAATAAAATAACATCAATCCAAGCAACTCACCAAACGATTTTTTGTCAACCAAATAAAAAACGTTGAGCCACTGTGCACGTAACCGCGACAACTGATAGTACGCAAATACAAATCACCTGCGCACACAATCTTCCAACAGCTTCAACAAATGGGCAGTATAGAGGACCCAGAATTACATTATTAACATTAAAACAAGTATAAATCATAATCCAGATATGACAATTGTACAATAAAAAAATCCAGCAACAAGTATAATAAACTAAGGAAAAATCAATAAATAAATCTATCCGAATACGGTGAAAACCCTGGGCCGAAGAAGAATTCCGGTCGATGATCGATTGACGCAATGTCTATGTGAATGTTGTAATTACTACATAGAGAGATATACGCAGTTATTGGACAAAATGCACTTTTACAATTACCACTATTCATAAAATGAACAAGAATTTTTTTGTAATATTAACATGAAAAGATCGTAGAATTTGTGAACTAGAAGCGTTTGTACCTATTGTACTGTGCACCGAGAATTTTCAATCAATATAAACGAAGTATCGATAATTGAATTACGATTTACGTCGAAAAAATGTTTCACTCGGAATTTTTGCGATCAAATAGATTGTGAGAGAATGCTTTTTTAATTACAATACCACTCTGGTACCATCACTTTTTCCAGAAAAATACCCTGAAAAAAATGGTCATTTTTGTAATGGAAATTCAGAGAAAATTCAATTTTTTCCCACTCCTTTAAGTGGGTCACCGTGTTTCGCCGTTTTTCCCTTCGAAAGTTTATCGGTGCGTCGTCGCAACGCTTTTCCGGATGGGTGGGGTAGTCTACGAGATAACAGTTTTCGCCAACTGTATTCCTCGATTTCTTCCAGGGAAGTTGTAGAGCGGAGTTTGAGAAAAAGTTATAATTAAAACGTTACACGACGCACGTTCTCGGCAAGCGGGCGGATGCTCTTCGATCCGCCTGGCGACGAGTCTTCGAGTGTATCTCGTCTAATTTGCTCACTACCACCGACCAGCTGAGAACGGTCCACCGGCCTCTCCTGTATTATCGAAGGAACGTTAAACGACGAATGACTCCGGGACGGTTAATTAATACAATTAAAATACCGGCTGTGTAACGCCGTTAGGCCGAAGGGTCGCGGCTGACTTTTAATGCCCTCGGCAAGAGAGAGTCAATTTCGTTAAAAGTTCGCTCCACGGTTATAAAGACGACGGGCCACGCCGAGGGGTCGGTGTATATACGTCGAGCCAGAAACCCAGGAATACATCCAAGACAGCCAATCTTTCGCAGTTTTATTATTCCGCGGCAATGCCGTGATAAACCGTGGATTAAATTAGTTTTTTTTTTTCATCGAAATAAAAATAAAACCGTACCCGACGGTCCGATAATTGAAAATCCAATCGTTTTACATCACACGCTCAATCATCCAACCGAGTTCCCGTAATATAATAACATCGATTATTAATATTTATATATCAATATCGATATATCAATATCGATATATCAATATCGATATATCAATATCGATATATCAATATCGATATATCAATATCGATATATCAATATCGATATATCAATATCGATATATTAATATCGGTATATTAATATCGATATATTAATGTCGATATATCAATATCGATACATTAATGTCGATATATTAACATCAATTATAACAATTACTAATTTGTACGAAACTCGTTGGGCGTTTTCCCGTCGCCCGTTAACTTTTTGAACTTGATACTCTCCGACATCTTCTTTCCCCTTTTTTTTCCTCGAAGAACTTGTAACAGTTTTTTATTTGTTTTTTTTTTTTGTATTAGATGCTCCGTCCCGACGCGACTCGGAGTCGCGAGGATATTTTTAGCGTTCGGGAATTCCGGGATTCGCGACCCCTCGCACCCGCTCGCGGAGAAGTCTCGGTCGTTGTAGTCATCGGCTAGTATAACGGGCAATTTAATTTGCCCGATACTATCGACAAAGGTGTTTTCCTTTTTTTTCTCCTCCCCCCAGTCGGGTCTTGCGTTTACTCTCTGCAGACTTCTGGTGAAACAATCGAGTCAGGCAATCCCCCATTATCAGCTTTATTTTGCTGCCTCCTCTCCCGTTTCGCCCTCCTTCGTTGTTTTCATTTGGCCTTTTGCCTCCGACTTTCCATCGTGCTGCGAAGACCCCTCCCACCTTTCTTAATCTCAAACCTCCCTTAAGTGGCTAAGCAAATTACTTTTCTTCGGTCTTCAGTCGCCGGGCCTCGACGTGTCCACTAGCAAGCGAAGTTCGCAAATGAGCCAATGCTTTCGATATATACATATATATATCTCTCTCTCGAGCTTGCTCGCTATCTCTCCTTCGATCCTTCGGCGCCTCTTCGAGCGCTAAAACACCAACCGGTAATCGGAGGAGAGGCGACCGGCCTGGACTCACTACGAACCAGATGAGTAATTAGGAGGCGACGCGGACGAGTCTTAATTGACGGTGAATAATTGACTTGCGTTTAATTTAATCGGGGAATCGTCCACGCGCCAAGAAAGCAGCTAGGACGAAAACGGTGGAACCGGAAGTGCCGCGCGGCGGAAGAGAAGCGAGATCGGACGGCGGTTGAGCGGCGTCTCGTTTCGTCCAACGTGACGCCGTTGGTTCTTCTTACCTTCCTTACCGAATGGGGGATAAGTATTCCGACTAGCGCCGTCGTCGTTACTTCGAGATCGCCAGTAGATCTTCGAACGAACGATCTCGAAGACCGAGAGTAAGACTCGAACCAGGGAGTCCCTAATCGCGAATGGATGTCGATCCCGAAAACGCCCAACGCCCAATTCCTAATTACAACTTTTGCGCGACAACGCCGTACGTCCAACCCTAATTACAACTTTTCTGCGAAATCTCCGCTAAGCCCCTCGTCCATTGAAAATTTATCGATACATCAGCGATAATCCCTCCTCGGCACGGTAATGACTCTCGGCAGCTCCGAACATCCTCCTCGCAGTCTCGGATGCCTTAACAGCAATTATACGGTAATCGCCGACATTTACCCCGTCACTATGTCACCAAGCCCTCGACGATTTTTTTTTTCTTTTTTTTGTAATTTCGGAATATTATTTCGCGGCAAGCCAATCGCATGGTGGCCGCGGTCAGGGAAAACCGGAAAAAGTCAGGGAATTTCAAAATTGGTAAGGGAAAAGGTGAATTTTAGACAAACTTTCTATAAATTAATGAGAAGTACAAAAATGGAAGCCTTGACAAAAGAAATTGGGTACATTTTGGAAAATGAAAATCAGCATTGAACATTAATACAATAACTAAGCATTTTCATTTGCATCATTAATTTTTTTAATGGAAGTCGTTAGAAGGTGATCAGGGAACATTTTTAATTGGTCAGTGAAAAGTCAGGGATTTTTTTTCCGAGGGGAAAACGGCCACCATGGATAGTCATTCCAGTCGAACAGAATCCTCGCGCGCTGGATTGAATTCTCTTGCAGCGGACGGATTTTTTTTCTTCTTATTTTTGCAAATAAAAAGAATTTGTATTTTTTTATTGTTTAATTTTTCTTTCTTTAATTTCTTTTTGTTTTCTTAATTTTTTTTTTTTAATTAATGGAGAGTGGCTGGACTGAAATTATGAGGATATTTAGTTGACAGCGAATAACTCGGTGTACACAATAGTATAACGCGCGAAACGTCCCAAGGTCACAGTAAAACGAAGATACGGCGGCTCATCGACACTTTCAGCGCGTAGCATACTCTTTCGAATACCAATGGCTATCCTCGATTCACACTCACCTTGGATCATACTTGTCGTTTATAGTATTACGTAATCGCTCGAAGAATCTCTGCAAAGTGACCGGACGCCGCGTCCTCTAACGTTACAATGTATAATTGAGATAAGAAAGAAGAAATAAGAAAACAAATCTTGAAAAGTCAAGTCTATTGCAATTAAATTGCGGGGGAAAAAATGCGATAAGTGATACATGATGTATAAATTGTCGACGATGCGGATAAGATGTGTCCGTGGTTTCAGAAAATCCGGTTACGATGTAGGAAGGCGAGAAATGTGTGTGTTTTTTTTTCTATACTTAATTACATGAGGAATATGGAACACGTTCGGTCGAGCGTTGCGTTACATCGTCCAAAGATCGATAATCCATAACCGTTATGCGCGTCCCGATGCAGAAAATGATTATTCTAAGCCCGCGCAAAATGGTCTCTTTGTGAGAGTCGGGAGCGCAGCCGGTTCGTTCGATCCGACGATATCGCTACCTCGCGCCATTTTCGTTCCTTCACGAGACAGGAGCGGGGCAAAACGGACCGGTGTCTTTCGCTCAAGATAGAACTTTCGTCTATCGCTCCCGCTCGGAAAAAAATTGGCAACGATAGTCCATTTTGCCTCCGTGAGTCCATTTTACCCCCGTAATTCTTTTTTTTCGATGTCAGTCTATTTTTGCCCCCGTGAGCCCATTTTGTCGAAAACTGTAAAAAAACTCGAAAACTTAAAGTCTCGCCCCAGTGTAACGAAATCCCAATTTACCCCGATGTAATTTCGATCATAATGAAAATATAAAAAAAAAATATATATATATAACAGCACCTCAAAGATCCGAACAAGTGTCGATCGTAAAAAGGTCAGCCGGCTCGTACAGTTGAATAAGAAATAGCACCGAGTATACATAGCCCGTGTACGCAACGGTGTGTCTGCGGCACAGTCGGATACAGTTGGTCGTCAGTCACACGCTTTTCTCCAGCGACGTTGTACAGTCCTTCGCGGTGTACTCAACGACGACGCCGCTCGATGTTATAGTCGCATCAAACCTACGTACTGTAGTACTACGCTGACATGGATAGTATCAACTACGTACGGCGGCCTCGTCGTCGAGCTCTCCGAGCTGTACGGCCCGTTTCCAAGTAAACTTTCTTGCGTAAGAAACGGTGTAGCGGTTGGTAGTGGTTCCACCGAGCCGGCGGAGCCGGCTCGATGGTTGGCGCACTATCGGGCATGTTGGACGTGTTCCTACGGTCGCTATGACGTGGCTGGAACTCGGTGCGCTTACGGGGTTCTCCGTTCCTCACCGGCAGAGCCTTGAAGAGAAAGGAACCAGAATAGAGGCGCTCGTGCCCTCCCCCCTACCGCGCTCTCGGCCAACGGTCAACGACCTCTTCTTTTGTGGTACGACGAAGCAACACGAATTCACCAAAGTTTTCTTCGGCTCGTTTCTTCCGTCCTGTCCCGAACGACGAGTAGTCGATCACGAACGATTCCAACAGCCCGGTGCACCGGTACTCGCTCGATATATTCGTCACACGTTCGTCGGACACCGGATCATCCTGCCAACTGCGCGCTACGATTGGAGCGAGAAATTTTCTCCACTTCTGCGCTCAGACATTGTTCACGAGGAGTCCTCACCTGCCGCTCCTCGAGCAGCTAATTAACTCGCTAACTCGGCGCCGTAGCTAACAGTCCCACATGACGGAGGTTGGTTGTTCTTGAGGAGGAAGAAAAAAAAAAGCAAGAGGGCCTTTTATTAAAATGTCGACGAGGGCGCAGGTGTTTTCGTGCGTTCTACTTTGACCTCTCGGAGTCTAGTTTTTCCGGGGTCGGTAATTGGGACTTTTGGTCGGGAGGTGATCGAGGATCCGAAGGGACGGGACAGGTGGATGGAAGGGTTGGGTTCGAGGGTTCCAGGTAGTCTCGTCAGGTTCCCTGCTCGAGGAACCCCACGGGCTGACGGGCTGCCGGCAATCGGTCGAACGTATCAACTTTTCGAGGCTTCACCCCCTCGATCTTCCCTCGTTTATTTCTCGAGTGGACGAGAGCCGGTGCATACCTACCGATTCCTCGCGGCGGGAGGGGAAAGGAAACGTACCGGAGCGTTGCCGACTCGAGAGAGAAGGAATGGAGCGCCCGCGGTCGTAGACCCCGCCAGGCGGGACGATCGACTCCGAGGAGCGTTCCTCTTCTTCCTCCTTCTTCGCTCGTGTTCGACTCTCGGTGTACACCGCTTCGGGGTTCCCCGAGCCGCTTGTCCCCCCAACGTGCCACGGATGATAAAGAATCGATGAGAATGTTTGACGCCGGACAAAAGGAATATCTTTCGTCGAGACAACGAGGGATCGAGCTGGTTCTCCATCTCCGGCATCAACCGAAATGCCACATCATGGAGCAAGTGGTACCGAGGTGGAGCCTGCTCGGTAAACAACCGCGCGACCACTTTGAGTCCTCGCCCCCGGAGAACGCACACACAAAACCGTGTACCGCAGGAGCGGTGGAAGTTGGCGTAAAGGGCTTTGCCCTGCACTCGAGCAGGTCGAGGAAGCGACCGAGAGTCCTTAGTGGACATTTTTCCATTTCCTCCTCCTCCTCTTCCTTCCGCTTTTCGGTAAACGCCTAGAGCCAACTCATGCCCCGGGTCGGTGTTTGAGTTCGTTACAGTTTTAGCGTGTCTTCTCGCTGGGTTTTCGTCCTAACCCGATCCTCCGGCCCGAACGATAACTTTGTCTCAAAGGGAAGAAAAATGAATACGCCACGTTGCGTACCGTGGCCGAGGACTTTTTTCCGGCGGCGACTCGCGCTACCGATCCGCCAGGTCGAATAAAGTCTATCTTTAGCCCTCGGGAGTGGAACCCTTTAAATTCCCGTGCAGGGGCAAATGATAGATCGCTGCTGGGCGCGTTCGTTAAAGTATAACGACTGGGCGCAAAGAGAGTTGCCCTCCGCGGGTTGGATGAGGAGGCGTGGTAACGCGATACGCTTTCGAGCTAATTTGTGCGGCACGGAATTCTCAGGGTCTGACGAATGTATATAGCATGCAACTGGATCGGGCTATCCTCTTCCTTCCTTCTCTCTTATTGCCGCTCATAGTCGAGCCAGCGTACGAGACAGAAACTTCACCCACGTCCGCCGTATGTACAACAGTTCGACCTAATTACAAGGCTCTCGTGGCGAGCGCACAGGCCTAGCGCACTGCCCGCTGCAGCGGCTGCACCGACGGCTTGCCGCGAAAAGGCGCACGTGACGCACACGACGAGAGCTCTGTGCATACTCCGTGGCGACATATGTAATAATTGCGTGTTCATAGGCTTCGCGTGTACGCTCTTCCATCGACCGATCGATTTAATACTGTGTGCAACGTGCGGTCCGAGGTTGCAGCCGCTAACGGTGACTACCGTTCATCTCTTTCCCTTTCGCTACTCGCGACAAACGATCCCACCTGCGGACAATGCGAATTCTACGCGCGAACCGAAACGGGGAATACCCGCAGGGCTGATTTCCAACGAATCGTCGAAATAAAAGGATCGACTCCAATTTCATAGTTTTAGCTCGTCCACAAATGTTTACACTAGGATTTTATTTTATTTTATTTTTCTAAATTTCATGGGTTTGTTTCAATTGTAAAATAAATTGGGTATAGAAAAAAAAAAAAAAATTAATTAAATCTGTAAAAGATTAATTGGATCGAGGGCACCGGGTAGAACAAATGGGATTGGCGCATCGAGGTCGCGTTGCTCAACACGGTTTTTCCTCTTCTATTTTTTCAGTTACCTGGGATTGATTATTGATTTTTGAGATACAACTTTTATGCACTCTTCGCAATTAGCGGACCTTAAATGATAGAAGAGGCTAAAGTAGCAAAAGCGTATAGAATAATGAAAATGACTTTAAATAATACAAATTGGTGTCTGGTATCGTCCGAATAGGGAATACCGAGCATATTTACATTTATGTCCTTCAATTTTTGATAATAATTATCTACCACTAATTTTTATGTATCTGCCAGACATATAAAATATTAACTATTCCGCGCGCATCGACGTTATTTAAAAAACATTTTTTAATAACAATCACTTACCGATCATTGTGCAGATTAAAACGCTGATATTGCCAGTCGTCATCCGAACTTTGTGCCTCATCAAGATATATTTTTTTACCGAAATTTCACTAAACAGCCGAGGTATGCAGGTTGTTCTTTTAAGCGACCATTCCCCCTCCCCCCCCCCCCCCATATTTTCATGCTCCATGATTCATCGCTGCAGTCAGCGAAAAAGGAAAATGCTTTAGAAAATGTATTATCGGTTAATTTATGCCATGTTGAGCAACCCGTATTTTTTTCTATTATTTTCAGTCAACTCGGATTGATTATCTACCACTAATTTTACATACATACTATAAACATACCACTCGACATATAAAATATCGACAATTCCGGCCGCATCGCCGTTATTTTTCTTCAATGATTAATACCAGTCACCGATAATTTCATTTATTAAAACAATATTTATCAGTCACCATCCCAAACTTTGTGGCTTCCCAATATATGTATATATATATACATATATATATTCTAATCGAAACTTCACCTCGAAACAGCCGAGACACAAAGGTTTCCCTCTCAAGTGGCCGACTCTCACCCTCTCCCTCGTCCCCTCAATATTTTCATGCACAATAATTCATCGCTGCAGTCAACAAAGAAAGAAAATGCTTTGAAAATTTGTATTACCGATTAATTTATACAACGAGTGATTTATGATATTCCCTCTATGGTACGACAGGTGGGGGGGGAAAGCGGTTATCCTCTTTCGTGTCACGTTATACGAAGCCCAAAAGAAACGCGTGTGATATTCTAGCCGCCGGTCACGGTCGAGAGTCGAGTCGTTCGCCGCGGTTGGAACCCTAAGCTCGATGGGCGACGCAGGTAGGAGGCAGAGGCTGAGGGAGACCCCCGGATAGAGATAAAAAGGAGAAAATAATGCTAGATTATCGTGTGCTTTGCAGGTGCCGCGTTGTGGCATTGTGTTCCGTGTACACCCCGCCCTCCTCCGGACTGACTGGTTCTTTTTTTACTTTTTTTTATTCTTTTCGAAACAGGTTGCCGCTACCTTCGGCAGGCTAGTCGGGACTATTTCGTGACCGCCTCTCCTCTCACCCGGGCCCTCTCCGTCTCTCGAATTACGTTACAAGCGGCCCGGCCCGAAGACGCACGGTGCAGCATACCTTTCTATTCTGATCCGTGACCCGAAACACTCCAGATCATCCGCCGAGACGAGTTTTCTCCCAACGAGACTTTTGACAACCGCGCGCATTAGGGATAAGCCCCCCCCCCCCTCCCCCCTGAAAAAAAGAAAAAAAATCTTGCGTCACAATTTTTATTTTTATACGAATTTCCAAACGCTTGTTTATTATCCGTAGAGCACAGCCGTGCGGGTGTTCGCAAGGTCGAACGAGGCGTGAGCGATACATTTAACGTGTCCGTGAAACGATTTGCGCGTGACCCGTTCAACGTCCGTTAAAGCTCTCCGGCTAAAGCTCGTTCGCTCCTAATCGACGGATATCCGTGGAAGCCTTAATTACACGAAAGCCAGAAGGGGGGAGAGAGGTAAAAAAAAAAGAGGAAAAAAACGCGGTCGAAAAAGCGGTTTCGCGGATATCGCGATGGATCTAAAGAGTATACAAGCACGGTCGGGGGAGATGATGGCGAGAGGCACGCTCGGTTCTCCGGCGGCTCTCTTGGGCTCGCCTCTCATTCTCGAGCTGTCTCGCGCACCTAGAGGGGTAAAGGTCGGGCTGGAATCCTGCTCGAGACTACGAACACCGAGACTTTCCACTGCTCCGGGCGGCTGCTGTCTCTCCCCGGGGACGTCTGTCCGGAGTCGTTTGAGAAACTGCGCCTTACGTCCTCCCTTTCTTTTATCCATCTTTCCCGTCTCCGTTACAGATTCATATATGATACAAAAATTCGACGATGCACCTGCATTAGGGGCGAACTTCTGGTAATGGAGCACCTGTTGAGATTAACGAGCCCGAGTTTCGTTCGTAAATACGAAACGATATTTTCTAACTAGTGCAGCTTTACCGAAACTTTACTGGCGAAATACTGCTTTTGTTTTCGACTTTAGAGCCAGCAGGATTGTTTTGAACATTTTTAAAAACATTGTAAGTTTAATCTATCGGACTGGAACTTTTTTTTTTCAAAAACTGGTACATTAAATTTAATATACAATTGTCACGAAGAATTAATGGACTTTTGAGTGAAATTAATATCAATTATTAGAATTGAAGCAATTTTTTTGTAAAATTAAAGTAAATTAAAAGTAAAATATTTTTTAAGTTTTCAATGAACTGTTCGTTAATTTTTCATGAGAATTGTACATGAAATTGAATACACTACTTTATGCATAAAAATAATTTCATACTATTTTTTTTATAGTGTACGAAGGCTTGAAAAAGTAATCTCTCGATTAAACAAATCAATGATTGACATAACATGCATGAGCTCGAGAGCTGGAGTGGACAAAATATTGTACTTAACGGTAAACAGCCGAAAACTGCGTCGGTTATTTTATCAATGAAGTAAATACTATACTGTAAAAATAAATGGTAAATTTAATGTTCTGGAACTTGAAGTTTACTTACATTACTTACATTACTTGAACATTAATTTCTTTGTAAAACAAATATACCAGATATTAACATCACAAATCTTGGGCCTAAAATATACAAAAAATTTAATTGACAATAAAAATTTTACTGTAATATTGCATCGCACATGAGTTCGAAATTTCAGAAACAAATGTGTTTGTGTTCCAGAAACAGTTTATGTAAAAAAGCCTCCGATATCGTTCATTCATTTTTTTTTAGATTGTGCAAACAAATTTTTTTTAGATTCTAACTTAGAACAAACAGGAGTAAAGTAAATAGTAAATTAGTATTAAGTTTTAGACATGTATTTAAAGCCGCCGGAAGGCAATCCTCATCGTATCAGTGGATGACTTCCACAACTTATACAATAAACATATCTATCGAATTCGTGCAGCTTTCGTCGTCCAGATTCCATTCGTACAATGGGAGCGTCACACAGGGCCAGTATTGGCACCGCGGCGGTCAATGTTCACCGAACATCGGCCAGCACCGGTCCTGCGTGTCATTCCTATCAGAGTCAGACCTCGACCACCTGCCCGGGTAAAAAATTTCTAGCGTCAAATCGGGGCTTAATGGGATCCTCTTTAGGGACTTGACAGGGCCCGATGTAACGCTCAAAAATTGTTACCGGGATGTCTGGGACTCTGGCGTCGCTGCATCGAAGATTTTTCATTCTCATCCTGTGTGGAATGATTGACGGATTCGACGATGCGGGGCTTCGGTGCTTCTGGGGGATAAAGTGGTTTTTCGGGACAGGTCGGATAGTCGCCGGCGCCGCGGGTTCTCCGATGCAGGTCGGAAATGGCAATCGATTTTGAGAAGTGGCACGCGAGTCGGTAGTAGCTCGTCGGCTGGCATCGCGGAAATGCTTCTGAAAAATGGGATAAGCATCTACGGCGGTATATTTGCCTTGCAGATTCTACCTCGCTACTCTCACTGTCGCCTTATCAATTTCTATATTTCACTGGTGCCGGTGATCCTCGCGCACCAGGAGCTTTCGGATATTCGGAGCCGTGCCGCTTGCTCAAGGCGGTCCTTGTAACAACGGTACGGTCGATCGAACACCAATAATTCAAAATTGCGGCAATTTTTTTTTCCATTAGTCAAGAAAAAGCTACGATGGCTAAACTTTTAATCTTATAGGGAGGTAAACAAAACAGAAGCAAACTGCCCGGCGAATTCGTGAAACTCCTTTCAGTATACAAAATGAGCTCATCAAGATAAAAAAAAATGAAAAAGTAGACTTCCGACAAATCGCGCATAAATATGCCCGTAGATATGTTATCCGGAACCGCGGTATCTTTTCCTGTATCGATTTTCACTAGTTTTTTAAACGTTAAGTAGGAGCTTTTGATTCAGATCCACCTAAGAGTTTCGTCCTTGAAGACCCGCGCAAGAATGTCTTTAAAACCTTCGTCGATCCCCAAGGCCGACCTTAAAATAATCGACGAATCGCGCCGTACACGCGTGAATCATCGTACGATCCCTGACACGCACTAACGAGAGTAACACCCTCGAAAGAGGAAGTGGCACAGTTCACGAGAGAGCCAAGTCAGCTGTGGACGTCGGTGGAATGTGTGTTAGGTTGCTCCACGTGAGTTTATCGCCACCGAGCGTTTCGATGGTAACGCGCCTCGAACTTGGCCACCAACACGTACCCACCCACCGCACGCCGGATATTTTTTACCGCAAACATCATCGATCTTCGATTACACACGTACAATAATAAAGCCCGCGGCTGAAAAGGCTCCCGTTCGACGTGACCATGCCTCCGATCGATTATCCGCCGATAAGCGTCGTGGGAAGCCTTATCATTCATTGCCGAACGACGATTCGGTCGGATCGGGCGGGCGCATGCGCGAGGGAAACGCGCAACGGAGGGGATTCCCGGGCTAATCTGAACTCGAATCAGGCAGGCGAACCGCCGGCAGCGGTGATTCGCGTGCCCGCCGGTTCCGATGGATGGAAGTCGTTGGTGTACATCATACAACATAGTGTGACGGCAGCCGAACGACGAGGATTACGGTCACGTCAACCTCCCACGCGAGGCGCGCGGTGCGCTAACTGTAACGTTGCAATGCAATACGGCAGCTACGGGAGTGCAGCCTGTATACATCATAGTACGGTGGGTTGCGCGGTTGTGCGAATGAGATTACGCACCTCGGTCTCTTTATTCTTCGCGATCGTCTGGGAGTCCGCGTGGCTCACACGAGCCAGTGAGTATTTTTTTTTTTTTTTTTTTTTATGTATCAATAGCCGCATCTTCCGAAGAGACAATACGTTTTGTGGGAATCGACGTGCTCGACGGGGTACGCGAGCAGCGAGCGAGCGCCTCCCACGGAGCCTGCCTTGAGAAAATCATTAACTCTCGTCCGATCAGATTACGCGTACGTGTTATATACACATGTACGATAAATCTTGGGTGTATTAAAAAGCGCCGAGGAAAAATCGACTTGTCCCTCTCACGCGAGCTCGGATATAATATTTTTCCACGACACATATAAATCGATTATGCCGCTGCGCATAGAGCGTGGCATTGACGAAAGTGGAGTCGCGGGCTCGCATCTCCTCGAATCGTGAAATATGCTCCGAATAATTCAAAACAGATTTTTGCCTCCCCGCGCGTACAGTCGTGTATGTGTGTGTGTATGTATATATACATATGTACGTCGACTGATCGAACTCGCGTATCGTCGGTCTTCCTTCGACTTCCCGAGAATGCTCCAGAGTCGAGAAGCCCTCCCATCCATAGATCCGTGGAGCAACTTCGAGATAGCCCGGAACATCCTATCGCCAGCCACGAAATCGTCCACGATTTTTTTTTTTTTTTTTTTCTCGCACGAGCGTTTCCCCTCGTCTCGTCACTCAGACTCCCCTGATTCGAATTTATCGGTCCTCGAGCGGCACAACTCCGTATCTCGAAAGTTTTTATCAAGTCGTATGCATGACACACGCGCGTTCGCACGTTTATGATTACCCGGGTTTTCTCAAGGTAAGGGTAAAAAAAGGCCGAGAAGAAACGTACTAAGCGAAGAAAGAAAGAACGAAGGAAGAAAGAAAGAAGCAGGGAATCACTCCGTTATTATCCACCGTGCTCATAGCTCGAGCGAACTAGCACGTATTATTTCACGCAGCTTGGCCATTGTTCGTCGCTCGTTCGCACAGGTTATTTACCTAAGTGCAAGGTATAAAAGTTTCCGCGGGCCGTTAGGCTAGTCTTCACGAGCCTTCGAATGCTCGGCCGAAACCTTTTATTTTTTGCGCCTCCCTTACACATATATATATTTTTTTATTCCTCGTTCTTTCTATCTCTCCGCGCTTTTTTCTCATCTCTATCGATTTCCTCCTCTTCCCTGGAAATTTTGGGGCAATGGGGATCACCCAAGGTAGAATTCCAATGTTCGGGTGGAAAATTAACTTTTTTCTGAATTTGCTAAAATAACCGATGGTCCCTATTTTAACGAAGTCGGGAAATAGGTATCATATGCTACATGGGAGGGAGCGGATTTTCACCCCGTGTGATTTTTGCCCCTCGCCTCGCTCGGGCAGCAAACTTCACACCCTGCGAAAATCGCGCACTTCCCTTACCTTGTAGGTCAACATACACTCCTCGTTAAGCCGGACCAGAACGATCACCAATTACCTTGGATATCTGGTTCCTGCTAAAAAAAAAACGCGCAAAACAACAAAAACCTAAACACTTACTCGCCATCGTGGGAATATCAAAGTTATCGAAAGCCCAGCCTCAACATGTTTTTTTTTTTTCGTCCCTGACCGACCCGGTGCAGCGAAGGTGTCTGGGTAGTAACTATTTATGGGAGTATATTCATGTATTCCGTTTGAGCCCAAGTCACCCCCCCTCACCCCTCTCCTCCCATACCAGTGGAATTTCCAAGCTGGAGAGTGCCCGTTACGTTAACGCAATCGCAACAACCTTGAATCGGTGCATAAAGTTATACTCGTGTATCACACCGCCACGGAGGCGAAACCCTCTCGAGCCCCGCTCCGTCGCTTTCCATATTTACGACTCCAGGGCTCCGATATGCACCGAGTACAATTTTTGTTTCGAGAGTCTCGGCCCTCGAGAAGGTATGCTCTCGCACCCTCTTAAGAGATCTCTCAATGACCGCCGTTGCTCCGTTAAAAAAAAAAAAAAAAAGAAGTTTCTCTCCATCCTCGACCTCGCCAACGTCCGTCAAGCTGCTAACTTTTACCTCTCGCTTACATTTTTTTTAAATATTTTTTTATCACATCTAAAAGGAGCTCTCCGCTTCATCTTTCGACCGGCATAGTTCTCAAATCGAATAGCAGTTTCATGTTCCAGTGACGGCGACGGGAACGCCCGTGCGCTGGTACAGCGTCGCTAACAAATTCTCTTCAACCGCTTTTTAACGAGAGCTTTTACAATCGAGCGGCACCGAGAGGGTTTTTTTCCGACCGGAGTCACCCTCTGTATGCACGGACTCTCGTCGGACAGGCGATTTCTCGCTGCTCGTAATTCGCCCGCTCCGCTCTGCTTACAGCTCACAAATTCCGTGCACAGCGGCAATGAGAGAAGGAGCATTAACGAGCCGGTCGCGTCGTTGATCCCTTCGTTCACTTAACGGCGACTTCATCAAAGGTTAAAGAGCAAAGGATCTCTGTGCGCTCCTCGCTATCCGAAGAGCCGGCGAAGCGCGAAAGGCGCAAAGCTCCTCCCTTGTCTCTCCGTGCGAATCCGCGGGACTTTAAAGAGAATCGACGCCGAATGCGAGCCGGAAGTGTCCCGAAGAGACTCGCGGAGAGTGAGTTACGATGAGACTCGTGACACGGTTTTTTTTTTCTTTTTTTTTCTCGGTCTTTCTTTCTTTTTCGTCCTTCTCCTCTCTTCCGATTTCTCGCTGGTCTTTGATACCCGCGCGTTCATCTTAAACGAAATAGATGGGGGGGAAAAAAACGTTCGGGCCTACGGGCCGTTGAAAACTCGACGACGAGAACCGCCGTCGCTCCGCGCACCACCGCCTCCGCTCGGGATACCACTTTCCCACTTTCCTTCGACTTTTAATTGGCTCCTTTCGAGACACAACTTGGGGCAGGGTTTTCGTATCTCGGGCTCTACTTCGCCCCGAAGCTCGTCACATCGGCCCTTCCTGCCTTCGGTTCTCGAGAGCCTTTTTTTCCACTTTTCGTTACAGTTGTTCGTTCCTTTTTTTTTGAGCGCACCCGCCTTAATCACAGACTTACAGAATCATATTGTAATTGAGTGTCGGACGAGAAACGCTTGGCTCCGAGATCGTTCAACGCAATTGGGTCACGCCGAGGCGCGACGACGGCGCTGCCGTTGCTTTGACAAGAGGCTTACACTCGGGCGGACGATTAGTTTCTCTTGAATAATTGCTTTTCTCATTTATTTTCCTCGGCTGACTAGACCGTCGTGCTTGACGCGAGAAACCGGGCCCGGTCTCGCTCCCGCGGAATCGTCATCGCATGATCCATCGAACCGTTGAAAACCTACGTCGAAAAGAGTTTCGACATTGCTGAAAAAGAAGAACACGGAGTAGACGCGATCTGCAGCGATTAACTGAAATTAAAGTAAAAAGCGTTGTAGCATTCACGAACGCAGCGATGAAAGTTTTTCCAGACGCTACGCAATTAGCCTTCGTAAAGTTTTTTTCAATGCTAATTCGCGGAAGAAAATAAAATATATATTTTCTCTCGCATCTGGAGCGGATTTCCGTAGTAAGTATCGTGGTTTTCTTTTAAGCACTGTATTTTTTTTACGCTCCTGCAAACTAAAAATTCGTTAATAATTAAAAAAAACTAATAAACTTTTTCAAAAAATTCGCCGCATGAAAAAAAAAAAATTGGTTTTTTTTTTACATTGACATAGTTGTGTGCGTTGGAACAGCCATTCACCGGGTGGATAAAGAGAGAACGATAGCGTTCCTTTTTGTTCCGATAAATATCTATAAATTCTCGTGCAAAAACTCGATGCCTTTCCAGAGCGAAAACCTCGGTAAGTCGTTTCCATTCCAACCCTGCTCCCTCTGCAATACCCGTTGAACGGAGACAACCCGGACAACCTCTCGCAATTACCCACGGGGATAGCGCATATTACGTACGGAGCTGGTACGGGAAGGAAGAAAATCTCCCTTGTGTGCGCGCGTGTCTACGTGAGAGGTTGTGCTAGCCGGCGTCTTCTCCGGAGGTTGTAATAAAGCCTTCTCTCGCGGCCACGGCTCGTGAATTTCCATCCTGTTCCCCGGCTCGCCATTCTTCTTTAAATCTCTGCGCGCGCCCTTCCACCGGGCCGAGACTATCCTTCTCCACCCTCTCTTCCAGGAGCAATCCATCGTGATCGTAGATCTGCAGCGTAGGCGACCGCGCCGCGCTGTGCGAGACCGGCAGACTTTGCTCGTAATTACCACCGGAGGTCTAGTGCACTCCGGGGAACCCACGATGTTCTATCCTCTCCTCTGTGGGTGCCACCTCTGGTACTTCACGTACACTAGGCGATGACCCCGGCGCCGCCGATCTCGCCGTTGCACTCCTCCCCGTAACCTCCACCCAGCTCCAGTTGACCGGTATCAGCGGCGCAAGCACTTCCAGACCATTCAGCATCGATGCGGAGGAATAACCGGTGACTATGTAGGAATAACCGGTGACCGTGGAGAACATGTGCGGAGGGTTAAGCCCACACCCGTGCCCAAATCCACTGCAACCGTTGATCTACATAGTGGAAACTCTCTCCGAAGTGTCAGTGGCACGAGGAGGTGAGGCGCTGTGGTGCGAATCCCGGCCAATTACCCCCGGGTACTTGTTGGAGAGGATCGGTGAACCTTGGGATTTGCCGACGCCATCCGAGACCCTCGGCCTTGCGACTGAAGCCAACTACGAACCTCCTTCTGCCACTCCACCTTCAACCGAGGCTCGATATATACTTGCGCTCGGTTCCCCCCCGAGTGTTAGGGTCGACTCTTCTGCTTTCCAACGTCCTGCTCGCTCGTGAGAATCCCTGTAACGGCGATCACCGACGTTGAGCGTCTACCGTTGAGGATTTTGATGGATTTCCATTCCGCTTCGTAATACCGGAGGTGCGACGAACGATCGGGAATCATGGTCGGTTCCTCTCCACCGGCTTTAGCGATTACACTGCTGAAACTCCCGTCTAGTCAGGGATTTCTTTGTTACCTCCGCCATGAGCTGGTCCACTCGTCGGGAAAGTGGCTCAGTGAAACTGCGAGGATCGTTGGAGAGCGGAATTCTCGCTGGCCTGTCGGCAGTCCGGGTCTACGCGCTCGGCTTCCGACTCGTCTCTTCCTCAAGTATTTTCCCGGTACACGTCCCGGCGAACTGTTAGCCTCCGTCTGAAGAGGCTACGGCGTGTACGGCGAGGAGAGGCGGAGAGGCAGCGAAGAACACGCGGGACCAGGGCCGAAGGTACTGCTTCCGGCGATCTTGGTCTGGAGCCGAGGTGCGAGTTCGTCGAAGGTGACTACCTTCTGCACCGGTGCAGCTCTGCGCTTCGCAACGACGCCCAGCGTAAATACATGCACGGTCGATCAAATCGGTACAAACGCATCCGAATCTGAGGAAAAATGATTTCCTCGTTATTTCGTCATCGAACTATCGCAACGATTATGGAAGCATTGGATTCGATTGATGGGAGAATCGACGGGAGCTTCGGACACATGCACTGATAAAAAAAGTACAGTTGAATCAACGAAGTTTCTGGCAGGGACGTTCAAGTAAATATTTCGTTGGTCGTTGGTAAATATTTTAATGACACAAAAATATTTTGGTGAAATCACCCAACAAATTGTTGAACTAACAATTTTTTACCTGTACCAACAAATTGTTGAACTAACCAATTTTTTTTACCTGTACCAACAAAATATTTAGTTGAACGTCCCTGCCCAAATCTTAGTTGATTCAACCGTATTTTTTTTTATCAGTGTGGTTAGTTCTTCGAGCGAGAATGCTGCGTTTTGGACCTCGCCTAGCGTAAATACATATACGGACGATGAAATCGGAACAAAAAAATCCGAATCTGAGGAACAATGATTTCCTCGTTATTTAATAATCGGCCTATCGCAACGATTATGGAACCGTTGGATTCAGGTAATAGGAGAACCGACGGGGGTTTCGGGCTCATGGTCAATCGTCGCTCGAGCGACGTAATCGGGAATACATGTGTGCCGTGTATTCGTATGTACAGCGGAGTCTGAGCGCCGTTCCAGGCGTGGCCCGCCAACTCCAGGACCGTGAATTGTGGGCTCTCGCTTATATATAGAGAAGAACACATAGCGGAGGAGGAGGAGGAGGAAAGAGATGCCTGTGTGAGGCTGGGACCTTAACGCCTGCGTTTGTGTCCTCGCAGCGGTATCACGTCCGTGTGAATCGTTGGCGGCGAACGAGGCCCGAGCGATCGAGCGAGACCGGTCGAACAGGTTTCCCTCGATCTCTTCTACCGGCTCTCTTCTCCGGCGAGGCGAAAGCCTCCGGAGAGCAGCGTACTACAGAGCTCCGCGTTCCGTTAAGTCTCCCTCTCAGCACTCACTTATTATCTCGCTGCGTCTTCTTTATTCCTTCTTGACGATAAATCGTAGGCAACGCTAGGGCTTATTATTCCTCCGATGCTTCATTGCTACGAGATATACGCGTATCCGTGACTATCTCCACTCGGCAGCGAGATACGTGGTCCAGAGAGGATTCGGCCGAACGAGCTGGAAGAGCGATGCCCTGCGTCCCTCACGGATTATATCTTTTTGGTTCTCCGAGTCCGAGTTCTCGTCCGTCGAACCTCAAACTCGTCGATATGTTTGCTCCTCCGGTTCGAGGTCCGATGGACGTTATTTAGATGGCAGATAACTCTATCTGTCGCGTTGATCGAACATTTCGAGTGTTCGATGGTGTAGGTCGGAGTAAGATGATTCAATGACTCGGGATCAGGTAAAAAATTTCAGTGAAACTTCGATTTTTATTTACCATCAGCGAGTTTACCTTTTATGATGGTTTTTAGGTATGGAAAATCTTCATTGATTATATCTTTTTTGTTCTCCGAGTCGTGGCTCGTCCGTCGAACTTCGAACTCGTCGATATGTTTGCTCTTCTGGTTCGATGGTTGATGGAAGTTATTTGGGACGGCGGATAACCCTATCTGTCGAGTCGATCGAAGACTTCGAGTGTCGGATATTTAGATACTGTAAAACCGATTATTGTTTACCATTACCGAGTTTACCTTGTAACATGGGCCTTATTTAGGTAGCGAAAAAGCAGGACGGATGAGGACAAAGAAAGATTGAGAAAGAAGAAAAAAGAAAAAAAATGTTGGGAGCAAAACCGATTAGACTAATATTTGCATGCAAAGTAATTGTTTCAGCAGCTCGTTTTCTTCATTATTTGGGTCGGTGGATAACCCTATTTGTTGCGTCGATCGAAGATTGAAGTGTCGGATATTTAGGTGGGGCAAGATGAGTCAATGACTCGTGATCAGGTAAAAAATACCGTAAAACTTCGATGATTGTTCACCATTCTCGACTTCACCTTTTAAGACGGACCTTTTTTAGGCAGGAAAAAAGCAGGAATTATGAGAACGAAAAACCGTGAAGAAATATTGAGAAAGAAGAAAGAAAAAAATTCTTTCGGCAGGGGGGAACCGACGAGATCCCGGTAGACTGATATTTCGATGCAAAGTCATCGTTCGAACAGCTCGTTTCCTTCGTGCCTCCTCGGAGCTGAGTAACACCGATGGCTCCGTCTTTCGTTTTTTCCTCCACCGACTCCCCGCGACTTTCCGCTCGTCCCTTTCGCCTCGTCCCTCCCGCGGCATCTCTCCCTCGCCGTCTCATCTCTCGTCGCCCTCCGCGGCTCCACATCGGCAAAATACACGAAAGTTATTCGCGTTCCTTCTCCGCGAAACTTTGACCCTGCGAAGAACCGCGGATGCCGGTCACTCTCGCGTCTCTTTCCTCGGCCGTCTCGCTCTTCCTCTTTCGCCTCCCGACGGGATATCGGGAACCTTGCCAAGATTTCTGTTTATAAACGCCAAAAACAATGAAGATTTTCTCCCGACGGTAGTAAAGTTTTCCTTCGGCATTTTCCTCTTTCCCCTCGCGTGCCCGGCGTTCCCCGGAAGTTTGGCCGATACCGGGAGGGGGGAAAAGGTCTCTCGCGAAAAGGCTGGACGCCCCGGGTATTATGCCTTGACAATTTGCCGTCGCGGTCTCCGACAAAAAGCTTCACCGCCTTGTCGCCGGGAGAAACCTTTGGTCCACCGAAAGTCAGCCGAGTTACAACGGGTTTTCCCGTCTTCTCTGGCATTGCCGGGTACCTTCTCATCCGCCCTTCCGACAAGTCATCCGACTTTCGGAGCTCAACGAGACGACCGGAATAATAAAAATGGAACGCGCTCGACCACCCTCCAAGAGAAAATACTACTTATATATATATATATATGTCTGAAAATAACAGACCGGTGTAGTTTGTTAGTGGTTATCGTGCTTGCCTCAAGGCCAGAGCACCGGCAGGTCGCGGGTTCGAATCCCGATGCCGTCGCTTAGTCGAAAAATGAAAATATGGGCGAGACAAAGCTCCGTATATATACGAGTCATCTACACGTGCCTGTACGTGTATACGTCACGTATATATGTAGCTGCAGTCCATGTTTACATTCTCGGCTTGGGCATGACGTAGCTCCGGCGCCGTGAAGCCAACTTGGGACCGACCGTATCGGCATATGGTTTTCCGCAGTTTTCCTATGCCCGTGGTAAATATGCCATGGCAAATGCCATACGGTGGGGAAAGACGGATGCGGCCGCACTTTGGGGGGACTGGCTCGCGGCAGAAATGCTTCGGATGACGAAATAATAATGTACGTAATAATGTAATAATGTATAATGTTAAATTATAATGTATGGAAAGCCGGGCCGACCCGCTATAAGACCCTAAAAGTTGGAGTCTTGATAAGTGAGGGGAAAATGTAAAGAAAAAAAATCTGAAAATAACGAAAACTGCACGGTTAAATTTTCGCAAAAAAAAAAAAAAAAAGCAGAAAAATGAAAAACGTTCTGTATTCAAACAAGGTTCACAACGGTCCGACAGTCTATGTCATTACTCGTATCGTATGTGCCGAAAAGTAATCAGAACCCGTTAACGTCCCATTACCAACAGTGTACGAAAAAATTTAGCGCGAAACTCGGCGTAACACGATCCGGAGGAAAAACAGTATAAACGCGGTATACCTTCGCGTTACACGTCTAACGATTCGTATATCCGCGTGCTCGGTGAAAGTTCCCGACGCGCTGCATCAGTCAGCACTTTTCGCAACTCAGAAAGCGCGCGGGGATTCGCAACGACCATAGTCCGACGGAGAGGAACCCGAAGAGCCGAACGGCAGTGCAACGGAGAAGAGGGCACGGTAGTTGTGGAAAATCACACTGTTCGCCTCGATGTCGGTTTCCCCACAGCGCGAATAATCGCCGCTCGGTAACCACGTATGTGGCCTCAGCTGCGTAGTTCAGCACATCGAGAATTACACGTTTCACGCTTATCGGCATTGCATTCACTGCGGCAACGTCCTGCTGCAGTGAGGAGCGTGAAATTTTAATGAAACTCGCGGAACGCAAACATTCCTAGCAGAAAACAAATAAATGCAGAGTGTTACATAAGGACCTCGTCGGGGTTCAATCAGGACCAGCGTAAAGTTTTTAAATCTCTATCGGCACGAGCATTTGTTCAATAAATCGAGAAGCATATAGAGAAGAGTTGGGCAAAATGGGAGAATGGAATAAAATGCAATTTTCCAATAATATTTGGTTCGTGAAACGTGGCAGAAAATCCGGATGTATCGACGGGGCAAAATGGAACATTCAAAAATGGATATTTGCTTTTTGCCCCGCTCTTCCATATGTGTATATCGGTAGGGGAGGCCGGGGGTGGGGGGATGGTGTGAAGGGTTTACAAGTGTGAAAATGATAAAAATTTCATTTGAAATGCAAAAAAGAAAGCTGCCGCTGTTTGGGTGCGGAGAAGAAGTTGTGATACGTGCCTGCGGGAACTCAGCTAAGATCCGCACTCCGTTTGACTCCCGATGCCAAGAACTTGAAATTCCGTGGCTGTCCGTCGGATGCCCGTTGGGCTATCCTACCGAAATTTCTCTCTCCGTCTCCGTTCGCCTGCTCGAGTTCTGCGGGGGCCAGCGAATGCCGTGATCTCGTTTAGAATCCTAGTCGGGCAGCGGGAGCCTAATGGCGAATCGATTTCCGGAATCTTCTCCTGGGGGTGGCCTTCTCTCCTCTCGGTCTCTTACATTACCTTGCTCCTCCGGGTGTTCGCTCGACGACGAAGAAAAGGCAACCTCGGACGAGTAACTCCGCCGGTGGAGAGTAGCTGTTTCTACTGTCCTCCTGTTCTGGACCAGCTTTGGCACACGCCGGATGGGGTGGGTCGGGTCGCAACGAGAATCTCAGGGATTTGGCGTTCGACCCGAGGGTTTGCACGCCGGAGAATCGAACCTGCCCGCTTTTCTTTGCTCTCTCCGTCTCGCGGAGCTCGTCCTCATAATCTCGACAAAGTGAGCGAAGCCGTGCAAGCTCGACTCGTTCCAGCTCCTCTCCGCGTCGTGGACTGAATAACAACCCCCTTTCGGAAAAACGAAACCCGCGACGAACGAGAGGCACCGGAAGTCGGGATGCTGCCCGGCAGAGAGTTGTACACATATCGCGCGATGGCGAGCGAAGAACGTCCCGAAACGGCCCCCTGTTCCCTTCGATCTTTCAAAAGCTGCGGCATCATCTCACTTCGCTGCGCGCACACACACACACACACACATATATATATAGATTGTTCGCATTCGTTATGCAAGGAAGCGCCCTCGCTCCACGCCAATCTGAAAAATTCTCCGCTTAACCCGGCGCGCAGCGGATGGTACTGCCGAGATTGCCAGTTCTGAGATTGACGTACTCGGGTAATCCAACCCATCACACTTTTACACTGTGTAGGAAAGAGCGGGGCAAAATGGCACAGCGGGGCAAAACGGGATAATGAGACAAATCGCAATTTTCCAATAACTTTTGGATGGTGGCGATGGTCCGAGGTGCAAAACGGGGCTGAAAATCCGGATGTATCGTTGGGACAAAATGAGGCATCCAACATTTTTTTGAAAATTGAGTTTTGCCCTCACCGCCCTGTTTTGCCCCACTGTCCCATTTTGCCCCGCTCTCCCCTATCGCGTCTCGATGAAGTTGTTTCGCGAAGCTTGTATTTTACAAACTCACCGGGTAATTTGGTTCGTTTTACCTCTTGATGAGAATGACAGTTTAATTAACGTAGTTTCATATATATACACCGAAAAAAAGGTTTGGTAATATCAAACTAAGCTGCAGCTGCGGGTGGCGACAGAAATATTTGGTCGATTGAAAGAAATATTTAGTTGATTGAACGAATATTTAGTTGTTTGACCAAATATTTAGGTGCTTCAACAAATAGTTACTTGGATTTAACGAACATTTTGTTCAATCGACCAAATATTTCCTTCGCCACCCGCAACCACAGCTTAATTTGATATTACCAAACCTTTTTTTTCGGTGTATATATATTTTTTTTTGAGAGAAAAAAAATTGCTGCGATTTGTAAAAGATAAAAATTATCGTAAATTTTTAATGGTAAATTCATAGAGTATTTTTCCATAAACTGAATATCTATAAATTCATTGTTCTCCTTTTTTTATAACCGTAAGAAGTTCTTAAGTTCTGTAGAGTACACCGGACAGTATCATTTACTTTACGGGTGCACCGCGAATAATGATTTATTTGATATAAAGAAATAAATGTTGCTTTGAATTAAATAAATATTTAATTGGGTGCCATCCGGCAGATGAATGTTTCGTCCGGGTGTGAATCCCACTTTATAGCAAGAGAGCAAGTGCGCAATGCACTGAGGCAAATCTTTTGCGCTTTGCGATACGTACTGTTCCCAAAATCTGCGGTCGTTGTCTACAGAAATACCCTATACACAGGGCACTTTGCAATGGTTGCTAGATTTTCACTTGTTCGTTATATCCGGTCTCGGTGAATAAGTTGCGTCCGGTCAAAGAGGCATCATCTACTCTTCTCCGGAGATAATGATTTATTTAATAAACATAAACATTTAATAACAAGTAAACATTTAATAAAAAATAAACATTTAATAAGAAGTAAATATTTGATAAAAAAATAAATATATAATTGAATGGCGCCCGGCAAATAAGTGTTTTATCCGGGTGTATTATCCGACCTTGGTGCCCGACATAAATGCACGTAATGCAGAACGCAGAGAGCGAGCGAGCGCGTGCGATGCGCCGAGACAAATCTTTTCCTCTTCGCGGTACGTAATATTCGCAAAATCCCCGTTCGTTGTCTACATAGCTATACCCTGTGCACAGGGTACTTTGCAACAGTCGTCGGATTTTCACTTGTTCGTTATATCCGGTCTCGGCAAATAAGTCGCGTCCGGCCAAGGAGGGCATCCTCCATCTTTCTTTCTCCTCTCCGCCGATCGCAACTCAATTTTCCTCCGAGCGGATATATTCCCAGCAGGAAACCAGAGCCACGGATAGCCCGTTCCGAGATTCGATAACGAGAGTAGATATCTCGAGATTTCGATGAGAGATGCTAGACAAGTGAACGAGGTCGAGAGCGGTCCGGAGTATTCCGTGACCGGTGAACGGCGAGACGGGTATGAGAGACCTCGTGCGCCGTCTGCGCTCCCCCGTTCGAATTCCTTTTATCCGGGACGTCATACAGCCGCGGCTCCTATGCGAACGGAGCGGTAGTCGCTGCTCGCCACGAGAAAGTGTCTCCCTTCAACCGGCGACTTGTTTTCCTCGCTACCGGCGTAATCTGTAGCTGGTAATTTAGCTCCCGCAGCCGCAGAGATTACTGCGGAAAACTGTACTGTACTATGCGGACTATATATTTTACGGCACGCCACGCCACTTCTTTTCACAGTGGTACACGCTGAAAAAGAGGGAACATAAAAAAAAAAATTTTAATAAAAATTGTTATAGATGTGTTGCAGTCATAATGCGGTTAACGACGGATGATTACGACCAGTGGCCATCGGTCTGGCGTCAGTTGATTATAAAATGTCTCGCGCATCGAGTGGTCTAGCTAACGCTGCTAGTAAAGATTTTTTTATTTTTTGATTTTACAAAAAAAGGAAAATTCGTAAAAATTGTCTCATTCGAGTAAACATGAAGGTATCGAGCTGAAATTTGACACGGGAATGGATTGACTAATGTTTGGTATTTAGTTTGACGAAAGTGGATCTAACCGTTTAAATTTATAAGATTATGAAATTTTTGAAATTTTCCGGAAACATTTTTTTGTCCATCTGATACGAGATTCTGAACTAAATATCACGCTAATAGTAAAGTCAGTTAGGGGATTTATAATCAGCGGTGATAAATAGTTTAAAGTAGTCTCAAAACGATGCATCATGAACGTCTCAGTTAACGATTTTCTACAGTAAAATTTTCTCAAAACGATGCATCATGAACGATGCATCAAAAGTAGTCTCAAAACGATGCATCATGAACGTCTCAGTTAACGATTTTCTACAGTAAAATTTTCTGTAACATTTGACCGGTACAATTTGAAACTTGTGGAGATGTAGACATTTTTTTTATGTTACGGAAAAATGGTGCACAGTAATTTGCGCACAGTAATATGAGGAAGCAAAAAATCGTTTGGCGAACTTTCTCACAGAGAAAACTATGCGCAATTAGAAAAAAAATGTATATTTAAAAAAAAAATACTTTGTACGGCTATTTAATGCCGTGATATCAGTCGCACGAGTGATATCTTTTCGAGGCATATCAATGAACGCTCGGGTATTGTGTAACTGTTCCCCCTCCACTCTCCCTCTAACCTCGGCGACGGCTTATGTTGCAACTTGCCTTTTGTGAATGTGCAGCGGGTGCACTCCGTTTGCTCGGGTGCGAGAAAATATCGTTCCGAGTCTGTCGAGCTCTCGTCAAACCGACCGGCCAACTAGCGACGTTTCTCAGGCCCAAAGAATAATATTTAACGAAGAGTAAAATTGCCCATTTCTCCAAATATATAGTAAACTATTACATATGCAAGGAGATCTAATGAATAATTTTGAAACTTGTGGAGTAAACAGATGGAGCGAGTAGCTTGCGGGTAATCCCTTTGCATCTCAATGTTTTACCCTCGCGGCCATTCACGGCGGAAGATACGTTAAGTGCCCGTATCTCGTTCCTCGGTCGTTTACCCTGCTCTACCTGCATGCGTAATGCCTGCCTTTTTGTGGCGCGGAGTAGTTCCCAGATGTGCGTTTTGCCTCAATTCAACGGGTGTAAAATTAAAATAATCTTTGGACACCTGTTATTATTTTTTGTTAATTTTTTTTATTCAATTAATTTTTTGTTTTTAATATCGAATTTTAATCTATCGTGCGGTGAAGTCCGATGCGCTCGGTATGGTAAATTCGCGACGTCGGACGAGGAGAAAAACATATTTTATTTATTCTCCGTTGTCAGGGACTTGAACGTCTATTTATAACGTCACGTGTTTTGTTTTTTTTTTTTTTTGGCCGTGGTGCTGGCAACGTGAACGAGGACGATTAAGGACCCTCGTAAATTCGTCGTCCACGAGAGTGGCGAACAGAGAGAGCGAGAGAGAGAGAGAGAGGGGAGAAAAACGTGGGGTTCGTTGGCGAGTCGGGTTTGCGAGAGACGAGCTCTCGTTGCCGTGCTCCGAACGCGCACGCGAACACAAGTGCCCCTCCCGAAGCTGCTATGCCGTTGCTCTTCGAAACGTCTGTCGGATGATATTCCATGGACGCATCCAAGTGGCGAGAGGAGAGCGTGTCAGTAGACTTTCGAAATATATTTTAAGTGCCGCCCAGAATTACGTGTCACGATACTATTTCAAGTATCGCTAGGCAATTGCTTTTTATTCGTAAATCTTCTTATTCAGCCTATACGATGATTGATAAGAATTTTTTAAAGTAATTATTGAATTCTGAAGTATTTTTATTTTTAGATAATCTCTTTGCAAACTGTTGGCGACATGATTTGTTATTATCTACGTAATAATAAAGTTCAAGTCAATTGCACTCACACAGATACTCACTCAGATACTCACTCAGATACTCACTCAGATACTCATTCAGATACTCATTCAGATAATCACTAAGATACTCACTCAGATACTCACTCAGATACTCACTCAGATACTCATTCAGATAATCACTAAGATACTCACGAAGATTCTTACTAAGATACTCACTCAGATACTTACTCAGATGCTGCAAGCCCTCGAAGCGCGGGAGCCAACATAACCGCTAGTTTGACATATATTTAAAAAAAAATGAGTGCCTGGTATTACCTGCCGAGAGGCGCAATAGGAGCCGGATAAACTTTTTTTTTCAATTAGTCGCGAATCCTCCACGAAACATCCAACGTGCCCGACAAATTAATTCATCGGAGTAACAGCTGCTCCGGTACTTATCTGGACTCGGCGTTCGTCGATCTAATAATGTCACCCGTAATCCCGCCTAGACGTACATGCGTTATCGAAGTTTAGGAGGAAAAACGAAAGGCGACACGGACAAGGCCGAGATCCCGGAGACTCCTCAAGATCGGTTCAAGTAAAACGATCGCCGCAGCAGTTGCAACTTATGCGACGGTCTCTCGGCTCACCGAAAACGACTCGACTCGTAACGCAAGCCTCCTCCGGTGTAAAGCCCGATGGTCATGGCGCAGGCGGCGTCGCGGAGACCAATAACTTCCGGGGCATTGCTTGCCTCCACGCCGGCCTATACCGACCGCCAACTCTCGATCGTTTCACCGAAGCTTTCCTCTCTTTGCTTGATATCCCTGCAATGGCGCGTCCGCGTTGACGTCGTCGTTCGAGAGGGTTTCTCTCGCCTCGTCCCTTACGTAGGATCACCGACGTTTAACGACCCTCGCCGGTGGGAAAGCCTCCCATTTCGGCTGGACTCGGGTTCCCGTTTACCTCGCCGACGTCATTTCCGTCATCGGCTTTCCTCGCCGCTCCGAGATGTCCTCTTCGTCCGAGGCAAATCGCTCCTCTCCTCGTTCTCCTCTCCCTTGGAAACGGTCTACTTATTCCCCGACTTCGCCTCCCCCGATCCGAACGTCTTCTTTTCTCTTTCACCTCCTCTTTATTCAAGCAGTGAAACGAAGATTTACGTCCCGGTTCGGTGCGGGCACACCGGCAAGCAAACACTGATAATGCTCGACCATAAAGAGACAACCAAAGAGACAACTCCCGAGGAAGGGAAGCCGGTCCTGCCGCCGCGGCATATCTGGAGCATGAAACTTGATTATACAGAAACGGGAATGGACGGATGGACCGCAGCAGGCGGCGATGGGAACTTGGCGAGCTAGACCTCTCGAATGTATACTTCCTGGGCAGCCGCGGCTTTACGATTAGAGAGGATAAAGTTACTTTACGATAGCGCCCGATTACTGCATTAAGGCGCCGCTCTTGTATCCGCTCTAGGAACGGTGGAGCGGCTAAACTGGAGCGGAGAAAATATAAGCGGGAGTCACGTTTCGATCGTGTCGAGCCGATTTTAAATCGATTAAACGTCGCGGGACACTTTTTTTTTTTTTTTTTCTTTAGAAATGCGCGATAAACGTTTCTGGCACGGGAATAATCAAAATAGAAGAAAAATAAAGATTGATTTTGTAGTAGTAGTGAATGTGTATTTATGAACAATACATACGATGCGTTGACGATCGGTAGAGTTTTTTTTTTTTTTTTTAACATTTATACATTAATATATTTCTAATAACTAATCTAATTGCATCCACATGTTGTCAACGGGCCATCGACCGAAGTCCTTCAGCCCATTTGATTTCATTTCTTTACTTTTAGTTAAAGAAAACGTAATCACACTTGAAGCAGTCCGTGGGAATATAGTGGAAATATCACTAAAGTTTCTGGGACTAATTTGTCGGACATTAATACAATTTTTCTATTCGAACATGAAGTGTGTAAAAAGCTTAAAAAAAAAAAATGAGGTTTGCGCATCTAAACTTTCGATGAGCCAACCGCGGGCCCGGACGCGATTGGTTCATATAGAACCGAGGGGTTCTACTGTACTCATTGATAATTTGATGAAAGAAATAAATAAACTTGAAAACGCACAAAGTGTGTGTCCGGCATGAAGGAAAAGAGTCGCACCGCGTATTTACTGAAATTACATAGCTCGAGAAGAGGGGTCGAGTGAGGGACGGGGACAGCTGACGGAGAAAGGGTATCCCGCAAGTGAACAATACGGTTTCTCGTTTCGCGGCGTGGAACAAGAGTGCCACGGCGGTGGACCGCGAGAATAAGTGGCGTATGGAACGGTTCAGGAACCAACAGGAGAGTCAGTGCCGGGTGGTACTCCGGACACAAAAGAGCGCGCAACAGGTCAGCAGCAGCACCACCACCACCAGAACCACCAGCAGTGAGAGCCGGGGCCAGCACACCTCGACGACGACGACGACGACGATAACGACATCTGGTGCAGTCACAGTGAGGATCGTGAGAAGTCCGTGGCAAGAAACAATCGTATCGTAACGTCGCTCCCCGTATTGCCCGAGCTGAGGAATGGTCCGGAGCTTTTTCGTCCTCGTCAATCGATCGGTACACCCTCCGTTTTTCATTCCGTCTTTCACCGCCCTAAGAAACCCATTGCATTTTTCTCGGTCTCCACTTTCCTCCGTGTTATAAATCCGCATCTCGGATTTTTCTATATAATCCCTTCTAACCTCTTTTTCGCGGATGTTCGACTTTATTAAATATCGGAAATTCGTTGGAATACCCCCCCCCCCCCCCCCCCCCCCCCCCCCCCCCCCCTCAAACTCCTACTCGCTCGCTCGCGCGCGAGACTTTATCTCTTCCCGGGAATAATAAATATAATAAACGTTACGTAGCCCCGAGGGAAAAGTCTCGGGACGCGAGGGAGAGAAAGAGATTGCATTTGCACAGTCTCGAGTATCCAAGGCCGCACAAGCGCGTTCTCCAGCAGCGCGACCACTTGCTGCTGCTGCTGCATTCCTCTTCGTTCTCCCGGTCCTCACCGTGCCCTCCGCTATACATTAAGACGGCGGGGTCGCGTAACTATTCCGCGAAATAAAAGAAAAAAAAAAAAAAAGAAAATGAAATGAAAAGAAAATATGCCAGCGATAAGACGACGATACTGTTACAGGCTCGGCTAGCATAAACACTCGCGCGGGAAGCTGCAGCACTGTAACGGCCAAAGTCTCGGCGCGTTAGTCATCGAGCCGGGGTTCTCTCGATGGCCGGAGGAAAGAGGCCGTCCTCCTTCCGGGGGCGAAGGAGGCGGCGGAGGGAAGGCGGATGGAGAGAGATCCTCACTGTGGCCCCGTTCCTAAAGTACACGGGAATACGTGAATATAAACTCGGGGAAAACGAGCCACGTACGCGTACGTAAAACTCGCCGGGAGTTATAATGTAACTATGGTACGCAAAGTTTACCGCGCTGCGAGGAGTCTTAACTATAGGTTTGATATCCTATACCAGTATTCTATTGTGCGCGCTGCTATCCAGTGGCGTAGGACGCTAAATCATAAATAAAAATGTACACGTGTTGCAAATACCTTTGGAGTTGGGAACGAGGAGAAATGAGCGACTTCGAGCGAATCCTGACATAACGAGCTTCGGCCATTATCTTTTATCTCCGTCAGCGACGAGTTCGCTGAGATTTGATTGAATTACGGGCGATGTGACGAACAATCGATGTGTTAGCCGGTCGGTAACGAAAAGTGTAATTGATTTTTTTCTTCACGGGTCCCAGGCATTTCCGGTTAAAAGCGAATTCTTAAATGACACAGAGGTCAATTTAGTTTCGCTTAAGAATTTGCTTTTGACGGTCCTAGGTCGGCATTCTGGAAAAAGTTAATCACAGTTTTTGTTACCGACCGAGGTGATACCAAGCAACAAAATTCTCCTCGACATTTTATACGCATTTGTCCAGCCTGCGAAGGCTTTGGAAAACAATTTATCGATGAAAACCACATCAATGATTGACATAACATGCATGAGCTCGAGAGCAGAGGTAAACAAGGTATTTTACTTCCTGGTGAACAGTCTAAAAGTGCGTGCATTTAGTTTATTACTGAACTAAAATACTATCTTAGAACAAACAAGAGTAAAGTTGATAGGAAATTAGCATTAAGTTTTAAACACGCATTGAAAGCCGCGGGAAAGCATCTCTCCTTGTATCAGTGCGCAGTAAAAAATAATTTCGTTAAATCGGAATACAAACTTTCGTATAAACAATTTTGTTAAATAAGTGACAAACTCGTTTCTTCAGGTTTAAATATGCAAACCTGCCCGTTTATTTTCCGTGTCATTAACACTTTTAGTTTCTACTTTTGTTTGTAAAAATTAAACCGGATGGTACGATCGGAAAATAATTTTAAAAAAAATAAAAAATTGTGGACATTTGTCGACAATACATTGCAAAAACTACAAACGCTTTTTACTGTGTGGATGACTTCCACAACGTATACAATAAACATACCTACCTTACCGACCGAGGTACCTCACGTGCTCTTAAGGATGGAGGGGGAGGGGGGGGGGGGGGGGAAGGGACGAGTCGGTGAGATTTCGAGCTACGCCAATGAGGTTCGTGGGCCGTGGAGCTGTTACACCTGACAACGGCGGGGGGGGGAGCAGCTAGCGTGACGGTACCAAGGTTACGCCTCGGTTCAACGCACCTCAACGTCGACGGATACTTGTGAACACTGTCTGGGGTATAGAGAGACCCCAGAGGTCCCGTGATGGGTATAATAATGCTGGTCGGCAGTAGCGATGTGGTCACCAGCTGGAAAAAATGTGCTTCCACTTCCGGAGAGCGTGTACGCCGAGGGAAAGGGTTAAGAGGCTTTGTTCCCGCTCGATGCTGAGAATAGAGTGGCGTATCGAACGGACGACGCGTTACATCTCATCCCCATTCGCGTTCGCCGGTGAGGTCAACGTTTACATTGAAAACGGTGAAAACCGGGAAATCAGTACGTGACCTCGAACGAACTTTTGAGAACTTTCGTAGGAGACCTTTGACCTCTCAGCGCGCGGTGGATCTTCGCGTACCGCTGGTACCCGCGACCATGCGGTCGAGCGGGCTCATCAGGATTCCTCGCACGTGGCACACTGACGCATTGACCTGCAGGCGAGAAATCAGCGATCAGGGACACTGCATTCGATGGACGGCAGAAATTTATTACCGAATAAGCACACGCTAGATCCGTCCCGGTGCCGGATCAGAACCTGAAAAGGGATGACCAGGTCAGCATCCGCTGGAGCAAAATTTTTAGCAGGTTAAACGGGGGTAAGACGATAGACGAAGGAGAGATCAGCAAAGTTGATTCTTCTCCATGGTACATTAGAGGCAGTTGAGGTAACGGTGTCGCGGCAGGTATCATCCAGGTCTGGAAAGCCCCCTCGAGGCGAACCGTTGCCCGGCGAGTCTCGACAAAGAAGTTATGCGCTACGGTGGTCAGTGCGGCCGAGAGAAAAAGGGACAGGCGTACCAACTCGTGGCAGGCGGTCTCGAGGGAAAGAGAGACGATGTTCATCCTGGTCCGCGGGACTCACCGTTCCCCACTGCTCGAAACGAGAGAGGGACAGGAGAATGCTCGAACGTGTATAGTCAGCGGCGTATAGTCGGGCTCCAGCGAGACGTGTCCTTCCTCTCGTGCGGTTTGCTCCTCTATGCGGCAGGGCCGCGCGGTCACTCTCGTCCGGCTCGACAGTTCCGTAGCGTGCATGGAATGCCTGTGCCCTCCCCCACTCGACGTTGGACACAAAAATTTCGGTCGGTCGGACCGGAAAGTCGTCAGAAAGAGGAGAACTCGAGGGCTCGTCCGACCGGCAAGCTCGTAACACCGTTCGCGAACCTCGCTTGCCTTTGGGGTTTCTTGCCGGCAGCGGGTAAGCTGCGGGCCGCGAAGAGGGCCCTCGCGAGATCCGCTCGGTCCCTCGCTTGGGTTCATGGAAATTTTACCTGATACACGAAAGAGGCCGAGCGGAGAAATAATTAAATAAAATGCCCCTGAAACTGACGGAACGTGAACTACTGCCGGAACGATGTGAGCTATCGATGGCTCACTTTTTCACTCTCCATAAAACGGGTTTTTAATTCTTAAACTCATGGGTATTATGGATTGATGGTAATACGTTCCCCCTCCTGGTTACACTCGCTTCGAGAGCGTGCGCGATGACGAACCGATTAATATTCATATTCGGTGCTACCAGAGTCAACGGTGGAGTGTCCCGGCTGCGTGACTACTACCGGGCAGACTCTGTATGCATAGCTACGCAGGCTTTTTAACTTATTTTTTTTGTTTTTTTTTCTTTTTTTAACTGTTCCATCGCTGTATTTACAAGCGCTCACTACATAATACGTTCCCTCTCGTTGTTCTCTTTAAATATAAAAGTAAAAAGAAAAAAAATTGCCTCTCGACCGTTCGCTCACTCTCCACAGGAGCCGGCGCTACGTTAGGGGCTTTTTTTACCCCCTCGGCGGGACCGCAAAGAGGCACTTTTGCACGAAGGCGCGACTCTGTTTTCACTCGACCTAATCGCCACACGAGGGGACAAAGGTACGTGTGTGGGCGGCCTGGAGAACGCAGTGCCTGCGACAATCCCGCGACGACACAATTTCCATTCGTTACATACGTTATAGGAAAGTGCTTTTGCATTACGGCCCGTGCGCCCGAGCAATTAACTCAGACGTGTGTGTGTTCACCTGTACGCCGCGGTGTGAACGAGCGGGCGGCTGCACTCTTTTCTCGGTTAAGTTCTCTTTCCGCTAATATATTCAGACAAGCACATATGAAGCCTCGGAGGCTTCGGAGCGCATGTGAAACTCGTATGTGTAGCGAGCGAAGCTAGTGGCGTCCCGTGCAGGTGAAGTTTTCAAACACTCTTCATTCGCACACTTCATTCTGCTATTCATCCATTCCAACAAGATCACACACTCCATCCAGCTATTAATCCCTTCCAACAAGATCGCACACTTCAGTCGGATTAATGTTTACTCCGTTTCGGACGCTACCGTGTGTGTCCGAAATTATAGAAAATTCGCATTAATAGACGCAATTTTTTTTGCAATATTTGAATAATTAATTGGATGCACTTTGGAAACCGGAAGCCACGAGCTGAAGATTCGTTCCGGTCTTTCAATACAATTTTCCTTTATCTTGATTATGATATTCCTTTATATTGATTACTTGATTATGTTGTGTTTTGTTAATTGCAATCTTCGGTAGCAATTCTCACATACGTATGATCTGTTATATTGAGCAATCTGTGCATTGCGAAGTATGTCTCTCACATAGTTATTTGGGCGATGGGTACCCATCTATCCTGTGTAATTGGGACCGACCCGTTATTAATAAATAAATGAAATTTAAAAAAATGCATAATTTAAAAAAATCTGTCCAACTGATAATTGCTTGCATCTGGAGATCCACTTAACCGTCCGAGCATTGGTATCTTCGCCTTTTAATGATAACTGGTCAAGCCCCGTACGTGCCGTCGACGAGTTTCAGCCACTCTACCAACGCCTCTCGTTTGCTCCCCTCGAAAAATTAATGAAGCAGCAGGGTCCTCGAGCAACACCCGCGGCTGTATCTAGATCGAGCGTGCTCCCATCGAGGTTGCGCTTAGAATCGTTCGTAACGGCTGTATCACCGCACCGCGGCGATAAGATAAGCGCTCGTGAACCTACTTGCCGGCGAGAGAGCAGGTGCGCAGAGCTGCTTCCATTTGGGCTATCGGGTCACCATTCTATTTTCCTCGGCTGCCACTCAGCCAGCCGTATACTCGTAGTGTGCAACCATTACGGTAATAACAACATGTGCAACTGGAAATATAGTAAAGGTACACGAAGTAGCGAAAGACGTCGTCTAATTACACGAACGTATGAAACTTAATGAGCGGAAGAAGCGCCCAGTGCCGATGGTCGCAGACGCAAGCTGGATTCAAAGTTCGGTTAATGACCCAGATGCGCCACTCTCTGAACGGACCATAGCCTTTCAACGTAATTCACTCCTTTTTTTTTTCGCCGACTCTTTACTGCCATTACCATCAAAGGCCGTACGATTACTTCTAATAGAACTCGGTCAGCACATTATACATACATACATGCATATATACTTATAAACTCATAAACGTTGATACTCCGCCCGGGTGGGAAAAGCTGGGAATTAAAGCGCTCGTGAAGGCATCTCGTCGTCTCCTGGGAAACTCGAGTCTATAAGTGTTTCATAAGGATTACAACCGGATCATGGAGGGAGGGGAGCGGGATCCTCGGAGTGCCGACTTCGCCAAGGGGATGAGTATGAGCCTCTCGAATTACTCGCGTTTCGAGTAAGCCAAAGGTAGTCTCTTCTCCGAAGTACTCGCTACGAGTCTACGATGTGGAGAGTCTCCGCATCGAGTGCCGTACAGTTTCAATCGAGAGTGGAAACTTCCCGTTAAGAAGCAAAAGTTCCTAATGCGATATGGATAATTGCACTTGGAGAGGGGGGGGGGGGGGGGGGGGGGGCGTTGAAACTACTCATCGGCTTGTCGTATTTTCCGCGAGTGTGTTTCTTTCCGTAGTCTTTTGTTCCGTTGTTGGGGAGCGTCAAGTTGTACTACAGGGTTCTCGATAAAAATTGCGCTGGACCGGGGAGGGGGGAGGGTAAGAGAACGAGCTCGAGAGCGCCAGGGGGTTGAATGGGCGTAGATATCGAGAGCCCCCGAGGTGCTCTCCTCGCGAGGCAGGTTTGCCGATGTTATCCGCAAAGTGAGCGAGGGTGAGAGGACGCTGTGTCGAGGCCGAGGCGAAGAGAGCCCGTAGGAAAGATGCTCATCGTCGTTTTCATTAGTTCTTCGTTCATAGTACACCGAGGCAAAGAAGTGGCCGAGCGAGAAACGCCGCGAAGCGGAGAGCGGAGACACCGTGAATATTAATACTCTTTGCCGGGAAGATCTTATCGGTACGTGAAGGCTCGTCTTTACTTCCGTTCTCTGCTCCCCTCACTCCTTTCCCCTCCTCCGTTCCTCCTCCGGTGCACCCGGCGATGGCCTCTTCGCCGGAGCTAGGGAGGCGTCGGTTCTCGCCGCTTAGCCTTGCCGAGCTTTTCTTCGGGCGCCGTTCTCTTCTGGCTTAAAGTATCATCTTCAATGTGTATAACCCACTGTACCGGCTACGGAAACTCGAGGATCGGTGCAGGGGGGGGAAGGAAGTGCACTTGGCGGTTTTCTTACTATACGCTTCTACTCCAGCTGAGAGTGGGTGAGGGGGGGGGGATAGAGCGGCCCATTTAATTTCTCGGTTCAACTGTCTTTAATAGGGGGGCTTGGGTGGTCGCTCTACTGTACTACTTACTGCAACCACTATAAAGCGGCATCTGCTTTCCTCCGGTACCAGTGGCTCGCGCCTCGCGCTCAATGAAACAGTCGTGCGGCCGACATTTTGGGTTCAATGACTCACTCGAACCGTTCCACGAGATCGCATTCCGTGCAACGCCGAGAGTAATCAGCGACGATACGAGGAAACTGACGGTTACATTTATGTTTGCCAAAGATGCAACGATATCGTCGCTGCCATCGGAAGTCAGAGATACGTGATATACTGCGACATGAAATTGTGGATATCTCGATGGTAGTGCGATAACATCGTTGTCGCGCTTTCTCGCAGTAAAGTCTCCAGGCAACAATCGCTTTGATGTCCGTCCGGTAAAAGTACAATTGCACTGGCATTATAGGATCGAAGGCAGTCCGTTCGATTGTACGGAATTTACGAGATTGTCATAAATTGATGATCCGACGATCTCCAGTTCTGTGATAGGTTCGAATAGTTGCTTCTGGTGGATGACGTCGATTACCGGTCGGTCCAGCGATGCTTTTGCCATTTTACTCTTGCAAATGCATGCGATATTGGTCGATCAATGACTGGTACGGGGGCAGGGGGCAAAACGGAACTTCAATTGACAATCTCCAGTTCTGTGATCGGTTGGAATAGTCGCTTCTTGTAGATGACGTCGATTACCGATCGGCTCAACGATGCGTCCGTCATTTAATTCTTGCAATTGTATGCGATATTGGTATATCGATGACTGGTACGGGGGTCAGGGGGCAAAACGGAACTTAAATTGAAGATCACCAGTTCTGTGATGGTTCGAATGATTACCGATAGGCTCAACAATTCTTTCGCCATTTTACTTTTGCAACTGCATACGATATTGTTACATCGACGACTGGAATGAGCGGGCAGTGGGTCAAAACGGAACACCCGGGCAAAATGAAATGTTTCGCTTGTTTCGAAAAGGGATGTCCGTATTTCCCCGGATGTCGGATTTGCTCAACTCTTCCCTATTCAGCCATGCCCAGATCGTGATCTGGAATAGTAATGGCAGAGAACTATGACTGAGAGCTTTTGTGCGCACTGTATTCTGAAACTCGCGTACGATCGACTAATTATTTGCAGCGCTTGCGAGCCAATATTAACTATCCCGCGGGAACGTGCATTTGCGAGGAGCCAGACGGAAGAGGGAAGGGCGACGCTAATTTTATTTTCAGCACCAATGTGCTTACGCTCTGCCACAACGCTGCCGCGGCTTCACTCAGATTCCCATTCCTCCCACACGGCTCGGCTACACGCTTGCAAACGGGTTTATTCTCCCTGCCGGCACGATACAGAGTGCAATGCGGTTCAATTAAAAGGATCGGGCGCGCTTTATATGATCCGGAGAGGGTGTGGATTTGTAAGTGATGCGATCTACTCTCCATTACATGTATCGACGTTTATCATGCGCTACCCACACGGATACGATTACCGTGCCGCTGGTATCGGCGGGAATTGCGGCCGATAATATTGTTATTAGGGACGGTGGGGGAAAAGGGGACGAGTCGATCATTCAAGGCAGTTTTATCGAATTGCACGATATATTTCAACTTTTTTTAAAAACTAAAATCAATCAGCAAACCTCATTCGACGCGTCAGCAGAATGAACTTCCTTGCAATTTTTGTGGAAATTAATGAATTTGGGTTACAAAATATTCACAACTTGCCGTCTGTATCTTAATCACTTTCTAGATACAGTATGGGTCCATATAATGTGAAGAATATGAATATGAATATGGATATATCGATATATCGATACATCCATATATCGATTGTATGATTCAGATATTAAAAAGAAAAGAAAAATGGTAAAGATTACATATGTAACTCTCGGTGGTCTGGCGTTACCGGTGCATATATTATGGCTCGATGTGTATCAGATATCTTCATTACGATCGGTCATCGACCGCCAGCCATCAGCGAGACTGTAGCGCAACGTGCATCACTTCGACTCAAAGAGTTAGCGCAGACACTCGGTAACGAGATCTCCGTGACGACAGAGAATTTAATCCCATGTGTAACACACCGCTGTTCCCAAGTATATTTTATGTCTCCGCTTTTTTATTTCACACTTTATCTCTCTCCACCTCTAGCCTTGTCGGCGATACACCGGCGTGTAAAAAATAGAAAGGTCGTACGGTGTCGATACCGTGACAGCATCACCGGAGCTCCTCTCTTTCAAAGTTTCGACGTTATCGCATTGCCGAGAACCGAGAAATTACAGCGAGAGGCGAGAGAGAAAAATAAATTAATCGCCGACGCTGCCAATTCCGTAGCGTGTACATGAACGAAGATTTCCTCGATCGATACCAGAGACCACACATTATACCGCAACTCGTAACATTTGTAATCGTACTCCTCGACCCCCCCAGACACCAGATCTAATGGACTTTCTATTTTCTCTGTTACAGGTATGTGTCGATGTCACGCACTCATCGGAGGACCATGTTTAATTAAGGCCGTGAGTTGGACGATTCAATGATATTCTAGTCAGTTGCCACATGACTGTGGACAACTTAGAAACCCGGCTACAGGGAATAACACGACTGTCAAGGAGGTTGGAGCGCTTCACACTAGTCAAATGACTGCTACATCTTTTAAGTTGTTTGTACAAACTTTTACGCATCTATTGATTGCAGTGGATGGTTACTTGTATTACAGCAGATTTCCTTCACCTAGAAAAAGATTAATTGCAATGGATTTTCAAAAATATTAACTGGTTTGTGCTAATTTTCGAAAAGATACATATTCGTCAGTTTTTTCAAAGAATAATCCATAATTTTTTTTTATCATTCACTTCCTTAAAAGATGCGAATCCACCATCCAGACATTCGATAGTATTTTCCGTTTAAAAACCACAGCCTTTTGTTTATACATCAATGAAATTCCTTGATAAACAAACATCTGCCATTTTTTATCGGAACATGGTATCGAATATCTAGACGGTGAATTCCGTACAGCACCTTTCAAGGAAGAGAATCAGCCACAATACATCAAAATCGAGCAAAAAATTACGGATTATTCTTTGAGGAAACTGAACGAATATGTACCTTTTCGAAAATTATCGCAAACCAGTTAATACAATTTCAAATCCATTGCATTTAATGTTTTTTTAGGTTAAGGACATATTCTCTAATACAAATAACCATTCACAATAATCAATAGATCCAAACGTTTAACCATCTGATTAAACGTTTGTATAAACGACTTTGAAAATGTCGCACCCATTTGACTAGTTTGAAGCGTTCCGGCGTTCTTAAGTTTGCTGTTACTATAAATAAAAAATCCCAAACTTTTTTTATAGCATTTTCGTGTAACGGAAAGGATTTTTTTTGGCCAAATTAAGGCAGACCTGGATCTAAATAAGAGTAAAAAATGATTATGCAGTTCAGCCACGCAAACGTAACTCCCCCTGTTTTATTTATGTGGCGATCACAATTTTTTTTTTTTTTTATAAACAAAATAATATTTTCTGTCAATTATTATTCACTCGTACCGGTCTCGGATGTTGCTAGACAATCATTGGTACAAATTATAGAAAGTGAATAGCAAAATAGGTGTAATTAACGGGACGAAAGAGAAAAGTGCCGCGAGGTAGCCGGATTTCCCCTGCGGATCAGCGAGGAGCTCGCTGGCTCTCGAGCGTCGAACATCTCGACGTTAACCTCCATTCTCCCGATAACATATAGTCAAACGTGTAACTTCGAAGTGAGTCTAGCGTGGATATAAGAGTCGGAAAAGTCGAGAGGAACGGTGGGCTGAGGGAGGTAGGGAGTACCAGACGACACTCTCCAAAGTCTCGAGACGCGTTCTTTTTAGCCCCCCCAAGTTTAAATGCTTCTCGCCCGGAGATACTCTCTCGTCGGGCGGTACGTATCCTCCTTTGTTTTTCCCGTTCTCGTTTCGGAACATTCACCCACTCTCTACCCTCCTCGCTCCCACGCTTCGCGCGACGTTCTCATACGGATAACCGACGGATTCTACTGCTTCAAAAGAGTCGTAAATCCTTTATAGCAGTATTTCATTGCGACAATGAATCATAGCCAACTTCGTGCTATCGGATAATCCTCATATCTTTGTACTCGGGCGTGTGTCGGTTCCTTCGAGTTCGGATACATACAATTTTATTCTTTTTTTTTTTTTTTTTTTTTAGCTAACCAGAGATATTTCGCGACGAGGCACGGAGCAGATTCTCGATATCAAACGCGGAATATCACTTTCACGTCGGTGCCCGATCGCCACAAGAGGGCCAGTCGCAGCGCCAGCGGTTTGGCCAAGTTCCGTGAGCTTGGCCAAACCGCAAGCCCCTCTGCGGCATAAATGTAATATTGGGGCTTTTAATAACCGCCCCGGTTTATTGACGGGGAATCGGAATTCCCTGATCAACATTGCGAAAGAGACTGCTACGCCGCAACAGTAAACCCAAATCCGACTAGCCAAATTTGCGGAATCTACGGTCGCTTCTCCGCAAGCTATTATGAAATCATTGGGTCAATGTGCATCCACATAATCAGTCGTATTTATTATAACGCTTTTTAAATTTCTATTTTAAATTTCTAAGTAAAATGCTTATTTTGTATACAAATTTCTAACATATTAATTTCAATCGTTTTAGATAAGTAATTTTTTTTAATCTATCTTTTCATTGACACGATGACCCATTTTTGAAATTGTTACGGAAAGTGTTACTTAAAATGCACGTTGACGCAATAATTTTCATAATTGCCTGCAGAACTTTTGAACAAGTGTTACCTCTCTGTAGCCAACAGCATGGCTTTCTGGGAGTGGTCGGTATCGAGGTTCTACCTCTTTACCGTGTAGGCGTTGAGAGATTCTCCGCGCGATTGGACTAATTGGCCATGTCGGCACGGTTTTACAGACGAGTTTTCAGCACGATTATAGTTATCGCTCCGTCCTTAGTTTCACTTTCCACTTCCGATCTAATTTTTTTTACCGAAAACGTGATTTCATTTAATTTCGAATCCTCCCTCAACTCCCCTGTACCGAGCTCCAATTACAACAGGTAACGTCTTCAAAAATGTAAAGCACCGAGGGCGCTCCGCGCCATTCATCTCGGGAACGGTAATGCTGCTTCAGCACGGACGAATTACAGTCTGCCCTGCAACCTACGCCCAGCCTCGATATAAATGAGATAGAACGAGATTGCGTGCCAAGGACGTTTTTGCTTACAACGAAAATTACGACAGCGTGAAATTGTAAGCTACAAGACGCGGGAACAGCAGCTGCAGGTGCAATTGTTCAGTCGGAATAACAGTTCTAGTCAATGACCCGCGAGCGAAGTATCTGGCACGGCGCGGACCGCTCCGATAAGCGACCGAGCACAGCCAAGGGAATCTTTTTGTTAATTGCAAAAACAATACGGAGGCAAAGTCTCGAGAACATTTTCAATCAGTCTCGTTATTCATGTACTCTCGTTAGTGGGCCATTTAAAAAATCGCGTAGCACGCACGCGAACGGACAAATAACTTTTAAAAAAATTGCATACCGCGACGAGTTTACGGATTGTAGAGAGTCACGGTAAAAAGAACAGTCACAAGTGCGACATTTGAGTTAAAGAGTTTCTGGCGCTCTTGCGCAGTTAAGGAGAGCGAAGCGTGACGACAACCGCAAGAGCCGCTAAACAGCCTCGTAGAAAATCCAACGAAACTTTCCTCCATCACGCTACCTAGATTTTATTTTATTTTTTTATGTATTTTGTTTTTTATACTCTTTTTTTTCGGAAACTCGCGCTTCGCTAGCTGGCGCGCAGAGTGGGCCGATCGATGAGAATTTTCCGACTAAATATTCTATAGGATTTCCCGGCGGGTTCGCCTCGTAAATTGCAGGTGATTCCATTAGTCGAAAGCGCGCGGGAACGCGTTATATTCGCGGCAGTGGTCAAGCCTACCCGCCCAGGGATCCGGGTGATTATCTGGAGTGGAGATACGGGAGAGGGAAGAGCATAAAGCGAGCCACGGCTAACCCGTTCCACGACGATATATTCTGTCCGAGCGATATGAGAATGAGAGACGCGAGTGGCCACCGCCGCGTACCTGTTTTCCCCCGTAAATTATATTTACCTTTGTGCGGCTGCCGGGTTTATATTATACATTTTCCCCGAGATGAGTGCTACCCCGATGTACAACACGGTGGGCTCTCCGGGCACATCGAAATTCATCATAATTCCAACCAGCCGAAAATTAGTCTGCCCGCAAACGTTGTGATATCGCGGGTAACTACATCGCTCGAGGCCCGCGCGGATGGCGCAGCATTTGGCGATTGTGATTTATATATCTCGTGCCGTTCTCTTCGTGTATGCGATATGTACAGAGAAAACCTCAACTTCTCAGTCACAGAGTCAAGTTTCGATCAAAAAGTCTTTAACGGATGCAAAGGTTGGAATGTCTATTAGCAAATACCAGCAGCTTACGCTATATAATGTGATTAGTCACTAAGTTACTATTAAGAATCGCAAAAAAAAAGTTTATCGGACCGGTAATACAGAACGCGCTCGGGTAATACCAGCGACCCATTATGTATGTATCTCTCTATAATATATAGTATATTGTGCAACGAGGACCGAAAGTTGGTGATTGCGACGAGTGCGAGGTTTGCTGCCCGAGCGAAGCGAGGGCTGCAATCACACGAGTCGCAATCGCCAATTCGACCCTCGTTGCGCATCATACTTTTTGTAACGAGTGCATGAATCTGCGGCACTTGGAATGGCAGTCGCGCGAGACGAACACTGAAAAGTGAGGTCGTGTCTCCAGGGGCGAAAACGTCGAAAGTAAAATCCCAACGGACGAAAGTGAACGAAATGCGAACTGCGCATGCGCGACTCTGTCATTTCACCACAGGTTCACGACTGCTATGCAATAGGCCACTTTCGGCAAGACTGCCATGTAAAGTGCCGCGATTCATGCAAGTGTCACGAAAAAACGATTTCGCCGTCGCCCCGCTGTGTTCAAGAATCGGGAACAGTGAGAACAAAAATTGGTTGGATTAACCAAAAGCTGTTATTTGTTTGGTACGAATAAAGCATTGTTTTGTTAAACGATTATTTGCTTCAATTTATTCAAAATTTGTCGATTGAAACAAACGTTTTTGTTGTACCAACCAAATACACCTTTGAACGTACGTCAACGCGCATTTGCTTAATCCAACCATTTCTTTTTCTCAGTAAAGGCTGAAACTTTCAAACGAAACTCTGACCGGGGTCAAATTTATCAGGGGGGTTAAATATTCTAAGTCCCCTCGGATGGCCATCCTAAGGCTGGAATATTCTAAGTCCCTTTAGAGAGGGATTTGACAGAGGGCGGACTTGATGTGCCACTCTGATTTCGTTCATCAATCAGCTTACGGAAAATTGTGTGTCCTTTGGGGCCTGATATGGATTATTCTAAGTTCCTATTCTAAGTAAGTTTTGGAGACACTCAAAGGGAGCGCGCAAAGCACGCGGTGCACCAGAAGCCCTAGTATACATATAAATATACATCTTTAAAAAAAGTAATAGAAAAAATCATTTGGCCGAAAAAAGTAAATGTGATCTTGACACTACCGGTCAACAACTTAAAACCATCCCAACCGGTATTACCGACTGACCGATATCGGTCCACTTTCCCCCCACCTGTTTCGCGTCAATCGTCACAAGTGCCGTTTCCGAATGCCTCGTACTCGGGATCAAGGGGGTTCGATAATTTCTCGCGTACAAGGGGACGCGGACGAGCGCTGGCTCGAACCGATTTTGTGGATTATCGCGTTATCTTCGGAGCGGCTCGGAGTCACGTCTCATACGTAACGCTGTAGTTACGTTCACTGTTGCAGACGAACGGGCGCGTGATCGTTGAATCGATTTGGTTTCACGCGCGAGGATACCGCGCTCGCAGAGCAACGGCAACGATCGTGGCAGGTACGATCATCGGGGTGCTGGTTGAACGCGGCACGCACCGAGAACGCCGCGCCAGTGTGGCCAGATGCACAGACACGGTTTCGAATGTTTGGTTGAATAGTTGATTAAATCATGCTGTCGTACCACTTGGCTGTGCCGCTGCTGAGCTCTCTCCCGCCCTCGTCGTCCCCTCCCACCGTTATCCGCGCTGCGTACGCGAATCCGCCGCGAGTCGATTGTGTCGATCGCTCGGGGCATCGACAACTCGCTCACGTATTGATTTAAGTAATTGGAATTTAGCCTTCATCGACGCCCGACACTCTGAGCGAACGCGTGCAGCTTGACGCGCGAATTGCATCGCGCTCCGCACCAAGGAGGGACCGTGGCGCAGGAACTGAAAGACGACTCATTACCGTAACAGCCACATACGGAGAGAACGGGGAATCCCCCCAAGTTTTTCGAGGCAATCCTCACGCCCATGCTAAAAGCCCCGAAGCTCATGTCAACGTGCCACGGTTTGTGCGCTTAATCAAGCATAAAGTTCGTTTCTTCCAGGCTAATAAATAACGCCCCATCATAGTTATCTGTCGCGCCAGCAGATTGCTCCTGGCAATCGAATGCTTTCATCAAACGAGACGAACGATCGGGCGCGATCCGCGATCCGCCGCTCCCAGTGCCATCTCGACAATACGATAAAGTAAAATATAGTAATGAGGCGCCAAAGCGTCCCGAGTATTGGTGTATCGGGGGGTTAACACGTGTGCGCGCGAAACGGCACGCATTCAAGACACACGCACTGTACCGTCGGTCCTGGCACGTATATCGCATCACGCTCCATTTCATTCTCACCGCCTCCATTCCTGCGGCAATAACGCGTTCAATGGGCCACGGCGTTAAGTTTAACGTATAGCGAAGGCCACCAAACAGGAAGTGTATCTGGCGTAAAATGCAGTATGTTTCCCCTCGGCTGTTCTCCGTCGACGTTTGCTTTTTCGCTGCGATCTTTGCCGTTTCATTGCCGAAGAACCAATCCACTTCCCTCGACGATTTGGGCGGACATTTTTTTTTTTTCGTACCCGATTACCCAAAATGCCCAGCGAGATCCGTTCGTAGATGCCGAAGGGTATATTGGATGAAGAAATTTGTTGTTTCTCACTCGGGCGCGTCGGCATATGACGTGAAAATTTACCTCCCCCCCCCACCTGCTCGTTCCCCATCGCAGCTATTAAGTATAAGGCTGAGCCACGCACGTTCACCGGCCCCGATATTCCGAGCGGGCCCGTCGGCGACGCCATCACCGACAAGCTTATTTATCGACGACACGAACCCGACGCTCTCTGCAACGAAGTGCAGGAATTAATCAACGACGCGCAGCAGCAGTCAGTACTATCCAGCGGCTGGATTCCATCCGCGCGACCTACTGCAACTCCTATATCATATAGCCGAGTAACTAATAGGCTCGTCGGTGTTGGTGCGTTACGCGCATTGAACACGCTCGAACGGCTACACCCTGTCATTCTGCTTTTTCACCGTCGATATTCTTTTTTCTTTTTTTTTCTTTTTTTTTCAATACAAGTTGATGAAATTTTCAGACCGTCGCTCCTCGTTCGGACACTGACAGTGGGGGCATGAAAAATAAAAAAAAATTGCCCCCTGTCGTCGGTGCGGAAAGAATATATTGTTTCGCACTCGTTAAAAATCGGCACGTTATTGGGGCTGGAATGAATGAACGTGTTTTATTGACACTGGGACCGAAGATCCTTCGGACGGGGCGCTAGAGAGCGATCTCGACAATTATCGTCTCGAGTACCATTTTCGATGCGGGTCATATATAATGGAATCGTATATTTGAAATCGTGTTTTGGAACGATATAAAGGGTGAGTGTCGAACGACGTATTATCCCGGAAGACTCGTTACAAAATGGCACGTTATTGGCCCTAGAATGAATGAATGAATGAATGAATGAATGAATGTGTTTTATTAACCCTAGGATCAAAGATCCTCTAGAGAGATCGCTAGAGAGCGTTCTCGACAATTATCATTACAGGCACCATTTTCGGTGTGGGCCATATATAACGGAATCGTATATTTGAAATCGTGTTTCGGAACGATGTAAAAGGTAATAAGCAGCGACCGTCAAAATCGGCACGTTATTGGCGCCAGAATGAATGAATCAGTGTGTTTTATTGACACTAGGATCGAAGATCCTTTAGAGAGGGCGCTAGAGAGCGCTTTCGGCAATTATCATTTCAAGCACCTTTTTCGATGCTGGCGATATACAACGGAATCGTGTATTTGAAATCGTGTTTTAGAACGATATAAAGGATAAGCATCGACCGACATATTATCTCGCAAAATTCGTGCCGAACGCAAGGGAGTGGGGATGTGGTAATTTGATTTTGTGTTGACGATCGAGAAGAGATCGACGGTGGGTAGGAGGTACTCGATCGCCATTCCTGCTGCTGCCCTCTTCACCCCGGGTGCACATATAAATTCGAGCGTACACAGCTCTCTGTCCGATTTCGAGGGTTATTCACTCGAATCCGATTTGTTACCGGCTTTTAATCGCGCTTCGATGTATTGCTACGCTACGCCCCTCGATATACGGATTTCGTTATGATCCGCCAGAGTCGACCGTGATTGCGCTGCCAGTAACCACCAGTTCGTCATTCACGGTAACAAATTACTTCAAAATCCCTTTAGAAATGTCCTATGTGAAAAAAAAGAGTTGTAGCATGAAAAATGCGTGAATCACTGAAGAATTGTGCCAACAAAAAAAATCTCTTTTGAATCCCGAAAAACCATGGTGGAAATGATACAGAGGACCGGCGCTGGCCGACGCTGTGCCAATACTGGACCGGTGCGCCACTCTCGTTCGGGGACTTCGCAACGCTTTTTGAGGGTGCTGTTAACTTAGAATTTTCTTAAACATGGTCTCATATAAAAAAAAAATGCTCCGAAGCATAAAAAATGATAGGCTGCAGCTGCCGTTTCAATGCCAACATAAACTGCATTGGATAAAATACAAGCGATAGTATAGCTTCGCAGACCGTGACCAGTTCTTGGCTGGTGCGCGTACCCTTCGTGCCTCGTTGGGTATATAAATGGCGCATAAGTAACGACGTTGCACATACGGAGAAAGGGCACGGTAGGATGTGTATACCTTCGAGTATCGCGGTATGAATGTTCTTAGCGCCGAAACCGGTGGAACGTTCTGTGCACGAGGGGATCATCGAAGAGAGCGCGTATCCCGTCGCGACGCCTCGTTCGTACGGCACGAAATTTGCATTAATATTGCATCGCGCCTCGGTACATTGGCCTCACGGCTGTACGGTACCCGATGGAGGTCGAGCACGGATATCGCATACAAATTCGCGAAAATTTTCGGTCTGTTGCTCGAGCCCGACCCTCGACGACAAAACAGACGAGTGGTAGCCCGTCGCGGTAAAGTGGAGGTGGTTCTTCATATGCACTCGACTGGCTGTACGCTATCTTCCGGTATTTCTGCATGAGATAATCTTTCGACACCCTCGCTCGGCACGGGCGCGACGGCAGAGATTCTCCTTAACAAAATTCTCGGGTCGCTCGCACCGAGATTCTCGAACTATTCTATCCCTCCCACCACGCCCCCGCATGGTCGTTAAATAAATTCTTTTGAGCGCAGAATGTTCGAAAAGCGAGCGTGACTCATTCCCCGTCGCGGCGCACGCTCGTCCACAAAATTTCTCTTTCCGCGACACTTTTGCTCCCGGAGGATCGTTAAATAAATTCTCCCTTCTTTTACCGCCCTCGCAACCACGACGGTTAGAGAATATATTCCGGGTCCTGTCTCCCGAAGTTCGCGATAGTTCCTCTCGACCGAGATCGCACGATAGAGGTCACCGATGAGAAAACGACTCTCGTCGCATCGGACAAACCGAGATCGATGTTGATCCTGGTCCTCGCATCCGGAGGGACGATCGCCCGTGCGAGCCTCGCATCCCTCCCCGATATCCGACGAAATCACGCGGTGGGTCCCTTTACGAGCGAACGCGAGCGCGTCCCGTGGCCATTCATACGGACAGCGAGGTAGAGCGCTCGGTCCGGCGTTCCGGGCGCCATAAATTATACGAATAATTCGCACGTAGTAAAATTGTACGGTTGCCCAGGCCGCGGTAGCGAAACCCCCGGAAAGTAGGCGGTGGCGATGATATGGCGCAGCGAGGTTTAACGTCGCGTCGATAACCGACGGTAAGCACCGAGAGCGGCATTGTCGTTTGGGAGCGTTAAACCTTAATTTCATTAATATTTCCCGCGGACACGGGCCGAGTTAACGTGTCGAGCGGGGAAGCGGAGAAACCCGTCGGGTGATTATACCGCGAACAAGGTGAGGGATGAGAGGAGGGTTTGAAATAAACGCTTACCCTTATATCATCCCTCGTATACCGTCAAAAACCGGCGAGTGAGGGAAAAGTGCCTCTCTTACCCTCTAGTTACTCGCGTGTTCTTTTTTTTTTCCCTTCTTTTTTCCTTCCACCCTTCGACGACGACGACGACGTACTCGCAACGCCTACCGGCATCGCTTATACGCCACGCGGGCCTGAAACTTTTCCAACGGCAGCTTTTCGCGAAAATTGCTCTCCCCCAACCTTACACATGCATATTTCATACGGAACAGTGTAAGCCGCCCGGCCAGGGACGCATTTCTTCTTTCACCCTCTCTGTTCCATATTCCTTATGGTATGCTATACACGGTATCGTGTACCATAACGCAGTGGTGTACCTCACTCCAGGGCCCTCCCCTCACCGTTCTCCGACGAGGACCCGCAGGAAAGGTGGCCGAACTTGGCTGAACTTTGTCCGCTATTCAGCGGCAACGGCCAGGATGAGGCACCTCTCTTCCTCCATCCTTCTGCTACCGCTGCCGTTGGCCGTCTAACATTCGGACTCTCAGGCGTTTCTCCCTCGGTCGGGATTTCACGACTCCGAGGCCTTGTGCACCGCGAGCGTCGACTGTACCGCATGCCGCGGCATCGCGCGGCTGTGGCTCCGTGCGTTTTAACTTTTGACCCCGGAGCGGGACTTGTCGAGATGAACGGCCCCGCGAGAGCGCGAGACTCGGGTACGCTGAACTCGAGAGAAATCATCCTCGGACTCCCGACTATGCCATATAACCATGCGTTACTGTACGCCGCTGCGAAGACGTACGACGCTATCGTTCACCTACCTCCCGGCAACGAATGCCCATCCGACGGTTTTTCCCTGTGGGTCAAGGAAACTTTTTTTCTTCCGAGGCATTCCGACCTGCAACCATTGTCCAGTGATGTAACAACCGACATTCGAGCAACTGCCAACGATTAGCAAGCTCGTCGCGTTTCAACGTCGGTCATTGGCGTCCCGTTACGAGACTCCGGCTTCGGGAATTGCCGCACGACTGTAAGACTCCGAGGCCTCGAGCGGTAGCTACAGAGAATGAGGCGGAACACCGGTATCGAGGCATGACCGGCATATCGTCGTCGTCTATGGGACTCGTTCGTTTGTAAGTTTTACGGGCCGCTCATGCCGGTAGCTTCTTTCGTCCGTAGTCATTTCCTTTCACGAATACATTATCGGCAGATTCAAGCCCAGATACACTCAAAAGAATCGTAACAAGACCCGAAGAAAGACACGGGCCTTGATTCAAAGAAACTGCTTGTCAAATTTTATCAAGAGATTGTTCGTCGATTCGGAGAACACTGGATAACGAGAAAACACTCAAAGTCACGTGATCGCCATGAAACGCATAACTCCCTTCTTGTGCCCTTTGGGCAGTCAGAAGTTAAGGAAAATCACTTACCGCAAGAGGACATCAGAGGATGCTCTTGCGTCCTTTTGAATCAAATGATTTTGTTCAACACAAGGAGATCCGTTAGCGTTCTCATGGGTCAAATGGATTTTCGTGATAGTCGATCGATACCGTAGAAAATCGAGGCGCCGCGGTGGTATCCTGGGAGGTATCCCTGTGGTGTGAACGCATCCATCATCCCGGCGGAGTATTACCCCAGCAGGTACCAAAAGGACGGTAACGTCACCGACGACGAAGTCTTCGTCCCTTCGCGATACATCATCGGCTACCGTTTTACCTGCGACGCTCTCAACCTCCTCAATTTACACCGCGCTATCGCTCCCTCCCTTTGACTCGCGCAGCAAAGGTTAACGTACCGTGGGTCCGGTGTACAGGTTTGACTTCACTTTGGCAATGTGATCACGAGCAGTCGAAGGAACCCGAGTTCCTCCTGCGACCTCAGATAGCGTTAACGAGGACCCGGTACACGAAGCTTCTTCGGTCGGGGAGCTGTTATATAATACAACCAACGGTCTCGCTAACCGACCCGAACTACAGCACTTACCGTGACCCGGATTTGCTTATAATGTCGATCATGGTAGATTCCATCGGAGACCATCTCGTCAGAGTTGTCAATCCATCGTCGCCGATACTCAATCACGTTGCGACCGCGCCACTCGATCATTACGCCGTTGTCCTCACAATTTAGTTCTTTCGTCAGCATTAAGAAGACACGACAAGTCCCGTCAAAGGTCCAGAAATGGGTCGACCGAACCGGTGTTCATAGCTTCGAAGCGAAACTCTTGGAACGCAATTGGATCTGATTCTAGCGAAGCAAGCGCCAACGAAGTAAGAACCATCGATCGAGGAAACAGTCTCTTTGCTCGTGGACTCACGGTATAAGCGTCGACTCTTTGCCTCCTCCCGAATATCCCCTGGCGCAAGAGCGACCGAGAATTTCGTGGTAAAAAGCCAGCGAGTATAATTAGCGGTGCGTCGAGGATTTCTAGCCTGCCCGCGGTGTTTAGCCGGTCTCCTCGTGAGCGACTATTCAACGCGTTCCTCACCGAGATTTTATCCGGTTAAACTCTCTCTCCCTGTCCCGACGTGTGCTCACCGACGGCTACAACTCTCGGTATACGCGGGATAATTGCACGGGTTTTCTTTGCCCTCCGGTGCGGCTCGGCTCGCGACTACTCTCCGCCTATATAGCTCTCCCTCACTCCGTGCCCTACAGTCCCTGCTATTGCAGAATTTGCGCCCTGCAGTCGCCGCTACCACGGCCGATGCCACCAGCAGCAAGAAGACCCGCGGTCGCTGATTAAATTCATCGCCGCGCACTGGGATGATCGCATGCGCGCCCGCGCTCTCGCTCCGTTCGCGGGCTCCCCTATCGCGTACAATCCGCACCCGACTGTACCTCCGCCTTATCGTCGCACATACGGAGTGAATACACGTGCGGCGCGTCGGTGTGCGAGGCACATTGTGCGACGTACGTATTCGACTGAAACACATGTATTCCCAATTTACCGGGTGAAGCGCGGGTAGAGACATTTTTTTGTTATCAGCGAAAAAGCGCTCGTCGAGCGAACGAAGGAGGTATGGAAGAGACGGAAAGGCCGATGAGGGAGGGGCAGGGGGGGGGGGGGAGAACTAGACGCGGACGAATCACCAGCCGTGGTTTTGCCCGGTTGACGCGGCAACGAGGACGGCGCCCCATGGTCCCGTTTTCGAGGCCGTGACAGTAGCGGCGAACCCCGGACGATGGTACACGCCGATCAACGCTTCATTAAATCGCGGTTAAGCTCCCTCACTTTCTCCCGATTTCGTGTCCCTCGTTATTTTATCTGTTCCACTGTTTCCCGGCTCCGGTCATCCTTATTCCATTAAACGCCTCTCTTCGTAGTCGCCTAGTTCGTACGACGGACACGTATCGAGCATGTGATAATGTAACTTCCCAGTAAAGGGTCCCTTTTATTTTTTGGCAAAATTTTAATTTAGCTCTTTCCGCTCGAGAGATAAAGAGATAAAGCGCAGCGAGCCAGACCAAACGCGGCGTACATTTCTCCGGAATTCGCTGGATAGCAGACACGAGACGAGGGCAAAGCCCCGAGGGAGGCTGGAGTAGGAGATGGAGGTGCATCCTCGGGGCACCGCGAGGCCTTTGCCGCCGTCGTACATTCGCAGATACTCTCGCCCTGCGTCAGACACTGTTTCGTTGCTTGATCCTCAGCTCGGTCGTCTCAGCCACCCTTGGACCACGGGGAGTCGTCCTTGACGCCCCGCGCGACCGCACCATTTCAATAATCCGAGGGAAGGTCTATCGCCGTCTCCCGCAAATTTGATGGCAATACGGAAACTGATTTTCCCATTGTAGCGGAGTCTCGTCGGAGATAGTACGCGCATCAGTATTTGCACTGAAAACGAGCGGAAGTTCCGAGTTTGTTTTGCAAAATCTCGGGAAGCGCAGGTTCGCCGCAGGTACTGTTTTATCGAGGCACCGTGAAACAGAGAGAGTATCCACGGTGCTCCGAAATCGCGACTGACGTGGTTGAAATCACGGCTGGTTGGCTGGAGCAAGAGCGGTACGCGGAGTAGAGGGAGAGCTGTACACGGGTAAACGATGCAGAAGCGTACTGTAGCCGCGAGCTAATACTCCTGACACGAGCTGACTGGCTGCAACTATTTCTACTGCTTCTCTGTGAGCCAGCCATGAGCATACATACCTACGTACGGCTGTCAGCGGCTATATCCAGTTACGAGTAGGAGCGGACGAACGGCGAGCGAAGAGGAGAGACCGCGAGTAAAACGGGAGATAAACGCGAGAGGAAGCGAGTACCGGAAGAAGGGACAGCGGCGTGCTGCTGCTGCTGACGAGCCTGTCGTTGTGTTTATAGTTTCAGATATATAATACACGAATGGAGAGAACCTCGCGGAGCGATGTGTTGCCGAGACGGCGAGACGCTAGATGAGCTTGATGGATGTCCGCGTAGATACTGATAGTGCGAGACGATTGTTCGTAATGCGTACTGTCAGCCGGTGGTTGACATCTCGTCGTCGTGTCATCGCTGCAGACGTTGTCCCATAGACTGGTAGCGGTTTGGGAACTTTACACGAGGTCCTGATGGCGAACCAATCGGGGCCTGGTCAGGCCCCGATGTAACGCTTAAAAATTCCTAGCAGGTTACATGTGTGTATCGCTGTTGTCGCAATTAGTATTAAAATCCGAAGCTTTTCCCGCTGCTTCATCGTCGAGATAACCACAGGACAACAGAGATCTTCATCGAGTGGTTGGACCAAGTTTCTCGAATGACGCCGAGAAACCGGAGTCGCTTTAGTTTGATACAAAAAAGCGACGGAGCGGAGATCTGAGTACTCTTGTCTTAAGTGTCTGTTGAGGATGAAACTCACCGTGGTTCGGCTATCGACACTCTTATCGCTTATAATACAATCATCCTTCCGCAATGGGACTACGGTCGAGCGAGCGGAAAAGACACCTCCCAGAGTTCTCTGAAAGTCGCGCAGCCGAGACGCAGGCTGGTTAATGGTATGTGTCTGCTTCTCTTCTCCGCCGGAAGATGTAACTCTGGGAAAGCGTTACAGTCAGGCGCGAGTGATTTCTCACAAAAACTCTTCAACGGCTTTCAAACCGCTGAAACTTCGATGGAACATTGCTTGGGCTACATCGGAGTTCTCGGCGGAGAAGCAACTTTCATTGAGAAGTCATGGCACCGGTTAGTAGTTTCCCGTACAATTGGATTAAGATTATTTTTAGATACACTGACCGCACGATGAATATGGTAGAGTCTTAACGAGAGGATGACGCGATGGTCGTAGAATCGACACTACAATACACTACGATATACAATGCGTTGAAGAATGTTGATCCGTGATAGTCGAGCAAGAGAGAGCAATGACGATATTCAGGGACGGGGAAGTGCATTAAGCCACGCATTAACGACGTGATGGATGGCTGTATGTCTACTGTGATACAGCAATGCGATAGTACTTTAGGTGCTGCTGTGCAGGGTTCGCTCGTCATCTCGAACGTGTAATGCAGCGTGAAGCGCATATACGGATGGTAGCCCTGCAGTCACCGCATGCAGTCTCCATGAGCATCGAGTATCTCGCTGCAACCATGCTGGGCGAGTCTGTACTCTCTCGTCTGTCAGGCACTGGGATGACCCGAGTGTAGGCCAAAGAGGATTAGAGCCTCGTAGGATACAAAATAAGAGAGGAGAACTGAGATAACCGAAGTAGGTGCATCTCCGCAAGGTTGCTGACCGGATGAGCTGATAAAGGCAATGGCACCGAGGGAATGTCTATTCGACAAGGCGTATACGACCAAAGTCAGCTCACGTACACACGACTATTTCTCATCCTCGAGCACATCCTGCACTTTTAGTTTCGCTTCGTCCCAATCTCTTCTCCATCCTCAAGCCCGATCGTCGACCACCTTCACTTGCTGTTTGCACTGTTTGCGTCCGGTCTGCTCGAGAACCTCGATATATGACATTCACCTGCAGATAGTTGGCTGTTGTTTCGGTCTTGTATTGGGTCATGATTGTGACGATGAATCTGGATCAGAATTTTTATTCGTACACTGAGAGAAGGGTCTCGGAAAACTACCAAGTCATGTGGTAAATTTCGACCGGGCAACATGGTACACCAACGCCACTACTAGCGGCAAATTTTTTTCCAGAAGGCGACTCGGAAAAATTTCGTGGACAAAAACTGAGAATTTCGTTGATTAAATTTTTTTATGTACGTGTACGTAAAAGATTTTGATTGACATAATATGCCTGTAGAACCTACAAACGTAAAGCAAACTGTCCGGGATCGCTACGCCACCGATTACTATATTTTCTAGTGAGAAGAACTTGTATCACAGCAAAAGTTACGGGATATTCTCGTAATATCTTCTATATAAAAAATTACCCTATTTTCTAGCAAAACGTGTTAAGTTTAATACGAACACTGAAAAAAAAATCATTGATTGAAGAACAGTGACACCTGCGGGCTGCTGTGGACATACGCTGTTATTTTAAATCTATTTTGCTTGACATAACGACGCATGATAATGAAACTATTACATATCTTCTCATACATTTTATAGACATTCGTTCATTTTGATATATAATTGTTAGATTGAAAATAATCATTACACTGACTACATATGTCACTGTTCTTGAATTAATGATAATTTTTTTTCAGTGAATATTTGCGAGGATGTTGCTGCAATTTCCATATACCTGAACTTTCTCTTTTTACCAGATTTTTACGATATTTTCTCTGAGTGCATCGTTGGCGCATATACGTAGACTATGTTTCAATCCCGATATTATTCATTGCGCCTCCGCGAAACGTACCAACGAAGCATCGGATAGAGAACGCCAATCGAGATGAGTGATGAAAAAAGCTGTTCGCTTGGGGGCTAACCGCCCACTCGAGCGAACTAGTGGCGTTCTGCGAAGGAACAAAAAAAAAAAAAAAAGAGATAAACTCGGGTAGGGTAAAAGTGGTGAATATGGTCCACCTCGATTAACACGTAAATCAATGATATAAGGACCGGGCCATGTTTCCCCACTTTTACCCTATACCTATCGGTTATATTCTGTGTAATCTGATATGGTATTCCGGTGCATTTGTTCGCGACAGGTCGTTGAAAATCGGCTAAGTGAGGAAAGTGGCGGGGCAGCGAGGGCGGTATCCACCCGGACACTCAGCGTTATTGGCGAATCGAGAGATGACTCGAAAGAGAAAGCCGTGCTTGATTGCGGACGGGGATGCGGTGAACTGGCGTATCCGCGTATCGCTTCGAGCGCTTTTAGGTTGGGGCCGGAGATCATTCGGGTATCCGAGTTTCAGCGAGGGGTGGCCGCCGCTCCAGCGTGAGTGCGCTAACTACCACGATTCTCCGCTAGCAAAGAGTTTGATTCCACGATAGCTGGAGGCCTCGTGTTCTCTCCGTCCCGATATTGGACAGGGTCTGCTGTAACTCTGTTATTGCCCACTCGTGGGAAAAGTTGAATCCAGTTGTTGGCCGCTGCCTCCGTGTCGTACCATCCGACGGGTTTCGCTACCCAGACTGCCAGTGACTAATACCCCATTTGATATCCGTACTGTTTGTCCTATGCTCGACGGTATTTAGCGGGTGCGCATTGAGCTACGAACACACGAGCGTCGCGAGTACCTGCGCATTGAATAGCGATATCAATATGGGCCAGGCAAACAATGATTTCGTATCAGCGCGACGCTCGCGTGGAACGCTCCGTAGAATCTCTCTCCGGCAAAGCTCGGTATCGGGGAATTAGAGTCCCTATTATTCTTGGGTTCGCGTTCCGCGGTGCATTATTGGAACGTATCGACGAGGCAGGCCTACAGGCCACTCCAGACGTATCGAGTACCTATACAAAGCGCGTCATCGCATGCCCGTCAGTACGTATACGAGCCGCGTACGAAAGTCGAGTCTGAGCCGAGTCTGACAGACCTGAAGAAGCGAACTGACTCTGGCGCAAGAGAATTTATACACATTTTATATACATAATGAGCGGGAATCGCGTATATCCTTTACGTGGCATGTACCAGTTAGCTGCGCACTCACACACCATCCCGTTTCTCGTTTACGGGCAGTCTCCTGTTCCCTTATTCGCCGAAGCTTTATCACTGCCGCGACGTCGGAACCTGCTAATGCGAAAAGTTTAGTCGTTGGCACGTCCCTGCTTTGACGTACTCGAAGCTCGGGTTGGATGTGCTTTTCGACTTGACGCAACGGGCTTATATACGATGTTACTGTGTCGTTAAACGGCGTCTCGATACTCTTTCGTTCGTGATAATGCCGGAGGTGTGCTGCGACGCTGCTTACACGTAACAGCCTGGCACTCCTGCATATGCACGCACAGATTGTCTTGCGAGGGCATTGAGCACCGTTGATGCCCACGAAAATGTTGATACGCAGGCTCGACGATAACCGAGCCGTGTATTCACACGTGCTTCCCCCTTGGCCCGGGTCTGACCGGTAGCTGAGCTATGCCTCGTGTCGCGTACTCGATTTCGACTCATTAGACCACTCGCACGGTACACTTTGCGTAATAACGAAGCCAGACCGCTGTGCCTATCAGACCCGCGCGGCGTAGACTTTGGGTTGGTCATTGATATCGAGGTAACTACACCCGTCCGTACCTACTTGTATCGAACACTCCACGAAGCGGGGTCACAGCTCGAGGTGGATAGACTGTGCAGCAATATGGAGATACGTGCGAAGGGGGAGCAGATGCACATTGACCTGTTCCGTGGCTCAGTGCAAACGGCGAGCAACCCGGCATACGTAGCTCACGATTATAATGAAGTATGCATGAGCCACTCGTATTCCCATTTATGTAAAGTGTATTGGGTCCTACGTTGACCGTACGCTATGGCACACCCACGTATGTAGGCGAACGGAGGAGGGACATACACACAAGTGCACATCGGGCGTCTATCGACTTTACTCTAGCTTCGTATTCGCGGATTCGCTCGCAAAATCGAGCGATAATCGATGCAATTTCCGGGGCATCAATTTATCGAATAAAATCACTAAACGACTACCCACCCCGGAATGGTATTACATATGGTAATCAATGACCGGATCGTGAATAAGTCAATGGAAAAGGTATAATGATGAAACTCAGTGAAACCGCAGGAACGCGGAGTGGATTGGACGTGGTAAATCGGGGTGATCGATCGTGGAGGGTTGTGCACACCCCGGTGGTTCCGTTTCTCGGTGCAATATACTCCTCATCTCGACATTACTGCGGTTCTTCGTCGCGTAAAGGGAGCGAGACCTAGAATTCACAGTACCGCAGAGCATCGCGGCTACACCTACTCGAAGAAGGCTGGCCTGGCTGTCGTCGAAGTAAAGACGGAGAAAAGCCCTCTCCCTCTCTCTCTCCTTCGGGCTCTTGGCGGCCGGGACGGAGATAGTGGAAGGGAGAGAAACAGGAAGCTGGAGCGAGCGGAGAAGCCGAACGGTTGGCGGTTGATTTGCTTGGTTTCGTCCGGACAATGCGGAGACGATGGGCTTTGTCTCGAGGTAACACCGTTCAAAGGCTGCCTTGCTCCTCCTCCTACGTCTCCTCCTCGCTGCTTTCTTCCTTTCACCATTGCTCCCTCTTGTCCTTCCTTCGCGCTAAGGCACATAGTTCCTCTCTCTATATGTTGGATACTGTCACGTTTCTCTTGCCCCGCTTCCAGTCACCTTGCCGCGGTCTATGGTTGCCGAAGAGAAGCGGCACACGAGGGTCGACGCAGTTTCAGCACACGCACACTTGTTCTCACCTTGGCGTTGGTCTCAGGCCCGATACGGGCGAGTCGATAGAGAAATGGGCGAGCTTCTCCAACAGTGAGAACATCTTCCTGTCCGGCTGAGCTTCAACCAAAAGCACCGAGATAACCCGTATATAGACCGATAACACCAGATGGGGTGTACCGGGATCGGTGTGCGCGCGCGAGTTATCCCAAGAAGCACCTGCAACCACCCCCCCCCCCCCCCCAAGTCTCGTCCTGTTTCTAGCTTGAATGTTGCAACCCTCCACGTCCACCGTCTCACCCGGAGCGACCGTTTACTCGATCACACGATTCGATACGGGTAAGCGAGGTGAAATAGACGTCGGGACAATCGCCCCCGTAACGTGCCATCCACCCTTTTCCTTTCTCTACGAGCCTCGAACCTACGAGATCGATTCGAATCGCCCGTGAATTCTTATTGTCTACCATCACCCCTCGTTGAACCCCCTGTGGGTCACACTGATTTATATAAGATTTCATAAGGTTTTTGTTTCTTTTTTTTCTCTTTCGTTAGTCTTCGTGTATCGGATAGGGTGTCTGGATCAAGGTGTTTAGGTTTTCCCGATAAGAGACATCCGCTTACCCGAAAGGACATACATTCTCCATAGTCTATCGACATTTGATTATCGACAATCATGGAGAGTATCATTCGTGGGATCGATTTCGAGAGCTTCGAGCTCCGACCTGAAAATAAGGTCGGCGTTGAATCTGGCCTGGCTCCGAGAGGCTGCAACGCTCTCGGAGTCGGGGGTATCGACCTGATGCCGTTTCTGGCGACTCTTGTTATCGCTCTGAAAGATGCATGCGTTCCAGGGAGATCGAGTCTGCGACTGATGGAGTAGGTACGTCGAGAATGTGAAGTGAATCCAGGCTTGTCACACTCTCTTTCTCACCGCCGAGGGATTCACCGTTTCCATGTCAGTCTCGGTGGCGTGCGGTAACCGTAACACATTTCCGTGCCGATTCCCCGTCGCTGCTTCCGACGCGCACCCCACTGCGGCGAAACGGATGGAAGATGCTCGACGATGGAAAGTGAAGGGGACGACGCATCGCCGGAGAGGCGCCCGCGATGTCCCGACACTCGGAGTACCTCGGTATCGCGTTACCTACCGCGTAATCTTGAGCCTCGCGGGCCCAACCCCGCGTTCGCGAACTCTTCACCGCTCAGCCGAACGACGAAGCACCCCAACACACCCTCGGCTCAAACACATCGGCAGCGGTTCGCTCTTGTTCCACAGCGTCGTCGAGACCGTGGCCCTGCGAGACTCACACTGAGAAAGAAAAAAATTTGTTCAATTAAACTAAAAAACAGCAGACCAACAAAATACACCTTTGAACGTTTGTCACCGCGCATTCGCTTGATCCAACCATTTCTTTTTCTCAGTGCAGTCATCGTGTTCTCCATATATATACATATTATTTTTTTTCTGGAACCTCCTCCTTCTTGGGAAAAAAACGAGATGCCGCTCGAGTGTTGGGCTCGATCGTTAATGCAATCGGCCGGTCAGTCGGGGGTAACTGATTCAATCGCGGAAGACAAGCCGGATGACACCCAGGGCCCATACACTGAGAAAAAGAAATGGTTGAATTAAGCCAATGCGCAGTGACATACGTTCAAAGGTGTATTCTATTGGTACAAGAAAAGTGTTTGTTTCAATCGACAAATTTTCAATAAATTGAAGCAAATAATCGTTTAGCAAAACAACGCTTTACTTGTACCAAACAAATAACAGCTTTGAACGTATGTCACCGCGACTTTCGGTTAATCCAACAAACTTTTTTTCTCAGTGTACACAGTAAAACATAATTTCATGAAATCGGAATACGAAGTTAAGAAAAAATAATTTTGTTCAACTAATTACAAACTCGTTTGTTCAGGTTTGGATATACAAACCTGTCCTTTTATTTTCCACGTCATTGACGATTGGAGGTTGTACTTTCTTGTTTGTAAAACTAGAGCCGGATGGTGCGATCGAAAAATCAACAAATAAAAAGTTGTTGACGTTCGCGGACAAGAAGTTGTAGAAAGTACGAACTTTCTTTTACTGTGTATCTTACTATCTCGGCTGCACGATGAAGTTTCGATTTGCAAAAAAAAAAAAAAAAAGGTTGTAATGCGGAAAAGAATTCGCTACCTTATAGTGTGGCGATTCTTGCGTGAAAAAAGGTCAAATCTATAAATGGGGGTAAAAAACTTTGTTTTACTGCTTCATCAAGGAACTTAGTCTTCGAGAGTCGAATCAATCGTTACCGTGGACGAATTAACGCACGACGAGGATCGCACGAATAGCCCGTACCTACATCAATGGCTCGATCGTCGGGTGAGACGTGAATGGACGAAGATGGTTCGTGAATTCCATCGAGCCGGGGAAAAGGGCGAAGGAAATTCGATAGAAAGTCGCCAGACAAAAGTCGCCTTTAACTGCTTCGTTAAACTTTGCAATGAAACTTTTGTGTCGGCTGATGCTGCTCATTCGTTGCCGTTGATTCCCTGCTCGCCGGTTACCGATGCTGCACCCGGGCTCCCGCGCTCTCGTTGTCACCTCGGTATTTAACGCGATTAGGAGTCTTAGAGGGATCGCGTCGAGAATCTAACTGGCGGATCAACGGTCGTTGCAGTTCGACGCTCGAGTCGTTCTCGGCACGGTCAAACTACGAGCTACGTATAACAGTCGACTGGCACGTATCTTCTTCGAAAAAGCTTCCCCGCACGGAAAAACAATTATCTCTTATCTAATCGCTCTTGCCGCGCGGATCGAGGAGTCCCGATTCCTCGCGAACTCTGTCCGCGAAGTTTTCAATTCACGCTACATGACTCAGGGTCTAATTTTGAGACGTTAGTTTGAACATGAGATCGAACTTAAGATCGAAGTTTAGACCGAACTTCATTGCATGCTTAAGATCTGTCTCAATTTCGAACTGAAGATCGAACCTCAGGTCGAACTTGATTTAGTTTTTAAATTTGATCATATGTCTGAACTTAAGATCGAACTCGAACTACAATCGAATTTGACTTCAGACTTAAGTTCGAACTTAAGATCGAACTTAAGCACGAAATCGAGTTGTAACTTAAGATAGATGTTGAGCACGCAATGAAGTTTGGGCCATACTTCGATCTTAGGAGCAATCTTAAGTTCAATCTATCGTCTTAAAATTTGACTCTCGGAGAGCTTGACTCATGAGAACGTCACTTCCAACAAAAACATTATTGTCATGCGCAAGAGCCTGACGAACTTTTGGGCAGAGGAAAAACACTTGCAAACTCGCTCGATTGACATGTCCGGCGGTAGGGGAGGAGAACGAACCAATCATGGCATTGGGGGAATAAGTTTTGCCATCTATTCGAATCGTCAATCGGAAGCACCACCGGCCTCTGACGTTCAGCGTCAGTTTTTCCATACGATACCTTGGAGCTAACTCTATATCTATACTATCGAACTAATATCTAACATGATAAATGTACAGATGGTGAGTCGGGGGATCTCGTGTCTCCGATGCGGCCAATCACTCCCCCCGCCCCCCGCGCCGCCATTATATCGTTTCACGCTCGAGCGTCCAACCTGAATACGTACGCACGTCATTTATTTCCTCTCCCGATATATATATATTTTTCCCCCCCGCTTCGTTATCGTGCCCCGGACGGCTGACACACTCCGGGCTCGTTGCACAGCGGCTATCGTGTGTGTGTGTGTGTGTATTCGAATCTCCCTCCGTCTGTCAGGGGCTTCGATTCGAATCGCCAATTTCACCCGTACATATTTCCCTCCGGCGATAGATTCTTGTGAGATAATAAATAAATCGATCCTCGCCTCGCGGATACAACATATAACGAAAGCGCATCTCTGACGGTGCGGAATCGACACTCGGCTCTTCGACGCATCCTTAGGCTTTGATTGCTTCCGCGGTACGCGTCGACGTTGCTCTCGCGACTCATCGGATCCGATGAATCACCTCCCATGTTTTTACACACCCGACCCGATACGACCGTGGTACAAAAACGAGCGTGGAGAACGCTCGCAACGCATCGTTATCGGGCCAATTATCTCCCTTCTCATTTTCGCGATACCCCGACGATAAATCCAATAAACCCGCTGACCGACTGTTATTAGGCGGACTATCCGCGGCGATTTATCCGTAAAAACGTTAGAACAATCGATCGACGTTCCCGATCGAGAATCGATTACGACCGGCAACACTTTAGCCCTGGCCTAGTGAGAATTCGCTTCCTTCCAAGTCGCTGGGCACATCGATGAAACGGCGATAGCCGGCGCAACGTCGTACCCCGCATCGCCGAGACGACGGCAACGACTTTTCAACACCGCAGACGCTGCGGAGCAGTCGAGCCGTATTAAATCGAACGGTTTATCGGCCCGATCGGGGGGGCTTTTCATCCTCCCGCTCGCTTCGGATCTCCGGGAAGAGTCGGGGACGCGAGAGGCGCTCGGAGATGGCCGATATTTGGCGCTGGAATTTCATGCGACACGCTCAACCTCCGGCAACGCCGGACGGAGCTCGAATCGGCTCGGGTTCACGACGAACACGAGCTTCGGGCTTCGATGTATTATTCCCTCGTGCCTCCTTTACGCTACACCCTCAAAGCCACGGCGCCTTACGGCGCACCGGCTTCGGAATCTGGAAATGTTCATAATGACGAAATCAAACATCTCGCCATTCCAATTATGAGGGAATTGAACGTGCATCAGAAGCGAGAGACTTTCATTATGGTAGTCCTTGCGAATGGTGTTCACTTCGAATAAGTTTCAGAGATATGAGAGAGAATTCCAAACACTTCTCGATGGTATTAAAATCTGAAAAAATCAAGCATGTTAAAGGGGCTAAGAAGGTTCATTTTGCATAATAATAATTCCAAAATGTTATCAACAAATCGATGAAAAATAGAATTCTTCAACAAATTTCCCGAGAACCTAACTTTTTTTTATAATTATAATGATTCGTTCATTTTTCTGAATACGTATGAATTTTTTCAGATTTTTTAATTCACTTTGAATTTTGTGAGTTTCTACACGTTTTTACCATATAAAAAGAAAAAAAATCAAAGTGTATTTAAAAATCTGAAAAAATTCGTACGTATTCAGAAAAATGAACGAATCATTTTCATTACAAAAAACAGTTAGGTATCCGGGAGATTTGTCGAACAATTATATTCTTCATGAATTTGGTAATAACATTTTGGAATTATTATTATGCAAAATGATTTTTTTTCAGATTTTTATACCATCCGGAAGTGATTGCAATTCTCCCTCATTTCTCTGAAAGTTATGCGAAGTGAATACAATTCGCAAGGACTACCTTGAGAAACTATCCATCGATTGGTCCGCACCGACCGGCATTCAGGTCGTTCTTTCGTAAAAGCTTCCGATTTTTCTTATAAAAATAATGAGTATTATTCGTCGAACACGCGACGGAGGAACCTCATTTTTCTCCACTTTCATCGCAATTGCACTAATGTCGGATGATTTGCGAATGGAGAAAGCACCCGCTCCGGCTTATATATTTTCACGTAATTTTTTTTTCGCTACTCTTCGTTATTATTTTTATTATTATTATGATTATGATTATCATTGAAATTCTATAGGTCTGGGAACGAAAGCGTCGGGACATGCAGCCCGGGATCGAGAGGCTTCGACCCCTGAACCATCTATTGAGCTTAAAACTGTTTAATGGCGGGAGGCTGTTCCGTAAATTGCGATGGTCGAGAGTCCAGGAGTACACCGATAACCCTGTGCTTGCTCCCGAGCACTCTGTCTCTTCGCCAAAAGCTCCTGTATTTATCTGGCCGGAACTTTAATTAACGGCCGCACCTGGCTTGTTGCTGCGACGATATTGGAACGAACCGGAGGCGAAAAAAACCGATCTATTTTTTTTGTTCCCCTCCGTGCAGAACAAATTTTATAATGGAAAGCGACATTTATAAGCTATGGAATGTTCGCGTTGTTTTTATTTTTCAATTTTTATTCAAACCCCCACTCGGGCGCTTGCGATAGTCGCGCGAAGTTATTATGGCACAGTCGCCGTGACTAAAATCGGTTCTGGAAGCTCCGTGTTAATGGGCAAGCACCGCCGGCAAATTGAATCCGCAATCCCGCAATGCTCGCTGCCGAGCGTATAATCCGCAAGCTAGTTCACTTCGTAATCTCGATTTCCTCATAATCTCTTGATATAGTACATGTCAGACTATGTGATTATGGCTTTCAGCGCGTTGTGCGGTAGGTCCGCAGACAAAAAGGGAGCTGACGCTGGTACAAGATGGCCGCTGTCAGGTAAAACTTCGAATACCCGGAAAAATGGCAGGCAATTTTGAAAGCGTCAAGCAACATCAGGGAACTATATATTTGTCAGGAATGAGTGGTAAATTAAAATCTTGAAATTTCATTAAGAAGTTTTTATGCTTATAATTGAGTTTTATCAATTGATTGAAAAGGACTTAAAAAAAAAAATCCATTCATAATTATCATGAAAGTATAACCATAGATATATTTTTCAATCTTATGATTCGTTATTATTCGGAACGTGTTTGAAATACTTTTTTGTAGTTACATATGTTGGTTTTCACGGTACAATCTAAAAAATATAAGAGAATGGAGAATGTATCGCGAAGTAGAAAAATGTGCTGGCCCGAAAAAGTAATGTCTCAAGATAGCCGGATCTTTCCTACGAAGAGAGTCCGGCCTTCGCTGGTTTATCGGTATCTTTCTTGTTCGCGTTTTTCTTACATTTCGTGACAATTCGGTCGGACGTGGCGCACAACTGAGACGTAAACATATTTCCGCCCAATCACGTAGACCAGCCGCGCGCGTTGCAGTGGCCAGGAAGAAATTATTCAATTTTACAGCCGTCGACGGGTGGTGTGCACTTCGTTTTTACAGTCCATAAATAATATGAACGCCTGCGCGTGCGTGCGTGCGCTAGCCTCGGGAACCATCATGGTAGGGCTTAATTGCCGCTGGAATTAGATCACCAGGGCGTCGTTTAATTGAGCCATCGTGGACGGAAAGGGCAACGCGATTTATTCCATTTTTTTTTTGGGTTCTCTTTTTGTTCATAGCGATTTTATGTAACGCGTGCCCAAAGTGCACTACTTGAGTGAGAATTGTCTAGTTTTCCTAAGCGATAGCTCACTTTCTCCCTGGTCTTTCTGCCGGTCGTCTAATCGCCGAGACGTGAGACTTGGTGCAGAAGAAGGTCGCCCACAAGCCCTCGACCCTCGTTGGCATTAATATAAATTTCAATAACGGTCACTCGCCGCCACATGTGTTCGTGCGCTTGTTCGCCCCGACGTGGGTCGAGCCTCGCTCGGGCATGCATAACACATGTGCACGCGCTTATAATACTCTCGTCTCACTCCGGCGCATCTTGCCGGCATTGCTAATTCCTCGTGCCGCGTGACGGACCTCGGTTAGAGAGAGCCTCTTAGAATTTATTCCACGAGACGATGACGACAACCCACGCAATCTATCCTTGCGCTTGTTAATTATCCTCTTTTAAGATGGAGTAAGTGAGAGTACGAGACAGCCGATAATCCGATAGTAGTCACGGAAAACGGTACATTAAACGTTAAACACTTGAACAGTTAAACGGAATAATCTTTCAAGGAAGAGAAGAACGCGAGCAAAAATTACGGATTATTCTTTGAACGAATATGTACCTTTTCGAAAATTAGCATAAAGTAGTTGATATTCTTGCAAATCCATTGCAATTAATATTTCCCTAGGTTAAAGACATCTGCTGTAACATACACAACCATCCACTCTAAAAAATAGATGCACCGATAGAAAGGTTTGGTAATATCAACTAAGCTGCGGTTGCGGGCGGCGAAGGAAATATTTTGATCGAATGAAAGAAATATTTAGTTGATTGAACGAATATTCAGTCGTGTTTCAGAATATTTAGTTGAATTGACTGTTCTGTTATTGATTGTAAAAAACATTTTGTTCAATCGACCAAACATTTCCTTCGCCACCCGCAACCGCAGCTTAGTTGATATTACCAAACCTTTTTATCGGTGTGCGTAAAAGTTTGTATAAACGACTTCAAAAATGTAGCCCTCATTTCACTAGTGTGAAGTGCTCCAACCTCCTTAAACTTTGCTTACTCTGTACTATTCCTGCTTCAGTTTAGTTTAGAGAAATCTACACTAAATTGCTACCTTTGTATTACTATGGTACTTAGGAGATTTGTCCCAGTACTGAATAAATTCTATCTATGTCTATTTACGTTTACATCACAATAATCAGCAAAAACAATCTTTCTTATCCATAAAAAAAAAAAAAAAAAATCATTTTCATTGCGGTTTTCCTGGAAAAGCCGTGCACACCACAAACTCTTTGAGGTGAAGTATGCTCATGAGGGAGAAACTACAAAGCACCCGTCGAGTTACAGCTGTATAAAGCCCGAAGGGGAGAGAACCTTACGCAAGACGTCGATACCACGCACACAATGTGACTGTATCACAGCGCGGTCTTGCTATAACGTCAGATGAAACGATTTGGAACGTACCCGCAGTAAAAACGATCTTACCAATGCTTCCTCGCTCGGAAAATTAAATATTGTCGGACTAACTGCCTCGAGGCCTGCCCTGCCTGGGCCTCGGTGCCCTCCCGCAGGATCGTAAAACGTTTTGTAGAAAAAACACAATCTACAAAAAATATATATGTATATATATATAGACCGCAGGCTAAAGTATTCCGACAAAATATTTCTTGCGTAACTAATAAAAAATAGAGTTCGAGTACTCGCGTGTGTGCTTTCTTCGTCGGTAAAAGGAAGAAAAAAGTGTTGCACCAGCATAAAAGTATTCTTTGATAGAGAATTTCTCGTTAAATGTATGACGTTGCCCGGGACATATATCGTAATAATTCGAAGGCGAGCAGCGATATCTTCCTGTTGGGTAAAAATCGTTTCCACACGGAGGCAAAAGCGCGTTACCCCGGCGACTACAAATATGTGACTCAGGTGTTACGTTGTCGCTCGCACTATACCTTTGTATACCGGTAAAGTGTTGATACGAAAGGCGCAAGAGGGTTCAGCAAACAGTGTAGGTGGCTCGAGCCAATCCATGGATTCGGCTGGGCTCCTGTAAACCGGAACAAACGATAACTGTTCGGGAAAAGGTAATGCCGGTTGGTAAAGCATTCATGAACGGTCTTTGGGATCTTGCAAGAAACGGGCATTACGCTTATCCCCGTCGGTTCGCCGTGCGGCTTTTCTTCACATCCGCGTATTCTTCTACCCGCCAGAAGTTGCTAGCCTCGCGCGCCGCAAGTTCGACTTTTCTCGGGACTCCTGATTCACAATAGACGTTGCATCGTTATGCATGTCTTCGTGCTAAAAAAAGGGTGTTCGCAGGGTCTACCTCTTTAACCCAACCGCTATCGTACGGTGTGAGGTGTGACGGAAATATCTTTCGTAATTGCTTTGTACCTCGCCGTGAGGCTCCACCTTTTGACGATCCTAGTTTGGTAGCGAGTCTGAAAATCTATGAATTTGTTAGGTGATTTACCACTTCTGCGATACGAAGCTCACACGAACAGGCAAACTCGACTATTCCAACGCGGTCGTTCACCCTTTTTACACCGATTCTCCTATCTTCTCCGCAGCCCTTTCCACTCAATCGAGGTTGCCCGACGACGCTTGTAAATTCCGACCCATTAACTATTCCGCACTGTGCTCCGGTGGCTGCATTTACGAAGACGGAACTCGTCCTCACCGTCGTCTCCGATGAACGAAATCTTTTCTTTCTTTCTTTATTTTTCTCATCATAATTCTTTGACGAAGTAATTGAGCGTGATGCTCACGAATGATTTCTCATGAAACATTATGTTGGTAATTTGCAACGGTTTCCAATGATTTCCAGCGTTTTTTTTGCACGGCAGAGATAGTTTTTACCGAGCTTCGTCTGTAGAGAGACGAAGGTCCAGTTTCGTCACGCCTCTTATGTCCTCAATGGATTTAAAGCAACGAACCGAACGTTTCCCTCACAACGAGGAAAGCAAGGAAACATTTTTGCTCCCTTCGAGGTTCTCACGTCTCCCATCTTCCCTCCGATACCCCCTTAAATTTGTAATTCCCTTACGACCGAAGCCAATGTTTGCGCAAATTATATAGGTATAGAACTACCTTCATTTATTGTTTGAGGGGTCAGAGTAACTTGGCTCGAAAACGGTGAACAGAAACTAGATATTGTTTTTATATTTCTGGCTTTTTAGAGATACAAAAGTTGGATCACAACCATGTGTGTGCAAGGTACGGAAAGTAAATGAGTGACGACAGCTGTAGCGGAAAAGGCCACTATAATTATATCAACCACTATATTAATCGCTCGAGGGATCAGAATGACTTGGCTCGAAAACGGTGGGAAGAAACTAGATATTTTATTTATATTTTTGGCTGTTCAGAGATACAAAAGTTGGATTACAACCATGTGTGTTCAAGGTACTGAAAATATGTAAGTGATCACAGCTGTGGTGGGAAAGGCTATTTCCTCCATCACATTGGTCTGTTCCATTTCGCTGCCTTGCTTGCTAGCGCTCGACGCGCCCCGCATTGACGGTGGTTGTATTAGTGGTGCAGTACTGCCACATTCACTACCCCTCGCCCGAGTACGAGCCGATAATTCACAAGACAAATGACCAAACCCACCTCAAATTCGTCAGAAGTCAATCTCCATGACTAAGTGTCGAATTTTAAGACGGTAGTTTTAACTTAAGATCGCTTTTGAGAACGTACTTAAGACTGAACTTCATTCCGTCTTTAAGATCTATCTTAACTTCGAACTTCGATTTCGTGTTTAAGTTTGATCTTAAGTTCGAAGTTGATTTCGTGCTGAAGTTCGAACTTAAGTCTGAACTCAAATTGGAGTGTAGTTCGAGTTCCATATTAGGTTCGAACTCAAGTTCGAATTTAAGATAGATCTTAAACACGCAGTTCCGGCCAAACTTCGATCTTAAGTTGAAACAAACGTCTCAAAATTCGACCCTAAGCCATCGTGGAAGGATTGGTCCAGCGCGAGAGCCAGCGTTTTCGTGTTCACGTCCCGAATGCCTCCGGTCGCGTTATCGTCCCCGAGAAATATCTGATCCAACAATCAGCAAGAGTGGTCCATACTGGTGGGTTCAGTGGCTCATATCCGAAATTCAACATTGGCCCGAGGCACTCTTTGCTCTGTTTCCGTGCCGTCCAACGGTCATGTATCCTACTCACGGTAGATTCGGTTTCGTTCCTCCGGGGTTGGCCTGGCCCTCCCGAGGCCCCGTACGCTGGGGTAGACGGTGCCATCCATGTTCGAATAATTGGCGGGACTCTCCCCGTGTGTGCCAAACACAAACGGGTGCCGCCTGTTTGGCTGAATTAACACTGGCCCGTATACCGCGATCGTTCCGGTGACCGAGCGCGGCACCAGTGCGACACCGGGAATCCGAGACTTCGGCGGGACAAGAGACGGAGAATCGGGCCAAGCTAGATGGCGGCCGGAGGATGCAGCGACTGTCATTGTATCCGAATGCAGCTTCCTTGCATATCACGTTCCATGCCGTTCAGGCACGTGTACCGCCGCCGCTGCCGCTGCTGGTTAATACTATAGTGCCTATCGTTGCCTCTCGGAGGCATTAGTACCTGTTTCGTGTCTGGTTTCGAAGTACCGGACGGTACGTCTATATATACGTATATAAACACGTGTATATATATATATATATATATATACATATGTGCGTGTGTGTATTGCCATGTACGGACAATTGTCGAACTGTACAAGAGGTGCGCGCGAGATACGTGAGCGGATTAAGGGATATCGTTGTGACAATTGAATTGATTCAGGAATCTCCGGGACAGCTTGTATACTTTGTTTATCTCTCAATAACAGAGACCACTCGGGCATGGTAGCACATCCCATTGGTGGCTTCAATTTCGATGTCACTTTTTTTTTCTTTTTTTTTTTTCGCTTTCCATCGCGCGCGTATCCGCACACTGGAAGTGGCTCCTGTTTGCCCGAGAATACTTCCGGCGCGATTTACTCGAGTCAAGCTCAGCTTCATCCGCGACCACTTAATTAGCAGACGAATTGGAGAGACCGAGTCCAACGTTACATGCGCGAGCGTTCGTGGCGAGGACCTTTGATCTCAAATTCTATCTCGTAGTACGAGCCGGCCCGCTCCCGGACGACGACGATGACGACGAGCGAATGGTTCTCTCTTGATCCCTCTCTTCCTCTGTGCGAGATCGAGCCTCTCCTCTCCGAGCATCGTATTCTGTACGTACGACTCACCGTAAACGCGGGTTTCTTCGGACTCTTCTTTCACGATCTCGTTTCGTTGGCAATCACAAAATAAAAAGGCACCTCCCGGTTTACCGAGGACGAGAGACCAGCGGGCATTGCTGGCCTCTCTTCACGTCAAGTCCTCTCACTCGCCAACCCCTCGAAACATCGCGGGAAATTACCTTTATCGTTCGGAGGTTTCCCAACGGAGACCCCTACGGATCCCCTTCGTCATCTTAGTTTCCGACGATTAATTAAACTCGGAAATTCCTCGTCTGTGGAAATAATTCCCCTCTCGACTATTCGATTATCCTGCGCGAGGTTTCGTTCTTTGTCGTCGCTGCCCATTTATACTCCATATTACTCGCGGTTTCGTACCGCGGTTTCATGTAATAACGATACAATTTTTGGGATCCAGGGGCTCAGCCGGATCTTTATGGTATCGAACTTTGCGCTATTCTCGCGGTTATACTGTGATATAAATATAATTCCCATTGGCTCTTCCCATCGAGATCGAGAAATCGGTAGATATCTCGGCAGCTTTGGCGAGAGCTCGCTCGATTCGACGTTATTCGACGCGAATACGACTCTGGCCCGGTTGAAAGCGGCAGAAAACCACGGCGAAAAAATTGGAGATATATTCATGCCGGACGCCGAGCTTTCCGTGGATATCCCGAAATAGCTTGATCGCCATCCAATTTGAAACGAAACGCTCGTATCGTTACAATTGCATCCTGATCCTAGGGGAATTTACGACAGTCTGCTTTCGGGCCCCATAGCTGCGATTCACAAAATGAGCACTGCAGCTTCTGGCTTTACAATTTATTTTATTTTTCTTCTTTACACGCGCTGGTTGCAATATGCTCGTGACAAAGGTTCGCGTTAGTTTTGTTCTCCCGGTCTCGTAGAGCTACTAGTATTTTCGTCATTGAATGTGCCGGATTCGGGTCCAACTGAATTTAAACTTCACCCTTCCGTATCTCATTCTCCGTTCCGCGAGTAACGCGATTGGCCGTATATTTAATAATAGTACGGTTACGTAATAAGGCAGCTCGCATACGGAGAAACCTGAACGGAGGGTTTTGTGAATCGGCTCCGTCTGTTTCCTCGAAATTCTTGAATGCACCGCTTTCGGGGTACCCGGAGAGCACCCTTTTTTAAACGCATTTACCCGGTACGCTACGGGCGGTGATTTCGGTACAATGTGAATATTACCGTTGAATATGCATGCCCATGAATGAACGTGTGTGGCGAGCTCATTACGCGGAAAACCTGCGAGAATTGCGAAACCCTCGGCGTTTACTCGGCGCAAAGCCTGCAAGAGTCACAGACGTTAACCGGGAAGTTTCCTTCGGTAAATAAGGCGAAACGTGCGTACTCAATCGACACAATTGAGCCCCGGCACGCGGCGTCTGCCGTGAATTCACCGAGACCAGGAGTAGGCCACGAGCACGAAAGGTAGGAATATATAAAGGCTGTCCGTCGGGGTTGCAGGGTGGATACGGGTAACGAAACTAGCGTCTCACTTGAAATTTGGCTTCTGTCAGGAATATTCTGATGGAATATATATTTAGCCGAACTGAGAGTCATGGCACAGTGTAGACTAGCAGTGAAATTTGCGTGCACGTTCAAAATAAAAAATTTCGTCTACAAGTTTGATAGCGAATCGCCGTGCCTTTGTTCTAACTCGGGTGAAAATGAATCTTTACAACACGTCGTTGTAAATTGTCCATTGTGACTCGCATATACTGAGAAAAAAAAATTGGTTGGATTAACCAGAAATCGCGGTGACACACGTTCAAAGCTGTTATTTGTTTGGTACCAATAAAGCATTGTTTTGTTAAACGATTATTTGCTTTAATTTATTCAAAATTTGTCGATTGAAATAAACATTTTTGTTATACCAACCGAATACACCTTTGAACGTATGTCACCGCGCATTTGCTTAATTCAACCATTTCTTTTCCTCAGTGCATCATTATTATCTGTATATCGCACCCCTAGAACAACAGTGTAACATCTCTTATGGCATTGCCATATAAGTTGTTACATAAGGTTTGATATGAGGCTATTATTATTATAGCAATTTCGTAATAGGTCGCAAGAAACTGAACAAAATAAAATTACTACCACTATATGTTGACAGAAATCTCAATATGTTTTATAATAATTGGTGTGCGGAGGTACGCCTGCACCAGTTAAGGTCTCGATCCAGAATGCGCATCGGTCGCCCGATCGATGAAAACGCAGTCCTCCGAGTCGCATCAGCTCGCCTTTGGATAGAATAAGTCTCCTTCTCTCGATCAGGAACCTTTGTTAGCCTCTCGTGTGACTATCGCAGAGTTTGTTGTGTTAAATCGCTTTCACTTTTTGCTCAGCACTTTATTGCTCGGTGAGGAACGAATTCAGATTTATCACTTTTCGGTATAATTGCACGAAGGTCAATTTTGCCCCATATTCTTCATTTCGTCCAGCCGCGCCATATACGCGCTGGAGTTTTATTTCGGTGTTAAAAAGAAAAGTTAGAATATAGTGTCGTAAATCGATAAAACACCGTGCTTCGGATAGGCGGTCCGCTTTCCCATTCCGTTTCCGACTGTGTTAATTCGAAGCGTCTCTAATCCGTCCAATCTTGCATCGAAAAGCGATTCGCCCTCCGTGCCGGCGTAACTATTACAGTCCTAGCGGGATAACACATGCTCGTGGAAAAATAGCCGCGTGACCGATTGTACTGCGGAGATAAGGACGGGACTTGGTATGGAAGTGGGACGTGACGGTCGGCGCGCGGTGCGTGAGCTTGATAAGGAAAAGCCTGCGTGCGACGACGTTGTAAATCAAAACGAGCCCGTTCCCCGTTCGCCATACAGCCGAGCGTGTTGTAATCCCCGTAGTTAGCTTTTTCAATGACGCTGTGCGTCACGCGGGATTCACGAGCCTCCTCGAATAAAAACAGCTCCTAAAAAAGAAACGATTGACACTGCCGAGAGCCGATTCCCCGATGAACTCAAATGCCGCGAGGTCTCCCTTCGCTGGCCGACATCTCGCCAATCATCGCTCCATCGCCTTTCCATTACAAAAACGCCCACTCCCCAATGTTATTTTCACTGTCCTCGTTGACTCGGCAGCACCAGCAGCCACCCCTGCCTTCTATTTAAAAACTCTTCAGATACGACGCCCCCCCCCCCCCCCCCCCCCCTCGTTCGCCATATTCGCCGAGAGGACTGCTGTCACAGTTTTCGAGATAACGATAAAAAAAAAAGAAAACAAAATTCTGCGACGAACGAAGTGGGAGCCGAGGAGTCCACGAGACAACTTCTTCGAGAGTCGTTAATGACGTTTGAGAAGAATGAAAAAAAGGGTGCCAACCATTATTCCAAACGAGCTCGTTTTCGGCGCCTCGTCACAGTACCCTCTCGATCGATTCGCATTCCGCAGCGTCTCTCGGAGGAGAAGAGTCTCTCGGTGACTCACCACTTGGCGACCCCCTGCGAGATCATCAATGGGAAAACTTTAAACTCTCCGAGTGTGCAACCCCCTCAACGAACGGCGTTTGCCGTCGCTCCGTCGCAGTAAGAGGGTCTCGCGACATAGTTTGCATAACACGTCACACTCGTGGAATACGCGCGTAAAGTGGGATTTATTGAGATGCGCTAGCGAAAAGTGAGGGAAAGACTGATGACGAGTGTCTGAAAATACCCTCGGGCTCTCGACATAATACCCCCGCTCCTCGAGACACTCTCCTCGTTACCTCAAAACTATATTCTCTGTGCACAGGCCTCGCTATATTAAACCCCTCTCATCCCTCTTCTTCTCATCCCTATTGCGAAGGGAGCGAGGCATTACTCTCCGAGGCGTGTCGCTGAATTTGCTCCACATCAAAGCAGCAAGCAACCTCACCGCCTCCGGTAATTTCATTCGGTTGAGTCGCACGCGTCTTCCCGCATAAGCTCGACCGATGCCTCATCGTTTCACGGACCTCGTCAGTCGACCGAATGCAATAAAAAATACGAGCCTGCAGCACGGAGCGGCGACGTCGATAGACAATCTTTGGACGGATCGACCGCAGTGTTTGACGCAGGGGGGGAAAGGGAGTTTTCACTTCCTTGATCAAGGAGGACGAGACTAAAGCGCCTGTTTCGACGGATATTCGACCGGACCGCTGCTCTCCCAAGGTCTTCTTCCACCCCTCTCGTTGGGACCCAAACGACCCGGCCGACTCATCGCACCCTCATCACTTTCTTCTATTTGCGCCATATCATCGCCACCTTACCGCAGCCACCTCGCAGAGCTTCGTTTCGAAGCACAACCGAGCATAATTTCTT